>OY728139.1:425667521-426917521 GCA_963277665.1 Viscum album | reverse complement strand
TATTTTTAATTGAACCCATCCTTAATAAATTCAATTTAATGTGTGATTGTATTACATTGCTTTGAGGAGACGGTAGTCCACACATTCACAAATGATGTTATCGTATTTACACAAAATAAAAAGAATGAAGGTATGTGTACATTAAAATTACATAAGTATGAATAAATAATAAATTCAATATATATATATATCATATAAAAAAATTACATCATAATTCCCATTAATGAGAGGTGGTAAATGAAAAAAACGAACAACATCGTTACGTGAGGTGGTAGTTCATCATACACGAATAGTAATTTCATTACCCATTAGATCGAAGTGTGTGTAATTATAGGTAAAAAAACTTAGAATAAAAATATATACATATATATATATGATATCAATTTTATCATATAATCATGGAATAATAATAATTATGGTGGTGTAGAATCCAAATGAAACAAAATAGCTTGTAGAAGGATGTTACCTCTTTTTTGAGTAACTCCTTTTGGTTTGCACCAAAGGGATTCCTTGATTGGATTTCTAACCAAGGTGAGCCTTCTAGTTTTAGTGGAAAAACTATGGTAGATTATATTAGAATACGTTTTTTGATCCAAATGTTTTTATAGTTGTGAAGAAATGGGAAGGTTGGGTGCCTTTTTATAGTGGGGGAGGAGTGGCATTCTTGTAATTTTTTGAAAAGGGAATTCCACCCACGTTTTTCCAATGTCAATTGGCTCCAATAATGGTCCAAATTAAACAAAATGGATTATAGGGTCTAAATATGGACATAAAATATGTTTTTTACATGTTTATATATTATTTTAGGCCTTAATTTTATGGTTTAGACCCTTGTTAAGTTAATTTTCCTCTTAATCGCTGTAATTAATTTTAATCACTTTCACTAATATTTTTTTTCAAAAACTAATTTGTAATTATTATATATTATAAATTATTTTAATTCCAAATATGGAATCCATTTTTCCAAATTCAAATCAAATAAGTGGTTGAAATTAATTTAAATTTAATCCCATAGACAGGATAACAAAGCGGGTTTTTAAAGTAAAAAAAGTCCAAAAGTTTGCTAAATTTTTATATCTAAATTCAATGTGAAATTGTTTCTAATGACCTAAATTGGTTTAATTGATATAAAATTTATCTAATTTTTCTTTAAAACCAAATAAAAAAATAATTTAAAAATATAAATAAATTAGACAAAAAATCAGTTTTGAACTAAAATTCAGTATTATTCACTATTTATCAAAATATGAAAGTTCTCAGAAAAATAAAAAAAATAAGCCAAAGTAAATTTTTATATCCCAATTTAAAAAATTAATTTTATTTTTTCATATAAAAATTATAAAATTTTCAAAAATTAGATTTAAAATGGGTTCTCCATTAAAAGGCGATAAAACTATCTTTTAAAAATATAGAGTTTTTTATGCTTAAAATTGGATTTATTCTTATTTTAACCCTATACAATTGATTGGATGAATGAAAAAACATTTAATAAACATGTGTAAATATATTATAGTTATTCATATTCATTCCTTCTAATACAATGTCTAGGTGATAACTACCACTTAAAATAATAATATTGAAAATATATTTTTTTCGGTATAACTAAGTCTTGTGTGAAATGAAAGATTTTGAAGAAACTCATTATTGTGTTTCATGTAAACTATTGAACATAGAATCACTTTTAAGTTAAAATTACAATATAATTCATAAATATTAAAAAATATTAAAAAGACTTATTCTATCATTACCTGGGATGTTATAATGCAACCTCAAAAAAACATCAGTAAGGGTTATTTTTATTGAAAAAAAGGATTTCAACATATAAAAACTCATAAATTATATAAAAAATATGGTATTAAGATCAATTAAAAATTGAGTATATTATATTACATGTGAACTTTCTTTATTTTATTTGTATCATGGTTGGTGGTATTCCTGCATGGTCGATCTTGGTTTAGGGTTTTTATATTGTTGTTTCTATGTTTAATAGGTGTTGTTAGATACTTTATAACCCTTCACATGTATCCATAGGTTGTATGTAGGGTGTGAGAACAACACACCCAGAATGATTTCCCAATCACCCTATGCAATACCTTTACATACTAACTGAAGTTATTCTAGTTTGAAAATACAATATAAAAAGTATCATATTTAATCCTTATGAAAAAAGTAATAAACTAGATCAATTGAATTTAAATTACATGAATAAACAAAGAATAAATATGCTTTAATAAAAGTAATATTAAATAAAAACAAGTATCATAGGATAATTCACCAGGGAGAGATACTAAGGGACTAAGGTTGGGGATTACAATATTTTCTATGCATCGTCCTCATCATATAATAGTAAAATTAAGTTCCCAGGGGAGCATCAGTCCTACCCACTTAAAAAATTTAATGGGGTTCTATGTCCCAATTATGGTAATTTAAAGGAGCACCATGTGATAATGATAATGATGTCATAACATAATTTCATCCCACTTAGAATCCCTCCCAAGAACCCAAAGTACTCACCCATGTGGTTTCAAAGATTTGGAGTTCCATTTCAAAAAACCCATGAATAATCAAACCATGATTTAATTTTAAATTTAATTAATAATAAAATATTATATAAATCATAATAATTCATTTCCATCTTCCCATGAAAGTAATTTCATCTAAAACTATGAAAAACTACTCAATCATTTCATAGAAAACCTTATTGGTATTAATTTATACTAAGACTTTTTCAATCATTTAGTTTTGAAAAATCCATCCACATGAGAAATAAAAAAGTGGTAAGAGTATATTAAATTAAATTCATCAATATAAATATAATAATATAGGATATTTATTTAAAAATATATCAATCATTCATTGTTCAAAATGTAAAGGAGTTTACATAGGGATGCCAACTAAGAATCGATCAAATCCGCTAGAAATCATTATTTTCTACCAAATAAAAATAGGAGAGATCAATTAATCATGATTGGAATCCATATGAATGGAAACCCCCAAATGACAAAAAATCATGGATCAGTGCCACTATTATCGATGGGTGAGAGGAAATAAGGATAAGAGGGAAGGAGATAAAGTTGAAGGAGTGAGAAGTTTTCTACCAGTGTAGATATTAAAGATTTGATGGAGAAATAAAAAAGGAGGAGGAGAGGGAGAGGAATGGGGGTTGATTCCTATAGAAAGATAGAGGGGTGACTAGGTAAATAAAGTAATTAAATAAGGGTTTCTTCCAGGAGAAGCCATTTAAATCTATTTTTGAAATATTATAGCCTATTTCATGGGTAGGGTGTATGAGTTGGAAGCTCAACCTACTATTATCCTATGAAAATCCCTCCAAAAATATCATATTTCACCCACAAACATAAATCAATAAATAATAAATTAAAATACCTAAAAATTTCAACATGGTTGTAAAAATTATCCTTGCCATATCAATTTTTTCCCCCATAAAGTTTTATGAATATAGTTGACCAAAGAAGAGGTGAGATCATTGCTCTCTCATATAAAATTCCTACTCTATAATTTCATGTAAGTATTTTACATGCTACCATAGAAATCAAACCAAGGGAATCATATTTTCTCATATAACCTTATTCTAAGAATCAATAATCTGTATTGGTTGCTCGACCACAAAGACATCGGGCTCTATTTTTAAATCTTATAAATTTAGAACAATAGAGGGATCTGGATGGTATTTTTAGTTGAGATTAATGGAATAAATTATTGATTGAGTTCATCTTAGGTGTAAATTATAACTAATATGCAACCTTCTTAATCCATTGATAAATTTTATAAGGTCATAAATACCTTGAAATTGGATTCCATTTCCATATAAGTCATCAGTTACCCAAAGAGGGTAAAATTTTCTAAAAAACCATGTCATCCACTAAAAAATATAAAGGTCAGCGACTATGGTTGATATATTATTTAAGGAAACTCTGATATATCACTAGCTATTTACATATAAGATGAATCTTTAAGTTATCTTTTGAAAAATTATTGGTCCCACCAAGGATTCTTAACCAACCTTTGTCCAGGATAGAGGAGATTGACATGGACAACCATACAATGATTTGAAGGGAGAAATATTAATAGATGATTGATAGTTATTATAATAAAACTATACCAATTATATATATTTATCCCATGATCATCTGAATTCAAACACATAAGCATGGAGCATGTATTCCAAAAGTTGGATTTCCCACTCCATTTGTCCATATGTTTGTGGATGGTATGTCATTCTCAAATTTACTTAGGAAACCATGGCCTATTTAAGGTCTATAAAAAACTAATATATGAACCAAGTATCCCAATATTTTATGATATCAAAAGGTTTCCTGTGTACTTTTATAATATCATTCACATACAACTTAACCAATTTTTACCCCTTGGTCTTATATTTGATCAACATAAAGTAGGTGGACTTTATCAACTAATCAATGACTATACAAATAGAATTATTCTTGTGAGGGGTATGATGTAACGCCCCAACCCTATTTACCAAGAGTCGGTGCATTATTACATAACATTGGCATGATAAAAAAAGATCAAGTCTTGAAAGACCGATTAGTTTAGTATCCTTGGAAGTACTAGATACATTCATAATTTTTACATTACATTATAAAATGAAAAACTACAACAACATTATTTTCATATACCACACTCATATCCCCTCAAACTATCCCTGCAGGTTAGTAAGAAAATAATTCTTCACATCCTAGAAAAAATAAAACATAGAAAGGGATGAGCTCAGATGCTCAGTAATTATAAAAATATAGCGTAAACTTTCATAAATAAGCATAAACATTTAAGACAATGTATAAGACTAAAACAAAATCCTTTTAAACTTGAAATTCAGCATAATATGGAAAAGATAAAATCAAATAATTCCATTTACTTACTCACAGGGATATTCTACTAGTCAAAAAATCACATGCAATATCAATAGTCACTTTCATAATGATGGAATGCATAATGACAGACTTCATAACCACGTAGTCAAGGCCTTGTGACAAGACTACAAATAAGATTTTGTCAAGGCCTTATGCCAAGACACTATTTTGTCTCATGAGACCTACCAATCCATCGAGGAGATATAGAAGGCTCCACCAGTCACATACTAAGTCTAATGCATTCCTCATATGAAAAGATTTAAACATAACATAAACATTCGTATTAAAACTAGCATACGAAATGTCAATAATTTATCCATAAACCACGAATGGTATAAAAATAACACATCCACATTCAAACATATCACAAAACCTTCAATATAATATGGAATTTTTGTATCATAATAAATCAACTTCAAATAAACTTAAAATCCATCAAAGGATGTTGACATAGATGAAATCAAAACCTTTTTTAGAGAAATATCTCTTTCTATTTTGAAATCATTTAAAATTAATATACTTATAAAAGAAGAAAATTATTTTGGAAATATTCTTATAAGCTTGTAAGGGAATCTTTTATGATGTTATAATGGTGTAAAATAGCTGCACCCGCTGTATAAGTTAAAAAAACATTCTTACCATAATTTTGTCGAAAATCTCATAAAGTACCTTGTTTGGAAAACGACGGAAAGATTCCTTTTAGAACATATAAGGTCAAATAATGGTATAAATGACTTTAAACCATTTTCTAGTAAATATTATAAATGTTTTGAAATACATTTTTAATAAGAATGTATGTGGATGATAAAGATATATTCGTAAATAATTACGTATAAACAACCTCGGATAATGAAGAGATTGTGAAATTAACCCTTACCTTGTACTTTTCCTTGGTAGAGGGTAGGTTAACCTCCTTTATAATGGTGAAATAATATTTATTAAATTATAAAATAAACGTATACATTAATATGATATCATATATGATCTTTTACCATTGCTTTGTTAATAATATCTTAGTAGTATCATCGTTTTGGGTGTCAACTGATTTGTTTTCCTTTATATGATTTGTTACGTAAGTAATGTTTGTTGTGGATATGATGTATCTTATTCGTATCCATAATGATATTAAGTCTTTAAACATTATTTTTAATCATCAAATGAAAATTATTCTTGAATGGATATGATGGGGAATGAATCTCATCGCGTTCATGGAGACGGTAATCCGTACGTACGCACGAGCAAAAATATCATTCTTTTGATATTAAAATCATATATAATCGGATGGTATATCATATATAAAGAATAATTATCATGTTATATTTATTATTTACATCAATTACACATCATTATTATACCCATCCAAATAATAATGTATTGAATAACAATTATACCACGATGTGGAGACGGTAAGCCGTACGTACGTACATATGGTGACATGTCATTCAAAGGATGAATAGAATAATGAATATGTTTGTACCATATTTATAATAACATAATAGTATATATAATATACTGGAGTTATTATTTTATAATGGAAACAACAAAGAAAGAGGAAGTGGAAGAAGAAAGGAACTTGAAAGAGGTGATGAAATATTTACCTCTTCTTCGGGTTCTTCCTTTTGATTTGATAAAAAGGGATCCTTAGGTTGGCTTTATTTCTAAAGGAAGGCCTATAGGATGAAGGTAGGACATTTGATAGGGTATTTTGGAAGGGGTTGGCTGAGCCAAATGGCTTTGAAGGCGTGAATTAGAGAGAAGGGGGAGTTCCCTTTTATAAGAGGGGCGAGGGGCACCTTAGGAAAAGCTAGAAATGTTATTTTATAATAAAATCATTTTCGGATTCTAATGGATAGAAAATTAATTATTTAAATTATAAGGTGGGGATGGTATAAAACCACTAAAAAATATTTTTTAGATAGGTTTGGGTCACTATAATAACTTTATATTTAGATTTAACTCTTAGTTAAATAGTTTGACATTTACCATGTCTCTTCGTATGTTTATATTATATGGTTAATAAACTTACTATATACTTCCAAGAGAACCCAAAGTGGTTCATTAATGATACACCTATCATTATATAAGTCCTTTTTCTGAACCCTAGATTTTTTGGAATAGAATATCAATTAATAATATAATATTTGTTTTAAAAACTCTTTTATGTCTATTTTGACACTATTTGGTATTTTGTTTTTTCTAAATTCATAACAGCATTATTACTTTGAAAACAATTTATCTAACCAACACTAAAATTTCATAGTAACCTATAAAATTAGTTTAATTCCTAAAAATTCTCAAATTACATTTATTTGGAAATTTATATTATCAATTATTTTAATATTTCATTAATTAGGTAATTATTGCATCATCATTGTGTCATAAATAAATTAAATTATTTAATGTCTAAAAAATATAAATAAAATAAAATTATGTAGTAAATAGTTTTATATTTATAATTAATATTTATAGTTGAATTTATCTTATGTGTAACCCTTTATTAAAAATGGTTTACTTATTAAACATTGAATTTAACACTTTTAACTCTTCTTTGAATTAAATAATAATAAATGTCCTAATCTAATCCAAGTGGACCAAAGAGGTTAATATTTTATTCCTAAGGTTATTTTTGGTCGAATTACACTTATCAAATAGAATTAGTACATGTTTTAGGGTAATAATAATATCATTTTTACCCTTAATTACCATATTTACTTTTAACTGTGGTAAATAAAAGTAAAAATTTACTATTCACAAAAAATTATTTTCATCTTATTGAACCAAATTTTTCATACTGATATCAACCATGTCTCTAGGATTTTTGAAATTCCACTCACAGAATCGGTAAAATTAAGTTTTATGTGAATTTTCAAATTCTCCTAGGAGTAAAAGGCGGTGAAAAGTTCAATAAAATTTATATATATATAAAATTATTATAAACTAACTCCAATAAATTAGATTGAACTTATATAGGTATTATGTATCTGTTTTTACCTAAAATAAATTTAAATAAAATAAATAATTATTTAAATAAAAAATCGGTTTTAAACTATAACTCATTTTTTTCACTATTCATCAAAAATTAAAAGTTTTCAGAAAAATACCAAAAAATCACCCTAAGATAATTTCGATATTTTGAATCCAAAAATGAAGTTCATTTTGAAAAATAAAATTTAAAAAATTTAAAAAAGTGGGTATTACTATTCATAATGGCTAGTTTGATTGGTTGTGGTGTGTTAGAACTCGAAGTTGCGTACAACACACGCTATTGTATTATTCAAAGAGAAGTGTACCATCGAAGCTTGGGGTGTTACATTATCCCCTCCTTAAAATAATTTCTTCCTCAAAATTTATAGAATATTATTGAAAAAAAGACTCGTGTGGTTCTTCGTCATAAGTTCCTCAGGTTCCCACATTTTCTCTTCCATCTTATGGTTTCTCCATAGAACTTTTACCAGACGAGTCATCCGGTTTCTCAGCACTTGTTCTCTTGTATCAAGAATCTTGACAGGCTCTTCACAATAAGACAGATTGGGTTCTAGTTCTAATTCCTCATAGGTGAGTACATGCGTTGGTTCAGGAATGTATTTTCTCAACAGTGATACGTGAAACACATCGTGAACTTTGGAGAGACTTGGCGGCATTGCCAAATGGTAAGATACAACCCCAATTTGTTCTAGAATTTAGAAAGGTCTGATGTACCTGGGACTCAATTTACCCTTCTTACCGAATTGCATAACACCATTCCATGGAGATACCTTCAAGAAAACATGATCTCCTACCTGAAATTCCAAATCCTTCCTTCAGTTATCAGCATAGCTCTTCTGTCTACTTTGAGCTACTTTGATGTGGGTTTATATTACCTTCACATTTTCCATCATTTCCTCCATAAGTTCTGGGCCTATGAGTTTTCTTCACCAACATCATCCCAACAGGTTGTTGTGTGACATCTCTTTCCATATAATGCTTCATATAGTGCCATCTGAATACTTGAATGGAATCTATTGTTATAGGAAAATTCAACCAGAGGTAAATATTGATCTCACATACCTTGACAGTCAAGTGAGCAATATCTCAACATGTCTTTTATGGTTTGAATAGTCTGTTCTGATTGTCCATCATTTTGGGGGTGGTAGGCAGTACTCAAACAAAGTTCAGTATCCAGGGATTTCTGAAGACTTTTCTAGAATCTTGATGTGAAATGGGGATTACGATTAGAAACAATCGATAGGGTTACTCCATGAAGTCTTAAAAATTCATTAATATATAGTCTTGCTAAATGTTTAAGTGGTAAATCTTCTCTTATATCAAGAAAATGTGTTGACTTGGTAAGATGATCAACAATGACCCATATTGCATCATTCCTCCTAGAAGTCTTTGGTAGTCCCATGACAAAGTCCATCGTAATATTATCCGATTTCCACTCAGGTATAGGAAGAGGATGCATGACTCCTCCAGACTATTTCCTTCCAGCTTTCACTTGTTGAAAAACCATACATCTTGACACAAAATCAAAAATCTCCCTCTTCATGTTATCCCACCAAAAATGTTCCTTCAAAACTCTATACATTTTGATTCTCCTAGGTTGTATAGAGAAATTGGAAATATCAGAATCATCCAACAATTCTCTTTTTAGATCAGGTATATCAGGAACACAAAGTCTTTCCAAAATTTCAAAATTCCATCTTCATATATAAAGTCACTCAATCTCCCATCATTCATCACTTTAATCTTCTTTTGAAACTCATCATCATCAACCTGAGAACTTTTTATCCTTTCTATTAAAGATGGTTTGGCAACCATTTGAAAAAGCATTAATGTTTCACCTTCCATGGTTATTCCCATATCCATCTTTACTAGATCCATGAAAATAGGATCCCTTTCAACTCTCATCTTGTTAAAAACTCCATGATCCTTTCTATTCAAAGAATATGCCAACTTATTTTCCTTCCCTGGGTGGTAGTGTATAGTGTAATCATAATCCATGAGTAGTTCAAGCCATATACGTTTCCTCATGTTGAGTTCTTTCTATGAGAAAATATACTTCAAACTCTTGTGATCATTATATATCTCACATTTTTTACCATAGATATAGTGTCTTCAAATCTTCAAAGAAAATATTACAGCTGCTAACTCAAGATCATGAGTATGATAGTTTTTCTCATGAATTTTTAGCTTTCGTGATGCATAGGCAATAACCCTATCATTCTGCATAAGGAAACAACTAAGTCCTTTCTTTGAAGTATCACTATAAATAACAAAATCATCATACCCTAATGGTAGAATAAATATAAGAGAATTGACTAATCTTATCTTCAGTTCTTCAAAACATTATTTTCACTCTTTTTTCCAAACAAATTTAACCCCTTTTTGTATGAGCTTTGTTAATGGGTTAGCCAACGGGAAAAATTCTGGACGAAATGTCGATAATAACCTGCTAAACCAATAAAACTGCGTACCTCAGTTATACTCATTGGTGTTGGCCATTCTTGGATTTTCTTGGTCTTAGAAGTATCAATAGAGATTCTATCCTTAGAGAAAATATGGCCAAGAAAAGAAATCTCATGAAGCCATAATTCACACTTGCTAAACTTCCCATGTAATTCATGTCTTCTAAGAGTATTCAAGATAATGCGCAAGTGATTTTCATGGTCTTCGTATATTTTGGAGTATGCCAAGATATCATCAATAAATATCAATAAAAAGTCATCAAGATATTCCTTGAAAACTCTATTCATTAGATCCATAAAGACAGAGGGTGAATTAGTCAATCCAAAAGGCATTATTGTAAACTCGTAATGCCCGCACCTGGTTCGAAATGTTGTTTTCAGAATATCTTCAATCTTCACACACAATTGATGATATCCATATCGAAGTTCAATATTTGAAAAGTATTGAGATCCATGAAGTTGGTTGAATAAATCATCAATGCGGGGTAGGGTATACTTGTTCTTTATTGTTATAGAATTGATCTCCCTATAGTCAATGCACAACCTCATAGATCCATATTTCTTCTTAACAAAAAGGACAAGGGCTCCCCATGGAGAAACACTAGGGTGAATAAATCCCTTATTACTCAATTCCTCTAGTTGTTTATTTAGTTCCACTAATTCCAAAGTGGCCATTATATAAGGGGTCTTCGATATGGACCTTGATCCAGGAATTAAATCAATGAAAACTCAATTTCCCATTCTGTAGGATGTCCAGGTAAATCTTATGGAAACACATCAACATACACTACCACAAAACTAGGTAAGGTAGGCGCCTGCCTTTATCAGCGCTAACAGAAAAGTGATGATAAAGGGGTAGGCCTTTATCAGCACTAAAAAAGAGCTGATAAAGGTCTACCCTTTATCAACCCTTTTTAGCACTGATAAAGGGAACATTTATCAGCACTTTAAATATCCCTTTATCAGTGCTTTTCTTAGCGCTGATAAATGTTACATTTATCAGCGCTTTGCTTAGCGCTGATAATATTTATTGTATACATTAAATAAAAAACACATGTTATAACTAAATATATATATATATATATAATTAATTAATTATAAGATTAATAATAAATATATTTATTATATTTATAATATTTATTAGATTTATTAATTCATTATATATTTATTAGATTTATTAATTCATTATATTTATTAGATTTATTAATTCATTATATTTAATATATATATTTATTATATTTCTTTATATTTAATGTATTTTTTTATTTATAAATATATAATACATTTTAATATATATGTATAATTAAAATTATTGAATATATATGTGTTTTCCAATGAGTTGGGGTCAATGAATATATCATACATGCATATATATATGTTTTTTCCATTGAATTGGGGTCAATAAATATATCATAAATTCATATATATATATATGTGTTCATATTGAATAATGTTTATTTATAGATTATAATTCATTATGTTACCCATATAATATATATGTTATAAAAAATGTACACTTATAATTAAAATTAAATTATATTTAAAAAATAAATATATATTTTATTATATTTTCAATAATATATATATAAATATACCTTTCAAATAATTTTATAAGTATAAATAGATATATATATATATATATATATAGTTAAATAAATATATAATAATATAAAGGAATTCTTAAATTTATACATTTATCAGCGCTTTTATTAGCGCTGATAAACTACGTATTTATCAGCGCTACAAAAGCACTGATAAAGTCCAACCTTTATCAGTGCTAAAAAAGCGCTAATAAAGGTGGTATTTATCAGGGCTTTTCATTTTAGCGCTGATAAATACCCCCTTTATCAGCGCTTTTTACTAGCGCTGATAAAGGTCCACGCGGGATTTATAAAATTCAATAGGTTCTCCTCCTTCTCCCCGCACCCTGTCAAGCTTTTGCGGAAGCCCTCCTCTGCACTGCTGCCTCCTCTCCGTCGCTGCCGCCGCTGCCACCATTGTCATCGCCTCCTCCTCCTCCACTGCGGCCACTGCCTCCTCCTCCTCCTTTGGCACCTACTTCTCCTCCTCCTCCACCACCACCGCGGTTCCTCCTCTTCCTCCTCCTCCTGCGCCGTGTGGCCTCCTCTCCGCCACTGCTCCTCCTCCTCCTCCTCCACTGCGGCCTCCTCCTCCTCCTCCTCTACTGGCACCTCCTCCTCCTCCTCCTCCCCTGCCTACTCTGTTGCCTCCTCTGTACCACGGATCCTCCTGCTCCTCCTCCTCCACCATGACCTCCTCCTCCTCCTCCTCCTCCTCCTCCTCCGCTGCCTCCGTCGCCTCTGCCGCCTCCGCGGCCTCCGCGCTGCCTCTGCGCTGCCTCTGTGCTGCCTGCGCGCTGCCTCCGCGCTGCATCCGTGCTGCCTCCGTGCTGCCTCTGCGCTGCCTCCGCGCTGCCTCCGCGCTGCCTCCGCGCTGCCTCCGCGCTGCCTCTGCGCTGCCTCCGCGCTGCCTCCGCACTGCCTCCGCGCTGCCTCTGCGCTGCCTTCACGCTGCCTTCGCGCTGCCTCCGTGCTGCCTCTGTGCTGCCTCTGCGCTGCCTCTGTGCTGCCTCTGCGCTGCCTCCATGCTGCCTCCACGCTGCCTCTGCTGCCTTTGGTGCCTCCTCTATCGACGCCTCCTTCTCCTCCGCCACCAGGTCCTCCTCCTTAAAGTGAGTAAAATTGAATTTGAATGAATTAATTATGTTTTCATTTATTGCCAATATTTAGATTAATTATGATTTGGCATGATTCATGTGTGTGATGCTTGTGTGTGTGACACATGTATATGTGGTTGGTTACTTGTTTGATCTTGATTAGCTCTCCCCACTTACGGTTTGTTTACTTGTGAATTCATCTTTTTGAGTGGTTTTTGGTGCCTTTTATGCTTTGGTTCATTGTGTGAGACCTTTTGGTTAATTATAATTCCCCTTGTGTTTATTTAATTAGAATTTTTTGTATTATTTTGTCCTCCATAAGTTAACTATTGGATGTAGGCATATTTATATGTGCACAGGGTGCAAATATGGATTGGTATACAAATGATAATGGCTTTATAAAATGATGTTCACTTTAATCCCTCGATTTCGAAACAATTTCCCTTATTTCCTCTTTATTTTCCTTATCCCTCCTCCTTTTAAATGGTTCTTATAAAACCCCAATGTTTCAAAAATGGATCCTTGGTTCCCAAATTTCAAATTAAGTTTCAAATCTGTTCCCTAAATCTAGGTATGTTTGGCTTCTTGAGGTGTGGTTTGGTTTCTAAATGGCATAAAGGCCCGTTTGGAATCTTCAGAGCTTACATGGTGTTTTCCCCTTGGTTTTGAAAATGGAATTTGATTTGTAAATTTTAAAGATCTATTGGTATTTTGTGGTGTTTTGGAAATTGTTTTTGAAACTCATGTGATGTATAGGCTCGGTTGGCACTTGTGTGTGACTTGATATGTGATGGTAACCTCTATGGTTGTCCCTCTGTGGAGAGGTTTTCCACATATTTGGTGTTGGAGCTTGAGAAAGACATGCATAGAGTCATATGTGTGTTATTGGTTTATACCATGCATGTGATGGCCTCTTCATTCTATGGTATAATACTATAATGGAGCAACAATGTTGGTTTTTTACTATGGAGGTACACTATATGTCGGTAGGTGAGTCTGAACCTAGTAATTCTAGGGATTTCTTCTAGGTATGTTTAGGTAATTCTAATGATTACCTATCTATATGTTCTTCTTTATTTTTCTACACTTTGGTTATCTACTTTTCCAGTATATTTCTTTTTTTATTGTTTCAATTAATTTCATCATGGCTCTGTGATCACCTTGTTTGGATTCTTATATTGAATTTTGAATTCATTTTTTAAACTTGATATCTATTTTAAAAAGGGAAGTTGTGATTTGTTTTGAAAATGGATTTTCTAAAAAATATGTGTTGGTTCTTTAAATGATAAAAACCTATTTTATAAATGTATTTCAAACTAGTGTTTTTGTATTATTTCAAGAAAGGTAATGTATGGATTCTGTGGTGCTTACCTACTAAGTTGTTTTATGCTCACACCCTACTTGTGACACTCAGCATCAGTAGACCCAAGTTATTTTTAGGTTTGGGTTTCTTGTTTAGGTTTCCTTTAAAGCAGGTTGGTCTTATAGTTAGTGGTAACCCAAATGTCACAAGGATATCTAGTCGGGTTCTGATTTATTCTATCTCTATTTTTAGTTTCTTTTTTGTTCAGTTGACGTTATATATGGATCATGTTTATGTATTCTTTCTATTCTATTTTTATGGATCCTCATGGTTTTGTTGTGTGCTCTAGTTGGTTTATATATATACCCATTTTTATATCTCACATCATATTATCACACCATGACTCTTATATATCCTTAAGAGGGTGTTCCTCATCATACGTGAGATATAAAACTATATGATCCATCTTCTTTAGGCCTAAGACTCTAATACCTACTCAAATAGCCTTATAAAACCTAACTAGGCTATACAAATCTCATACCAAACCTGATCCTCTCATAAACACCACTACTCCATGGAGACATAATCTCTGGATGATCACAAAATCACAAACATTCAATAGAACCCTCACTCTATCTCTTGGTGGATCAAAAACACCCTATTTATTTACCTTGGTTGCTCTTGATTTCTATCCCTTTCACTGGAACACATATACTCATGCATGAATGCACAATAATGCATAAATTGGAACTTGGTTTTGTATTATAGGGTCCACCTACCTCAAAAAATGGAGTAACCCCCTCACCAAGATCAACTCATCCTCAACCAAGACTATACATGCCTTATATAATCTTGTACCAATGACTGAGACCCAATCTCAAGGAACAATTCCCAAATAATTAATTATAGAAACTTATAATTAATTATTCACCTTAATATAATTAGGAATAATCTTTTAGAAACTCACTGGGAAACAAAACACCACCTAAACCACACAAAACATGGTGCGTTCATCATACGAGGATAACCTCTAGCCAATACAATCAAAATCTACACCATCTGAATTGATTTGAAGATGATATAGTAAAATCATCACAAAAATCCTAGTTAAAATCATCCCAAATCATAAGAAAATAAAGGATAATAGTAATGGAGGAAGGGAAGAACTCAATAACGCACTATAAAAAACTCCCAAGAACCACCCCTCATCAGGGGGGATTGAAGATAGGAAGAGATCGAATGAATCGCAAGAACCACCCAAGATTTGCTCTTAATGAGCACGCCCCCACCATTTTTAAAGTATCTAGTTTCTTATCTAAATTATACTCATACTCCTTATCCCCTAACCTATATACCCATGGATTTCAAATAGGATGAATATAAATAAAGAATGGATGAATGCCAATCAGTTGACAAAAGAGTATGAAGAAGGCGTGAAAGAGTTTATCAAGTTTGCAAAATATCATGCATGTGACCCTTCTCAAATCCTTTGACAGTGTTTACGTTGTTGTTATTCAAAACAAATTAGTCCATAGAAGTTGTAAGAACACTTGATCTTTCACAAAATATATCAGAGTTATACATGTTGGAATAAACACGGGGAAACAACAAATGTAGGTAGTGGCCAGGATGACACTGAATTTCATGGATCATCTGATATGATTACAAACATGAACAATTAAGATGACCGTATGGAGGGTGTGATTATAGATGTGAATGATGATGAAGATCGTATTGAGGAAATGACAAGGACCACCGAATATGAACTTCTTGATTTCCCAAAATTGTTTGAGAAGTTAAAAAGTTGTGCAAAGATGACATTGTATGATAGTTGCACTAAATATACAGCATTGTCATCCATACTGAAGCTGTATAATTTGAAAGAAGACAACGGGTGGAGTGATTCCAATTTTACGAAACTACTTGATCTCATGAATGACAAGCTCCCAGAAGACAATGAGCTCCCAAGCCGAACATATGATGCCAAACGAATGCTACGCTCGATGGGTATGATCTCTGAAAGAATACACGCCTGCCCGAATGACTATATACTATTTCTCAAGGACCAAAAATCACTTAAAGAATTCCCAAAGTGTGGTGCTTCTCAATACAAGAAAGACTAATCCAGTCCTACTAAAGTTGTATGGTACTTTCCAATCATTCCAAGGTTTATGTGCCTATATGGAAGTGAGGAGACTGCAGAACAATTAACATGGAATGCAGATACAAGAATTAAAGATGGGATACTACATCACCCGACAGACTCTCCTCAGTGGAAGAGAATTGATCATGAGTATCCTGAATTTGGAAACGAGTCGAGAAACCTTTGTCTTGCGTTATCTATAGATGGAGTGAATCCTTTTGGTTTTCAAAGAAACAGTCATAGTACATGGCCGGTTATGTTGATAAATTATAACTTACCACCATGGTTATGTATGAAACAAAAATACATCATGTTATCTATGCTTATATCAGGACCAAAACAACCGGGTAATGATATTGATGTTTATTTAGCTCCATTGATTGAAGATTTAAAATTATTGTGGGATTTAGGTGTTACATTGTATGATGCTTATAGAAAGGAAGATTTCACTTTGAGAGCCATGTTGTACGGGATGATAAATGACTTCCCTGCTTATGGAAATTTTTCAGGATATAGCATTAAAGGAACTCAAGGGTGTCCCATTTGCGAACAAGGTACACAATCAATTAGGTTGAAACATTCATCGAAAACCGTGTTTCTAGGACATCGCAGATTTCTACCGCGACGACATAAGTACCATTCTTGGACGACATCATTTGATGGAAGTTCAGAAGAACATACAACACCATCTCCACTAACAGGTGATTGATTGTTTGAGAAATTTAAAAATGTGGACACAACTTTTGGTAAATCAGCTTCGAAAAACATTACGAAAATCGGTTGAAAAAATAGATTAGTTTTTTTTTAATTACAATACTGGAATTGTCTATATGTCAGACATTTTCTTGATGTTATGCATGTAAAAAAATGTATTTGATAGTGTCATCGGCACGTTGCTAAATAAATATGGAAAAACAAAAGATGTAATTAAGGCTAGGCTGGACATGGTTGAGATGGGAATACGAGAAGAGTTGGCACCAGTGAAGGGTGAAAAATGAACATTTCTTCCTCCTGCTGCTTAAACTCTTTCCAGGTAGGAGAGATATCAGTTTTGAAACTTCTTGAATGACGTAAAGGTTCCAGAGGGGTATTCGTCAAATATCAGTAACCTCGTGTCAATGAGATACTTGAAGTTAAAAGGTTTGAAATCACATGACTGTCATGTTTTGAGGCAAGATCTCATTCCAATTACTTTACGTTGCATTTTTCCCAAGAATTTATGCCATACATTAACGAAACTATGTTTCTTCTTCAAAGCTATATGGAGTAAAGTTATAGACCCGGTGAAATTTCCAACTATGGAAAGAGAAATTGTCATCATATTATGTGAATTATAAATATTCTTCCCGCCTTTATTTTTTGATATGATGGTTCATTTGATGGCCTACTTGGTGAGAGAGATTCGACTATGTGGTCCTGTACATTACAGATGGATGTACCCCATTGAACGGTATATGAATATTTTGAAAGGGTATGTCAAAAATCGAAGTCGGCCAGAGGGTTGTATTGCAGAGTGATATATTGTTGAGGAATCCATTGAATTCTGTACCGAATACTTGTCTAGTGTGGAAAGCATTGGCCTACCGAAATCTCGTCACACTGGGAGGCTTGAGGGTGAAGGAATTTCTGGAAGCTAGGTTTTCACAATCAATATTATAGATCGGGAGCAGGCCCACCTTTATGTTTTGTATAACAGTTTCAACATTGACCCATATGTTGAAATCCACAAAGAAATTCTTAGGCATTTCAATCCATCTAGGGCTAAAAAATGGATATCAGATACACATAATTGATAGTTTATAGGATGGTTTTGATATCATATTTTTAAGAATTTAGATGAAAATCCAAAGTCAATTTCAGAACGACTTCGTTGGCTAGCCAGAGGACTAAGTGTGTATACATTATCTTACAATGCTTATGTAGTTAATGGTTATAAATTTTATACTAATGAACATGATGAAGATAGTACCATGAAGAATAGTGGGGTTACCCTTGTGGCTAAAGCGATGCATGTTTCCGGTGCTAAGGACAGAAATCCAATTTATGTGAATATTTCATACTTTGGCATCATCAAACAAATATGGGAGTTGGATTGTAAGGAATTTCAAGTTCTGATATTTCAATTCAAGTGGGTTGATAATAGGAGTGTTATTAAAATAGATGATTTGGGATTCGTGAAAGTTGATTTCAGTAAGGAAGGATAGAAAGACGAACTGTTTATAATGGAATCACAGGCAGTGAAAGTATTTTATATTTCATATCCCGCAAACCGAAACTAGTCAATCGTTCTGTTATTGACCAAAACAGCTGAAGGGTCAGATGAAAATTCAACAGAAGATGAACCTTTCATTGGGACTTCGCAATAATTTTGCAGTGGTCCCAATGTAGACAACATTTTTTATGTTAGAGGAGACCATAATGAAGGGATATGGATAGTTGATATAGTGGTCAAATCTCTTCAACATTTAAAAAAAGGAGAGTTCAATAATCAGGTTATTTTTTTATTGTAATATAGATTGTGTTACATTATGTTATTATCTGTTCGCTGCTGCTTTTATGTGGTCTAAATTAAATGTTAAACCAGTTCTGCAGATAATGACTTATGCACCTGCTGATGCACCCAATCCCGAGACACAACAGGTCTCTCAACCTATTGCAACTGGTCCCACTGCTGAGGTACAACGGGTCTCTCAACCTGTTGCAGCTGGTCCCACTGCTGAGGTACAACAGGTTTCTCAACCTGTTACTGTTGGTCCTAGTGTTGATGCTAGCACTTCGAAGAAACATAATGATTATGCAGAAACCGAGGAGATGGTAGGTGATGAAACCCCGATGACACAAAAAAAACAGGTGCATCGTAGTTTGACAGTTTTAGCCAAAATCCTTAAGGCAAAATCAAAAGGCATCAAATATGAGGTGGGGTGGAATAAACAAGTCCAGCATGTTAACCCCAACAAAGCCATGTTTAGTAGCTACATTGGAATCGTCACTCGGCAACGCGTGCCGATTGATGTAGAGTCATGGCACCATGTTGTCAGAGGGCTAAAAACATTAATGTGGGAAGAGATTATGGTAACATTACGATATCATTTATTTAATTTATTAAAATAAAATAAAATAAAATACTGAAATATTGACTAACTCATCATCATCTCTTGCAGAGTGCATTTATAGTAGATGTTTCGCACAAAGAATATGTATTAATACTGGAAGGAAAGGTTTATAGAGGCTTTCACACCATTTTAACAAAACATCATCTGAAAGATGATGAAGGGAAAATCGAGCTGCACCCACCTCCTCTTTATGCACACTTGATATCCCAAGGAGCGTGGGATGCGTTTTGAAACCGTCGTGCGGAATAGACTTTTCAGGTACATTGTGTTTGGTTACACGTTGTCTAACGTTTCTTGTATTCATCACATTGATTGACAGTTTTTTATTTATGAAATAGAAACTGAGTGCTGAAAATAAATAACAGGAAGCAAAACCAGCGTACCCCTACCATAAAGCAAGGCTGGGGTACGCTTCAATTAAAAAACAATTGGTACGTATTTTAAAAGTACTGTAATACTTTTATGTGACATAAAACAACACTGTAACCATGTTTCTCTATTTATATGCAGAATGATGAATCAAAATCCCAATCCATTTCCATTCTACGCCATGTGTTATGGAAGGAATCTCGTGTTAATAAAGAGGGGAAACTGGTAGATGAAAACACACAAAAAGTGTGGGAAACATGTGTAAGTATGACATAATATAAACTTGTTTTGATTTAAATCACTATTACATAATGATGATTACTTATTTTTCCATATTTTCTATTTGACATAGTCACATGAATCAACAGCACCCACACCGGATGCATACATACTTTCAGTGGCCTTGAAACAGCCAGAACAGTATGGCCACGTCAGAGATGTGGGTTTTGGGGTGACACCCCGGGCATATTTTCAGAAAAAAAACAAGAGGATGAACAAACTAAAGAATTTAAAGTAATTATAGATAGAGTAGCTACCCTTGAAGAAAAATTCCAAAGTCAGGGAGAGATGCTAGCAACTTTGATGGAGGAGAGGAAAAGAGAACAAACAACTCAAGAACAACCCGTGTGAGAAGATCCTGCCCCCCCCCCCACTAGCTTTGAGGCGATCCATTTCCCTCAAAGATCTGACTTAACTGAGGTAATAAATGTTATAATATTAGTTTCTGTGAAATGTGAATCACTTAGACACTGATACCTTTCTTGTAATGATATTCTATAGGGTGAAAATGATTGGGATTTATATCTGTCAACTCCCACCCATCGCCTTGTAGCGAGGGCTATGGTGTTCAATATGCAGAATGACATTCTACACTCCAGACTATTTCCAACCGGTCATGCAAAAGTGTCAATTAATGTAGCTCATGAGCTGAGTGCCAAGGTACCCATGCCAAATGACGATGACAACATTCATATGGTGGAAAAATCTGTTGGAACATTTGTTGCATGGCTATCGAATCTTGTAAAAAAAATGTCGACCAGGAGGTATTGATTTCCAATTAATTTTTCAAGTAAAACCTTTAACATTAAATTAAAAAAGGGCTGAACCGATGATTGTCATTACAGAAGGAAAAATGGAGGAGCTAAAACGAAAGAGCGGCTCAAAAGGATCAACCAACCGAGCAAAACGATCTACTGAGAGTGTGTTCACCCCGCCCATTCTATATCCACATTTAATATCATTTCAAGCTCATGTGGATACAAAAATGATAGGTGGAAAGAGTCACACAATTGTTTGTGAAAAAAATATGTATGGAGAGGAAACATTAGATTTCGTTAGTGTTGACGCTGTTGCTAAAATCATCACATACGACTGGCTAGGAGCCTCATTTATAAATGTATACATGAGGTATGTTTTCATGATTTGATTTTACAGAAGCTGATATACTATGATTATTATGGCTAAATACATTTCATATTTTTCACAGGCGTATATATGAAATACAATTGAAGGGATTTTCCCATGAATGAAAATTTGGACTCGTTATTCCTCACACCATTTCTACACAACGAGAAGAAATAGATTCTGATTTTCAGGCTGAATTAATGTCAAATCTGCTCAGAATGTTTCAAAGCAGAATTACGACTGACATAATGTATTTAATACCAACGTTGCAGGGGTAAAACTCTACATTTTAATCATATCAATTATATTTTCATTTCAATCAGTACTTATTCCTTTTTGTGTTTTTAGGGAACATTGGATGCTCATTGTAGTAAATTTGGATACTCCAAAAATTTATTTTCTGGATTCACTGCATGGATATCCAACAAACCGACCACACATGATGGAGATTTTCAATTCGTAATACACTAGATCCAACATTTTAGAACTAAATATCTAGTTATGTAATTTATATTATCTTTTAATGAGGATTCTGTTATGATAGGGTGGTGTATGAATATCATCTAAAGGATGGAATGAATCCAAGGCCTAAGGACGAAAATGCGCACAAGATCTACAAATGGAGAAGTATCTGGGTATATATAATTATATTTCACTATCCAAATACATATCAAAAAAAATTACTTATTTTTCTCGATGTTTCTGCCGTGTCCAAAACAAAAAAACGACAAGGACTACGGTTATTATGTTTGTAAATTTATGAAAGAGATCATATTTCATGAACAAACTAGCATCCCTGAAGAGGTATTTTTGAAAATAATTACTACTTCATTTAAAATAATTATTAATCCTTTGTGTATTTATATTTTTTTAGAACTACTATGACTGTCGCAAAAACTCTTATTCAGAAGATGATATAAATGTGTTTAGAAACGAATGGGATGCATACCTGATGGAAGAATGTAAACAAATAGGACAATGAAGGTGAATTCCTAATACTTATGTTATCTTTATATGGTCATTGATATCTCTCTTGTTTACACTAATTGAGCATCTATGATCACTCTTTCTTATGTTTCATATCCTTAGATTAGTGAATTCTTACTACTCAGTTTGAAATTGACATAAACTTTAGAAAACAACACAAGTGACATACGGAAAACCGAGAAAACGCTTTCATATTGTTTTGATACTTTAGGAAAACTATCCATTAGTAATTTTTGACGTGTATGAATCAACCGCACCTCAATCCGATGCATGGTATGACCGACATGGATAAAAGTGTCTGATATCTGTTTGAAATTGAAATCAACTTTAGAAATCAATGCAAATAACATACGGAATACCGAGAAAATGTGTTCAGATTGTTTTTATACTTTAGGAAAACAATCCATTAGTTATTTGTGACATGTACGAATTGACTGCACCTCAATCTGACGCACAATGTGATCGGCATGGCTCAAAGTGTCTGATATCAGTTTAAAATTGGCATTAACTTTAGAAAAAAACAAAAATGACATACAGAATACTAAGAAAATGCATTTGGATTGTTTTGATACTTTAGGAAAACGATCCATGAGTCATTTGTGACATGTACGAATCGACCGCACCTCAATCCGACGCACGGTGTGACCAGTATAGCTAAAAGTGTCTGATATCAGTTTCAAATTGACATAAACTTTAGAAAACAACACAAGTGACATATGGAAAACTAATCAAACACGTTCAGATTATTTTCATACTTTAGTACAACGATCCATTAGTCATTTTTGATGTGTAAAAATTGACCGCACCTCAATCCGACGCATGGTGTGACCGGAATGGCTAAAAGTGTATGATATCAGTTTGAAATTGACATTAACTTTAGAAAACAACACAAATGACATACGGAATATCGATAAAACACATTCTTATTGTTTTGATACTTTATTAAAATTATACATGAGTCATTTTTGATGTGTACGAATCGACCTCACCTCAATCTAATGCATGGTGTGACCGGTATGGCTAAAAGTGTCTGATATCAGTTTCAAATTGACATAAACTTTAGAAAACAACACAAGTGACATACGGAAAACCAATCAAACGCATTCAGATTGTTTTGATACTTTATGAAAACGATCCATTAGTCATTTGTGACGTGTAAGAATCAACCACACCTCAATCTGACACATGGTGTAACCAGCATGGCTAAAAGTGTCTGATATCAGTTTGAAATTGACATTAACTTTAGAAAACAACACAAGTGACATACATAAATCTGAGAAAATGCATTCGGATTATTTTTATAATTTAGTAAAACGATCCATGAGTTATTTTTGATGTGTACGAATCAACCGCACCTCAATCCGATGCACGGTGTGACCAGAATGGAAAAAAGTGTCTGATATCAGTTTGAAATTGACATTAACTTTAGAAAACAACACAAATGACATAAGGAAGACCAAGAAAATGAATTCAGATTGTTTTTATACTTTAGTAAAATGATCCATGGATCCTTTTTGATGTGTACGAATTGACCGTACCTCAATCCGACGCATGGTGTGACCGGTATGGCTAAAAGGGTCTGATATCGGTTTCAAATTGACATCAACTTTAGAAAACAACACAAGTGACATAAAGAAAACAAATCAAAAACATTTGGATTATTTTGATACTTTATTAAAACGATTGATTAGTCATTTGTGATGTGTACGAATTAACCATACCTAAATCCAACACACGGTGTGACCGGCATGGCAAAAAGTGTCTGATATCAGTTTGAAATTGACATTAATTGTAGAAAATAACAAAAATTACATACGGAATACTGATCAAATGCATTAGGATTGTTTTTATACTTTAGTAAAATGATCCATGAGTCGTTTTTGATGTGTACGAATCGATTGCACCTCAATCTGATGCACGGTGTGACTGGTATGGCTAAAGGTGTCTGATATCAGTTTGAAGTTGACATAAACTTTAGCAAACAACACTACTGACATACGGAATACGGATCAAACACGTTCGGATTGTTTTAATACTTTAGGAAAATGATTCATGAGTCATTTGTGATGTGTACGAATTGTCCACACCTCAATCTGATGCATAGTGTGACCGGTATGGATAAATGTGCCTGATATCAGTTTGAAATTCACATAAACTTTAGAAAACAACACAAGTGACATACGAAAAACTGGGAAAACACATTAGGATTGTTTTTATACTTTAGGAAAATGATCCATGAGTCATTTTTGACGTGTACGAATCGACCGTACCTCAATCTGACGCACGGTGTGACCGTAATGGCTAAAAGTGTCTGATATCAGTTTGAAATTGACATTAACTTTAGAAAACAACACAAATGACATACGGAATACCGAGAAAACACATTAGTATTGTTTTGATACTTTAGTAAAATGATCCATGAGTCATTTTTTATGTGTAAGAATCAACCGCACCTCAATCCAACGCACGGTGTGACCGTTATGGCTAAAATTGTCTGATATCAGTTTCAAATTGACATAAACTTTAGAAACCAACACAAGTGACATACAGAAAACCAAGAAAATGCATTCAGATTGTTTTGATACTTTAGGAAAACGATCAATTAGTCATTTGTGGCATGTAGTAATCGACCACACCTCAATCTAACACACAGTGTGACCAACATGGCTAAAAGTGTCTGATATCAGTTTGAAATTGACATTAACTTTAGAAAACAACACAAATGACATACGGAATACCAAGAAAACATGTTCGTATTGTTTTAATACTTTAGGAAAACGAACCATGAGTCATTTTTGACGTGTAAAAATTGAACTCACCTCAATCCGATGCATGGAGTGACCGATATGGCTAAAAGTGTCTGGTATCAGTTTCAAATTGACATAAACTTTAGAAAACAACACAAGTGACATACAGAAAACTGAGCAAACGCATTCAGATTATTTTAATACTTTAGTAAAATTATACATTAGTCATTTTTAACGTTTATGAATTGACCGTACCTCAATCTGACACATGGTGTGACTGGAATGGCTAAAAGTGTCTAATATCAGTTTGGAATTGACATTAACTTTAGAAAACAACACAAATGACATACGAAATACCAAGAAAATGCATTCGGATTGTTTTGATACTTTAGGAAAACGATCCATGAGTCATTTTTGACATGTACGAATCGACCGCACCTCAATCCGACGCATGGTGTGAGCGGTATGGCTAAAAGTGTCTGATATCAGTTTGAAATTGACATAAACTTTAGAAAACAATACAAGTGACATACAGAAAACTTATAAAATGCATTTGTATTATTTTTATACTTTAGTAAAATGATCCATTAGTCATTTTTGACGTGTAATAATCGACCGCACCTCAATCCGATGCACGGTGTCACCGGCATGGCTAAAAGTGTCTGATATCAGTTTGAAATTGACATTAACTTTAGAAAACAACACAAATGACATACAAAATACTGAGCAAAAGCATTTGGATTTTTTTGATACTTTAGTGAAACGATCCATGAGTCATTTTTGACGTGTACGAATTGACTGCACCTTAATACGATCCATGGTGTGACCGGTATGGCTAAAAGTGTCTGATATCAGTTTGAAATTGACATAAACTTTAGAAAACAACACTACTGACATACGGAATATGGAGCAAACAAATTAGTATTGTTTTGATACTTTAGGACAATAATCCATGAGTCATGTGTGACGTGTACGAATAGACCGCACCTCAATCTGATGCACGGTGTGACCGGTATGGCTAAAAGTGTCTGATATCAGTTTGAAATTGACATAAACTTTAGAAAACAACACAAGTGACATACGAAATACAGATCAAATGCATTCAGATTATTTTGATACTTTAGAACAATGATCCATGAGTCATTTTTGATGTGTAAGAATCAAGCGCACCTCAATCCGATGAACGGTGTGACCGGTATGGCTAAAAGTGTCTGATATCATTTTCAAATTGACATAAACTTTAGAAAACAACAAAAGTGACATACAACAAACCGAGCAAACGCGTTCGGATTGTTTTGATACTTTAGGACAATCCATGAGTCATTTGTGACGTGTACAAATTGACATCACCTCAATCTGATGCACGGTGTGACCGGTAAAGCTTTTCATTAGATAAAGAATCCGTATTTATTAAATGAGATAAATCATCCAAAAACATATTGATTTTAAATTATTCCCTTTCATTGTTATCAGAATAAAAACATTTGAGTTTAAAATTTCATATTTTAGTTTCACATTTCCATATTAATGTATTATTTCATATTAATGTTTTAATTTATTTCATTATTGTATTACTAACATAATATTTGTTTTATTATATAGGTGAATTTTTTTCCTTGAGTTTGGATGCTTTGTTCGGCAACAAATACCGTGGACTACAATTTTTTAGAGCGGATCACAGATATCAAAGGATGAAACATGAATGTTTATAACTATTATTGAATAATTGTAATTATAACCATGTAAAACAATGTTTGAAATGTATATAGAAGTTTGTTTTTTTGTATTCATGATGTTAAGTAAATGTATATACCATTGTCTGTCAAAATATTGTGTGCGGGTGCTATTTTGTGCAGGTGTGCATGTGCTATTTTGTACAGGTATTCTGGTTTGTGTAGGTGTGAAGGTGTGCAGGTTCTATTTTGCAGGTGCAGGGGAAGGTTCCTTTATCAGCTCTTTTTTGAGTGCTGATAAAGGACACCTTTAACAGTGCTAAAAGAGCACTAATAAAGGACCCCCTTTATCTACGCTGGCATTAACAGTGCTTATCTAGCACTGTTAATGTCAGTTTTTAGCGCTGATAAAAGGCCAAGTTGTAGTAGTGATATTCTGGTACAATAGGCGCATACTCTATTTGAACATTCTTTTCCTCGCCTATAGTTAGTTCATTCTCTTCCTCCCCAATAATTGAATTTAATTGAGCTACTGGGGGTGGATCTAGATAAGAATTAGGTGGTGACGTTTCCACTCTAAAGATAAGGTGTTCTTTATCATTATCATAAAAAATTGTAACCTACTTATTCTTACAATAAATCTTCGCATAATGGTCCAAAATCCAATCCATACTAAGGATTATATCAAATTCAATCATGGGTATGATGATGAGATCAACAGATAAAGAACATTTATATGCTCTAATGGGAACTAATTCACAAAACTTTGTTGCAATGATACTTCCCTTAGGAGTTTTGACTAACAACTCCCTTGTTAAATCAAATTAAAAATATCTAATTTTCTTAGAAAACTGGGAAGATATGAAACAATTCGATGATCCAGAATCAAATAAAGAATTTTCTAAACTTTAGGAAACCATTAAATTACCTGTCACCACGTCTTTCAGAGCTTCAACCTCAGCAGTAGTGATAGCATAAGCTTGTCCTTGATCCCTTGGCCTTTTCTGAGGTAAGTTCCCTTGATTCTTAGGAAATTCATTTTTATAATTCCCCCTCTCTCTACAATTGTAGCATTCAACATCGACAGCCTCTTTCTTCCCCTTTCAATCATAATCTTGGTGACCTTTTTTCCATACTTGTAACAGACTCTCATTCCCTTCAGGAATATAACAGGGTGTTTCTTCCCAAATTTACTGTAGTATGGATATTCAACTTTTCCCTTATTCCCTTTATTTCCATTTCTAGAGTGTTTAGCAGATCTCTTCTTCTATTGATTTTCTTTAAAGTCATAAGACTTAGATAATTCTTTTTTTATCTTGATAGCACATGAGACAATATCTTCATACGGTGAGAAGGATTATGAGAATAATGCTTGATGAAGAAATTATTTTAACCCATAAAAGAAACGATCGGTATTAATTCTTGGGTTATATATATAATCTTCATCATTCCTTGCTAACCTTTTAAAGTTAGATTCATACTTTGTGACATTCTCATCCTCCTTTTGCCTCAGACTCAGAAATTGCCTTTCCATATCTGCTCGATGGTCATGAGGAAAGTATTTTTCTAATAAAATTACTTTAAACTCCCTCCATTCTATATTTGATACTTTATCATCTTCCTTTGTTTTTTGAATCAATTACCACCATTTATCAACATCTCCAGTGAGGTGGTAAACTGCCATGACAACTTTTTCCCTTTCGCTACTCCCCAAGGCATGGAATATTTTCTCTAAAGAATTTATCCATTGCTCAGCTACTAGTAGATTTTTACCCCCATTTAATGTTGGTGTTTATTTCCTCATGAAGAAATATAACATTGATCCTCCACGCTATGTATTAGGGTGCTCCATATGGGTAAGGTTATTATTCATAACTTGAGTGAGTTGCCCCAGTATGGTGATTAGCTGATCAGCACCAGTTGCATCACCAAATCCACTATAATTATCTTGAGTAGGAGGGAAATCCCTACATGGAGTGCGTGCACTGATACAGTTTCTATTCCTTCCACTAGGCGCCATTTCTAAACAATGGAATAAACTAAATTAGTTTATGAATTGAAATACATAATTCCAAACTTGTAAAACACTTAACATAAACTGAACAGTTTATGGATATAATCTATAATCATAAAAATGTTTTCTTTAAGGAAGTATATACTCATAAACCCATCATAATTGTTTTTAAAGAAAATGAGAATTATCCCAAGCATATCCCACGGGTGTGTCATAACCAAGAGTGCATCAAGGCTTGTTTTCGTGCACTAGTTCCCGTTTGAGTCTAGCTCAAAGAGATGTTTTCGGGTTTTACCCCTAGGTACATATATGCCAGAGCCGCCTCTACCTTCTTGTATCCAAACATGGATGTATTGCATGGAAAACTCACAAAATCTCTACAATACCAAAATTCTAGGAAGTTTTTCTATACTAATACTCAAAGTCTATCTTAGGGCTATGTGCTCTAATCAGATTTTATCTAAATCTAGTTTCCAAGGTTTGTACTAAAATTCCTCTGATACCAACTATAATGCCCCAACCCTAGTTACCCAGAGTCGATGCATTATTAGATAACATTGGCATGATCACAAAAGATCAAGTCTCAAAAGACCAATTAGTTTAGTAGCCTTGGAAGTACTAGATACATTCATAAGTTTTACATTACATTATAAAATGAAAAACTACAACAACATTGTTTCTATAGACCACACTCATATCCCGTCATACTATCCCTATAGGTCAATCATAAAATACTTCTTCACATCCTGGGAAAAATAAAACATAGAAAGGGGTGAGCTCAGATTCTCAGTAAGGATAAAAATATAGTGGAAACTATCATAAATAATCATAAACATTTAAGGAAATTTATAAGACTAAAACAAAGGCCTTTTAAACTTTAACTTCAGTATAATATGGAAAAGATAAAATCAAATAATTTCATTTAATTACTCACATGGATATTCTACTAGTCGAATAATCACACGCAATATCAATATCCACCTTTATAATGATGGAATTCATAATGCCAGACTTCATAACCATATAGTCATGGCCTTGTGCCAAGACTACAAATAATATTTTTTCAAGGCCTTGTGCCAAGACACTAGTTTGTCTCATGATACCTACCGATGCATCAAGGATCTATAGTGGGCTCCACCCATCACATACTAAGTCCAATGAATTTCTTATATGAAAAGGTTTAAACATAACATAAACATTCGTATTAAAACTAGCATACGAAATGTCAATAATTTATCCATAAACAATGAATGGTATAAAAATAACACATCCACAGTCAAACATATCACAAAACCTTCAATATAATATGTAATTTTTGTATCATAATAAATCAACTTCAAATAAACTTAAAATCCATCAAAGGATGTTGACATAGATGAAATCAAAACCTTTTTTAGAGAAATATATCTTTCTATTTTGAGATAATTTTAAATTCATATAATTATAAAATAAAATATTTATTTTAGAAATATTCTTATAATCTTGTAAGGTAATCTTTGATGATGTTATAACGGCAGAGAATAGCCACACCCGCTGTATAAGTTAAAAAACATTATTACCTTAATTTTGTAGAAAAGGTGATAAAGTACCTTGTTTCGGAAACGACGGAAAGATTCCTTTCAGAACATATAAGGTCAAATAAGGGTATAAATGACTTTAACCCTTTGTCTTGTAAATAGTAGAAATGTTTTGAAATACATTTCTAAGAAGCATGGATGTGGATTATAAAGAGATCTCACTAGATAATTACGTATAAACAACCTCGAATAATGAAGAGATTGTGAAATTAAATCTTACCTTGTAATTTTCCTTGGTAGAGGGTAGGTTAACCTCCTGTATAATGGTGAAATAATTTTTATTAAATTATAAAATAATCATATACATTAATATGATATCATATATTATCTTTTAACATTTCTTTGTTAATAATATCTTAGTAGTATCATCGTTTCGGGTGTTAACTGATTCGTTTTCTTTTATATGATTTGTTATGTAAGTAATGTTTATTGTAGATATGATGTATCTTATTCATATACAGAATAATATTAAGTCTTTAAACTTTATTTTTAATCATTAAATGAAAATTATTCTTGAATGGATACGATGGGGAATGAATCTCATCGCGTTCGTGGAGACGGTAATCCGCACGTACGCACGAGCGACAATATCATTATTTTGATATTAAAATAATATATAATTGGATGTTATATCATATATACAGAATAATTATCATTTTATATTTATTATTTACAACAATTAAACATCATTATTATACCCATCCAAATAATAATGTATTGAATAACAATTATACCACAACATGGAGACGGTAAGTCGTACGTACGAACGTATGGTGACATGTCATTCAAAGGATGGATAGAATAATGAATATGGTTGTACCATATTTATAATAACATAATATTATATATAATATACTGGAGTTATAATTTTATAATGGAAACAACAAATAAAGAGGAAGTGGAAGAAGAAAGGAACTTGAAAGAGGTGATGAAATATTTACCTTTTCTTCGGGTTCTTCCTTTTGATTTGATCAAAAGGGATCCTTAGGTTGCATTTATGACTGAATTAAGGCCTCTAGGATTAAGGGAGGAAAGTTGAGAGGGTATTTGGGTAGGTTTTGTTTGAGACAAATGGCTTTGAAGGTGTGAATTAGAGAGAAGGAGGAGTGCCCTTTTATAAGAGGGGTGAGGGGCACCTTAGGAAAAGCTAGAAATATTATTTTATAATAAAATAATTTTCGGTTTCTAATGGATCCAGAATGAATTATTTAAAGTATAAGGTGGGTATGGGTCGCAAACCACTCAAACAATAGGTTTTAGATAGGTTTGGTTCACTATAATAACTTTATCTTTTAGATTTAACTCTTAGTTAAATAGTTTGACATTTACCATGTCTCTTTGTATTTTTATATTATATGGTTAATAAACATACTATATACTTCTAATAGAACCCCTAGTGGTTAATTAATGATAAAAATATCATTATATAAGTACTTTTTCCGAACCTTGTATTTTTAGGAATAGAATATCAATTAATAATATAATATTTGTTTTAAAAACTCTTTTATGTCAATTTTGACAATATTTGGTATTTTATTTTTGCTAAATTCGTAACAACATTATTACTTTGAAAAAAAATCATCTAACCAACCATAACATGTCATATTAACCTTTAAAATTAGTGTAATTATCAAAAAGTCTCAAATTAAATTTATTTGGACATTTATATTATCAATTATTTTAATATTACATTAATTAGGTAATTACTGCATCATCATTGTGTCATAAATAAATTAAATTATTTAATGTCTAAAAAATATAAATAAAATACCATTATGTAGGAAATATTTTTATCTTTATAATTAATATTTATAGTCCAATTTATCTTATGTGTAACCCTATATTAAAAATGTTTTAGTTATTAAACTTTGAATATAACACTTTTAACTCTTCTTTGAATTAAATAATAATAAATGTCCTAATCTAATCCAAGTGGACCAAAGAGGTTAATATTTTATTACTAAGGTTGTTTTTGGTCGAATTACACTTATCCAATAGAATTAGGACATGTGTTAGGGTAATAATAATATCATTTTTACCCTTAATTACCCTATTTACTTTTAACCGTGGTAAATAAAAGTAAAAAGTTACTATTCACCAAAAATTATTTTCATCTTATTGAACCACATTTTTCTTAATGATATCAATCGTGTCTCTCAGATTTTTGAAATTCCACTCACAAAAGCGGTAAAATTAAGTTTTATGTGAATTTGCAAATTCTCGTAGGAGGTGGGTAAAAGGCGGTGAAAAGTTCAATAAAATTTTTATATATATAAAATTATTATAAACTGACTTCAATTAATTACATTGAACTTATATAGGTATTATGTATCTATTTTTACCTAAAATAAATTTAAATAAAATAAATAATTATTTAAATAAAAATTCGATTTTAAACTATAACTCGGTGTTTTTCACTATTCATCAAAAATCGAAAGTTTTCAAAAAAAATACCAAAAATTCACCCTAAGCTAATTTCGATATTATGAATCCAAAAATGAAGTCTATTTTGAAAGATAAAATTTATAAAATTTCAAAAAGAGTTTATTACTATTCATAACGGCTAGTTTGATTGGTTGTGGTGTGTTAGAACTCGAAGTTGTGTATAACACATGATATTGTATTATTCAAAGAGAAGCATACCATGGAAGCTTGGGGCGTTACATATGAGGTAATCCAATGATAAACTCTATGGTTGCCTCATTATATTTCTAGATGGGAACAGGAAGGTATTGAAGTATACCATAAATATTTTGATACTCTTATTTCACCTACTGATAGGTGTAGCATCTCAATGTAAAATATTTAATATCTCATCTCATTAGAGTCCGTCAGTACCTAAATTTCATAACATAATTCATCTTCATGGTTCCTGGGTGAAATTCTTAGTTAATTATGATAATACTTCATAATGGAAAACCTCATAGAGTGAGGAACCATATATAATTTTCCAAAATAAATGATATCATCTTGAGATAGAGACCACTTACTGGTGGTCATACCGTTATATATAATCCTATCAATATATTAACACCCTCCATCATTAAGTTCTTCATGATAAATAATCTCAAGAAGAGATGGTTGATCTTAATTTTGGATAAAAACATTACCTCCCTCTCTTCCTTTACATACAAGTGTATTTTAGAAAAGTGGCTCTTCAAGTTACACTCATCACATGATTGCTTTAAGGATTTTGATGGTAGATTATAGATAAGTTCATATGCAACCACATTCCCCTTCTCCAAACTAAGGATAATTTTGAATTAAAATGCTTAAAAATACTCCACTCATCACCTATGCCTAAGATTAAAATATTTTTGAGGAAATATATATCTTAAGTTTTTGATATCAGTATAACCCATAAAATTTTCACCAAAGAGGTAGTGTCACCAACACCTGAGAGAATAAATGACTATTACCAATTCAAGTTCATGGTTTAGGTAGTTCTTCCCATGTAGGAAAATATTGTGGGAGATATATGCCATCGTGTGATCAAACTACATCAACCTGTATAAGAACACACCTCAATCCCACATCTGAGGAATCATAGTATAAAATGTAGCCTTTATCATATTCAATAAAAATCATGATAGGAGCTAATGTTAACCATTATTTCATCTTTTTGAATTACGATTATCATTTATATATGAAGAACGGTCTATTTTTTTCTATTGACCATTAAAGGTTTTGGTGCTCTACTAATGTGTATAGCGGCACTTGGGTCAAATCGTAAGTGATCATACTTTTTAATAGTCAATTGTTTTTGTGATTTTTATTTTTAATGGGGGGGTTGTTTACATATGTAAAATTAAATTATTTATTTATTTAGATTGATTTAATAATTTTATAAATATTTGAGTGAGTTCATTATTGGGGATTTAAGATTATGATATCATTTATCTTTTCTTTAGATTTCATTAAATTGACACCCACTTCACAAGATAATTGTTACCAGAATACCCAAGTGTTAAGGATTTAATCAAAGCCTTAACTTAACTAGGGTTCTAATATCAATTAAAACTTGTTTATGGTATTTTATTTATGGTTCCAATAATCCATGGAATCCACATGTTAAACAAAACATGTTATTAATCCATGACATTTTAAGTTCAACATACACAATGTCAACCTAAACAATACTCAATGAGAAAAATTCATCAATCAATTAATATCCCCAAATTATGACTCACCCAAATGGTATATTTACTCATCCATTGAGATGGTTATTAGTCTGGTAATATGTTCTAATGGTGATTAATTATAAATAGAATGGAAATAATGGGATAAGAAAAGAGTTGTGCATCGAACACACATGCACGGACGATGATGAGAATTAAAAAAACAGACTTTCGATTAAATGAGGAAGAAAAATAAGGGAAGGGGTTTCAACTTGATTTAAAATATTTTAATATAATTAATATTTAATAACATATGCTGGATGATTAAAATAAAATATGAAGAATAAACTTGCATTAAAATTGAAATCAAATTTAAAACAGCTTACGCAAATACAATTGAAAACAAACGCAAAGAAACACAAAAGTGGATGAGAGGTATCTCTTGTTGAAAAAAAATAAAGGAAAGCCCTTTTAGGACATTGTAAAGTATCTAGTCATGCCAAACCTCCTCCTTAAGTGCTGAAATTCTAAATTTTTGAAAGGGTGGGAGGGAGATGTATTTATAGCCCAAGGAGGTGGACTGTTTGCTTTCTAAATCTACCCCTCCACTTAGTTCGCCAATTTGATACTCCAAAAATCTGAATATGGAGAAATTGAATTATTCAAAGTTGTATATATAAATTTTAAAAGTATACCCTCAAAATTTTAAGGCCATTGGACTTAAGGAACCAAATTTATGGCATTTTGAATAAAATATTTCAATCTGTCTATTTCAATCCAGACTTTTTCAAAGGCCGGAATGTGAATGGTTTGTTGAATACGAAGATGCCCTCAAATATGAACCATTTTTTCTAAAAAGTTGGCCACCCATATTTTTGCTATCACACTGAAAAATATAAGCTCTAATGGATGTATATATCAGGATAAAATTAAATAAATGTGTGATAAGATTAATCACCAGAAATAATGGTTGGATGGACTCCAAAGCATCATTTGGGAACCGTTTTATTAAATTTGGGACATTAAATTTTTATCCAAGATGAATTGGATTGTCCCCTGACTTTTTGTATAGAATTAAAGAATTTTGACTTCTGGATTGATCCAAGAAATTCTATCTTCATGGCTAGTCCAGTTTCTTCATAGATTCTTTGGACCTTATTTTGTGGCCCATATGACCCTTCAAATGGAAGAATTAGCCAAAGATTCCTTATAATGATATGTTGAAAATAGAATAATGAATCCTAAAATGAAATATCTATACAATTTGGATTATTATGGTGAGAGTTATAATTAAAATAGTAAACTGAATCGAATCTGGATTAATTAAAATAATGCTCAAAAATTATATTTAATATTAAAACATGAATATTTCACACCAAGAATTCACTTTTTATAGAAAATAAATAAAGGTAGTAAATAAAAAGTTATAAATAAATTAATAACATCAACTCCCCCACACTCAGTCTTGTGCATGTCCTCATATACAACAAATATAAAAACAGAAATACTCATTCTCACTCACCAACAAATATAAAAATTTTGTTTTCCCCAATTAGGGGAGGTTTAGACCATTTAACTCAACCATATTGAATTTAACCACAAATTTTTATAGAAAAAATATTCCAAAAAATCATTTTTCATGATCAAAATAGAAATGGAAAAGTTAGGACTCAAAAAGTACTTCTCTCAAGATGATAAAAATTTATTTCTGGAGGTTCACTCATTCACCAACCAAAAGTGAAAATCTTAGAGGTTGAAAGAGATATCAGCTTCCATTACCTATCCTAAAGTGAACAAGAATAAAGAGGTATTTTTAGGGGTTTTTCTATGGCTATGGGATGGTAGGAATTTAATGTCCAAGAGAACGGAAAAAAGGGGTAAAACACTGACATGGGAGAAGCAATGTACAATTTGAAGTAAGACATGAAATGTTATAGAAAACCATATTTACAAGGGCATAATTGTGTTAAAAAATACACAAAAGAAGAAGAAAATTTTAAGGGGTCTGAAAAGATGAAATATTTACAAAACACAAAACTTCTCCCAATAACATAAGTGTTATTTTTTTATTTCTTTTTTTTTCAAAAGTTGAACTTGAAAAAGATCTCACACTCATATCCCAACCCATGTTTGATCTCCTCGCGACACTAATTGTAATAGTTATAATAAGATCAAAGGTTTAGGAAGAGTGATTTTTGACCTTCCCAAGACAACCCATTTTTTTGTTCTTTTTTTCATTTTTGTTTTGAACACTTGTAAATAAAATTTACAAAATTACATAAATGAAAGTTCATTCCCCAAAACTCATTAAATTACAACCTCTTCCCTACAATAAAATGGATGTGTGTCCTCAGGCATATGAAAACACATTAAAAATAAAGGAAATGTCCCCCAAAATGAAATACATGCCCCCAACACTTAAATTTCAATAAATTATGTAGGGTAATTCCATGTAGATGTTGGGTGGGATAAGTTATTTGGATTTTAATGTGTCTAGCAAAGAAAAAAACTTATATGCTCAAATGGGATTTCAAAAGGAGGATTAATGTAAGGTTAATGAGAGGATATTTGGCTATTGTCATTCTCATGTGGTTCATAAAATGCCTCTATCATATTCAAGCACACAAAATTATAAAATTAAACTAGAAGGTCCACAAACTCAAGACTCACAATCAGGGATGAAAAACACACAAAATGAAAATATGGTCATAGGTGACCTTGGCATGAAAGAAAATTTTGTTCCTCATGGTTGGGGAAGAATCATTTTCCAAATCTAAATTTGATCATTCAAAATTTTTTAGTTTTGACACAAAATTATTTATCCAAATTCATTATTAAAATAAAAAAAATTAAGATGAATTTTTTTTTGACTCCCCAAAATGGTTAGACAAAATTTCAAAAGTGGATGGTGAGTAAGTATGACTCTTTTTGTTGTTTTTTTTTCATTTTTTTAGTTTTTTTTTAGTTTTTTTAGTGTTTTTAAAATATACCCCCATAAAAATTGAAAGAGAAAAATAAAGGGTTTAATTAATGAAGTGGTAAAAAATGAAAGAGAGAGTAAGAAGAAGAAAGAGGTAGAGAGAGGAAGAGAGTGAGTTTGGGAGAGTTAAAGGGAAAGCGGTTCCCCCTCATGTGGATTTAGTGGGTCATTGTCCCCATCTATTGGTGGGTCTACTATAGAAGTTATGGATCTGATTAAAGTTTATGTGGTTCTCAGGATGTGTGTCCTCTCATGGCGATTCTTTAACTAATGTCTGTTAACCATGAACTTCCTTTTAGAAGAGGGGTCTTGGACTTGCACTACACCAAATGGGTAAACATTAGTAATAATAAAAGGAACCTCCCAACAAGAAATTAAGCTTACCTGGGTGAAGTCAAAATCAATAATTGAAGAGAATTACCTTTTCAACTTCATGAAATACCTTTAATAGGATGCGTTTGTCATGGAGTACCTTGTCCTTTTCTTTTCAGATATTTGAATTCTCATAAGAATCAAGTCGAAGCTCCTCCAATTCATTTAACTACAACAATATCTCTTCACCGGATTTTTCACAATCAAAATTTCAAATTTTCACAGCTCAAAATGACTTATGTTGAATTTTAATAAGTAAATGACATGTTTTATGAAAAACTAGGTTAAATGGATACATCCCAATGGGTGTTTCATAGGCAATTTGATAAGACCAAATCACTTCAACAAGTCTTTCTAGTCAGTCTTTTCTAGTGGTCTTTACAATTCTCTCAAACACTCTTTTCACTTCTCTATTAGAAAGTTCAGCTATGCCCTTTGTTTGGGGGTGATATGAAGTTGAAGTTTAATGTACAACCCCATTCATTTTTAGAAGATACTTCATGGTCCAATTACATAAATGGGTTCCTAATTCACTTATGAAGGAACGTGGTGTTCCAAACTGGTGCAAGATGTGGGTTTTTAGGAACTCACTAACAGTATGTGAATCATACTTCCTAGTGGGTTTGGCCTCAACCCACCTAGAGGAATATTCAATAGCTATATGAATATATGGGAGACCATTGGAAGGTAGAAATAGTCCCATGAAATCAATTCCTCAAACATCGGAGATCTCATAGAAAATTAAAGGCTTTTGGTGCATTTAATTTCTTTTCAAAATTGTGCCAAATGTTTGGAAAGTGGGAAATGATTTACAGAACTCATGTGAGTCCATGAAGAGTGAAGTCTAGAAGAATCCTAAGTCAAGGACCTTTCGTGAGGTCCTTTTTTTCTAAAGTGTACACCACCAGGCATTGACCGAAAAAATTACAAGATGGAGGAATTTTCATCTTCATCGACACATCTTCTAATTACCATGTCAGCCCCAATTTTCCAAAGTTTATTATCTTCCCAAAATAGAATTTTGAATCAATTTTCAGCTTCAGTTTTTGTTCTTTTGAAAAAAATTCAGGAAAAACACCATCAACCAATTAATTTACAATTGGGTTATAGTATGGTAACTTTGGAGTGATAGATGAGAGGTGTTCAGTTGGAAATTCAGGATCAATTATTTTAGAATAAGAAGAGAAATTCTACTTAGGTGATCAGTTATAGGGTTTTCTTTTCCAATTATATCTTTAATAACAATGTCAAACTCTTGGATCATCAAGATCCATCTTATTATCCTTGATTTGGAATCACTTTTATTGAGTAAGAACTTTATAGTAGAATGTTCTGTGAAGATGATGATTTTGGAACCTAAAAGATAGGTCTGGTATTTATCTAAGGTATAAACCACTGCTAAAAGTTCCTTTTCAGCCATAGTGTAGTGAGATTGTGTTTCATCCAATGTTTTTGAGGCATAATAGATGACATGAGGAATTTTTTCTCTTATTTGGCCAAGAACGGTCCCAATGGCCCTATCAAAAGCATCACACATCAATTTATAGGGTAAAGTCCAATATAGTGGTTAGATTATTGGGGAAGTTGTAAGAATAGTTTTGAGTTCAATGAAGGATCTCTTGAAAGCCTCATCGAAATGGAATTCAACATCATTTTGGAGTATTCGAGTGAGTGGGAGAGAAATTCTACTGAAGTTATGGATGAATCGCCGATAGAAACCAGCTTGATAAAGGAATGAATGGATATGTCGAATTGTTGTGGGTTTAGGAAGAGATTGGATCACCTCAATTTTGGTATGATTGACTTGAATACCATATTCTGAAATTATTTTCCCTAGAACAATCTCATTAGTAACCATGAATTGAAATTTTTCATAATTCAGCACAAGGTTACATTTGTCACACTTTTGAAGGACTAGAGAGAGTGAATGCAAGCAGGATTCAAATGAATCGCCATAAATGGTAAATTCATCGATGAATAACTCTATACAATGCTGAATCAATTCAGAAAATATACTCATCATACACCTCTGGAATGTTGCAGGAGCATCACAAAGGCCAAATGGCATTGTTCTATATGCATATGTTTCAAAGGGGAATGTGAAATTAGTCTTTTCTTGGTCCTAGGGTGCTATTGGAATTTGGACATATCTAGTGTATCCATCAAGAAAGCAATAATGTGACTTCCTAGATAATATGTATAGCATTTCATCAAGGAAAGGAATAAGGTAGTAGTATTTTCTTGTTTTAGAATTCAATTTCTAATAATCGATATATACACGCCATTTTTTCACCCGAATTGTGACTACCTCCCCATGTTCATTTTTGAAAATAATTATTCCACACTTCCTAAGTACCACTTGAATTATACTAACACATTCACTATCAGAAATTGGTTAGATAATACCATCTTGAAGAAACTTGGTAATCTATTCCCTAACTACCTCAAGGATGAGTGGATTGTGTCTTCTTTGTGGTTGTCTGGTTGGTTTGGATGATTCCTCAAGATGGATGTGATGCATGAAAAGGGTGGGGTTGATTCCTGGTATGTCTTATAGTTTCCAACCTAAGACCTTTTTGTTTTCCTCTAACACCTGAACATGTTTAGAATCCTCAGTTTTTGTAAGTGTGGTAGAGAAAATGATAGGATAAGAGTGATCATGGAAAAGGAATGCATATTTCAAGTGTGTAGGAAGAGGTTTCATTTTAGTCTCATGTTTCATTTGTTGGGTAGAAAATTCAAGAATGGAGGATGGGATTTCAGTTGTTTTTTATTCATTTTCCTCAATAATTTTAATGTGGAACAACATAGATCATATTTGATATGGGATTCAAGATATTTTTTAAGATCCTCTAGATTAATGGAGTCTATGAATGAGAGGTCAACATCAACTTCCCCATTTATGACTTGGTTAATCATTGTAAAAATATTACAAGATCTTCTATCATTAGAACATGATAAACATGATGGAATGGGGTTCAATTAACACTTAGAAGTGTCCTCAAAAGCATGGATTGAGAATGCAGAGTGATCCTCAGATGGGTATCACATGGCTTGAAAGATATTGAACTTGACCATTTGGTCACCAAATTCCATGGATAGGATTCCTGCATGGAAATAAATCTTAGTTCTTGTTGTTAGGAGGAATGGACTTCCAAGAATTAGGGGAGATCAAGAAGAGGTCATCTCACCTTCCAATTCAAGGACATAGAAATCATTTGGGAAGAGAAGATCATTAACTCAGACAAGTACATCCTCAATTATTCCATCAGGACTGGTTGTGCTTCGATTGGATAATTGGATGACAAAACCCATTGGATGCAAGGTACCTAGACTAAGGTTTAAGAATATGAATTTAGGCATGAAATTTATCGAGGCTCTTAGGTCTATGCATGCATCATCGAAGTTTGAACTTCCTATCTGGCATGGAATTGTAAAGTTCCCAGAATCTTTTCACTTAATGGGTATGGATTATTGTGTTTAAACATTATCAATGGTTATAAGTTGTATCTTATGAGTTCAAAATTTATTAATAAACTTAGAATACTTATGAATTTGTTTGATGGAATCTATAAAGGAAACATTTAATTCAACAAGTGTAAACATGTCTAGCAATTTAGGATCAAGTTCAAAGGATTTACTTGGCATAGAAATGGCTTGAGGAAAATAAATTGGGTTCTATAGAGGGATAGAAGAAGGTTAGGGGTTTGCTTTAGGTTAATATTGTGGTTTTTTGTTCTTTTCATTTTCAAGATGAATAGGAAAAGGTTCGTTTGAGGATCCATCATGAGGCTTGGAAAAAAAATTCACTTACATTACCCTTGGGGTTGGGAAATGGTTGAGCTGGGAGTTGGGAAGAATTGGATTATTGCTGGTGGATAAGGTGGGATGAAAGTTGACTAATTTGGGTGTCACTTTTTTTTGAGGCTAGAACGGGTGAAGGAGGAATGATCTTCCACAAATATTTCTCATGGTTTCTTGGAAGAAGAGGCATGTCATGCATTTTCATTACCTTGATTTTTGTTTTTGGGAAAGTTCTTATATTGGGTTGGGAATTGATAAGTCTCATTAGGATAGTGGAATATAGGAGGAGAAAGAGGAGTATTGATCTATTGAGGTTGAGGAAAAAAAGTATAAGGTTGTTGGAAGTTATCACTACCTTGACCATACTGGAATTAGTTTGTATTTTGAGGAGGTAACTGAGGAGGATGAGAAATGGGATTACCATATCTCAAGCCTTGGTTAAAGGTAGAAGAGAAGGGCTCAGGGTGGGGCATGGCTCAAAGTGTCTGATATCAGTTTAAAATTGACATTAACTTTAGAAAAAAACACAAATGACATACATAATACTAAGAAAATGCATTTGGATTGTTTTTATACTTTAGTAAAACGATCCATGAGTCATTTGTGACATGTACGAATCGACCGCACCTCAATCCAACGCACGGTGTGACCGGTATAGCTAAAAGTGTCTGATATCAGTTTCAAATTGACATAAACTTTAGAAAACAAAACAAGTGACATACGGAAAACTAAGCAAACACGTTCAGATTATTTTCATACTTTAGTACAACGATCCATTAGTCATTTTTGATGTGTAAAAATTGACCGCACCTCAATCCGACGCATGGTGTGACCGGAATGGCTAAAAGTGTATGATATCAGTTTGAAATTGACATTAACTTTAGAAAACAACACAAATGACATACGGAATATCGAGAAAACACATTCTTATTGTTTTGATACTTTATTAAAATTATACATGAGTCATTTTTGATGTGTAAGAATCGACCTCACCTCAATCTGATGCATGGTGTGACCGGTATGGCTAAAAGTGTCTGATATCAATTTCAAATTGACATAAACTTTAGAAAACAACACAAGTGACATACGGAAAACCAATCAAACGCATTCGGATTGTTTTGATACTTTATGAAAACGATCCATTAGTCATTTGTGACGTGTAAGAATCAACCACACCTCAATTTGACACATGGTGTGACCAGCATGGCTAAAAGTGTCTGATATCAGTTTGAAATTGACATTAACTTTAGAAAACAACACAAGTGACATACATAAATCTGATAAAATGCATTCGGATTGTTTTTATACTTTAGTAAAATGATCCATGAGTTATTTTTGATGTGTACGAATCAACTGCACCTCAATCCGATGCACGGTATGACCAGAATGGAAAAAAGTGTCTGATATCAGTTTGAAATTGACATTAACTTTAGAAAACAACACAAATGACATAAGGAATACCAAGAAAATGAATTCAGATTGTTTTGATACTTTAGTAAAATGATCCATGGATCCTTTTTGATGTGTACGAATTGACCGTACCTCAATCCGACGCATGGTGTGACCGGTATGGCTAAAAGTGTCTGATATCAGTTTCAAATTGACATAAACTTTAGAAAACAACACAAGTGACATAAAGAAAACCAATCAAACACATTTGGATTATTTTGATACTTTATTAAAACGATCGATTAGTCATTTGTGATGTGTACGAATTAACCATACCTCTATCCAACACACGGTGTGACCGGCATGGCAAAAAGTGTCTGATATCAGTTTGAAATTGACATTAATTGTAGAAAATAAAAAAAATTACATACGGAATACTGATCAAATGCATTTGGATTATTTTTGTACTTTAGTAAAATGATCCATGAGTCGTTTTTGATGTGTACGAATCGATTTCACCTCAATCCGATGCACGGTGTGACTGGTATGGCTAAAGGTGTCTGATATCAGTTTGAAGTTGACATAAACTTTAGCAAACAACACTACTGACATATGGAATACGGATCAAACATGTTCGGATTGTTTTGATACTTTAGGAAAACGATCCATGAGTCATTTGTGATGTGTACGAATTTTCCACACCTCAATCTGATGCATAGTGTGACCGGTATGGATAAATGTGCCTGATATTAGTTTGAAATTCACATAAACTTTAGAAAACAACACAAGTGACATACGAAAAACTAGGCAAACACATTAGGATTGTTTTTATACTTTAGGAAAATGATCCATGAGTCATTTTTGACGTGTACGAATCGACCGTACCTCAATCTGATGCACGGTGTGACCGTAATGGCTAAAAGTGTCTGATATCAGTTTGAAATTGACATTAACTTTAGAAAACAACACAAATGACATACGGAATACCGAGAAAACACATTAGGATTGTTTTGATACTTTATTAAAATGATCCATGAGTCATTTTTTATGTGTAAGAATCAACTGCACCTCAATCCAACGCACGGTGTGACCGTTATGGCAAAAATTGTCTGATATCAGTTTCAAATTGACATAAACTTTAGAAACCAACACAAGTGACATACGGAAAACCAAGAAAATTCATTTAGATTGTTTTGATACTTTAGGAAAATGATCAATTAGTCATTTGTGGCATGTAATAATCGACCACACCTCAATCTGACACACGCTGTGACCAGCATGGCTAAAAGTGTCTGATATCAGTTTGAAATTGACATTAACTTTAGAAAACAACCCAAATGACATACGGAATACCAAGAAAACATGTTCGTATTGTTTTTATACTTTAGGAAAATGAACCATGAGTCATTTTTGACGTGTAAAAATTGACCTCACCTCAATCTGATGCATGGTGTGACCGATATGACTAAAATTGTCTGATATCAGTTTCAAATTGACATAAACTTTAGAAAACAACACAAGTGACATACAGAAAACTGAGCAAACGCATTCAAATTATTTTGATACTTTAATAAAATTATCCATTAGTCATTTTTAACGTTTATGAATTGACCGTACCTCAATCTGACACATGGTGTGACTGGCATGGCTAAAAGTGTCTAATATCAGTTTGAAATTGACATTAACTTTAGAAAACAACACAAATGACATACGAAATACCAAGAAAATGCATTCGGATTGTTTTGATACTTTATTAAAACGATCCATGAGTCATTTTTGACATGTAAGAATCGACCGCACCTCAATCCGACGCATGGTGTGACCGGTATGGCTAAAAGTGTCTGATATCAGTTTGAAATTGACAGAAACTTTAGAAAACAATACAAGTGACATACAGAAAACTTAGAAAATTCATTCGTATTATTTTTATACTTTATTAAAATGATCCATTATTCATTTTTGACGTGTAAGAATCGACCGCACCTCAATCCGATGCACGGTGTCACCGGCATGGCTAAAAGTGTCTAATATCAGTTTGAAATTGACATTAACTTTAGAAAACAACACAAATGACATACAAAATACTGAGCAAAAGCATTTGGATTTTTTTGATACTTTAGTAAAACGATCCATGAGTCATTTTTGACGTGTACGAATTGACTGCACCTTAATACGATCCACGGTGTGACCGGTATGGCTAAAAGTGTCTGATATCAGTTTTAAATTGACATAAACTTTAGAAAACAACACTACTGACACACGGAATATGGAGAAAACACATTAGTATTGTTTTGATACTTTAGTAAATGATCCATGAGTCATTTGTGACGTGTACGAATAGACCGCACCTCAATCTGAGGCACGGTGTGATCGGTATGGCTAAAAGTGTCTGATATCAGTTTGAAATTGACATAAACTTTAGAAAACAACACAAGTGACATACGAAATACAGAGCAAATGAATTCAGATTATTTTGATACTTTAGAACAACGATCCATGAGTCATTTTTGATGTGTAAGAATCAAGCGCACCTCAATCCGATGAACGGTGTGACTGGTATGGCTAAAAGTGTCTGATATCATTTTCAAATTGACATAAACTTTAGAAAACAACAAAAGTGACATACAACAAACCGAGCAAACGCGTTCGGATTGTTTTGATACTTTAGGACAATCCATGAGTCATTTGTGACGTGTACAAATTGACATCACCTCAATCTGATGCACGGTGTGACCGGTAAAGATTTTCATTAGATAAAGAATCCGTATTTATTAAATGAGATAAATCATCCAAAAACATATTGATTTTAAATTATTCCATTTCATTGTTATCAGAATAAAAACATTTGAGTTTAAAATTTCATATTTTAGTTTCACATTTCCATATTAATGTATTATTTCATATTAATTTTTTAATTTATTTCATTATTGTATTACTAACATAATATTTGTTTTATTATATAGGTGAATTTTTTTCCTTGAGTTTGGATGCTTTGTTCGGCAACAAATACCGTGGACTAAATTTTTTTAGAGCGGATCACAGATATCAAAGGATGAAACATGAATGTTTATAACTATTATTGAATAATTGTAATTATAACCATGTAAAACAATGTTTGAAATGTATATAGAAGTTTGTTTTTTTGTATTCATGATGTTAAGTAAATGTATATACCATTGTCTGTCAAAATATTGTGTGTGGGTACTATTTTGTGCAGGTGTGCATGTGCTATTTTGTACAGGTATTCTGGTTTGTGTAGGTGTGAAGGTGTGCAGGTTCTATTTTTCAGGTGCAGGGGAAGGTTCCTTTAACAGCTCTTTTTTGAGTGCTGATAAAGGATACCTTTAACAGTGCTAAAAGAGCACTAATAAAGGACCCCCTTTATCTACGCTTGCTTTAATAGTGCTTATCTAGCGCTGTTAATGTCAGTTTTTAGCGCTGATAAAAGGCCAAGTTGTAGTAGTGATATTCTTGTACAATAGGCGCATACTCTATTTGAACATTCTTTTCCCCGCCTATAGTTAGTTCATTCTCTTCCTCCCCAATAATTGAATTTAATTGAGCTACTGGGGGTGGATCTAGATAAGAATTAGGTGGTGACATTTCCACTCTAAAGATAAGGTGTTCTTTATCATTATCATAAAAAATTGTAACCTACTTATTCTTACAATAAATCTTCACATCATGGTCCAAAATCCAATCCATACTAAGGATTATATCAAATTCAATAATGGGTATGATGATGAGATCAGCAGATAAAGAACATTTATATGCTCTAATGGGAACTGATTCACAAAACTTTATTGCAATGATACTTCCCTTAGGAGTTTTGACTAACAACTCCCTTGTTAAATCAAATTAAAAATATCTAATTTTCTTAGCAAACTGGGAAGATATGAAACAATTCGATGATCCAGAATCAAATAAAGCATTTTCTAAACTTTAGGAAACCATTAAATTACCTGTCACCACGTCTTTCAGAGCTTCAACCTCAGCAGTAGTGATAGCATAAGCTTGGCCTTGATCCCTTGGCCTTTTCTGAGGTAAGTTCCCTTGATTCTAACGACATTCATTTTTATAATTCCCCCTCTCTCTACAATTGTAGCATTCAACATCGACAGCCTCTTTCTTCCCCTTTCAATCATAATCTTGGTGACCTTTTTTCCACACTTGTAACAGACTCTCATTCCCTTCAGGAATATAACAGGGTGTTTCTTCCCAAATTTACTATAGTATGGATATTCAACTTTTCCCTTATTCCCTTTATTTCCATTTCTAGAGTGTTTAACAGATCTCTTCTTCTATTGATTTTCTTTAAAGTCATAAGACTTAGATAATTCTTTTTTTATCTTGATAGCACATGAGACAATATCTTCATACGATGAGAAGGATTATGAGAATAATGATCGACGAAGAAATTATTTTAACCCATAAAAGAAACGATCGGTATTAATTCTTGGGTTATATATATAATCTTCAGCATTCCTTGCTAACCTTTTAAAGTTAGATTCATACTTTGTGACATTCTCATCCTCCTTTTGCCTCAGACTTAGAAATTGCCTTTCCATATCTGCTCGATGGTCATGAGGAAAGTATTTTTCTAATAAAATTACTTTAAACTCCCTCCATTATATATTTGATACTTTATCATCTTCCTTTGTGTTTTGAATCAATTACCACCATTGATCAACATCTCCAGTGAGGTGGTAAACTGCCATGACAACTTTTTCCCTTTCGCTACTCCCCAAACCATGGAATATTTTCTCTAAAGCATTTATCCATTGCTCAGCTACTAGTAGATTTTTACCCCCATTTAATGTTGGTGTTTATTTCCTCATGAAGCAATATAACATTGATCCTCCACGCTATGGATTAGGTTTCTCCATATGGGTAAGGTTATTATTCATAACTTGAGTGAGTTGCCCCAGTATGGTGATTAGCTGATCAGCACCAGTTGCATCACCAAATCTACTATAATTATCTTTAGTAGGAGGGAAATCCCTACATGGAGTGCGTGCACTGATACAATTTATATTCCTTCCACTAGGCGCCATTTCTAAACAATGGAATAAACTAAATTAGTTTATGAATTGAAATACATAATTCCAAACTTGTAAAACACTTAACATAAACTGAACAGTTTATGGATATAATCTATAATCATAAAAATGTTTTCTTTAAGGAATTATATACTCATAAACCCATCATAATTGTTTTTAAAGAAAATGAGAATTATCCCAAGCATATCCCATGGGTGTGTCATAACCAAGAGTGCATCAAGGCTTGTTTTTGTGCACTAGTTCCCGTTTGAGTCTAGCTCAAAGAGATGTTTTCGGGTTTTACGCCTAGGTACATCTATGCCAGAGCCGCCTCTACCTGCTTGTATCCAAACATGGATGTATTTCATGGAAAACTCACAAAATCTCTACAATACCAAAATTCTAGGAATTTTTTCTATACTAATACTCAAAGTCTATCTTAGGGATATGTGCTCTAATCAGATTTTATCTAAATCTAGTTTCCAAGGTTTGTACTAAAATTCCTCTGATACCAACTATAATGCCCCAACCCTAGTTACCCAGAGTCGATGCATTATTAGATAATATTGGCATGATCACAAAAGATCAAGTCTCAAAAGACCGATTAGTTTAGTAGCCTTGGAAGTACTAGATACATTCATAAGTTTTACATTACATTATAAAATGAAAAACTACAACAACATTGTTTCTATAGACCACACTCATATCCCGTCATACTATCCCTATAGGTCAATCATAAAATACTTCTTCACATCCTGGGAAAAATAAAACATAGAAAGGGGTGAGCTCAGATGCTCAGTAAGGATAAAAATATAGTGGAAACTTTCATAAATAAGCATAAACATTTAAGGAAATTTATAAGACTAAAACAAAAGCCTTTTAAACTTTAACTTCAGTATAATATGGAAAAGATAAAATCAAATAATTTCATTTAATTACTCACATGGATATTCTACTAGTCGAATAATCACACGCAATATCAATATCCACCTTCATAATGATGGAATTCATAATGCCAGACTTCATAACCATATAGTCATGGCCTTGTGCCAAGACTACAAATAATATTTTTTCAAGGCCTTGTGCCAAGACACTAGTTTGTCTCATGATACCTACTGATGCATCAAGGATCTATATCGGGCTCCACCCACCACATACTAAGTCCAATGAATTTCTTATATGAAAAGGTTTAAACATAACATAAACATTCGTATTAAAACTAGCATACGAAATGTCAATAATTTATCCATAAACCATGAATGGTATAAAAATAACACATCCACAGTCAAACATATCACAAAACCTTCAATATAATATGTAATTTTTGTATCATAATAAATCAACTTCAAATAAACTTAAAATCCATCAAAGGATGTTGACATAGATGAAATCAAAACCTTTTTTAGAGAAATATATATTTCTATTTTGAGATAATTTAAAATTCATATAATTATAAAATAAAACATTTATTTTAGAAATATTCTTATAATCTTGTAAGGGAATCTTTGATGATGTTATAATGGTAGAGAATAGCCACACCCACTGTATAAGTTAAAAAACATTATTACCTTAATTTTGTAGAAAAGGTGATAAAATACCTTGTTTCGGAAATGACGGAAAGATTCCTTTCAGAACATATAAGGTCAAATAAGGGTATAAATGACTTTAACTCTTTGTATTGTAAATAGTAGAAATGTTTTGAAATACATTTCTAAGAAGCATGGATGTGGATTATAAAGAGATCTCAGTAGATAATTACGTATAAACAACCTCGAATAATGAAGAGATTGTGAAATTAAATCTTACCTTGTACTTTTCCTTGGTAGAGGGTAGGTTAACCTCCTGTATAATGGTGAAATAATTTTTATTAAATTATAAAATAATCATATACATTAATATGATATCATATATTATCTTTTAACATTGCTTTTTTAATAATATCTTAGTAGTATCATCGTTTCGGGTGTTAACTGATTCGTTTTCTTTTATATGCTTGGTTATGTAAGTAATGTTTGTTGTAGATATGATGTATCTTATTCATATAAAGAATAATATTAAGTCTTTAAACTTTATTTTGAATCATTAAATGAAAATTATTCTTGAATGGATACGATGGGGAATGAATCTCATCGCGTTCGTGGAGAGGGTAATCTGCACGTACGCACGAGCGACAATATCATTATTTTGATATTAAAATAATATATAATTGGATGTTATATCATATATACAGAATAATTATCATTTTATATTTATTATTTACATAAATTACACATCATTATTATACCCATCCAAATAATAATGTATTGAATAACAATTATACCACAACATGGGGACGGTAAGTCATACATACGCACGTATGGTGACATGTCATTCAAATGATGGATAGAATAATGAATATGGTTGTACCATATTTATAATAACATAATATTATATATAATATACTGGAGTTATAATTTTATAATGGAAACAACAAATAAAGAGGAAGTGGAAGAAGAAAGGAACTTGAAAGAGGTGATGAAATATTTACCTTTTCTTCGGGTTCTTCCTTTTGATTTGATCAAAAGGGATCCTTAGGTTGCATTTATGACTGAATTAAGGCCTCTAGGATTAAGGGAGGAAAGTTGAGAGGGTATTTGGGTAGGTTTTGTCTGAGACAAATGGATTTCAAGGTGTGAATTAGAGAGAAGGAGGAGTTCCCTTTTATAAGAGGGGTGAGGGGCACCATAGGAAAAGCTAGAAATATTATTTTATAATAAAATAATTTTCGGTTTCTAATGGATCCAGAATGAATTATTTAAAGTATAAGGTGGGGATGGGTCGAAAACCACTCAACCAATAGGTTTTAGATAGGTTTGTGTCACTATAATAACTTTATCTTTTAGATTTAACTCTTAGTTAAATAGTTTGACATTTACCATGTCTCTTTGTATTTTTATATTATATGGTTAATAAACTTACTATATACTTCTAATAGAACCCCTAGTGGTTAATTAATGATAAAAATATCATTATATAAGTCCTTTTTCCGAACCTTGTATTTTTAGGAACAGAATATCAATTAATAATATAATATTTGTTTTAAAAACTCTTTTATGTCAATTTTGACAATATTTGGTATTTTGTTTTTGCTAAATTCGTAACAGCATTATTACTTTGAAAAAAAAATCATCTAACTAACCATAACATGTCATATTAACCTTTAAAATTAGTGTAATTATCAAAAAGTCTCAAATTAAATTTATTTGGACATTTATATTATCAATTATTTTAATATTACATTAATTAGGTAATTACTGCATCATCATTGTGTCATAAATAAATTAAACTATTTAATGTCTAAAAAATATAAATAAAATACCATTATGTAGGAAATATTTTTATCTTTATAATGAATATTTATAGTCGAATTTATCTTACGTGTAACCCTATATTAAAAATGTTTTAGTTATTAAACTTTGAATATAACACTTTTAACTCTTCTTTGAATTAAATAATAATAAATGTCCTAATCTAATCCAAGTGGACCAAAGAGGTTAATATTTTATTAATAAGGTTTTTTTTGGTCGAATTACACTTATCCAATAGAATTAGGACATGTGTTAGGGTAATAATAATATCATTTTTACCCTTAATTACCCTATTTACTTTTAACCGTGGTAAATAAAAGTAAAAAGTTACTGTTCACCAAACATTATTTTTATCTTATTGAACCACATTTTTCTTAATGATATCAGTCGTGTCTCTCAGATTTTTTAAATTCCACTCACAAAAGCGGTAAAATTAAGTTTTATGTGAATTTGCAAATTCTCGTAGGAGGTGGGTAAAAGGCGGTGAAAAGTTCAATAAAATTTTTATATATCTAAAATTATTATAAACTGACTTCAATTAATTACATTGAACTTATATAGGTATTATGTATCTATTTTTACCTAAAATGAATTTAAATAAAATAAATAATTATTTAAATAAAAATTCTGTTTTAAACTATAACTCGGTGTTTTTCACTATTCATCAAAAATTGAAAGTTTTCAAAAAAAAAACCAAAAATTCACCCTAAGATAATTTCGATATTATGAATCCAAAAATGAAGTCTATTTTGAAAGATAAAATTTATAAAATTTCAAAAAGAGTTTATTACTATTCATAACGGCTAGTTTGATTGGTTGTGGTGTGTTAAAACTCGAAGTTGTGTATAACACATGATATTGTATTATTCAAAGAGAAGCATACCATGGAAGCTTGGGGTGTTGCATATGAGGTAATACAATGATAAACTCTATGGTTGCCTCATTATATTTCTAGATGGGAACAGGAAGGTATTGAAGTATACCATAAATATTTTGATACTCTTATTTCACCTACTGATAGGTGTAGCATCTCAATGTAAAATATTTAATATCTCATCTCATTAGAGTCCGTCAGTACCTAAATTTCATGAAATAATTCATTTTCATGGTTCCTGGGTGAAATTCTTAGTTAATTATGATAATACTTCATAATGGAAAACCTCATAGAGTGAGGAACCATATATAATTTTCCAAAATAAATGATATCATCATGAGATAGAGACCACTTACTGGTGGTCATACCGTTATATATAATCCTATCAATATATTAACACCCTCCATCATTAAGTTCTTCATGATAAATAAGCTCAAGAAGAGATGGTTGATCTTAATTTTGGATAAAAACATTACCTCCCTCTCTTCCTTTACATCCAAGTGTATTTTAGAAAAGTGGCTCTTCAAGTTACACTCATCACATGATTTCTTTAAGGATTTTGATGGTAGATTCTAGATAAGTTCATATGCAACCACATTCCCCTTCTACAAACTAAGGATAATTTTGAATTCAAATGCTTAAAAATACTCCACTCATCACCTATGCCTAAGATTAAAATATTTTTGAGGAAATATATATCTTAAGTTTTTTATATCAGTATAACCCATAAAATTTTCACCAAAGAGGTAGTGTCACCAACACCTGAGAGAATAAATCACTATTACCAATTCAAGTTCATGGTTTAGGTAGTTCTTCCCATGTAGGAAAATATTGTGGGAGATATATGCCATCGTGTGATCAAACTACATCAACCTGTATAAGAACACACCCCAATCACACATCATAGGAATCATAATATACAATGTAGCCTTTATCATATTTAATAAAAATCATGATAGGAGCTGATGTTAACCATTGTTTCAGCTTTTTGAATTACGATTATCATTTATATATGAAGAACGGTCTATTTTTTTCTATTGACCATTCAAGGTTTTGGTGCTCTACTAATGTGTATAGCGGCACTTGGGTCAAATCGTAAGTGATGATACTTTTTAATAGTCAACTGTTTTTGTGATTTTTCTTTTTAATGGGGGTGTTGTTTACATATCTAAAATTAAATTATTTATTTATTTAGATTTATTTAATAATTTTATAAATATTTGAGTGAGTTCATTATTGGGGATTTAAGCTTATGATATCATTGATCTTTTCTTTAGATTTAATTAAATTAACACCCACTTCACAAGATAATTGTTACCAGAATACCCAAGTGTTAAGGATTTAATCCAAGCCTTAACTTAACTAGGGTTCTAATATCAATTAAAACTTGTTTATGGTATTTTATTTATGGTTACAATAATCCATGGAATCCACATGTTGAACAAAACATGTTATTAATCCATGACATTTTAAGTTCAACATACACAATGTTAACCTAAACAATACTCAATGAGAAAAATTCATCAATCAATTAATATCCCCAAATTATGACTCACCCAAATGGTATATTTACTCATCCATTGAGATGGTTATTAGTCTGGTAATATGTTCTAATGGTGATTAATTATAAATAGAATGGAAATAATGGGATAAGAAAAGAGTTGTGCATCGAACACACATGCACGGACGATGATGAGAATTAAAAAAACAGACTTGCGATTAAATGAGGAAGAAAAATAAGGGAAGGGGTTTCAACTTGATTTAAAATATTTTAATATAATTAATATTTAATAACATAGGCTGGATGATTAAAATAAAATATGAAGAATAAACTTGCATTAAAATTGAAATCAAATTGAAAACAGCTTACACAAATACAATTGAAAACAAACGCAAAGAAACACGAAAGTGGATGAGAGGTATCTCTTGTTGAAAAAAGATAAAGGAAATCCCTTTTAGGACATTGTAAAGTATCTAGTCATGCCAAACCTCCTCCTTAAGTGCTGAAATTCTAAATTTTTGAAAGGGTAGGAGGGAGATGTATTTATAGACCAAGGAGCTGGACTGTTTGCTTTCTAAATCTACCCCTCCACTTAGTTCGCCAATTTGATACTCCAAAAATATGAATATGGAGAAATTGAATTATTCAAAGTTGTATATATAAATTTTAAAAGTATACCCTCAAAATTTTAAGGCCATTGGACTTAACGAACCAAATTTATGGCATTTTGAATAAAATATTTCAATCTGTCTATTTCAATCCAGACTTTTTCAAAGGCCGAAATGTGAATGGTTTGTTGAATACGAAGATTTCCTCAAATATGAACCATTTTTTCTAAAAAGTCGGCCACCCATATTTTCGCTATCACACTGAAAAATATAAGCTCTAATGGATGTATATATCAGGATAAAATTAAATAAATGTGTGATAAGATTAATCACCAGAAATAATGGTTGGATGGACTCCAAAGCATCATTTGGGAACCGTTTTATTAAATTTGGGACATTAAATTTTTATCCAAGATGAATTGGATTGTCCCCTGACTTTTTGTGGATAATTAAAGAATTTTGACTTCTGGATTGATCCAAGAAATTCTATCTTCATGGCTAGTCCAGTTTCTTCATAAATTCTTTAGACATTATTTTGTGGCTCATATGACCCTTCAAATGGAAGAATTAGCCAAAGATTCCTTATAATGATATGTTGAAAATAGAATAATGAATCCTAAAATGAAATATCTATACAATTTGGATTATTATGGTGAGAGTTATAATTAAAATAGTAAACTGAATCGAATCTGGATTAATTAAAATAATGCTCAAAAATTATATTTAATATTAAAACATGAATATTTCACAACAAGAATTCACTTTTTATAGAAAATAAATAAAGGTAGTAAATAAAAAGTTATAAATAAATTAATAACATCAACTCCCCCACACTCAGTCTTGTGCATGTCCTCATATACAACAAATATAAAAACACAAATACTCATTCTCACTCGCCAACAAATATAAAAATTTTGTTTTCCCCAATTAGGGGAGGTTTAGACCATTTAACTCAACCATATTGAATTTAACCACAAATTTTTATAGAAAAAATATTCCAAAAAATCATTTTTCATGCTCAAAATAGAAATGGAAAAGTTAGGACTCAAAAAGTACTTCTCTCAAGATGATAAAAATTTATTTATGGAGGTTCACTCATTCACCAACAAAAAGTGAAAATCTTAGAGGTTGAAAGAAATACCAGCTTCCATTACCTATCCTAAAGTGAACAAGAATAAAGAGGTATTTTTTAGGGGTTTTTCTATGTCTATGGGATGGTAGGAATTTAATGTCCAAGATAACGGAAAAAAGGGGTAAAACACTGACATGGGAGAAGCAATGTACAATTTGAAGTAAGACATGAAATGTTATAGAAACACATATTTACAAGGGCATAATTGTGTTAAAAAGTACAAAAAATAGAAAGAAAATTTGAAGGGGTCTGAAAAGATGAAATATTTACAAAACACAAAACTTCTCCCAATAACATAAGTGTTATTTTTTTATTTCTTTTTTTTTCAAAAGTTGAACTTGAAAAAGATCTCACACTCATATCCCAACCCATGTTTGATCTCCTCGTGACACTAATTGTAATAGTTATAATAAGATCAAAGGTTTAGGAAGAGTGATTTTTGACCTTCCCAAGACAACCCATTTTTTTGTCCTTTTTTCATTTTTGTTTTGAACACTTGTAAATAAAATTTACAAAATTACATAAATGAAAGTTCATTCCCCAAAACTCATTAAATTACAACCTCTCCCCTACAATAAAATGGATGTGTGTCCTCAGGCATATGAAAACACATTAAAAATAAAGGAAATGTCCCCCAAAATGAAATACATGCCCCCAACACTTAAATTTCAATAAATTATGTAGGGTAATTCCATGTAGATGTTGGGTGGGATAAGTTATTTGGCTTTTAATGTGCCTAGAAAAGAAAAAAAATTATATGCTCAAATGGGATTTCAAAAGGAGGATTAATGTAAGGTTAATGAGAGGATATTTGGCTATTGTCATTCTCATGTGGTTCATAAAATGCCTCTATCATATTCAAGCACACAAAATTATAAAATTAAACTAGAAGGTCCACAAACTCAAGACTCACAATCAGGGATGAAAAACACACAAAATGAAAATATGGTCATAGGTGACCTTGGCATGAAAGAAAATTTTGTTCCTCATGGTTGGGGAAGAATCATTTTCCAAATCTAAAATTGATCATTAAAAATTTTTTAGTTTTGACACAAAATTATTTATCCAAATTCATAATTAAAATAAAAAAAATTAAGATGAAAACATTTTTTTTGACTCCCCAAAATGGTTAGACAAAATTTCAAAAGTGGATGGTGAGTAAGTATGACTCTTTTTGTTGTTTTTTTTTCATTTTTTTAGTTTTTTTTTTAGTTTTTTTAGTGTTTTTAACATATACCCCCATAAAAATTGAAAGAGAAAAATAAAGGGTTTAATTAAGGAAGTGGTAAAAAATGAAAGAGAGAGTAAGAAGAAGAAAGAGGTAGAGAGAGGAAGAGAGTGAGTTTGGGAGAGTTAAAGGGAAAGCGGTTCCCCCTCATGTGGATTTAGTGGGTCATTGTCCCCATCTATTGGTGGGTCTACTGTTGAAGTTATGGATCTGATTAAAGTTTATGTGGTTCTCAGGATGTGTGTCCTCTCATGGCGATTCTTTAACTAATGTCTGTTAACCATGAACTTCCTTTTAGAATAGGGGTCTTGGACTTGCACTACACCAAATGGGTAAACATTAGTAATAATAAAAGGAACCTCCCAACAAGAAATTAAGCTTACCTGGGTGAAGTCAAAATCAATAATTGAAGAGCATTACCTTTTCAACTTCATGAAATACCTTTAATAGGATGTGTTTGTCATGGAGTACCTTGTCCTTTTCTTTTCAGATATTTGAATTCTCATAGGAATCAAGTCGAAGCTCCTCTAATTCATTTAACTACAACAATATCTCTTCACCGGATTTTTTACAATCAAAATTTCAAATTTTCACAGCTCAAAATGACTTATGTTGAATTTCAATAAGTAAATGACATGTTTTATGAAAAACTAGGTTAAATGGATACATCCCAATGGGTGTTTCATAGGCAATTTGATAAGACCAAATCACTTCAACAAGTCTTTCAGGTCAGTCTTTTCTAGTGGTCTTTACAATTCTCTCAAACACTCTTTTCACTTCTCTATTAGAAAGTTCAGCCATGCCCTTTGTTTGGGGGTGATATGAAGTTGAAGTTTAATGTACAACCCCATTCATTTTTAGAAGATACTTCATGGTCCAATTACATAAATGGGTTCCTAATTCACTTATGAAGGCACGTGGTGTTCCAAACTGGTGGAAGATGTGGGTTTTTAGGAACTCACTAACAGTATGTGCATCATACTTCCTAGTGGGTTTGGCCTCAACCCACCTAGAGGAATATTCAACAGCTATATGAATATATGGGAGACCATTGGAAGGTAGAAATAGTCCCATGAAATCAATTCCTCAAATATCGGAGATCTCATAGAAAATTAAAGGCTTTTGGTGCATTTAATTTCTTTTCAAAATTGTGCCAAATGTTTGGCAAGTGGGACATGATTTACAGAACTCATGTGAGTCCATGAAGAGTGAAGTATAGAAGAATCCTAATTCAAGGACCTTTCGTGAGGTCCTTTTTTTTCTAAAGTGTACACCACCAGGCATTGACCGAAAAAATTACAAGATGGAGGAATTTTCATCTTCATCGACACATCTTCTAATTACCATGTCAGCCCCAATTTTCCAAAGTTTATTATCTTCCCAAAATAGAATTTTGAATCAATTTTCAGCTTCCGTTTTTGTTATTTTGAAAAAAATTCAGGAAAAACACCGACAACCAATTAATTTACAATTGGGTTATAGTATGGTAACTTTGGAGTGATAGATGAGAGGTGTTCAGTTGGAAATTCAGGATCAATTATTTTAGAATAAGAAGAGAAATTCTACTTAGGTGATCAGTTATAGGGTTTTCTTTTCCAATTATATCTTTAATCACAATGTCAAACTCTTGGATCATCAAGATCCATCTTATTATCCTTGATTTGGAATCACTTTTATTGAGTAAGAACTTTATAGTAGAATGTTCTGTGAAGATGATGATTTTGGCACCTAAAAGATAGGTCCAGTATTTATCTAAGGTATAAACCACTGCTAAAAGTTCCTTTTCAGTCATAGTGTAGTGATATTGTGTTTCATCCAATTTTTTTGAGGCATAATAGATGACATGAGGAATTTTTTCTCTTATTTGGCCAAGAACGGTCCCAATGGCCCTATCAAAATCATCACACATCAATTTATAGGGTAAAGTCCAATATAGGGGTTAGATTATTGGGGAAGTTGTAAGAACAGTTTTGAGTTCAATGAAGGATCTCTTGAAAGCCTCATCAAAATGGAATTCAACATCATTTTGGAGTATTCGAGTGAGTGGGAGGGAAATTCTACTGAAGTTATGGATGAATCGCCGATAGAAACCAGCTTGATAAAGGAATGAATGGATATGTCGAATTGTTGTGGGTTTAGGAAGAGATTGGATCACCTCAATTTTGGTAGGATTGACTTGAATACCATATTCTGAAATTATTTTCCCTAGAACAATCTCATTAGTAACCATGAATTGAAATTTTTCATAATTCAGCACAAGGTTACATTTGTCACACTTTTGAAGGACTAGAGAGAGTGAATGCAAGCAGGATTCAAATGAATCGCCATAAATGGTAAATTCATCGATGAATAACTCTATACAATGCTGAATCAATTCAGAAAAGATACTCATCATACACCTCTGGAATTTTGCAGGAGCATCACAAAGGCAAAAAGGCATTCTTCTATATGCATATGTTTCAAAGGGGAACGTGAAATTAGTCTTTTCTTGGTCCTAGGGTGCTATTGGAATTTGGAAATATCTAGTGTATCCATCAAGAAAGAAATAATGTGACTTCCTAGATAATATTTCTAGCATTTCATCAAGGAAAGGAATAAGGTAGTAGTATTTTCTTGTTTTAGAATTCAATTTCCAATAATCGATATATACACGCCATTTTTTCACCCGAATTGTGACTACCTCCCCATGTTCATTTTTGAAAATAATTATTCCACACTTCTTAAGTACCACTTGAATTATACTAACCCATTCACTATCAGAAATTGGTTAGATAATACCATCTTGAAGAAACTTGGTAATCTCTCCCCTAACTACCTCAAGGATGAGTGGATTGTGTCTTCTTTGTGGTTGTCTGATTGGTTTGGATGATTCCTCAAGATGGATGTGATACATGAAAAGGGTGGGGTTGATTCCTGGTATGTCTTATAGTTTCCAACCTAAGACATTTTTTTTTCCTCTAACACCTGAACAAGTTTAGAATCCTCAGTTTTAGTAAGTGTGGTAGATAAAATGACAGGATAAGAGTGATCATGGAAAAGGAATGCATATTTCAAGTGTGTAGGAAGAGGTTTCATTTTAGTCTCATGTTTCATTTGTTGGGTAGAAAATGCAGGAATGGAGGATGGGATTTCAGTTGGTTTTGATTCATTTTCCTCAATACTTTCTAATGTGGAACAACATAGATCATATTTGAGATGGGATTCAAGATATTTTTTAAGATCCTCTAGATTAATGGAGTCTATGAATGAGAGGTCAACATCAACTTCCCCATTTATGACTTGGTTAATCATTGTAAAAATATTACAAGATCTTCTATCATTAGAACATGATAAACATGATGGAATGGGGTTCAATTAACACTTAGAAGTGTCCTCAAAATCATGGATTGAGAATGCAGAGTGATCCTCAGATGGGTATCACATGGCTTGAAAGATATTGAACTTGACCAGTTGGTCACCAAATTCCATGGATAGGATTTCTGCATGGAAATAAATCTTAGTTCTTGTTGTTAGGAGGAATGGACTTCCAAGAATTAGGGGAGATCAAGAAGAGGTCATCTTACCTTCCAAGTCAAGGACATAGAAATCATTTGGGAAGAGAAGATCATTAACTCGGACAAGTACATCCTCAATTATTCCATCAGGACTGGTTGTGCTTCGATTGGATAATTGGATGACAAAACCCATTGGATGCAAGGTACCTAGACTAAGGTTTAAGAATATGGATTTAGGCATGAAATTTATCGAGGCTCTTAGGTCTATGCATGCATCATCGAAGTTTGAACTTCCTATCTGGCATGGAATTGTAAAGTTCCCAGAATCTTTTCACTTAATGGGTATGGATTATTGTGTTGAAACATTATCAATGGTTATAAGTTTTATCTTATGAGTTCACAATTTATTAATAAACTTAGAATACTTATGAATTTGTTTGATGGAATCTATAAAGGAAACATTTACTTCAACAAGTCTAAACATGTCGAGCAATTTAGGATCAGGTTCAAAGGATTTACTTGGCATAGAAATGGCTTGAGGAAAATAAATTGGGTTCCATAGAGGGATAGAAGAAGGTGAGGGGTTTGCTTTAGGTTAATCTTGTGGTTTTTTGTTCTTTTCATTTTCAAGATGAATAGGAAAAGGTTCGTTTGAGGATCCATCATAAGGCTTGGAAAAAAAATTCAATTACATTACCCTTGGGGTTGGGAAATGGTTGATCTGGGAGTTGGGAAGAATTGGATTATTGCTGGTGGATAAGGTGGGATGAAAGTTGACTAATTTGGGTGTCACTTTTTTTTAGGCTAGAACGGGTGAAGGAGGAATGATCTTCCACAAATATTTCTCATGGTTTCTTGGAAGAAGATGCATGTCATGCATTTTTATTACCTTGATTTTTGTTTTTGGGAAAGTTCTTATATTGGGTTGGGAATTGATAAGTCTCATTAGGATAGTGGAATATAGGAGGAGAAATAGGAGTATTGATCTATTGAGGTTGAGGAAAAAAAGTATAAGGTTGTTGGAAGTTATCACCACCTTGACCATACTAGAATTAGTTTGTATTTTGAGGAGGTAACTGAGGAAGATGAGAAATGGGATTACCATATCTCAAGCCTTGGTTAAAGGTAGAAGAGAAGGGCTCAGGGTGGGGTTGGTTGAAGTTTCTAATGAACTAACCTGGTTGTTGAGGGTTGGTGTTCCTATGATCATATGTTTTATTGATCTCCATTGGTCCAGTTGAATCAGATGGATCCTCTTGAATTTTTGGACATGTTTCAGTTGGATGAGATGGTGAGCTATATATTCCACAATTCTTGATAGGTCCAGGGAACAGAGATTGTGAAGAAGATGAGTTTGGGGATTTGGCAGCCACCGCTAGTTGTTTCATAGGACCTATAAGTTCTCCCATCCACTTGTTCATCTTGTTTGGCTCTATAGATTGATTCTATTGAACTTTTTTGACTTGATCATATGCTCGAGTATGGAATTACTGCGTATTTTCAGCCATATTTCTTATGAGATTTCATGTAGCTATAATTGTTTTGTCAACAAGAGCACCACCACTTGCGGAAAAAATGAGTGTTCTCTCCATACGTAATAACCCCTCATAGAAGTATTGGATCAAATTTTGGTCAGGAATTTGGTGGTGTGGGTAGGTTTCCATAATCATTTTGAACCTCTCACAATACTCATGGAGTGATTCATTAGGGAATTGATGAATATCACTTATTTTCTTTCAGATAGAAGCAGTATGAGAAGTAGGAAATAATTTCTCTAAGAAGAGTTGCTTCATGTCATTCCATGTGGTTATGAAACCAGGATGGAGGTAGTAGATCCATGACTTGGAGGAGTCATCTTGGGAGAAAGGTAATGCTAGAAGTTTGATTTGTTATTTATAAACCCCTTGAGGATTTATGGTAGATCACACCACTTGGAACTCTTTGAGGTGAAGATAAGGATCCTCACCGGCTAGCCTGTGGAAATGAGGTAGAAGATGAATCAAACCCGATTTGAGTTCCAAATCAGCCTCACTATTTGGATATTTAATACCAAGGGGTTGGTAATTCATATCAGGGGAAGTGAGTTATTTAAGGGTTTTTTCTCTTGGATTTTCTATATCTAGAACAATTGGTTGGATAATTATTCTTTCTATAGTTATTCGATTACCCTAATATCCCTTCTGAATCAGCAAAGAGTTCACTCGAATTTCATGTCAAAAAAATCCGATGGATTTTTTTTTAGGATACGGATTATTCGGAGATGTTTGGGAAGGATGAAATAGATGGTTTTTTTATTTTTGGTGTATTCTGTTTATGAGTTTTATCATAAGGTAGGTTTTTCTTTGGGTTTTTTTAAAAAAAATTGTTTAATTTTTTTTACTTTTTTTCAAAAATAGAAAACTACCAACTACAAATAGTACAATCCCTGGAAATAGCACCATTTGAAGTGAAGCTGATTATTTATTATTGATTGTTAAAATATCTAGTGCTCTGCTAATGTGTATAGTGTCACTTGGGTTGAATCCTCAATGATGATACTTTTTAATAGTTGATTATTTTTGTGATTTGTATTTTTAATTGGGGGGTGGGGTTTTTTACAGATATAAAATGAAATAATTTATTGATTTAGATTGATTTAAAAAAATTATAAATATTGGGGTGAGTTATTTATTGGGGATTTAAGCTTATGATGTTATTAAGCTTTGCTTTATATTGTCTTAAATTAACACCCACTTCAGAAGATAATTTTTATCATAATACCCAAGTGTTAAGGCTTTAATCCAAGACTTAACTTAACTAGGGTTCTAATATCAATTAAAACGTGTTTATGGTAGTGTATTTATACTTACAATAATCCATGGAATCCACATGTTAAAAAAAACATGTCATTAATCCATGACATTTTAAGTTCAACAGACATAATGCTAACCTAAAGAATACTCAACGAGAAAAAGACCTCAATCACTTAATATCCCCAAATTATGAATCACCCCAATGGTATATTTACTCAGCCATTGATATGTTTATTGTTTTGGTAATATGTGTTTATGGTGATTAATTATAAATAGAACAAAAAGAATGGGATAAGAAAATATTTGTGTGTCGAACATACACGCGCGAACGATGATGAGAATTAAAAACGAACTTTTGATTGAATGAGGAAGAAAAATAAGGGAATGGGTTTCAACTTAATTTCAAATATTTTAAGATCATTAATATTTAATAACATATGTTGTATGATTAAAAGAGAATATTAAGAAGAAACTTTAATTAAAATTTAAACGAAATTGAAAACATCTTATGTGAATACAATTGAAAACAAATGCAAAGGAACATGAAAATAAAATTGGATGAGAGGTATATCTTGTTGAAACAAGATCAATGAAAGTACTTAAAGGACACTGGTAAGGATCTATTCATTCCAAACCTCCTCTTTAAGTTCTGAAATGCCAACTCTTTGCAAGGAGAGGAGGGAGATGTATTTATAGCCCAAGGAGGTGGACTGTTTGCTTTCGAAATTTTCCCCTCCACTTGGATTTCTAATTTGATACTACATAAATCCGAATCTGGAGAAATTATCTTCTTAAAAGTTGTATATATGAATGTTTAAAGTCCACCCTCAAAATTTTACGGCCATTTTACTTAAGGAATCAAATTTATGGAGGTTTTATTAAACAATTTTAATCTGACTATTTAAATCAATACTCTTTAAAAGGCCAAAATGTTAATGGGTTTTTGAATAAGAATATTCCCTCAAATATGAACCATTTTTTCTAAAATGTAGAACAAAAATATCCTATCTTTCGCACTGAAAAATCTCATCTCTAATGGATTTCTATATCATGATAAAATTTAATAAATGTGTGATAAGTTTTATTCCCAGATAGAATGGTGGGATGGACTTCAAAGCACCATTTGGGACCCTTTTTATCGAATTTGGGCCTTTAAATTTTTATCCAAGATGATTTGTATTTTTCCCCAACTTTTGGTGGAGAATTAAAGAATTTTTACTTCTGGATTGATCCCATAAATTCTATCTTCATGGCTCATCCGGTTTATTCCCATATTATTTGGGCCTCTTTTGTGACCCATGTGACCCTTCAAAGGGAAGAATTGTCCAAATATTCCTTCTAATGATATGTTGTAAATTGAATAAGGAATCCTAAAAAACAAGAACCATAAAATTAGGATTAGTATGATGAATTTTATAATTAAACAAGTAAACTGACTTGAATCTAGATTAATTCAAATAATGCTCAAAAAGTATATTTAATATTAAAACATGAATATTTCACACCAAACATTTACTTTTCATAGAAAATCAGTAAATGGAGTAAACAAAAAGTTATGAATAAATTAATAACATCAATATGTGTATAATAATTTCACTCCATTACAAATGAGAATAGTCAAAGGGGGTGTAAATTTCAATAAATCCCTTACAAATAACTAGTAATAACCAACTAAGCCCAAGAATCTCCATACCTCAAATACATTATTTGGTTCTTACCAAGTCATAACAGCCCTCAAATTCTCAATATCAATGGAAATTTACTATTCCAAAACAACATATCCCATGAAAAAAACTTCTTGGATCCAAAAGTTACACTTCGATAGATTTTCATAAAGGCGATGATCTCTAAGAGCTCTTAGAATGATCCTTAAATAGTGCTCATGGTCGTCTTTAGACTTGGAATAAAACAATATATCATAAATTAAAACCAATATTAAGGAATCAAGGTATTGGTGAAATATCTTATCCATAAAGGTCCATAAACACCATAGGAACATTGGATAATCCAAATGGAATCACTAAGTACATGGAAATGTATATATTGGTCCTAAAAATGTCTAATTTATTTACATTGAGATGATGGAATCCTGATTAGAGATCATCTTTTTATACCTTCCACTGATCAAAGAGTTCATCAATGCGAGGCAAGAGTCATTTTTTCTTGATGGTCAGACAGTTCAAATTCCTATAATCAATACATAGCCATAAAATTTCATGCACCTTTTTTGAAAAAGGAACAGGATTACCCCATGATAAAATGATAGGATGAATAAATCCCTTGCCTCTAAGTTCCTTTAGTTTAGTTTTCAACTCCTTTAGTCCTACTGGTTCCATATGATATGATGGAAATGATATCGATTATGTTCCCAATAATGGATCAATCAAAAATTCAACTTATTTCTTTAGAGTAAACCTAGAAAATTCCCTGAGAAACACTTTAGGAATGTCCTGAAGAACCTAGGGAATTTCACTTATCAAGATTAATTCATAAAAATCTATTAGGAGAAAGGAAATTTGTCACTCCAGTATACCACATTTTGGAAGATAAGTTTGATCTGGACTAAAACTCAGGTCCCATTCTCCTTGAAATACATGATAGTTCCCATATTTAATAGAGAAATAAACTATTAGATGATAAAAATAAATAAAAATTTTAAGGTGATCATACAATCCCCCTCAAAAATAATATCAAATAGATCCATCTCTAGAATGATTAATCCACATGCCTACTCCACTTTAGTTATGGATTGAGGGAAACAAGGACATCAAAAAACATGCTCCTTTATATTCTCAAGAGGGGTTAATACTTCCATTATATAATTCATGGGATAAAATTAATGGTTAAACTAATCCATAAGTTGAGTGGATATAAATGAGTGATAGGAAAATATATCTAATAAATAAATATCCATAGATGAAGCAACAAGTACCATACCTCACATGGTAGTCGGTCCAGCTTTGGATTCTATGATAAATTACTCCATAGTATATAAATGCTTGAATTTAGATTGATATCAAGGTATGATGCTAGTATTCTATCAAGTTATCAACTAGATAATCCCATAATATGATCCACTTCCACCCATACTCCCTTGAGGCTCAGGTCCCACTACCCAAGAGGCACCAAATGGAGTTTGAGATCTTTTGGAAACTAAAGTGCTCATCCACTCTTAGGAGAAAGGTTAGCTCTACAGAATCTTTTTAGGTGGACCATATGGACAAAATTATGAAGATTATTTAGTGAATCTTAGATTATGGTATTCACATAACCTAACTTACCACACAGATGATATACAAGTGGCCAGCTCCCTATGAATATGGATGAGGCCAATTGAGTTGGGAAATATGAGACACTGCCACTCCCCTTTTTGAACACACCCCACATATTATTCTTTTCAATGAAACCTCCCTCACATCCACCTCACATGGAGGGTAAAAAGAATATTCCCTAAAGCCATGTATTTTATAGTATTATATAGTGTGTCATAGAGTATGATACACCATATGGGAAAAGGTTTATATTTAATAATATATAAATATCATATTATCTACCTTAGACAGTCATAATATACAACTTGGGTGATTCATAGTGACATGAATTATAAGGTATGATTTATTTAAAACTAATATTATTAATTGATGTAAATAAATCTTCTGTATAATATTTTATAATTAATTAGTCATTTGATAACATGAAGTGGGTGAAGAGTTATTGGTCGAGGGTTACAAAATTTGTAACTAGAGGCATTACTTGTATGTTTGTGAATTTTTTTATTAAAATAATAGCATAGAGAGTGTCCTTGAATCCTATATAAAGGAGGTTAGGCTATGATTCTAGGTTTTTGTGATCTTCTATAGAAATATCTGTCCAAAAATATCCCCTCTTAAAGCTATCTTATTCCTTCATTCTTTTATTTTCAGATACTAGCATATCGTGATGGTTGGAAGATCATACCCACAGTGTGTGGGGATATTCAATGAAACTTGTGGATACACCTCTAAGGGAAGAACCTTTCAGTTTTTCTTTAATTTTATTTATCAAACACTGAATATAGTCTAGGAAAAAAGCATTCTATTATGTAAGGTACATGTTCTTCATTTCTATCTTTATAATATTTCAGTTTCAATTTCATGGTGTTCTTGGGTTTCATTTTTCCATTTTATTCTAATTCCTTAGTTAATGGTTAATAATTACTTAAAAACTTTTGGTGGTATTAGATCCTTTTCATAATTCTTTATTCATGAAATTATTTGAGAAATACAAGTTTTTGAAATATTTCACCTATCATATTCCCTATCATAAAATATTATTCAAATTTTTTTCTAATCAATTGAATCATAGCTTTCAATATGGGATATCATAAACTAAAACTCAGTATAGATCCTCCAATTTTTTATTAGCCATAAATTATGACTTCGGTATATCATAATAAATGATAGAATTGTGCCATGGTTTTAATAACATAGTGTTTTATTGCCTTTATGATATAATTTTGAATCATAAAATAAATTTTATATATAATTATTATTTCATTGATAAATAAGGTTTTTCATTGATATGTAAGTTTTGTACTTTTCCACAAAACTAAAAAACCACGTGTATATAACTAATAGCATGTAAAATTTTTATGTGGCATAGCCTATCCATCATATCCTATGATTAGAACTATATCATTAAATATGATTTAGAAAAAAATTGTTTTTCTTCTTATTTGATTATTAATTGAATTATATAATTTATATATTTTTTATAAATTATAATAAAAGTTATTTTGGGATATTATTTATTTAGAAAAGTGTTTATAAATTAATTAATTATAAATTGTTTATAATTAATTAATTACCTGTTTATGAAATATTTATTTATAAATATTCCATTATATTGGGTATTAATATTAAAAATACATTTTTAAAATTATATGGCATGTATTATAATTTAAATATAAAATTTTTATATGGAAATTATAAGAGTAATTTATAAAGGGTTTATAAATCATAAAAATAAGACAAAATATCAAGTTTTTATATTTAAAATTATGAATTTTTCATAATATTTATTTTGAATTGCTCAAATTTAAAGGGTCTTATTTTATTAAGTTATTTAAACCATATAAAAATATGTTTGATACATGAATTGATCAAAGGTATAAATAATATTGATATATGATATTTGGATTATGTAAAAAAATTACATAATAAAAATTGAAATATAAAATGTTTATATTTCATGAAACATCATATATTTAATGTAAATGTTGTATAATGAGTAATATGAAAGATTTTATATTGAGAGTAAATATAATGTGTTTATATTTATCTAATTATGGAATGTGCATAATGAATTATAAAGTGTTTATAATTATTAATTTATGAATTGTTCATAAATGGACATCACATGTTTGGAAAATAACTAAAAAGTTTATTTATTTATTTATTTTTAATATTAATATTTAGAAATTATTTATAAAATGTGAATATTGTTTATTATATAATTTATGTGATAAATTTCTTCTTATAAATTTTCATTCCCTAATTGGTACGTCAACATAAGATTTAGTTTTCCTATACTTTGGAATTGTTTTGTAAATATAGTTTTTTTATTGAATTTTATTATTGAATATAGTTTATACATAGAGTGACCCAAGACTTTATACACAAATTATTGTGTGATTTTTAACATAAATACTCATTAATGAAAAATAATTATTGAAAAGGTCAAGTATCTTTGAAAGACTAGGTAATTAAAACATCAACTTGAAAATAAATAGAATTTAATTTAATCTCAATAATGAGATACTAAATACCTTTGAGATCTTATAACTAATTGGGATAACCTGGGAAATACATAGAAAAAATAGGTGATCTAAAAACCCCAGTAAGGGAATAAACCTGACAAGGAAATATAACATGTTATTCAAAGGTATAACATGATATCATAATAAAGAAGACACTTGAGTAATCACATGGGATCATAACATAAAGAAAATGGTATCATAGGATCATGGAAACATAGTAAATGTGGTAGAAATGCAAAAAATTACATAATAATAAGTCAAGTATGACTTCTAATACAACATCACATGTTGTACAGAGTCCCATGGTGGATTAGGTTTACTCCCGAAATCACATACATAACATCTCATGAGGAAAAAGCTTTACCCAATGTATTGGAGTGCTATCTAGAAACACCCATAATAAAATGTTGATAATTATGTTTTCTATAAAAATAAAATCAATCATAAAGTATAAACATAATAATTATCCATAGAAAGAAAATGGGTTGCATAATCTTGTCTCATATCATAAACAAAAGAGATTTCTTCAATAAGGAATTTGAGAAATTATCATAAGGAATATATTACCCAATAAAAGGAAAAGAGAATAAGATAATTATATATGTGATATACATATACAAATAATTTAAAATTACTCTATAACATTAAATTGAGAGAGAAAGTGAGTTAGGGAGATAATGGTCAAAACCTAAAGAAAATGGTGGTTTAGAGAGATCCCTTACCTTGAGTCTGAATCATTACATTCATTCTTTATATTCATAAATAATAAACTTATGTTAATTATTTACCTACTCAATAACCTTTTTCTTTTTTATTATTCTTTTTATTTTATTTATTATCATTTTATATTCAATTTCTTAATCATTTATGTTTATGCCGGACATTTTGATGATATTATTCTCATATGTCCAAATTCACATTGGTAAGTTGACCAATGTGAAAGATATTATCATTTCATAATATATAGAATAATAATCATAAAATAATTATAATTTTAATCCATCAATTATACTTTTAAAACCAACCATGAAATAAGGTTATGAAAATTGAACTACATTACAATCATGGATATTGTAGGTCGTACATATGCATGAGTAACATTTTCATTTTTCAATGATCATGATGAAAATATGGTAAGTGTTATTTTATCTTAAAAATGATAATTATATGATAAATATAATATTATTTCTTTAAACATAATTATATATACCATCTATTTTATGTGGTAATGAAAAAAGAATCACATCACTTCATGGTAGTGGAAATCCATATGTGTGTAGGAATGACTTTATCATCTTTTAATGAATAGAAATGTAAGAAAATATATGATATATTAATTTTAAATAATGATAAATATGTCATTAATATCATATATATACATTAAATCTATCATAATAAATTGTCATGAGAGGTGATGATGTAAAATCAATTACATCGGTTCGTGAGGCGATATTCCACCATACACAAAAATATTGGTTTTGTTTCCCATTTGATGTAATAGGAGATGGGTTTAGGTTATTAAATTAAAGTAATAAAATATAATTATATTAGATATATTTATGTTATTATACCATCATTATTTAATAATATTTAAAGGTGGTGGAAGAAGAAATAAAACAAAAATGATCAGTTAAGAATGATGCCTCTTCTTCAGACAACCTCTTTTTGTTTACACCAAAAGCCTTCTAGTAGGGTTTTCTAATAAAAATAAGGCCTCAAGGATATTATAATAGAATTAATTAAGGTATTTAGATCGGTATTTATTGAACTAAAATTATTTTTAACTGTGAAAAAAAGAGAGAATAAGAGGTCCCCTTTTATAAGTGAGGGGATGGGCACTTTTGTAATTTCTTAAAATATTATATTAATATAGATTAATTTTCATGGAAAAAGGACTAAAAAATATATAATTTAAATATAGTATTATAATGGGTCAAAATAAAATCATAAAATAAAATTTTTACAAGTTTAGTTGTTTTTTACCCTTATCCTTTGGTTTTGACCTGTGTTAACCCTTTCTCACAATTACTGTAATAAAAAAAATTTACACTTTAGGGGTCAAGATAGTTAATATAAAATGAAAATTGGTACATAAATGGACCAAAAATATCCTAATAACTTATTATAAATTATTATTTTTAGTAGTTTTAAATCATTCAATAAAATATTATTTATTATAAAATAATATTAATGTCATTTTTGAAACTATTCATTTATTTTTATTTTGAAAACAACATGAAAATAAATGAATTAGAATAAAATAATTTCACATATAAATAATATGTTATATATATATATATATATAATTTTTTAATCACAATAAAACTTTCAAATTATATTTCTTTTAATATTTTTAAAATCATTTATTTTAGTTTTCTATTAAATAGACAAATATTGTGTCAGTGTTTCTCAATCATTTAAGGTAATTATTTCATTAATAAAATTTAAAAATAAATTACCATGATAAAAAATCATTTATATTTAAAATTAATATTTATAACTAAATATAAGTTGTTTTTATCCCTATCACAAAATATTACAGATATTAAAATCCAGAAAATGATATTTTTTGTCTTTATCTTAAACTTGAATATTATAAAGTTCAAAATCAAAGATATATGACACTAAGTGGATATATATTGGAGAAAGTTTTGTAAATAGACAAAATAATCTCATAAAATAGGATAAATTCAAGTGTTAGGGTCAATTTTTAGTCCTTATCAAATTATTTTAATATTAATTACCCAAATTACCCTTATCGTGGTGACAATTATTTACTATATTTTCTATTCATAATGACTAAAAATAAAATGGGCCTATTTAGAAAAAATTTAACAAATTATTCCAAATATGGAATCCATTTTTCACAATTCAATTTCTATAAATGGAAGAATTTAATTAAAAATTATACCAATAAAATGTGATAAAAAGTGATTTTCAAGTAAATGTATTTTTCAAGAAATAGATGATCTTATATTAACTCTATAACTAAAAATCATCACTATATGAATTTAAATTAATATAAATATATATATAATATATATATTTCATTTAAATATTTTCTTACTATGGGTTTTTTTAATTAATTAAAATGGATAAACTTTATGTGCTTAAGAACAGTTTTCAGAAAACTTTGTTTTTAAGCATAAAAATAAACTTATAAAAAAACCATGAAAATTTCTGATTGAAATTAAATTAATTAGATTATTAAAAATAAAATTGTTTATATACCACTTTAATACTAATTCCAAAATATAATTTTTCTTTTAAATAACTTGATTTAATGAAAAGAAATGATAATATTTGAAAAATCGATAGTTTTCACTATTTGCTGAAAAATCAATCCTTTCAGAAAAATACCAAATTTTAAAACTAAGTTAAGTTTGATATGATAATATAAAAAATGATTTTAATTTTATAAAATAAAATTTATAAATTAATTATAATATTTTCTCATAAAAATAAATAAAAACCATTTTTGAAGAAAACGTATTTTTCTAAAAAATAAAATGTCTTCACTAAAAATTGAGTGATTATTTCTTAAGAATTTATCAATACATTTATATTGAGTGGATATTTATATATATATCATAAATCAATCAATAATATTCATCCCTAATAATTTAATAGTTAGGTTATAATGGTCATATTTAAATAATCATGGTTCGTTTAGGTTCAGTGTTGCGTGTCGTATATGCTATAGAACATATTTTTATTTTTAAAATCTCAAGGTGTTTCATTATTAAAACTTAGAGAATTTATCCATTGAAACTTCATATTACATATAAAGGTGAAAAAATTTGAGTGTACTTCTACTTCATAGCTTCCTACAGTTCCCATGTTGACTCTTCATACTTATGGTTCCACCATAGTACTTTGACTAGGTGAGTTGTCTTATTATGTAGAACTTTATCAATATGGTACAAGATCTTCACCAGATTATCCTTTTAAGAGAGATAATTTTCTAGCTATAACATCTTTGAATTCATTAAATTTGATGGATCTGGTATGTACTTCCTCAAGAGGGGTACATGGAATACATCCTGTACTTGAGAAAGGGTTGGTATGAGTGTCAGTCGATAAGCCACAACTCTAATGTGATCAAGAATCTCAAAGAGGTCAATGTACCTGGGGCTTAACTTTTCCCTTTCCCAAATCTCATGACTATCTTCCATGGATATATACAGAGAAACACCTTTTCCCTAACCTCAAACTCCATCTCTCACTGAAAATTATCATCTTATCTCTTATATCATCTTTGATATGACCTTTTCTACAATTTCCTCAACCATTTCAGATCCCAAAAACTTTTTTTCACCAACCTATTGTCGACATGTTGGTGTTTTATATATATTCTCATAAAGGGATTCATAAGGAACCATTTTTATGCTTGAGTGAAAGTTATTATTTTACAAGAACTCGAACAATGGAAGATTTTGATCCCATCATCCTTTTAAGTCCATCGAGCATTCTCACAACATGTCTTCTGGTGTTTAAATAGTCCACTCAAATGGGTCATCAGTTTATGAGTGATAATTTGTACTGAAGTTCAACTTATTATTTATATAATTTTGGAGGATCTTATATAATTTGGAGTTAAATATTGGATCTTGTTAAGATAAAATCAATAGTGTTGTCACATGTAGCCTCACCACCTCTCTGATATATATCCTTTCAAGTTTATTGAGTAAAAAGTCCTCTCGGATTTCAATAAAGTGAGTAGTGTTAGTAAGATTATCCACTACAACCCATATGGAATTATTTACTTTTGATGACTTTAGAAGTCCTGTGAAAAATTACATTGTGATGTTTTCCCATTTCTATATAAGTATGAGAAGTGGTTTCATCATCACCTTATATTTTTTCTTTCATTATTCACTTGCTAACGTACCAGACACTTTAAAGTATGTTATGTGATCTCCTTCTTCATATTATCCCACCAATAGAGCTCTCATAGATCTCAATACATCTTTATTCTCTCTGGGTGGATGGAGAAGGTTGAGATATATGCATAATTAAATAGATATTTCTTTATCTCAGGATTTTATGGTACATATAGTTATGAACCAAATCTTACAACTACTTTATCAATTTTGAACTCTGAGGATTTCCCTTTACTTATAGATTCCACCTCTTCTAAATTTCCACATCATCTATTTGATAATCCTTTATATTCTCTATAAGGGATGGTTGTGAAATTATTTGATCAAGGAATAGTGATGTTTCTTCTTTTATGATTCCAATGCTCATCATATTCAAGTATAAGAATATTGGATCCTTCTCAATTCTCATTATTGATAAATTTGATGGATCCTTTGTACTCATATCATTTTACACTTTTTTTTCTTTCCTAGGATGTTATGGATTGATAATTCTCGGTACTTAATCATATATAACCATATTCACCAGTTATCCTACTATGAGAATATATATTTGAGACTCTTATAATCTGTATATAGTTCAAACTTCTCCCCAGAGAGATAATGTTGCTATATTTTCAATGTAAATATCACTGTAACCAACTATGGATCATGTATTGGATAGTTATTCTCATGAAATTTCAACTAACTTGAGGTATAGTCTATCACTTTTTAGTTTTTCATAATTAAACATAACAAACCCTTCTTTGAATCATCTCTATATACCACAAAAGGTTCCACACTTGAGGGAATCATGAGGAATGGTGCAATAATAATCCTATTTTTCAACTCCTTAAAGCTCTCTTCACATTCACTAGTCCATAAAAACTTTACCCCCTTCTGTATTATCTTGGTTAGTGGGTTTTAAAATCATGACAAGTTTCAAAAATGTAGTTGGTAATATCCAACTAATCCAAGGAAATTAAGTGACACTATTATAAATGTTGGTTTGGGCCACTCCTCAATTTCCTTTGTCTTGGGAGAGTCCAAATATGTCCCTTTTCTGGCGATAACATACCCCATGAATTATATATCCTTCATCCCAAAATCACATTTATTTTATTTTCATATAGATTCTCCTTTTACAATTTTTTTAGAACAATATTCAAATACTCATCATGATCCTCTTTTCATTTGGATTATATCAAAATATCATCTATAAATACAACCACAAATTTTCCAAGGTAGTCTCTAATTAATTTATTCATTAAGTCCAAAAATATGTTTGGATCATTAGTGAGCTTGAAAGGCATCACTATTAACTCATAGTGTTCATACATTATTTGAAAGGTTGTTCTAGGAATATCTTACTTTTTTACCCTTAATTGGTGATATCCCAACTGAAGGTCCACCTTAAAAAAATATTGAGCCTCTTGTAGTTAATCGAACAATTCATCTATCTATGGAAAGGGATAATTTTTATTTATCCTTGTTTTTTTAGTCCATGATAATCAATGAGTAGGAACGTTGACCCATCCTTGTTCATTAAGAAGAGGACCGACACACCCCACAGTGAAGCACTTGGATATATAAAACCCTTTTTTAGATTCTATTGTAACATATTTTTCATCACTTCCAACTCAACAATGGCCATTCTGTAAGGATTCTTTGATATGTGCATAGATCCTAGTATAATTTCGATTAATAAATCAACATATTGTTCAAGAGGAAGACAAGGAAACTCTTTAGAAAATACTTTAATTATAATCCCTCACAATGGGAATGTCTTCAAGCATGATTCTCTCATTTTCCTAAATCATTTGGGATAGATTTGTCTACTAATAAGGAAATAATATCCATGATTGAATAGAATATTCAAGGGGATACTCATCCTCCTCCTTACACTTGTACAAAATTGGTGGATGACTTAAAAAGTGAAGCATGATCTCCCTCTATCGATAGTTGATGTTGATTTTATATAAAGACATAAAATCCATGCCCAATATGACATCAAACTCGACTAAAGGAAGGAAGATGATATTTTATAGAATATTAATTTCACAAACATTTACTAGGGTGGAGTTATATATTTGGGATACAATCATTACTCTGTTTATTTTTCTTACAGATAACTTAACCCCCATGTTTTGAGGTGGTGTTTGAATAGTTATATTAAACCTACAAGATATGAAATAACTCACAAAACCATAATCAAAAAGTACATTCACTATTCGTGAATGAATAACAAGTGTACCTATCACCACATAATTATTGGGATCCACCTCAACTATAATGATAACATCTTCCCTTACTTTATCTCTAGGATATGGAGGTTATTATTGTTTATTGTCTCTGAAAACCCTTGGCTTAGGGCATTATATTGCATAATACATGTGTTCCTTCTAGTTGAAACATTTTACTTTGGGTCGAGTGTTGATCTAAACCATATTTCTTATTCTACATTAGTGGTATTCTTCATTTATATTTGGTATTGATTATTTGGATACCCTAATTTTATGCATTTTAAAAATCTCTTAGTTTCCTTTAGATGGTTTCTAGGATGATTCTTCCCACACTTTTGAAAATTGGGGTGTTTGGTTTTCTTTTCTCCATAGGATTTATCTATTTATCCTCTTGAAGAAAACTCTATTTTATGCATTTTAACTATAGGCCCATGAGACCACTGGGAGCCTCCAATCTCCATCTTGACCTTGAGGGAATAATGAACAATCTATTCATAACTATCAAAGTCTCAAATCACCATATATTTTTGCATACTTATAATTAATCTACTAAATAAGTGGTATGTCATACTTTCAACATTGATGATGAATCCCAAGGAGTACTGTGCTATCCTTGTGAATTTTTCCTCATATTCCTCGATAAACTCATATTCCTTTTTCTTCATCCCGAGGAACTCCCTATTCATTTTAAGATAGAGAGTTTGCAGAAAATATTTATTAAAAATTATTTTCTTAAAGTCTTCTAATTCCTTGTAATCAATATCCTCTTTTTACTTTTTGTTCTTGATTAGTAAACACCACTGATTGGATTCCCTATCCAAGAGATAAATGTCTAGCATAAATTTTTCATGTTCTAAGAATTTCAAGATAGTGAAGATATTATCAGTGGGATTAATACATTATTCTATGATGAGGGTGTCAAAATATACACTAAAGGTAGGAGGCCTTTTTTGCATAAAATGCTTGACTACAACTTTCTATTTCATAGGAGAAGGAGGATATTCCACATGATTCAAGTTATTATTCATAACTTGAACCAGTTGATCCATTAATTCCATAAAGTTCCCAGTTAACACTCCCATAGTGTTAGTCTTGTCATTGAGTCAATCATCTCATTACCTATCACATTGTTTGTTGGCACAATTTCTCATGTTTCCTTCCATTAACTAAAAAATAAAATAAAAAAAAACAATATGAGAATACATTAGCATACAAAAGTTAAACTTATAAACTTAGAAGGAATAACTAATAAATGATAATTGTATCCTAACTTATGATTCTCTAGGTTTAAATCTAGGTTATCCATGGTAATATTTTATTTTAGGTTTTCTAACATAACAATTTATTCAATTCCTTTATAATGGTTCGTAAAGAGTTTGTGAATTTCCAAAACATATCCCCCAGGATTTTAAAACCAGATGTGTAGAAATGCCTCTTTTTCATGTACCAAGTGATAATCAAGTCAATGGGAAATGTTCCCTTTTTGGAATTATTAATCCTAGTCAAAACTATGACAGATCCATATCCAGTTATAGTATCCATACAGTGATATAATTTCTTGTAATTCACTCACTCTATACCTCACTAAAATTCCAAGATATTTTCCTATACTTATACTTATTCATGGGGTTATCACTAAAGTGTTCTATTCTTAATCCAAAAAAAAACTATACATTTCACTGATACTAAATATAGAAACCTAATCCTTTTTACCCATATTATTATATTATTTTTAACATAAATAACCATTAATACAAAATAAGGATCGAAACAGTCTAATGACTTTATAAGACTAGGTATGTAAAACATCAGCTTGAAAATAAAGAGTTTATTTTAATCACTATAATTTTCACCTAAATCCCTTTAAAATGATATAAATGAATTAGATAACTTGGGGAATTCATAGAAAAAATGGGTGATCTAAAAAACTTGGTAAGGGAATAAACATGATATAGAAACATAACATGTGAGTTAAAGGTAAAACATGATATCATAAAAGAGATAGATCATGAGTAATCACATTGGAGCATAACAAAAAGAAAAAGGTATCATAATATCATGGAAACATAGTATATGTGACATCAACACAAAACATGACATAATAATAAGTCAAGGATAACTTCCAAGACAATATTACAAGGTGGATATAGTCATATAGTAGATTAGTTTTTCTCCCTAAATATCTTATAAAACATCTCATAAGGAAAAAAGATTTACCCAATGTATTTGAGAACTATCTCGGAACACCCATAATAAAATGTTCATGTTTATGTGTGACACAAAAAGGAAATCAATAATAAGGTATAAACATAATAATTTCCCATAGAAAGAAAATTGTTGGCATAATCTTATCTTATAACATCATCAAAAGATATTTCTTAAATAAGGTATTTGAGAAATGATCATAAGGAATGTATTACCCAATAAAAGGAAGGGATAATAATCTAGGTATATATGTGAGAGACCTATATATATAATTTTGAATCATTCCATAAAATTAAAGATATATAAAGTGAGTTAGAGAGAGAATGGTCAAAACATGTAGAAAATGGTGGTTTAAATAGATATCTTACCTTGATTATGAATCATCATGTATGTTATTTATCTTTAAGAATCCTAAACTTATGTTAATTATTTTCTATTTTAATAAAAAATTTCAAGTTTATTATTATTTTTATTTTATTTATTATTATTTTATATTTAATTATGTAATCATTTAGGTTTATGTCACACATTTTTACGATATTAGACTCATACATCCAAAATCACATTGGTAAGATGACTAAGGTCAAAGTGATTACCATTTAATCCTATATAGAATAATAATCATAAAATAATTATAATTTTTATATATCAATTATAATTTTAAAACCAACCATGAAATATTATTATGAAAAATGAACTATGTTATAATCATGTAGATAGTAGGTCATACGTACACATGAGTAACGTTTCCATTTTTCAATGATCTTGATAGAAAGAATGTAAGTTTTATTTTATACTTCCATAATTATTATAATAACATAAATATCATATTATTTCTTTAAATACACTTATATATACCATTTGTTTTATGTGGTAATGAAAAATGAATCTCATCACTTTGTGGAGGTGGTAATTCACACATGGGCACGAACGATGTTATCATATTTTAATGAATGGAAAGGTAAAAAATATATGATATATTAATTTTAAATAATTATAAGTATTAAATTAATATAATATATATATATATATATATTAAATCCATCATCATAAACATTTTTTATAGGTGATGATGGAAAACGAATTACATTAGTTTATGAGGCGGTAGTTTTTCGTACACATGAATATGGGTTTGGTTTCTAATTTGATAGAAGATGAGATATATGTAGGTTATTCCATTAATATAATAAAATATAATTATATGTGATATAATTATGTTTTCATATCATCATGGTTGAATAATATTTTAAGGAGGTGTAAGAATAAATAAAACAAAAGCGCTCGGTTATGAACGATATCTCTTCTTCAAACAACCTCTTTAGATTTTCACTAAAATCCTTCCTAATAGGATTTTATAATCAAAAAATGGAATAAAGTGTGTGGTAGGGAATTAAGGAAGGTATTTGGATACATATTGACCAAACTAAATGGATTTTTAATAATGAATAAAATAGAATAGGAGGTTCCCTTTTATAAGTGAGGGGATGGACACTTTTGGAATTTCATAAAATATTAAATTAATATAAATTAATTTTCATGGAAAAAAGGATCCAAATAGATATAATTACAATATATGATGACTATGGGTGTAAATTATCTCATATAATAAAATTTTGACATGTTTAGGTGATTTTTTTTACCCATATCCTTTGGTTTTAACCCATGTTAACCCTTTTTAACAATTACGGTGACGACAAAGTTTTAAATCTTTATCAGTCAAGATAGTTACTGTAAAAGGTAAATTGGACCATAAATAAACCACGGTTGATATTTTAAACCATATAAAAATCAATTGGCTTAAATTATGATTTTTAGAAAATTTAAATTATTCAATAAAATATTATTTATTATAAAATAGCATTAATTCCATTTTTGGAACTATTCTTTATTTTGTCATTGAAAACAACATGAAAATAAAGAAATTATAATATAATAAATTAATGCATATATTATAGGTTACTTTTATTTATAAAATTCTTAAAACACAATAATTATTTCAAACTATATTACTTTTAATTTTTTTAAATCATTTATTTTATTTTTCTATTAATTAAATAAATTTTGTGTTAGTGTTGCGCAAGTATTTAAGGTAATTATTTCATAAATAAAATTTATAAATAAATTATGATGATAAAAAATCATTTATATTTAAAATAAATATTTATAATAGAACATATATTATTTTTATCCCTCTCATAAAATATTATTGATACTAAAAGCAAGAAAGTGATATTTTTGTATTTATCTTTTACTTAAATATTATAAAGGTAAAAATCAAATAAATATGGAACAAAGTGGTCATAAATTCTATAATTTGATGGAAATTGATAAACTTAATCATAAAATTGGATAAAGGAAAGTTTTAGGGTCAATTTTTGTTCTTTTTCATAATATTTTTAACTTTAATTACCCGATTTACCCTTACCATGGTGATAATTATTTACTATTGTTTTGATTCATAATGACTAAAAATAAAAGGTCCCTATTTACCAAATTTAAACCTCTTGATTCCAAATATGGAATCCATTTTTCAAAATTAAATTTATATAAGTGGTATAATTTAATTTAAAATTATACCCACAAAACGTGACGAAAAGCGGATTTTTAGGAAAATTCATTTTTCAAGCAACAGATGATATAATATTAACTTTATGACTAGAAATCATAATTATATGAATTTAAATTAATATAAATAGATATTTAATCTATACATTTCATTTAAATATCTCCTTATCAGGGGTTATTTAAATTAATTAAAATGGATAAACATTATACACTTAAAAATATTTTTCAAAAAATTGTGTTTTTAAGAATAAAAATAAACTTATACCAAAATCATAAAAATTATTCATTCAAATAAAATTAATTAATAAGGGGTAAATTGAGTTCCCAATAAAAGTTTTGTTAAAAAAGTTCAAATAAAATCCTCTAAGTTAATTAAAAACCCCCAGTTAATCAAAATAGTAGTTTAATATAGGTTTGATATCTTAAAATATTTATCAAAGCTTAATTAGGGATCAGTTAAAACAAAATAAAAATTTAATTTAACTTTTGAAATTTATTTACTAAAAAATAATAATTATATAAAAATTATTTAATACTAACTATCAAAGTATATGTTTTTTTACTATTTAAAAACAAATTTAGTTAAATCTTTGAAATTAAGAAAACAAAACTAATACACACAATGGAATAAACAAGGGATTTGGTCTCAAGTTGAGACTTAATAACCTCTACTTGGAAATAACACACTACCAAGAATATTATTATAATAAATTAGTTGATACACAACCTAGTTTGGTTATAAATAGCACAAGTTATCTAGGATCAAAGCCTTTTCCACAGTTATGCGTGGGAAGAAAAATAATATAGGCCATATAAAGACTTTTTTCACAATTAATGTAGGTAAACAATTGAAAATAGATAGAGAGAATATCGAGTATTCTCTAGTTTAGCCACGTGATTAAATGTGTACAGATATAGAGATAAATATAGAAAACTACTCGAAAGTACAGCAAAAATAAAGAGAGCAAGTAAATAGAGATGAAGAATTGAAGTGAAGCACAATTTGTAATGCTCCAGATACTCGAGAGTCATCATATTTTTCATGGTGAGATGCTCTAATAGTTTATTTGAAATTTACAGGAAAACATATTGTTGGGAACTGATCTTTTTTGTTTATAGGAAAGTATATTTATCTTCAGTTTAATCCACTCTTTCACAGTCAAATGTAACAATGTGTAAGTTATCATTATTACAGAATTCAGAAACATTAAACACACATATGCATGAGGGAGTCCTTAGAAATAAATCATTGTAGGTTTGAATACCTGTTGAAGAATAATCATAAATATTTTTCAAATCCTTATACTAAACCTATGACTTTTTATTCAATGCATCTATGAAATGGGTTGGGAATAATCATTAAATAAACTTACTATATTATATCTCATAAAATAACTGTTGGGAGCATTGAATTTGAACTAGGAAAAACAAAAATGGTAGCACTCCTAACAGTAGCTCATATGGCGGTAGCATGAAGCTGGAGATAGTATATTCATGGTGGTATAAAAACTCTTTTGGTATCATAATCCTGATGGTAGCTCATCGAAATGTATTAGAAACCTGGAGGTAGCATGTTTAATGGTAGAAAAGCTCTAGAGGTGGCACAACCCTAGAGGTGGAAGAATTATGATGGTGGAACACCTCTGGTGGTGGAATGCCTATAGTGGTTTCACCCCTTTGGTGGTGGAACACCTCTGGAAATTGTATGCCTCTGGAGGTAGCATGCCTATGATTGTAGAAAATCTCAGTGGTAGTACAAGTCTAATGGTGGCACATTTCTAGAGGTGGGTTATCTTTGACGGCGGCTCATAGCTGGTGGTGGAATAACTCTGGCAGTGGAATAATTTGAATTAATGGTGGAACTTTTAAACACTAATCCAATTTTCTTCAAAATTATTATTTATAAAATAATATACTCTCATAAAACATTAAGTTCATTATAAACATAGCAAACATGATTTGTGTGCATTAAAACAAAGAGGTGCCAACAAATTTTATGAGTAGCAATCATCATTATATGAATTTAAATTCATATAAATACATATATAATATATATATATATTTAGTTAAATAATTCCTTATTAGGGATTATTATAATTAATTTAAATGGATAAACTAAACACACTTAAAAACAGTTTTCAAAAAACTGTGTTTTTAACCATAAAAATAAACTTATAACAAAATCATGAAAATTTATAATTCAAATGAAATTAATTAGATTATTCTAAATAAAATTTATTATATGTCACTTTAAGATCAAATCCAAAATATAATGGTGGTTTTAAATTAATTTATTTAATTAGAAGAAATGAAAATATTTGAAAAATCGGTAGTTTTTACTATTCACTAAAAATAAATCATTTCATAAAAATCCCAAATTTTCACCATAATTTAATTTTGATATACTGATTTTAAAAATTATTTCCAATTTATAAAATAACATTTCTAAAAGTTTAAGAAATTAATTATAATATTTTCGCACAAAAATCAATAAAAATCATTTTTGAAGAAAACATATTGTTTGCATAATAAAATGTCTATTAAAAATTGAGTGCTTATTTCTTAATAATTTATCAATATATTTATATTGAGTACAAACATTATATATATTTTATAAATCATTTAATCATATTCATACCTTAAAATTTAATTTCTAGGTTGTAATTTTCATATTTATATAATTATGGTTCGTTTAGGATCAGTGTTACGTTTCGTATACACTATCAAGAATGGTTTTATTTTTAAAATTTTGAGGTGTTACTTTCTTCCCCCATTAAGTAATTCCACAATTGAAATTTCATATTACATACTAATGTAAAAATAGGTGAGGGTACTTCTACTTCATGGCTTCCTTTGACTCCTAGGTTGCCTCTTCATGTTTATTGTTCCACTATAGTACTTTGAATAGGTGAGTTTTTCTGTTGCATAGAACTTTATCTCTACAATACAATATCTTCATCGGATTCTCCCCATCGATGATATAATTTTCCAGTTATACCATCTATGAATTAAGTATATGTGATAGATCTGGTATATACCTCCTTAAGAGGGTTACATAGAATACATCATGTACTTGATAAAGGGTTGGTGGGAGTGTCATTCGATAAGCCATAGCTCTAATGCGATCGAGAATCTCAAAGGGGCCAATGTACCTATCTCAAAGGGGCCAAATCTCAAGACTCTATTCCATGGAGATATGTGTAGAAACCATTTGTTCCCAACCAAAAACTTCAAGTCTCATCGATGTTTGTCATCATAGCTCTTATGTCGGATCTGAGCATCTTGGATGTGTTGTTGAACAATCTTGACCTTTTATACCAATTATTCAACCATTTTAGGTCCCAACAGTATGTGTTCAATAACTTCATCCCAACATTCAACTTTTCTATTTATCTTTCCATAAATATCTTCATAAATATCCATTTGGATGCTTGATTGAAAGATACTATTGCTCAAGAACTCGACCAAAGGAAGGTGTTGATCACATCCTCCTTTGAATTCCATATATAATTCTATCAACATGTCTTCTAGTGTCTAAATATTCTGCATAAATTTTCCATAAATTTGGGGGTGATAATCCATACTAAAGCTCAACTTAGTATTTAGATAATATTAGAGACTTTTCCAGAACTTTCGGGTAAATATCAAATCTCAGACAGATATAATCGGTAGTAGTATTCCAAGAAGTGTCACTACCTCTATGATGTATATCCTTGTAATTTGATTAAGTGGTAAGTCCTATAAAATTTTAATAAAGTGATAGGTCTTTGTAAGATGATCCACCACTACCCATGTGGCATTATTTCCTCTTGATGTATTTAGAATACCAATGACAAAGTCTGTGGAGATGTTTTCCTATTTCCATGTAGGTATGGGTAACAGTTTCCTCATCCCCTTATACTTTTTCCTTTCATACTTCACTTTCTAACATAACAAATACTTTTATGTATATTCTATGATCCCCTTATTCATATTTTACCACCAATATTCCTCTTAAAGATCTTGATAAATCTTAAAACTCCTTGGGTGGACAGATAAGGTCGAGTTATATTTATCGTTCAACAGCTCTTGCTTTATCTTTATATTTGATGGTAAATATATCTATGACCCAAATCATACAAATCCTTCTTTATCAATTTTGAACTCCAAGGATTTCCCTTTTCTTATATCTTCCACCTTCTTTTGAATTTGTACATCATTTCTTCGATCAACCTTTATCTTATCCAAAAGGGATGGTTGATAAATAATTTGAGAAAGTATTGATGATGTTACTTCCATTATGATTCCCATGTCCATACTCTTTAAGTATAAGAATATTGGATCCTTCCCAATTCTTATTATTGATAAAGTTGGCAGACCCTTTCTACTCAGAGCATCTGCCACTTTGTTTACTTTTGTAGGAAGTAATGTATTGAGTAGTCATATCCCTTGATCATATATAACCATATTTATTGGCACATATTAAGCTCATTTTGTGTGAATATATATTTGAGACTCTTATAAATAGTATATATTTCACACTTATCCCCATAGAGATAATATTGATAGATTTTCAATATAATGATCAATGTAACCAACTCTAAATCATATATTAGATAGTTTTTCTTGTGAAATTTAAACTAACTTGAGTATTAGGCTATCAATTTTACATTTTCCATTAGTACACAGAACATAACCTTCTTCAAATCATCTCTATATACCACAAAAATTTCACTACTTGAGGGAAGCGTGAGGAATAGTGTAGTGATAAGACTCCTTTCCAACTCCTTAAATCTCTCTTCACATTCATTGGTCCATAAAAACTTTACACCCTTCTGCATCATCTTGTTCAATGGTTTTTTCAATCATGATAAGTATCTAAAAAAATAATATTAATATCTATATAGTCCAAGGAAACTATAGATCTTTGTTACAGATGATGGTCTAGGCCACTCCTCAATTTTCTTTGTATTATAAGGGTCCATAGAAGTCCCTTTGTTAGTGATAACATTCCCCAATAATGATATATCCTTCATCCAAAACTCGCATTTACTATACTTTGTATATAGATTCTTCTTTCACAAAGTATTTATCATAGTATTAAAATACTTCTCATGCTCCTCCTTTATTTTAGAGTATATCAAAATATTGTTTAAAAATACTACCAAAAAAATGTTGAGGTAATATCTAAAAACTCTATTCAATAAGTCCATAAATATTTTTAGAGCATTAGTGAGTCTGAAAGGAATCCCTATGAACTAATAGTTTTTTTACCTTATTCAAAAGGCTTTTTTGGGAATATCTTCTTGTTTCACCATTAATTGGTGATATCCCAACTGAAGTTCCACATTAGAAAAATATATGGCCTCACATTTTTGATCAAAAAAATATTCTATCTATGGAAGGGGGTACTTTTTCTTTATTGTGATTTTGTTAAGTTCATGATAATCAATGCATAGGCATATTGAATCATCCTTCTTGTTGATGAAGCGGATTGTTGCACCACACGATGAAGCACTTAGATATAAAAAACCCTTTTCTAGATTCTCTTGTAACTTCTTTTTCAACTCTTCCAACTCAATGGTGGCCATTATATAAGGACTATTTGATATGGGCCAAGATTGAGGTATAAGTTTGATTGAGACTCAACCACTCAGTCAAGAGGAAGGATAGGACACTTCAAGGAATATATCAGTATAATCCCTCATAATGATCATGTATTCAAGAATGATTCACTCTTTTGTCTCAATAATTTTGGATAGATATATTTGTTCATAATGAAATAATATCCATGATTGAAATGAAGATTACATGGGAGATTTATCTTCCTCTATATGCTTTTACAGAATTTGGGGGTGACTTGGAACATGAAGAGTGATATCCCTCTCTTGATAGTAGCTGTTGGATTTGTATAAGGATATCAAATCCATACCCAATATAGGGAAGTGTCAGAATCCAACTCATTAGTAGTGATAGAATATGCCCTTCCTTTATATCTAGGATTTGGAGGTTATTTTCATTTATTTCATTAAAAAACCCTTAATATGGGGAATTTTCTTTCATAATACTCATGTTTCTTGCAGTTGAAACATTGTATTGTGGGATGAGTGTTGATTTTAAACTTCTTTTCTAATTCCACATTGGTAGAATTCTTTATTTCCATTTGGAAAAAATTAGCATGATGCCCCTCTTTTCAACATTTAAAACATATATCAGTTCCCTTCATACAGTTTCCAAGATGCTTCTTCCCATATGTTGACAAGAGGGATGTTGGGTCTTCTTTCTTATATGGGATTTATCTTTTGATCCTCCTGAAGAAAACTACATTTTATGCTTTTTATATCTAGGCCCATCATACCACTGAGAGTTACAAATCTCTATCTTGACCTTAAGGGTAAAACGAACAATATCTTCATAATTATCAAAGTCTCTAATCACCAAATATTTTTTTAGTTCTGCCTTTAATCCACTAAAGAAGTGATCAACCTTACTTTTTGTGTTGATGAAGAATCTAGAGTCGAATTGTGCAAGACTTGTGAAGTTTTCCTCATATTCCCTAATAGAATAATCTTTATTTTTCTTCAATAAAAGTAATAACATCTCTATTTTATGATGAAGATTTTAGGGAAAATATTTATTAAAAAATATTTTCTTAAATTTTTCCCATTCAATCAAATCAATATCCTCTTTAGACTTCATGTTCTTGATCAGCATCCACTAATGATCATCTTCCCCATCCATGTGATAAATGGATAGCACAAAATTCTTTTTTTCTGACCATTTGAGGATATATAATATCTTCTCAATAGAGTTAATCTATTATTTTTTATGAGGGGATCAGAATATCCAATAAATGTCTTATTCCTTTGTCACATAAAAGACTAGACTACAACTTTCTCTTTCTTAAGAGAAGAAGGGTGTTCAGTATGGTTCATTTTATTATTCATAACTTTAGCTAATTTATCTATTAATTAATTGAATTTCTCATCTCCCACTCCCATAAGGTTAGTCATATCATTTGTTCAATCATCACATTGCCTATCACATTGGTTATTTTCATGGTTTCTCCTATTTCCCACCATTAACTAAAAAATAAAAATAACAAGATGAGAATACATTAACATACAAAAGGGGAACTTATAAAATTAGAAGGAATAACTTATAAATGATAAATATATCCTAAATTATGAGTATCTAGGTTTAAATATAGGTTATCCATGGTAATTTTTCCTATTAGGTTTTCTGAGATAATAATTTTTTCAAATCCTTCATAATAGTTCATAAAGAGTTTGTGAATTTTTCAAAGAATTCCCATGGAGTTTTAAATCAGGTGTGTAGAAAGGCCGCTTTTTCGTGCACTAGGTGACGATCGATTCAATTCCCAATGTGCCTTTTTGATTTTATTACCCCAAGGTACAATTGTACCAGATCCATATACATTTTTAGTATCTAGATAAGTATATAATTTCTTGGAATCAACTCACTCTTTACCTCACCAAAATTATAATATATTTTCCTATACTTATAATTATCTATAGGGTTCTCAAAAAATTATTCTATTCCTAATATCCAAAAATAACTAGACCATTGTATGATACCAAATATTTCAAAACAAGCCTTTTTACACATATTATTTCTATATTTTTAACTGAAATATCCATTAATAAAAAACAAGGATCAAAAAGGCCTAGTGTATTTAGAAGACTAGGTATGTAAAACATCAACATGAAAATAAAACAACTTTATTTTAATCTCCATAATGATATACTAAATACCTTTGAGCACCCATAACTTCATGGGATAACCTGGTGAATACATAGAGAAAAGGGGTAATCAAAAAATTATGATAAGGGAATAAACTTGATAAGGAAACATAACTTGTGATTCAAAATTATAACATGATATCATAAAAGAGAATACTGATGATTAATTAAATGGGATAATAACGCAAAGAACATGGTATCAAGAGATCATGTAAACCTAGGAAATGTGGAAGCAAAAAAAAAGATGACATAATCCTAAGTCAAGTATAACATTCAAGACAATATCACATGGTGGATAGAGTCTCATGGTGGATTAGGTTTACTCCTTAAATCCCATACACAGCATCTCATACGGAAAAAGATTTACCCAATTCATTAGAGAATTATATAGGCAAACCCATAACAACATATTCATGATTATTTGTTCCAAAAAATTAAAATCAATCATAGTCTATAAACATAATAATTACCCATGGAAATAAAATTGGTTGCATAATCTTTTATCATATCATAATCAAAAGATATTTTGTAAAGAAAGCATTTGAGAAATGATCATAAGGCATTTATTAACCAATAAATGGAAATGAGAATAAGTTGGGTATATATGTGATAGATATATATACATAATTTACAATCCTTCTATAATATTAAATAGGGATATAGAATGTGATTTATAGAAGCAATGACCAAAAACCCAAAGAAAATGGTGGTTTAGAGAGATCCCTTACCTTGAGTATGAATATTTATGTATGTTATTTATCATCCTAAATAATTAAATTGTGTTAATTATTTAATTACTTAATAAAAATTTCAAGTTTTTTATTATATTAATTTTATTTATTATCGTGTTATATTCAATTACTTAATCATTTAGGTTCATATCAGATGTTTTGACGATATTCGGATCATATATCCAAAATCACTTTAGTATGTTGAATAAGGTCAAAGAGATTATTAATTCATCATATACAGAATAATAATAATGAAATAATTATTATTTTTATACATAAATAATATTTTTTAAACCAATAATGATATATGGTTATGAAAATGAACTATGTTACAATCATAGCGACAGTGGGCCATATGTACGCATGAGTAAAATTTCCATTTTTCAACAATCGTGATGGAAAGAAGGTAAGTCTTATTTTATTTTTAAATAATTATAATTATATCATAAATATAATATTTTTTCTTTAAATTCACTTATATATACCATTCATGTGATTTGGTAATGAAAAACGAATCACATCGCTTTGTGGAGGTAGCAATCCACATGTGCGTACGAATGGCGTTATCATCTATTAATGAATGGAAAGGAAAGAAAATATGTGGGATATTAATTTTAAATAATTATAAATATTTCATGAACATAATATATATAAATTAAATCCATCATGGTAAACTACCTTGAGAGGTGAATATGGAAAACAAATTACATCAGTTTGTGAGGTGGTAGTCCGTCGTACACACGAATGTTGGTTTCACTTCACAATTTGATGGAAGAGGAGATAGATATAGGTAATGTCATTAACATAATAATATATCAGTATATGTTAGATTATGATGTTATTATATCAACATAGTTGAATAATATTTTAAGTATGTGTAAGAATAAATAAAAAAAAAACTTGGTTAAGAATGACGTCTCTTCTTCAGACAACCTCTTTTGGTTTGCACCAAAAATCTTTCCTAGGATGGTTTTATAATTTAAAAACGGAATCTAGGAAATGGTAATTGAATTAAGGAAGGTATTTGTGCAGGTATTGGTTGATCCAAAAGTATTTTTATGTGTGAAGAAAAGAGAGATGAGGTTCCCTTTTATAAGTGAGGGAACAAGCTCTTTTTGAATTTCTTAAAATATTAAATTAATATAAAATAATTTTCATGGAAAGAAGGATTCAGATTGATATAGTTCAAATAAAATATGATTATGGATTAGAAGTATTTCATATAATAAAATTTTAACCAAGTTTAGGTGATGTTTTTTTCCCTTATCCTTTGGTTTTAACCCGTGTTAACCCATTTTGACAATTATAATGATAATAATGTTTTTACACTTTAGGGGTAAAGATAGTTACTATAAAAGGATAATTAAACCATAAATGGATCATGTTTGATATTTTAAACCATATCCAAATCACTTGTCCAAATTTATGATTTTTAGAAATTTTAAATCATTCAATAAAAAATTATTTAATATAAAATAACATTAATGTCATTTTTCTAACTATTTATTTATTTTTGGATTTTGAAAATAACATAAAAATGAAGGAATTGGAATATAATACTTGATAAAATATTTATTAGGTTATATTTATCTAAAAATTCCTAAAAATAATAATTATTTAAAATTATATTACTTTTAATATATTTAAAATCATTTATTTTATTTTTCTATTAATTAAATAAATGTTGTGTGGTGTTGCATAATCATTTAATTTGATTATTTAATCAATAAAAGTTATAAATAAATTACCATGATAAAATCAAATCATTTATATTTCAAATGACTATTTATAACTTAACATAAGTTTTTTTATCCCTATCAAAAAATATTATAGATATTAAAAGCAAGAAAGTGACATTTTTATCATTATATTTTACTTAAATATTATAAAGATCAAAATAAAATAAATATGGAAACAAGAGGAAATATATTATATAATTGGATGTAAATGGTCTAAATACACTCATCCAATAGGATAAAGGAAATTTTTTGGGTAAATTTTTAGTCCTTATCATATTATTTTCAACCTTAATTGACTGGTTTACCCTTACCTTTGTATTAATTATTTACTATAGTTTCTATTCATAATGACTAAAAATAAAAGGGTCCTATTTAAAAAATTTGGAACTACTGATTACAAAATAATAAATGCATTTTTAAAAATTAAATTTTTTTTAAGTGGAATAATTTAATTTAAAATTATACCCACAAAATGCGATGAAAAGCTGTTTTTAAGGAAAATACATTTTTCAAGCAATGAATGATCTTATATTAACTCTATGACTAGATATCATCATTATATTAATTTAAATTCATATAAATAGATATATAATATATAAATTTTATTTAAATATTTCCTCATTATGGGTTATTTTAATTAATTAAAATGGATAAACTTTATGCACTTAAAACAATTTTTAGAAAACTGTGTTTTTAAGCATAAAAATAAACTTATACCAAAATCATGAAAATTACCAATTAAAATGAAATTAATTAGATTATTATAAATAAAATGGTTAATATTTAAATTTAATACCAAATCAAAAATATAATGGGACTTTTAAATTACTTTATTTAATGAAAATAAATGACAATATTTAAAAAATCATTAATTTCACTATTTACTGAAAAATCAATTATTTCATAAAACTCCCATGATTTCACCCTAGGTTAATTTTGAAATTAAGATTTAAAAAATTATGTTCATTTCATAAAATAAAATTTATAAAATTTCTCAAAATTAATTTTAATATTTTCTTACAAAAATCAATAAAAATTATTTTTTGAATCAAATATATTTTTTTGAAGAATAAATTGTCTTTATTAAAAAATGAGTTCTTATTTATTAATAATTTTTCAATATATTTATATTTATTATGGTATTTATATATATTTTATAAATCATTTAATCATATTTATACCCTCCAATTTAACAGCTAGGTTATAACGGTCACATTTAAATAACCATGGTTTGTTTAGTGTCGGTGTTGCATGTCGTATATGTTATTGAATATAGTTTTATTTTTTAAATCTTAGGATGTTATATTCTTCCCCCTTAAAAAAATTTTCCCTTGAAATTTCATATTACATACTAAGATGAAAATAGTTGAGGGTACTTTTACCTCATGGGTTCCTCTAGTTCCCAAGTATCCTCTTCATATTTATTGTTTCACTATAAAACTTTGATTGGGTGAGTTTTCTTGTTTCATTGAACACTATCTATACACTCCAAGATCTTTATAGAATTCTCTTCATAATAGAGATTATTTTTTTACTATACCACCTTTGAATTCATTACATGTGATAGATTTGGAATGTACTTACTCAAGAGGGATATATGGAACATGTCGTGTTCTTGAGAAAGGGTTAGTGGGAGTACTAGTTGATAAGTCACATATCCGATGTGATTTAGAATCCCAAAGGGGATGATGTACCTGGGTTTTATCTTTTCCTTATTTGAAAATCTCATGACACTATTCCATAGAGATATATGGGGAAACACATTGTCCCTGACCTCAAACTCCAGGTATCATTGACAATTTCAGCATAGCTCTTCTATTCGCTCTGAGTAGCACTGATATGTTGTTGAATGGTCTTAACCTTTACTACCATTTTCCCAACCATTTAATTTCCCAACAGTATTCTTTCCCCAATTTCATATCAATATGTAAGTTTTTTACATCTCTTTTCATAAAGGTATTTAAAAGGATCTACTTTGATGATTGAGTAAAAGATATTATTATATGAGATCTCTTCCAAATTAAGATGTTAATCTCATCCTCCTTTGAATTCTATCGAGCATTATATCAAAATATCTTTCATTTTCTAAATATTCTACTCAGATTGGCCATCAGTTTTGGGTGATAATTTGTACTTAATTTTAACTCATTATTTAGAGCATATTGAAGTCTTTTCTAAAACTTAGATGTAAATATTGAATATTTATCATATACAATGGATAGTGGTGTTCCATGAAACTTCACTACCTATATGATGTATATTATTTCAAGTTAATTGAATGAGAAGTCCTCTCAAATTATAATGAAGTGAGCAATCTTTGTAAGGCAGTCCACCACAACCTATATGGAATTATTTCCTCTCGATGTCTTTGGAAGACCAGTGAAAAAGTCCATGATGATGTTTTTCCATTTTTATATAGGTATGGGTAATGGTTGAATAATCCCATTATATTTTTTCCTTTCATCCTTCACTTTCTGGTATACCATAAACTTTGATGTATATTTCACATTCTCCTTCTTTATATTATCCCACTAATAGTTCTCTTGGAGATCTTGATATATCTTCATACTCCTTGGTTGGATAGAGAAGGATGAGATATGTGAATTATTCAGAAAATATTCCTTTATCATAAGATTTTATGATTTATAAAGTTGTAACCCAAATCTTACAACTCCTTCTTCATCAATTTTTAACTCTGAGGATTTCTCTTTTTATAGCTTCCACCTTCTTCTGGATTTCCACATCATCTCTTTTGATCATCCTTTATATTATCTATGAGTGATTGTTGAGAAATAATTTGAGGAAGTAATGATGATATTCCTAACTTTATTATGTTTATTTCTATCCTCTTTAAGTCTAATAGGATTGGATCCTTCTCAATTATCATTATTAATAAAGTTTTTGGTTCATTTTTACTCATAGTATCTGCTGCTTTGTTTGTTTTCCCAATATGGTAATGGATTGAGAAATTATAGTCCTTAATCAGTTATAACCATATTTATTGGTGCATATTAAGATCTTATGTGTGAATATATATTTTAGGCTCTTATGATCTGTATATATTTCACACTTCTCCCCATAGAGATAATGTCACAAGATTTTCAATCCAAAGATCACTACAGCCAACTATATATCAATTTTTTCATAGTTCTACTCATGAATTTTCAACTTCCTTGATTTGTAAGCTATCACTTTTTCATTTTTTATTAGTGAACATCCCAAACCCTTTTTTGAAGCATCATTATATACCATAAAAAGTTACTTGTATGAGGGAAGCATAAGGACTAGTGCACTGATAAGCCACTTTTTCAAATCCTTAAAACTCTCTTCACATTCATTGCTCCAGACAAAATTTACCCCATTTAGAGTCATCTTATTTAGAAATTTTGAAAATCGTGAGAATTTTCTCACAAATCATTAGTAATATCTAGCTAGTCCAAGGAAACTATAGAACTCTGTTATAGATGTTGGTTTGTTCCACTCCTCAATTTCCATTGTCTTATAAGGGTTCACGAATGTGCCTTTAGTGGTGATAACATTCCCCAATAATGATAAATCCTTTATTCAGAACTCACATTTACTATATTTTTCAAATATATTCTCCTTTCGCAAAGTCTTTATCACATTATTCAAAGGATACTCATTCTCCTCCTAGTTTTTGGAATATATTAGAATATCATCTATAAATACTACCAGAAATTTTTTGATGTAATATCTAAAGATTCAATTAATTAAGTCCATAAAAATTGTTACAACATTGGTGAGTTTGAAAGGAATCAATATTAACTCATAGTGTCCTTACCTTTTTTGAAAGGAATTTTTTGGAATATATTCATTTTTCACCCTTAATTAGTGATATCCCAACTGAAGGTCCACCTTAGAGAAATATTGGGTCTCACATAGTAGATCAAACAAGTCGTCTATCCATGGAATGTGATACTTTTTATCATTATTTTATTTATTTCATGATAATCAATGTAGAGGTGAATTGACTCGTACTTATTCAGGATGAAGAGGACTGATGCACCCCACGGTGAAGTACTTGGATGTATAAATCCCATTTCTAGATTCTCTTCTAACTAGTTTTTTAGATCTTCCAAATCAATGATGGGCATTTTTTAAGTATTATTTGATATGGGTAGAGATTCAATTATAAGTTAAATTGAGAACTCAACCTCTCGGTTAGTAGGAAGACCAAGAAACTCTTTAGGGAATACATCATTATAATCCCTCAAAATGGGCATGTCTTCAAGCATCATTCTCTCCTTTATCTCAATCATTTTGTTCATATATTCTTTCTCATAAGGCATTTATATCTATGCTTGAAAAGAATATTCTAGGGGAAATTTATCATCCTCCTTACACTTATATAGAATCATAGGATGACTTGGGATGTGAAGAGTGATATCCCTCTCTTGACAGCCAATGATGGATTTATATAAGGATATCCAATTTATTCCCAATATATAATCAAACTCCACTAAAGGATGTAAGAATATATTTTCTGGAATATTTGGTCCACAAACTTTGAATGGGGAGGATCTATATACTTGGAATGCAATCGTTGATCTATATTTTATTCTCACTGATAGCTCAACCCCCTTGTTTTGAGGTGGTTTTTAAATGGTTCTACTAAACTTGAAATATATGAAAGAATGTGTAGAACTAGAATAAAAAAAAATCATTATTCTTGAATGAATAACTAACATACCTATCACCACATCATTTTTAGTATCCACCACAGTAGTGGTGATAACATATACCCTTCATTTCTCTTTAGGCCTTGGATGTTGTTTTAATTGATTGTCTCTAAAAACCCTTGTATTAGGGCATTGGATTTTATAATTCTCATTTTCTTTTCAATTGAAAAATTCTACCATAGTCTAAGTGTTTATATGAACCTTATTTTCTTCTTTCACATTAGTGGGTATATTCATTTCCCTTCAACACTGATTATATTTATTTCCCTCTTTTCCACATTTGAAACACCTTCTGGTTCCCTTTAGATAGTTTATAGGATAATTCTTACACACTTTTTTCAAGTGGGATGTTGAGTCTTCATTCCTCTATAGAATTTATCCATTGATCCTTCCAAAGAAAAATTTATTTTTAGCTTTTTATCTCTAGACCCATGAGACCTCTAAGAGTATTCAATCTCTATATCAACCTTGTGGGAAAAAAGAACAATCTATTTATAAATATCAAAGTCTCTAATGACTAAAGATATTTTTAGACCTAGATTTAATCCAATAAAAAATCATTCCACCTTACTTTCGGTGTTGATGATGAAATCGGCAGCATACTGTAAAAGCCTTTTGAAGTTATCCTAATACACCCCGATACACTCTCCTTTTACTTCATTCAACTAACTCCCTCTAAATTTTAATAATAGAGTTAGGGAAAATATTTATTGAAAATATTTTCTTTAATTATTCTCATTCCATGGAATCAATATCCTCTTTGGAATTCATGTCCTTAATCAACACCAACCATCGATTAACTTCCCCCTCCATGTGATAAATTACCAGAAATAATTTTTCCTATTCTGAGCATTAGATGATAGAGAATATATTATCCATGGAGATAATCTATTGTTCTATGATGAGGGGATCGGAAGATCCACTAAAGGTAATATGCCTTTGTCACAAAAAATACTCAACTACAACTTGCTCTCAATTAAAAGGAGGGTATTCTACATGATTTAAGTTATTATTTATAACATGGTCCATTTGATCCAGTACTTTCAGAAATTTCTCATCACCCACTCCCATAAGGTTAGGCATATCATTGTAGAAATTGTCACATTTTCTATCATGTTGTTTGTTTTCAAGGTTTCTCTTATTTCCTACCATTAACTAAAAAACAAAAAAACAAGATGAGAATACATTAACATAAAAAATAAAACTTATAAACTTCAAAGGAATATATTATAAATGATAATTATATCCCAACTTATGAGACTATAGGTTTCAATATAGGTTATCCATGGTAATTTTTCTAATTAGTTTTTCTAACCTAACATCTTTTTCAAGTCCTCATAATGGTTCGTAAAGAGTTTGTGAATTTCCTAAGCATATCCCTTGAAAGTGTCGATCAAGGTGTGTAGTGAGGTCTCTTTTTCATACACTGAGTGAATATTGAGTTAATGATCAATGCACCATTTTCAGGGTAATGAAACTTAGGTACAACTATTTCAAATCCATGTCCACTTGTAGTATTCAGATAGGGATTTAATTTCTTAGAAGTGTTTGGATCTATATATCACCAAAAATCCAAGATATTTTCCTATACTAAGTGTAACATATCGCACCATCTCATTGGCTTGAGAGGGTAGAGAAATTATACTCGGCCTTAAGAAATGTTTCCAAGGCACCAAAGGCAAGAAATAAATGTCAAGGGCTCTAAGAATAAATTGGGGAACAATTTTCCCTTGAGATAAAACCAACCAACCAAAAAATCCATTATCAACAAACTACATGATGCTTGTCGACCAAACAACCAAATCTATACATTACCAAAAAGAAACCAAACTATTCATAATAATCCCACATGCCAAATAAAACCAAGCCAAATACCAGAGTACCAAGAGAAAGAATACACAACAAGACCCCAAATAACTAGGACACCATCCATAGCTCCACACCAAGATCCATTCTCCACGCACCACAATGTCACCAAAGCGTCATTCCGAACCGCTAGAAAATATGTCTTACTCTTACCTGTGTCCCAAAATATAACATCTGAAAAAGTGCCAAAGTTCCAAAGCATGGGGTGATTACTAATACTCAATAGGTTTCCCCAAATGAATTCCCTATACATTCCACTAGGATGAAACCATAAGAACATTTATATAAAATAGATTATATAAAACATTTAATAGTGCAACAACTTACAACAATCCAAACACTCCTTTACCAAGACATTTCCACCCAAATACTCAAAACACATAGGAAATCCAAACAACCATTCCACAATCCATTTCACCATTTCACATTATCACAACAAGTTCCATATTTCAAAGCAACACATACAACGTAACCAAAACTGTGGGACTTCCGCACATCTCGTTCACCCCATTCTCAACTAGTGGTACTTCCTGCCAACTTATCCTTTGATGGTGGCCCTTCCATAAAATATCCATACCCTTTTATATTGGTAATTCCCTCACACTTACACACAATCCACAAAAAAACACTTAATCAACCAATAAGTACTAAGCACTAAGGCCACACAAAAGCACACCATTATTCCCATCACATGTCAATTCACTTCAATAAATCATCCATTTATTGAAAACACCCTTTAAACAATTTTCCATGACCAAAAACATTTAAATAAAAAACATATTTATTGAAAAACATCTTATCAAAACATTTTCCATAATCAACCACTAACTATTTTAAAATCAACATTTTAAAATGACATAGCAAAGACCCTTTTCACAACAACAACCCATTTTCCCTAAAATCCCCAAATCACTACCAAATGGGTTTCCGAAAAGATTCACACATCATTATCGCAATTAATTTCAAGAAAACAAATTAATTGTACCAAAACCACTAGTTCTAACCAAGTGGAGTCGAGAGAGAAGCCACATGCCTTTAGGGTTCCGACAAAATCGACCCACAATCAACCACACCCCAAATCCGGTGAACGCACCGCCAAAACCGCTCTAGATCCCATTCTCTAACATCCACAAGCATTAAAATAAACACCCAAGGAAACCAAAACCCTAGATATACACACAATGGGTGTATATCTAGAAAATTTAGAGAGAGGGAGATGTAGATTTAAAGGGAACCACAAAAACCATGAGAGAAGACTTACCCGAGAAGAACCAACTTCAATCCACAAAGAAAAACCTTCTATTTGCTTCCAAAATGTGTGGGAGAGAACCTCTAACCTTTGAGAACCAAAAATCCCAAGTTAGACTCGAGTGGGAGAGATTTTGGAGTGAAATATGTCAATCCTAAGTGAGCTCGGATTTTAAAACCCCATTTTTAAGTGGCTGCATGGTTAGCCCACACAATTTTTCAAACTGTGCGCTAACCAGGTGAATGCCACTATCTCGAGAGAAGGGGTTTACATGGAAGCCTCACACTTTTTTGAAAACTGTGCGCAGGTCATGCGAAGTGCACTATCTCCCCTTGCACAGTTTCCTAGAGAACCTACACGGTTTTCCCTAACCGTGCTCATACCATGAACCCTTAGAAAAACCTCAAAACTTATTCAAAACCCTTCCAAACTCTCCCAACCTCTTCCCAACTCATCCCAAGAACTTTAAACACGTAAAAAAGGAATAAAAATTCTATATACCTCAAAATGGGGGTGCTAAATTCTCTCCAATATTTGACTTTACATATTCAGAAAGTAGAGAACCATATTGTTGTTGAAAGAGCTCAGGCCATTTCTTGGCCATTTCTTTCTCCCGCTCCCAAGTCTCCTCCTGAATCTGACCATGCTACCAAAAAACCTGAACTAAACTGATGATTTTACCATGCAAGACTTTCTCTTGCCTATCCACAATCTTCACTGTCACATGCAACAATGAAGCATTTGGCTCTAGCTCAATATGATCCCAACGAATCACATAGTCATGATCCGGCTGATACTTTTTAAATTGTGACACATGAAACACATTGTGCGCTGCACTAAACCGTGGTGGAAAATCCAAATTTTAATCCACCTCTCCAATCTTCTCAAGTTTCTAAAAAGTCCCAATATACCTCGGAGATAACTTACCCTGCTTCCCAAACTGACGATGTCCCAACCTAGGAGAGATTCTCAAAAACACATGATCACCCACCTCAAACGACAATGGTCATTGAAGATACTCCACCAGTGGTAAGTGATCCTCCCATAAACCAGAAAAATACATCACACAAACCCTTAACATATCCTTCAAGGTTTGTATCATCCTCTCAGATTGGTTATCTGTCTGAGGATGATACGTCGTGCTCATCAACAACTGTGTCCCAAGGTATTGCTCTAAGGATTTCCAGAAACGATATGTGAACCTAGGATCTCTATCTAATACAATCAAAATTGGAACACCATGCCTTTTTACCACCTCCTGGATATAGATTTTGGATAGATATTCCACTGTATGAGATTCAAAAATCGGGATTAAATGGGCCAAATTTGTGAGCTGATCCACAATCACCCATATGGCATCGTGTTTCCTGACTGTTCTCGAAAGACCTATCACAAAATCCATTTTTATCTTCTCCCACTTCCGCACTAGGATAGGTAAAGACTGCAACATGTATGATGTCCACTGATGCTCTAGCTTGACTTGTTGACAAGTCGAGAATCTAGAGACAAACCCGACCACATCCTTTTTCATACCATCCCACCAAAACTAAGCTTTCAATGCCTTATACATTTTATGAATTCCAGGATCGACAGCCCACCTAGAATTATGATAAGCCCTGAGAAGTTCCTCCCAATAAGCCACTAGTACCACCATCCTATTCTGAAAACACAAGACTAGATTCCCATTCAGTTCCCAGTTCTCAATGGTCTCCCCACCATTGAGTTTCAACCTCATCGCCACACATTCAGAATCAAATTCATGTTCCTCTTTAACCAAACCAATCAAGTCAGAAACCAATGAAACTAGGAATAAGACCGCTCTTCCACTCTGGTCCTCACATTCCAACTGTATGTCGGATATGACTGACATCAACTGTCACTGATCAGATTCTTGTTTCACTACTTGATCATATTATTTCCTACTTAATGCATCTGCCACCGAATTTCCCTTACTCGATGTGTACATTATGTCGAAATCAAACATCTGGATATATTTCATCCATCTCCTTTGCCTGAGGTTCAAATATCTTTGTGAGAAGATATTCTTTAATCTCTTTTGATCAGTAAACACTGTAAATTTATCACCGAATAGATAATGACGCCACATTTTTAAAGCATGAATGATTGCTGCCAACTCCAAATCATGTGTTGGGTAGTTCTTCTCATGAAAAAACAACTGATGTGATCCATATGCAACCACATGATTCCCCTACATGAGAACACACCCCAAACCTGATCCTGATGCGTCACAGTACACCACATACCCTTATCCTAGTTCTAGAAAAACCAAGATTGGTGCTGATGTAAGGCAACCCATTAGCTCTTCAAAGCATTTCTAACACTACTCATCCCATTTAAATGGGATATTCTTCCTTGTCAAAGTTGTCATCAGCGAATCCAATCGTGATAAATCACGAACAAAACTTTGATAATACCTAGATAGACCAAGGAAGCTTTGTATCTAGAAAACATTCTTTGGCGGTTGTCATGAAGTAATAGCCTATATCTTTTCAGATCAACTAAAACACCCTTATCATAAATAATATGGCCATGTAAATGAACATACTGTATCCAAAAGTCACACTTTGATAATTTGGCATACAATTGATGGTCCCTTAAGATCCCCAACATGATCTCCAAGTGCTGATCATGCTCTAACCTTGTCCTTGAATACACTAGTATATCATCGACAAATAACACCACAAAAGAATCAAAATATCTCTAAAATATTTGATTCATAAATTCCATGAACATTGCTGGTTCATTCGTTAGACCAAAGGGAATAACCACATACTTGTAATGGCCATATCTACTTTTGAAGACTATTTTTGGAATATCATCCTTCCTCACCCACAATTGATGATATCCTAAACTCAATTCAATCTTAGAAAACCACTGATCACCCCTCAACTGGTCAAAAAAATCATCAATGCGTGTAAGTGGATATCTGTTCTTTATCGTAACCTGATTAAGTCTATGATAATCAATATAGATCCGCAAGGTTACATACTCCTTTTTAACAAACAGGACCATTATTGCCCACGGAGATGTGCTAGGCCGAATGAACCCTTTGTTTTCTAACTCTTCCAATTACACATTAAATTCCTGCAATTCTTCTGGTTCCATTTGGTAAGACAGAAGTGTGATAGGACTGGTCCCTAGAAAGAGATCAATCATAAACTCCACTTCTCTCATGGGTGTAAACCCTGATAATTCTTTGGGAAATACATCCATAAAATGATCCACCACTACTGGAAGAACACTCTTATCAACACCTTCCACCAATTCCAATGAAAAGGACTCTAACTGATACAAGATTATGCCAACAGTTGATGCCAACAAATATGTTGCACCCAGCTTTGCACTCTTCTCCCCTCTAAAGAGATTTCTAATGCCATCTTCCATCACAAAAGTAATCATTCGTGCATAGAAATAGATGTGGGTCTTAAACATTTCCAACCAATACATTCTCAGGATTATATCATAAGCATCCATCTCAAGCACTGAGAAATACCACATCAATTCAATGTCTTCCACAACTAAGAAACACACTCTACATAGGGAGGCTCAACACTCTCTTTGACCCAGAGGAGTTTGTAGTTTCAAAACAGAAGGCGTCATTTCCACGTGTAAACCCAAAAAATCAATGATGAGAGAAGAAATAAAAGAATGTGAACACCCATATCAAACAAAGCTTGCATCAATGTTGAATTTTATAAGATCCATACCTCACACCGTGGATGGTCCCAATTAATCATCCAACATAACTTGTTCATCTCCAAACAACTACTTGCTTGACACACTCTACTCTTTATTACCATGATGGGGATTCGTGGTGTTCCTCTAATCACCCTGACTAATCTTTGTCTAATGCTGAGGGGTATGCTGTTGTCCCCGTCCCATCAAGGAATACAACCCCAGCGACCCCTGAGGAGTGTCAAGGACACCTGACCTCGGAGCATTCTGATAATAATGTTGTATATGCCCCATCAACTTACAATTATGGCATAATTGAGGTTGTGTCATAAAATCACTCTTGATGTGGCTGGTAGAACCACACTGAAGACATCTCATCTTTCTATGAGGATTTGGAGGAAGATTCACTGATCCTGTCATCGAATTCTAAGTCGTACTCCCACCCTAGAAATATGTGTCCCTCTTCCTCTTAAACCTAGTATTTGAGTTCCCGCTATTTCCCATGGGTACCAACATACTTCCCCCACTTTTACCCCCCACAATATCCCTCTCATCCACCATAAATCGATTCAGCATTTCTGTGTAATCATCTATACACAGCACCGCTATCTTGAAATGAATTTCCTGGTTCAATCCAGCTTCAAAAATTCATTCCTTAAATGATGTACTACTCACCACCTCGGGTGAAAACCGCACTAAGTTAATAAAATTAGCCGCATATTCCTTCACCACCATGTTCCCTTGATTCAAACTGAATAAATCCATTGTACACTGAATTCTGAACATATGAGGGTAGAATTATTTATTAAACAATTCTTCAAACCCCTCTCATGTCACAATTTGGTTCATCCCAGCTTGGATCGCTAGGTCCCACCACTTGAGGGAAATATCTTCCAACATATACGTGTCTAGTTTCAATTTCATCTCTTATGGTGTTCCCAAGAAATCAAATATCATATTCATTCTGTTTAGCCACGCTTCAGACCTTTCTGGCTCCGAATCACCCCCAAACATGGGTGGATTCTTCCTTTGAAACTGAACTACATGATCCACATTCCTTGGTTCATCCACTTTATTCCCACTTTCCAAATCTTGGAAAGCTTTCAATATACTCTGCATTAGCTGCTAGTTCACCTAGGGCTCAGGTGAAACCACATTTTCAACAACTTCCTTCGGTTGGTCTCTACTACGCCTACCCAGTGCCATTTATATCAACACAAAAACAACCATAAGTCTCTCTCCATTAACAAGAAATGGTATAAAATTTTCAAATTCAATCATATAACAACTATCAAAACTGGGCTTTCCACAAGTTCACATTTCTCATGTTAAATTATTCTGAAAAATTTACCATGTTTTTAAAATCAACCCATTTTCAAAATACCACTAGTTTCCATGTTTCAAAACCTTCCATTTTAAAACCCAATTTAGATTTTCCAAAATACACACATTCATACCACACCATAGATCATTATACCCCAACAAAATATCCATCCTTGTGGGGAGTCATTTCTACCATGCATGTCATGCTCATCTCATTGGCTACACCCATGACAATGAGATTTCCAATGCCTATAAGTGTCTCCAAACACTGATTTACCCAACTCCTTGGTAACTTGAAGTTCAGTATAAAAGGGTTAGCTACATCCTTTTATGATATACATTCCAAGTTCTGACAATCCTACACCTTTCCACCATCCTGACTCAAGGAATAGACCAATAATGAATGTCAACACCAAGACCAATAGTCAACACCAAAGGAACGGATGACTTCTCTCACTTGAAATCCAAGGACCAAACAAAATGATACCACTTGTAACATCCTTCCCCGTCTCATTGTCTTGAGAGGGAGGCAGAATTCTACTCGGCCTTAAGCGACATTCCCAAGGCGCCAAAGGTTCGAAATAAATGTCAATGGATCTAAGAATAAATTAGGGAATGATTTTACCTTGAGATAAAACCAACCAACCAAACAATCCACTATCAACAAACTACATGATGCATGTCCACCAAAAAACCAAATCCATACATTACCAAAAAGGAAACCAAACTATTCATAACAATACCACATGCCAAATAAAACCAAGCCAAATACCAAAGTACCAAGCAGGATACTACACAACAAGACCCCAAAGAACTAGGACACTATCCATAGATCCACACCAAGATCCATGCTCCACGCACCATAACATCACCAAAGCATCATGTTGAACCGCAAGCAAAATGAGATTCCTTACTCTTACCTGTGTCTTGGAATATAGCATCTACAAAATCACCAAAGTGACAAGGCAAGGGGTGAGTACTAATACTCATTAGGTTTTCCTCAAATGACTTCCCTACACATGCCACTAGGCTGAAACAGTTAGCACATTTATATAAAATAGTTTATATAAAACATTCAATAGTACAAAAACTTACAACAAGACAAACACTCCTTTACCAAGAAATTTCCACCCAAATGATCAAAACACGCAGAAAATCCAAACAACCATGCCACAATCCATTTCACTATTTCACATTATCACAAAAAATTCCATCTTGCAAAGCAACACACACAATGTAACCAAAACAGTGGGACTTCCACCCATCTCATTCACCCCATTCTCAACTAGTGGTACTTCACGCACACTTATCCTTTGATGGTGGTCCTTACATACACTATCCATCCCCTTTTATATTGGTACTTCTCTCCCACTTCCACACAAGCCACAACACTTAATCAACCAACAAGCACTAAGCACCAAGGCCACACAAAAGCACACCATCATTACCATCACATGCCAATTCACTTCAATAAATCACCCATTTATTGAAAAAATCTTTTAACCAATTTTACATTCCCAACCACATTTCAATAAACAATGTCTTTATTGAAACCCATATTTTTCAAAAAAAATCATAATCAACCACTAACGATTTTAAAATCAACATTTTAAAATCACACAACAAAGCCCCTTTTCACAAAAACAACCCATTTTACCCAAAATCCCCAAATCACCACCAAATGGGTTTACAACAATATTAACACATCATTATCACAATTAATTTCAAGTAATAAAATTAATTGTACCAAAACCACTAGTTCTAACCAATTAGAGTTGAGAGAGAATCCACTTACCTTCAGGGTTCTGGCAAAATCGACCCACAAGAAACCACACCCCAAATCTGGAGAAAGCACCACCGAAACTACTCTAGATCCCATTAACTAACATCAAAAATCCTTAAAATCAACACTAAAGGAAACAAAAACCCTATATCTACACACAATGGGTGTAGATCTAGAAAACCAAGAGATATGGAGATGTAGATTTAAAGGAAACCACAAAGGACCACAAGAGAAGACTTACCTGAGAAGAACTGCCTTAAATACACCAAGAAACCCCTTATATTTTATTCCAAAACATGTGGGAGATCACATCCAACCTTTGAGAACCCAAAATCCTAAGTGAGGCTCGAGTGGGAGAGTGTTTGGAGTGAAATAGGTCAAACTTGAGGGATCCCGGGTTTAAAAACCTCATTTCTAATTGGTCGCACAGTTATCCCGCATGGTTTGTAAAATTATGCACTAATTGTGCACACACCACTATCTCAAGAGAAGGTGTCTTCATGGTTTCCTCTCACGGTTTGGAAAACCATGTGCAGGCCGTGCGAAGCCCACTGTCTCCCCTTGCACAGTTTCCTGGAGAACCCGTATGGTTTTCCCTAATCATGCTCAAATCGTGTGCCTTTAGAAAAACCTCCAAACTTATTAAAAACCCTTCTAAACTATCCCAAAGTCTTCCCAACTAATCCAAAACACTTTAAACACATAAAAAATTCATAAAAAAGGCTATATACCTAAAACTGGGGGTGCTACATTTAGACTTATTCCTAGTGTTCTCACTAAATTATTCTACTCCTAATCCCCAAAAACAACTAGACTTCACTCTAATACCAAATATAGTGACCCAATCCTTTTACACATATTATTACAATATTTTTAACATAAATACCCATTAATTAAAAAATAAAGATCAAAAAGGCCAAGTGTCTTTGGAAGACTAGGTACATAAAATATCAACATGAAAATAAAGCATCTTTATTTTAATCACTATAATGAGATCCTAAATCCCTTTTAGACCCTATAACTTCATGGGATAATCTAGGGAATACATAGACAAAAGGGGTGATCTAAAAAGTCTAGTAAGGTAATAAAAATGATAAAGAAATGTAAAATGTGAGTTAAATGTATAACATGATATCATAAAAGAGAAGGATCGTGAGTAATCACATAAGAGCATAACATAAAGAACATGGTGTCACAATATAATGTCAACATAGTAAATGGGGTAGAAACAAAAAACATTACATAAGCATAAGACAAGGCTAACAACCAAGATCACATCACATGGTGGACAGAGTCCCATAGTGGATTAGGTTTACTCCCTAAATCTCATACATAACATCTCATGAGGAAAAAACTTTACCCAGTGAATTAGAGTGAAATATGAGTGAAACCATCATAAAATGTTCATAAATATAAATTACATAAAAAGTAAATCAATCATAATCCATAAACATAATAATTACCCATGGAAAGAAAATGTGGTGCATAATATTGTCTCATATCATAATCAAAAGTGATTAATTAAATAAGGCATTTGAGAAATTATCATAAGTCATGTATTATCCCATAAAAGTAATGGATAATAATCTAGTTATATATGTAATATACATACATATATAATTTATAATTATTCCATAACATCAAATGTAGAGAGATAAAGTGAGTTAGAGAGAGAATAGTCAAAACCTGAAGAAAATGGTGGTTTAGAGAGATCTCTTACCTTGAGTATGACTAATCACCTATGTTGTTTATATTACTAAATAATAAAATTATGATAATTATTTACTTTATTAAGAACTTTTTTCAAGTTTATTATTCTTTTTATTTTATTTATTTTCATGTTATATTCAATTACTTAATCATTTAGGTTCATGTTGAATGTTTTGATGATATCCAGATCATATGCCCAAAATCACTTTGGTAAGTTAAAAAATGTCAAAGAATTATTATTTAATGTAACACCCCAAGATTCCATAGTATTCTTCATTCTAAATAATTCAATATCTTGAACCACACGCAACACAGAGTTTGAGAACACTAATTAAACTAGTCGTTTAAAAAGTGGTTATGAACTGTATTAACCACATTATGAAATTTATAAATATTATTTTTTAAAATGGACTTCATTTTTGAATTTGTAATATCAAAATTATATTAGTTTGAAATTTTTGGTAATTTTTTGAAAAGTTTCACATTTTAATGAATAGTGAAAAATACTGTATTTTAATTCAAGACTTCCTTTTCATCTAATTTATTTATATAGTTATATTATACTTTTAATTTATTTTAAAGTATAATTATATTATGTTTTTATCATTTAATATAATGGTGGTCATTGTAATTATTTTAACATTAAAATTTAATATAAACACCTGCCAATATTTTGATGGTTCTTACTTTAAAAACTCGCTTTCTCATTTTGACAATAGAAATTATTATTAAATTAATTTATAATAATTATGTGGTTTGAATTTGGAAAAATGGATTACATATTTGGAATTATAAGGTTCAAATTATGCAAATAGTCCCCTTTTATTTTTGTACATTATGAATAGTAACTTCAATAATTATTTTTATTTACCACAGTTAAAGGGTAAATCAGAAAAATAAAGATAAAAATAATATTATAATAATAGAAAACTTCCCTAAAAAATGTAATAATCTTATTTTATGAGATATGATTGACCAAGACAACCCTTGGGGTGCAAATTTCATCTTTGGAATGTAACGACCCAAACTTTCATTAATGAAAATTCCTCTTGATCTAATTAAATGTCTTATTATGTAAAATGGTTATATAAAATATGCACTTCTTTGGTTTTATGTTTTTGGATATTAAAATAATGTTATGAATTTTTATTGTTTTTAATATAGTCATTGAATAGTGATCACATGATTATTATAAATATAGGGCTTTAACAAATCCAATTTACTCAGACAAAGGAAGCGATGGCCTTATCCAGTAGACTTGCCCCGTATGAAGTCCATTTGTTAGAGCTTTTAAAGGAGGTGGCGCCATTGGTATTTACTCTTAACCAATCCCAAGATGAGATTTAACATGTTAAACTCGAACATAACCGCCTATGGGAGAAGTGGAAGTTGATAGAGATTACCACCCGAGTGACGTTATCTGAGCCACCCCAAGAGTCTGCCACAATCGCACACCTTACCCTTCGGTCTTATGAGGTTTGTATAAGGGTTTATGTAACAAGACCATACCATTATGACTATGTGTGTTATTTTCGTATATAATAAATAATATATATTCATTTTATTGTAACTTTGTAAATAGTTTTTAAAGCAAAAATAGTATTTTAGTTAATATTCAATTAAGAAATCTATTTTGATGAATTAATGGATTTTTGAATTAAATAATATTTTAATAAAATATTATCATTAAATTACTTTTTATAAATGACTGTATAATTATTATGAATACAATTATGATTTTTATTAAGGTTTGAAAGTTATTTCTGTCAAAACCCATTAATTTTTGATAAAAGTCAGTTTTTATTTTAAAAGTAAAAATTCAAATATATATAGAAAGTTATTTAGAGAAAATAAATGTTATTTTTGGAATCAGGATGTCGAAATTATCCAACGGTGAATTTTTCATAATTTTCTGAGACATTCAAATTTTTGGGTAAAAATTAAATATCGTTTAAATATATAATGTGTTTTATGACATCATAATGACCCAATAGTGATGTAATAAAATACTATAAAACTTATGTTCGGCCAATATATGTTTTACCATTAAAATAATGTGATTTTAGGTTTGTTTAATTTATTTTAAAAATCCTTAGTGGACCCTCCAAAACTTATAAAATATTTTAGCTTTTTAAATAGATTTTCTTGAGAATGTGACTCACCACCACATAAGAAACCCTATTATTTTAAGAATTTAGTCCATTGTACTTATAAAATAATGTTTTAATCTCCCCTTTGGCAGAAACCATGGGCAAAAAACATGGTCTTTTTTGTGGTTTTGTTTAGTTTAATGTGTGGTGTCCCAAACCTAAATAATAAAGAATTCTCTCTCTTTTCCTATATAAACCCACCCAAAATCCCACTTAATCTTCACTAAAAGCCTTTTAAGTTCTTCCAACTTCTTCCCTCCTCTATCTATAATCCTCCTATGGCACCCCAAGATCCCAATAAGCCTCTCTCAAGCCCCTCCCAAGCCTTTGGGATCACACTTCCAAGTAAGGGTTTCCTTCCTTTCCCATTTTATCCAAGTTTCTTAATACTGTTATTCCCCTTTATTTTCAATTATAAATGATGGGGTATGTTTTAGTACCTCCCCCATACTTCCTTATTTATGTTTTTATGATGATATACCCCTTTTTCACTCATTTATTCTTCTCATGTACACCTATTACCATGTCGAAATTCCGTAAGGAATTTCTCTCTCCTCGTTTACATTCAAGCAATTATTTTTTATTATGAATCTAAATTCCATTAAAATTGTTGGTACATGTATCTATATGATCCCCTTACTATCCATTTCATGTAAATATTATGAGACACTCCTTCTTCTCTCATCAACCATTTTTATGAATTTTTATGTCACATCGTTATGCTGTCGAAATTGCACCGCGATTTTCTAAGCCATTGTGTAGTGAATACCATGCTCATTTCTCTATAAAGGGTATTCACCTTTATGCTCATTTACTAATTGTTTAAATAGTTTCATGTATGTTTTCCACATTCCTTTATCATGGAATAAATTATGATTCCATGTTGTATGATCAATGTGGCACACTTATGCATGAAATGAAATGTTTAAGAAGGGTGTGCCCTGATAGCGCTCCAATGCATTGGGTAAAGATTACTATCATGATACGTTAATTCAAATGAGGTTTTACTCAATATAATTCAAGTTTAATTAGTTTTTACTCATTCTAATTCAATTTCAATGATATTTTACTCATGCTCCATGTGCAATAAGCCTTGGATCTTGCTAATACCAAGTTAAATGTTGTTGCCAATTTCCATGTTATGATAATCACTCTATATCATGCCTTTATGTTCATGTTTCTCTTGAACTCAATTTATATGTCTATTTCCTAACATATATTTTAATATTCATGTTATAACTTTTTCACTCCATTACTGGGCTTTATAGCTCACCCTTTTCTTATGCATGTCCTCAGGTTATCTCATGAAATGCTAAGTACGAGGGAATGTAGTGGTCATGTAAAGGAAGTTTTCAATAAAGATGTTTTGTTTAATATTTTAAGTTATTATGTAATGTTATTAAGCCTCAAATACACTAGACCTCTTGATCTTCTATGTTGTATCAAGTGAATATTTTATGTAGTAAGTCATGTTTAAGTGTGAAATAAAGATCAGGGTTATTATAGTTGGTATCAGGGGATAGGTTTAGTTATTTTTGGGATTAGGATTAGAAAACCCTAGTGAAGCCTTAGAGGCAATAATAAGTATAATAAAAACATCCCTAAATTGTGGTGAGTATTGAGTAAGTTGTTTATCAAGAAAATACATCCCTATCTGGATACGAGAAGGTAAAGGCGAATCTCGCACAGATGTACCAAGGAGTGAAAAATACAAAAAGGAGTTTTAGTCTTGACCTAGGGTATCCTAGTACATGACAATAGGTCTTGATACACTATTGGTTACGACAATCCCAGGTTATATGCTTTGGTAAATTCACAAGCTTAGTATGAACCATTATTAGGTGAATTAAAAAAATTCCCCTAAGAATATATGTTAGAAAGTAGATCATGGATAACATAGACTAAATCCTATAGATTCATAAGTTAAGGAAATAAAAGATATTTATAAGTCATCTATTTTGTCCTTGGATTACCCTTTATGTGCTACCCCTAACTTTCCTTTTATTCCAGCCAATGGCCAGTAATAGGAGGACTCGGTCTAACAACCGATGTGAAGATCAATGTGATGATTGTTCTAATGAGATGCCCAATCCAATGGGAGCGGGAATCAAAAACTTTGTCACGACACTCTCTTAATTAACTCAAGATTTGAATAGAAACATGGTTCAAGAGGAATGTTAAAACCCCCTAATAAAGAATAAGTCACTATCGAGAGCTTCATGAGACAAAGGCCTCTTACTTTTAATGGATCATTTGATCCCTCAATCACCGAACAATGGATCAACTCCATTGAAAAAATCTTCTCCATCCTTCAATTTTCTGAACAAGAGAAGGTTATTATGGTTGCTTATCATATGGAGGGTGAAGCCAATCAATGGTGGACATTGATCAAAAATATGAATCCTGAGAAGGAAATCGAGGTGTTGGAATGGAAGGATTTTTGGAAAATATTTTTTGATAAATATTTTCCTCGCACCCTCCAACTTAAGATGGAAAGGGACTTCCTTGACCTCAAGAAAAAAGATGATGAATCCATCGGATCGTATGAGGCAAAATTTACAAGGCTTGCACGATACGCCTTCGTCTTTGTCATTACCCCCAAATTCAAGGTTGACTGCTTCTTTGGTGGGATGAAACATAGCCTATGGAAATCTCTAGCGATCTGTGACTTCAACAGCTATGAGGAAACTATCTAATGTGCCCTCAAGGTCGAAATGGATATTGGAGAATCCCAGGGGTATCATGGGGATAAGAATCATAAGGTGGAATTAAATTCTAGATGTCCAATGGATAAATCAAATGGTGCTAAGAAAATCCATCACCCCACTTTCCAAAGGTGTGGAAAGAAGAACCCTAGAAATTTCTTGAAGGGGGCGAGGAAATTATTTAGGTGTGGAAGATAATAGAACCTAGCCATTAACTGCTGAAAAAACCCATAGTTGCAACAGAGGAGAGGAATGCTCTGTTTGACTCTCAACGCACTGTTCATTGCTTCAACTGTAAAGAACCAGGGAATCTTTTAAATCATTTCCTTAATCCAAGGGTTTTCGGAGGAAACCAACAACCTCCATGGAAGCAAGGGTGATCTTTTTCCATCACTACCTCTAAATTGAACCCCGAAAATGAAGTGGTGATAGGTACACTAGTTATTCATTCAATAATAGTGAACATACTTTTTGATTCTAGTTTCACGCATTCTTTTATATCCTAAAATTTTAATAGAACAATCTCAATACCACCACAAATCATGGAAGTAAAGATTTCAGTGAGTATGGAAAATGGGGAAATCATTGCATCCCATGAATATAACTCCTCCCCTATCATAATTTTTGGATTAAACTTCCTAGTAAACCTCTTAATACTCCCTATAGTGGAATTTGATGAAATTCTCAGCATGGATTTGATTTCCTTATATAGAGCCAACATAAATTTCCGTGAGAGGTAAATCACTCTTCATATGGAGAATCGACCCCCGATTTAATACAAGTACAAGGAGGAAGATGAATATTATTTAGCACCATCATCTCAAGAGTGGATATTACTTCCCTATGAGCATGCATATCTGGCTTAGATTATTGAGTCTAAGGAGGCAACCATCCTTGAAGACATGCCTATTGTGAGGGAATTTACTAAAGTGTTTCCTGAGGAATTGCCTAGTCTTCCTCCTAGAAGATATTTTTAATTATCAATTGATATTATACCTGGGGAATTTCCAATATCCAAGAATCCATATAGAATGGATATTGTGGAGCTTGAGGAGATGAAGAAACAACTACAGGAGAATCTAGATAAAGGGTTTATATGCCCAAGTGCTTCACCATGGGGTGCACCAGTCCTCTTCATCAAGAAGAAGGATGGGTCAATGTGCCTTTACATAAATTATCATGAGCTTAACAAAATCATAATAAAGAACAAGTATCCTCTCCCATGAATTTATGACTTGTTCGATCAGCTGCGTGGAGAACAATACTTCTCTAAGGTATATTTGCGGTCAGGATATTATCAAGTAATGGTGAAGAAGGAAGATATCCCCAAGACTTCTTTTCGTACAAGATATGGACACTATGAATTCATAGTAATGCCTTTTGGACTCACTAATTCTCCAGAAATCTTTATGGACTTGATGAATATAGTCTTTAGAGATTATCTTGACAAATTTGTGTTATTATTTATAGATTATATTCTAATATACTCCAAAACCAAAGAGTAGCATGAGGAGAATCTAAAAAATGTACTAGAGACCTTGCAAAAGGATAAGCTCTATGCAAAGTACAACAAGTGTGAGTTCTGGTTGAAGGAAGTTTCATTCTTGGGTCATATCATCACAAGCAATGGGATATTTGTGGATCCCTCAAAGACAGAGGCAATTGATAGATGGATGAGTCCAACATTGATAACATATATCTATAGATTCTTGGGGTTAGCTAGATATTATTGCCGATTTTTGAGAAATTTCTCACGATTGTCAAACCCTCTTAATAAGATAAATCTAAAGGGAGTCAAGTTTTCTTGGAGTGATGAATGTGAAGAGAGCTTCAAGGAGTTAAAAAAGAGTCTTATCACTACACCCATGCTCACTTTACCCATAAGTGGATAAATTTTTGTGGTATTCAGTGATGCTTCAAAGAAGGGATTGGGTTGTGTGTTGATGTAAAATGATAAAGTCATTGCCTATGCTTCAAGGCAATTGAAAGTTCATGATAAAAACTATCCAACACATGATCTGGAGTTAGTTTTAGTGATCTTCTCTTTAAAATTTTGGCGGCATTATCTCTTTGAGGAGAAGTGCGAAATATATACGGACCACAAAAGCCTCAAATATATATTCACACATAAAGAGTTGAACATGCACCAATGAAGATGGTTAGATATGATCAAAGACTATGACTTCTCAATCCATTACTATCCTGGGAAAGCGAACAAGGTGGAGGATGATCTAAGTAGAAATGACCCATCAATTATATCATTGAAAAGAATTTAAAATCATCCAATCTTCTTAGATTTGATGAATATAGACATGGGAATCATAAACAAGGGAACATCATCAATACTTTCAAAAATTATTTCTCAACCATCTATTTTAGAAAGGTTAAATGATGCTCAAAAGGATGATGTGGGAATTCAGAAGAAAGTGGAAACTATCGGAAAAGGTAAATCCTTAGAGTTCAATGTTGATGAAGAAGGAATTGTGAGATTAGGGAAAAGACTATGTGTTCCATCAAATCCAGAGCTAAATAAGGAACTTTTGGATGATGCACATGGTTAGAATTTCTCTATTCACCCAAAAAACACAAAGATGTATATAGATCTATGAGAGCATTATTGGTGGGATAACATGAATAAGGAGATCGCTGAGTATACATAAAAGTGTTTGGTGTGTCATCAAGTGAAGGCTGAGAGGCAGAAGTCTAAGGGGATGATGCAACCATTACCCATACCATCATGGAAATGGGAGAACATCACCATGAAATTTTTCACCAGACTTCCAAAGACATAAAAATGAAATAATTCTATCTGGGTTGTTGTGGATCATCTTAAAAAGACTGAACAATTCATTTCTATTTGGGAGGATTTCTCACTAGATCAACTGGAACGAATATACATCAGAGATGTGGTATGGCTTTATGGAGTACCTATATTTATTGTATCCGATTGAGATCCAAGATTCACCTATAAGTTTTGAAAGAGTCTTCAAAATGCTCTGGATACTAAGCTGAACTTCAGTACGGCTTATCATCCTAAAATTGATGGACAATCTGAGCAGACTATCCCAACACTTGAGGACATGTTGAGAGCATGCTCAATGGACTTCAAAGGAGGATGGGATCAACATATTCCTCTTGTTGAGTTCTCATACAATAACAGTTTCCACTCAAGCATCCAAATGGATCCTTATGAATCCCTTTATGGGAAAAGGTGTAGAACATCAGCGTGTTGGGATGAAGTCGGTGAGCATAAGCTTCTAGGACCTAAAATGGTCGAAGAAATGGTGGAAAAGGTGAAAACCATTCAGCATCATATCAAGGTAGCCCAAATTCGATAGAAGAGTTATGAAAATAATCGTCGATGAGACATTCAGTTAAAAGTTGGAGACATGGTATTTCTATGAATATCTATGTGGAATAAGGTCATGAGTTTTGGAAAGGAAGGGATGTTAAGTCCTAGGTACATCGTCCACTTCTATATTCTTGATCGTGTCGGGGTTGTGGCTTATCGACTAGCACTTCCACCTACCATGGACAATGTACATGATGTCTTTCATGTATCCCTCTTAAGTAAGTACATACCAGACCCTTCACATGTACTCTCTTCAGAGGTAGTATAGTTAGAGGATGATCTTTCTTATGAGGAGCAACCAGTGAAGATCTTATATTGTAGAGAAAAGGTTCTACGAAATAAGATAATTCCCCTTGTGAAAGTGTTGTGAAGAAACCAAAAGTTTGAAAAAGAAGCATGGGAATTAGATGAAGTGATGAAGTAGAGTTACCTACATCTATTTTAGTATGGGAAACAGAAATTTCAAGGGAGAAATTTCTTAAAGGGGGAAGATTGTAACGACCCAAACTTTCATTAATGAAAATTCTTCTTAATCTAATTAAATGTCTTATTATGTAAAATGGTTATATAAAATATGCACTTCTTTGGTTTTATGTTTTTGGATTTTAAAATACCGTTAAGAATTGTGAACATTTCTAATATAGCTATTGAATAGTGATCACATGATTAGTATAAATATAGGGCTTCAACAAATCCAATTTACTCAGAAAAAGGAAGTGATGGTCTCATCCAGTAAAATTGCCCCGTATGAAGCCCATTTGTCAGATCTCAGAAATGAGGTGGCATCATTGGGATTCTCTCTTGACCAATCCCAAGTCGAGCTTCAACATGTTAATCTCGAACACAACTGCCTATGGTAGAATTTGAATTTGATTGATATTATCACTCGAGAGATGTTATTCGAGCCACCCCAAGAGTCCGTCACCATCACACACCTTACCCTTCAGTATTATGTAGGTGTTATAATGGGTTATGTAACAAGAACATATCATTATGACTATGTGTATTATTTTTATATAGAATAAAGAATATACATTGATTTTATTGTTACTTTGTAAATAGTTTTTAAATAACAAATAGTATTTTAGTTAATATTCAATTAAGAAATATATATTGATGAATTAATGGATTTTTGAATTAAATAATATTTTAATAAAATATTATCACTAAATTACTTTTTATAAATGATCTTATAATTATTAGGAATACAATTATTATTTTTATTAAGGTTTGAAATCTATTTCTGTCAAAACCCATGAATTTTCGATAAATGTCAGTTTTTATTTTAAAAGTAAAAATTAAAATATTTATAAAATTATTTAGATAAAATGAATATTATTTTTGGAATCAGGACATCAAAATTATCCAACGATAAATTTTTCATAATTTTCTGAGACAGTCGAATTTTTGGGTAAAAATTAAATACCGTTTAAATTTATAATGTGTTTTATGATATAATAATGACACAATAGTGATGTAATAAAATACTATAAAAATTATTTTCGGCCAACATATGTTTTAACATTACAATAATTTTATTTTAGTTTTGTTTGATTTATTTTAAAAATCCTTAGTGGACCCTCCAAGACTTATAAAACATTTTTTCTTTTTAAATTGATTTTCTTGAGAGTGTGACTCACCTCAACATAAGAAACCCTATTATTTTAAGAAGTTATGACATTGGACTTATAAAATAATTTTTTACTCTCCCTTTTTTCAAAAACAATGGGAAAAACCATGGGTTGGTTTGTGGTTTTGATTAGTTTAATGTGTGGTGTCCCAAACCTAAATAATAAAGAATTCCCTCTCCTTCCCTATATAAACCCACCCAAGCTCCCACTTCCACTTCACTCAAATCCTTTTGATTTCATCAAAACTCTTCCCTCTTATATCTATAATACTCCCAAGGTTCCCCAATATCCCATTAATCCTCTCTCAAGCCCCTCCCAATCCTTTGGGATCACACTTCCAAGTAAGGGTTTTCTTCCTTTCCCATTTTATCCAAGTTTCTTAATATTATTATGCCCTTTTATTTTCAATTATAAATGTTGGAGTATGTTTTTTCACCTCCCCCACACTTCCCTATTTATGTTTTAATTATGAGAGACCCCTTTCTCTCTCATTAATATCTCCCATGTACACCCGTTACCATGCTGAAATTCCGTAAGGAATTTCTCTCTCCTCATTTACATTCAAGAAATTATTTTGTATTATGAATCTAAATTCCATTACAATTGTTGGGACATGTATCTATATGATCCCCTTACTGTAAATTTCATGTACATATTATGAGACACACCATTCTCTCTCATCAACCATTTTTATGAATTGATATGTCACACCGTTATGCTGCCAAAATTGCACCGCGGTTTTCCAATCCATTTTGTAGTGAATACCATGCACATTTCTCTATCAAGGGTATTCACCTTTATGCACATTTACTTATTGTTTAAATATTTTCATGTATGTATTCCACATTCATTTATCATGGAATAAATTATTATTCCATGTTGTGTGATCCATGTGGCACACTTTTTCATGAAATGAAATGTTTAAGAAGGGTGCACCCTGGTAGCGCTCCAATGCATTGGGTAAAGATTAGTATCATGATACATCAATTGAAATGAGGGTTTAATCATTATAATTCAATTTAAATGAGTTTTTAATCATTATAATTCAAGTGAAATGAGGTTTTACTCATGCTTCATGTGAAATGATCCTTTCCTCATGTTAATACCATGTTAAGTGTTGTTGCCACATTTCCATGTTATGATAATCATGGTATATCATGCCTTTATGTTCATGTTTCTCTTTCACTCCATTGATATACCTATTGCCTAACATGTATTGTAACCTTCATGTTATACCTTTTTCACTCCCTTACTGGGCTTTATATCTCACCCTTTTCATATGCATGTCCTCAGGTTATCCCATGCAATGTTAAGTATGAGGAAATGTAGTGGTAATGTAAAGGAAGTTTTCAATAAAGATGTTGTGTTTCCTATTTTAAGTCGTTATGTAATGTTCCAAAGCCCCAAATACACTAGAACTATCAATATTATATATTTTATCAAGTGAAGTTTTTATGTAATAAGTCATATTTAAGTGTGAAATAAAGATCACAGTTGTTATATGGAAGCAACTTGAATGTGATTATGACACTTAAAACTTTTAATTTAAAATAAAGGCAAATATGTTATAAACATGTATCTCCTAACTAAAACAATTTTAATATTGATTTATATAAATTATCTCTTCAACTATAAATAGTAATTAGAAAGCTAAAAAATATTTCCAATATAATTTTATTTTATTTATAATTTTCAGATATTAAATAAATAAATTTATTTATGACACAATGATGATGCGGCGAAAACCTTATTAATGAAAGATTCAAATAAATGATATTATAAATATTAAAATAAATATAATTTGAAACTTTTGATTCCATGCACGAATTTTTTGAATTATTATGACATGTTATATTTGAGTTAATGTATTTTTTTTAAATGAATCAATTTTTTTATGACTTTAGAAAAAATCAATTACTAAATAGTTTCAAAATTGATATAAATGAGTTTTTAAAACAAATACTTTTTTATTAAATAATATAATAGACATAAAAATATAATATTCATCCAACTGAATTAGATAATTTTAAAATTTTCATTAATTATCCACTTGAGGTCCTATTGGAATTTTATAGTAACTATATTACCATATAGTGTAAAAATACAAGAAGACATTGTAAGAGTTAATTTATTTAACTAAGGGTTAAAGAAAAAAAGGTGAGATTAAATTTTAAACTAAACTTATCTAAAACCTATTATTTGAGAGTATTTAGACTCATTCTCATATTATATTCAAAATATATCACTTTGGAGCTATTATCATTCTAAAATCAATTTATAATAAAATAATACTTCAAGATTTTTCAAAAGTGCCTCTCACCTCTCTTATAAAAGCTAATTTCTCCTTCTCATTAATTCACGCCTCCAAATACATTTATCTCAGCCAAAACATTCCCATTTTATCTTCCAAATTACCTCACTTCATCCTAGAGGCCACACTTTGGGCATAAAACTAAATTAAGGAGTCCTTTTGTTAAAATCAAAATGAGACACCTGAAGAAGAGGTAATCATTTTATCACCTCTTTCAAAGTTCTTTAATTCTTATACTTCCACTTTCTTTGTTGTTTCCATAATAAAATAATATCTACAGTACCTTATACATGCTGATATGTTATTAAAATTATGGGACAACCATATTCCTCCTTTTATCCATCCTATGAATAATAATATCACCATGCATGCGTACGTATGGTTTACCATCTCCACGTCGTAGTGTAATTTATTATTCAACACTAATTTATTTGGATGGGTATAGTGATGAGTATAATAGGAATAAATAATGAATATGATATTATTATGATTCTGTATAATTAATATACCATCCATTTCCATACCATTTAACCATTAAAGGAATGATATCATCGCTTGGCGTGCGTACGGTCTACCGTCTCCACGACGCGATGAGATTCATTCTCTACATTAACCATTCAATAATGATTATAAAATTAATTTGATGATTAAATATAATATTTATGAACTTAATATCATTCTTTATAAGAATGAAATATATTTTATCCATAATAAACATGGCTTATACAATGAAACATGCATAGGAAAATAAAGTAGTTAACACCTGAAGTAATGGTAATACTAAAATATTATTAACAAAATGATATAAGAGGATCATATATAATATCATAAATATTTATATGGTTCTTTTATAATTTAATAACATACTTTAATAATTATATATGAGTTTAACACATCATCAACTAAAAGAAACTACAAGGTAAGGGTTAATTTCACAATCTCATTATTATTAGAGGATGTTGATACGTAAGTATCTACTGGGACATCTTTATCATCCATGTCCATGTTTATAAAAATGTTTTCATAAAATGTTTTACTATTATCCTATGTATGTTTAAAGTCATTTTTACCCATTTTTTAATTTTTATAAAAAAAATTTAAAGGAATCTTTTAGACGTTTTCCAAACAAGGTACTTTATGACCTTTTCAACAAATTAAGGAAAGAATAATTTTTTTAACTTATACGGTGTGAGCAGCTATTTTCCTTCGTTATGTCACTTTACCATTTTGAAGCTTCCATTACAATATTATAAGTTTATTTTCAAAATAAATGTTTTATTTTAAAATTTTACAGCTTTTAAATGATTTAAAGTGAAAAAAGGATATTTCCCTCAAATAGTTTTAAAGAATTTATTAAATTATTGTCATCTATGTTAATATCCTTTGTTATATTTTAAGCTTGTTTGAGGTTGATTTATTATTATACAATCTTCCATATTGTATTGATGGTTTTGTGATATGGTTGAATGTGTATGTGCTATATTTTTACCATTCATGGATTATGGTTCAAATATTAACATTTTGTATGCTAGTTTTAAATACGAATTTTTATGTTAAGTTTCAACCTTTTCATATGAGGAATGCATTGGACTTAGTAAGTGATGGGAGAGGCCCGCTATAGCCCCTTGGTTCATCGGTAGATCTCATGAGACAAACTAGTTTCTTGGAATAAGGCCTTGATAGAATATTTTTGTATGGTCTTGGTATGAGGCCTTGACATAGTGGTTATGATGTCTGGCATTATGAATTTCCTCACTATAAGATTAGATATTGATAATGCATGTGACTATTCGACTAGTAAAATATCCATGTGAAAGTTTAAATGGAATTATTTGATTTAATCTTTCCATATTGTGCTGAATATTATTTTTAAAAGGCTTGTGTTTCAGTTTTATGCCTTGACTTAAAATTTTATGCTTATTTATGATAGTTTCTGATATATTGTTTATTCTTATTGATCATCTTAGCTCACCCCATTTTTATGTTTCATTTTTCCCCAGGATGTGAAGAATTATATTATGATTGAACTGAAGGGGTATTATAAGGGATATGAGAATTTTCAAAGGGGATAATATATTTTTTTCATTTCAAAATGTATTGTTAAACATATGTTTGTATCTAGTATTTTCGAGGCTACTAAACTGATCAGTCCTTTAGGATTTGATTTTCTTGTGATCATACCAATGTAATGTAATAATGCACCGACTCTAGGAAACTTAGGTCACAAAATTACATTTAATAATATCTATAATAATAATAATGACATAATAATCATTTTTATACATCAATTATACTTTTAAAACCAACCAAGAAATATGGTTATGAAAAATGAACTATGTTACAATTATAGAGTCGGTAGGCCATATGTACGCATAAAAAATGTTTCTCTTTTTAAAATATCATGATAGAAAGAAGGTAAGTGTTAATTTATCTTTAAAAAATGATGATTATATAAAAAATATCATATTAATTCTTTAAATGTTCTTATATATATCATTCATGTGATGCATTAATAAAAAATGAATCACATTGCTTTGTGGAGGTGGTAATCTACACGTGCGAACAAACGACGTTATCATATTTTAATGAATGGAAAGGTAAGAAAATATATGATATATTAATTTTCTATAATTATAAATATGTCATAAATATCATATATATATACATTAAATCCATTATCATAAATATTCATGAGAGGCGATGATGGAAAACGAATTACATCGGTTTGCAAGGCTGTAGTCCATTGTACAAAAGAACGTTGGTTTTGTTTCCCATTTGATGAAACAGGAGATGGATATATGTTATTATAGTAACATAATAATATCTCAGTATATAATAAAAACTGATGTTATTATATCAGAAATTTTTAATAATATTTGAAGGATGTAGAATAAGAAATAAAACAAAAATACTCGGTTAAGAATGATACCACTTCTTCAAACAACCTCTTTATATTTGCACCAAAATCCTTCCTTAGAGAGTTTTATAATCAAAATAAGGCCTATAGGATGTGTTAAGGGAAGTAATTATTGTATTTTGGTTGGAATTGGATGAAACAAAAGGCTTTTGAAGTGTGAAGAAAAGAGAAGATGAGGTTCCCTTTTATATGTGAGGGGAGGGTCACTTTTGGAATTTATTAAAATATTGAATTAATATTAATTAATTTTCAAGGATAAAAGGATCTAAATTGATATGATTTGAAACTAGAATTAGGATGGGTCAAAATAAACTCATCCAATAAACTTTCCACCAGTTTAGGTGATGTTTTTTTTACCCTTATCCTTTGGTTTTAACTTGTGTTAAACATTGTTGACAATTACCAGGATAACAATTTTTATACTCTTTAGGGGTTAAGATAGTTACTATAAAATAAATATTAGTCCATAAATAGAACATGGTTGATATTTTCAACCATATACCAATCACTTGGATAAAGGTATAATTTTCATAAATTTTAAATCATTCAATAAAATTTTATTTATTACAAAATAATATTAATGTCATTTTTGGAACTATTCATTTATTTTGACTTTGAAAACAATATGAAAAATAAGGAATTAAAATATAATTATTCCACACATCTCTAATAGGTTATATTTATATAAAAAATTCATGAAACACAATAATTATTTAAAATAATATTACTTTTAGTATTTTTAAATTCATTTCTTTTATTTTTCTATTAATTAAATAATTATTGTGTCGGTGTTACAAAGGTATTTAAGGTAATTATTTCATCACAAAAATTTAATTATAAATTAACATGATAAAATATAATTTATATTTCAAGTGAGTATTTATAACTGAACAGATGTTTTTTTATCCTTGTCACAAAATATTATAAATATTAAAAGCAATAAAGTTATATTTTTTCTTTATCTTTTACTTAAAAATTATAAAAGTCAGAATCAAATAAATATAGAACCAAGTGGCCAGAAATTCAAGTATTGGATGGAAATGGCTGAAATAAACTCATCCAATTGGATAAATCCAAGTGTTAGAGTCAATTTTTAGTCCTTGCCATATTATTCTTAACCTTAATTACCCGATTTACCCTTACTGTGGTGATAATTATTTGTTATAGTTTCAATTCATAATGAAAAAAAAATAAAATGAACCTATTTGAAAAATATGGAAATTTTAATTCCAAATACATAATCTATTTTTCAAATTTTAATTTCTATAAGTTTAAATTTTTAATTTAAAATTATACCCACAAAACATGATAAAAAGTTGTTTTTTAGGGAAATGCATTTTTCAAGTAATAGATGATGTTATATTAACAACATGACTATAAATCAAAATTATATGAATTTTAATTAATATAAATATTTTTATAATATATAAATTTTATTTAAATATTTCCTTATTTTTGGTTATTTTAACTAATTAAAATGGATAAACTTTATGCACTTAAAAACAGTTTTTAGAAAAATGCATTTTTAAGTATAAAAATGAACTTATACCAAAATCATGAAAATTGCTGATTAAAATGAAATTAATTATATCATTCTAAATCAAATTTTTAACATCTCAATTTAATACTAAATCCAAAATATAATGGTACTTTTAAATTACTTTATTTAAGGAAAAAATGGTAGTATTTGAAAAATATGTAATTTTCACTTTTCACCCTAAAATCAATCATTTTAGAAAATTACAAAATTTAACACTAAGTTTATTGTGATATTATTATTTCAAAAATTATTTTAATTTTATAAAATAACATTTCTACAATTTCTAGAAAATATTTATAATATTTTCTCACAAAAATCAATAAAAATCATTTTTGAAGAAAAAAAATTTAGAAAAAAAATGTATTTATTAAAAATTGAGTGCTTATTTCTTAATAATTTATCAATAAATTTATATTGAGTAGGAAAATTATATATATTTCATAAATATTTTAATCCTATTCATACCCACCAATTTAACAACTATGTTATAATGGTCATATTTAAATAATCTTGGTTAGTTTAGGCTCAGTGTTGTCTGTCGTATACTCTATTGAACATAGTTTTATTTTTAATATATTATTGTGTTACAATACATATAATATTTTATAATTATAATTAATTTTAATTCCTCTTGATTATAGTATCCTTGGTTAAAGGGAATTTGGGTCAGAATTCCCACTAGTCTGGAGGCTTATGTCTTGTTTTAGAGAAGTGGGGGTTTGTTATTTGTGCCTTCTCACTTACTCATGTGGTGATTGTCAATTTCATATAATTTTAATCCTTTACATGAAAATTGTTTATACCTTATGTATAGAATGGATTTTTATATGTTTAAATATGTTTGGATTCTATTTTTTGGTGAGTGACACAAACCGTGGGTTGTGTAAAGTGCTACACATTAATATGATGTGAACATATTAATTTGTTGAATAGAATAGGGATTACAAAACTAAATTTTTATAAGAATTCATATATAAAGTAATAAATCATTAGATATTAAATATTTCATATGATGAAATAGTTATAAATTTAATATTCATGTGGTTTATATTAGATTGGTGAGATTTTGAAATAAAACCCTTCAAATACTAAGTGTGAGATTCCTTCTAAAGTGGTATTTGTCAAGATCTCGATTATTTGGTAAAAATGACCCTAATAGTTAGGTTCTCATGAATTATCTTATGTGATTCAAGCAAGTAATGAGGTGACCCAACTAGTTAGGTGTCTTATTCTTAGCCATTTCTTTGGATTATAATTAGCTTGAAAACACTAATGGTTAGGATAGCATAGGAATATAGTTGATTATATATCCATATGATTAATTTTGATAGAGAGTTATTAGACTAATTATCAAAGATTCATATATGATATTATTGAAAATTATTTTCTACTAGATATATATATATGGCCTTTTCACATGATACTTGGTTTAAGTCACAAGGAAATATGGGTCTTTTCTCACTAAATGGATATGATGTATGCAGTCATCATTTTTATTGTGAGTAATTTTCATAAAATTCCTTATTAAATTATTATAAGACATGATACTCATCTGATAAAATATTTTATTGTAGATAGTGGCATCATCATCATCAATATTTACCTTGAGATCAATATTTTATATATAAAAAACTAAATGGTAGTAATTTCCTTGACTATTATTGGAACTTAAGAATAGTTATTAAGAAAGAGGGAAAATTATATGTGTTGTAGGAGAATCTTCCTAAGAAAATTTATAGGGAATTTGTTCAAAAAACGGATATAGAATCCTATGAAAATCATCTAAATGATTCAATGGAAGTTTTTACTCTCATGGTTGGACCTTGTAAACCAAGTTTCAAAAGAAATATGAGACTATGGATGCTTATAAGATGATAGACAACCCAAAAATGATATATCAAGAATAATTTAGGAATGAGAGATATGAGGTATCGAAGGATGTATTTCTGTGTAAAATGGTAGAAGGAACCTTGATCTCAATTCATGTGTTTAATATGATTGGATACATCAGTGACTTAGAGAGACTGGGTTCACCTCTTAGACTCGATTTTATCATGGACTTCATTCTACAATAACTTCCAGATTGTTTCTGAAATTTTCTTGTGAATTATAATATGAATGAGTTCAATAAAATTTTACCTGATCTTCTCAATATGTTTAGGATAGTTGAGAAGAACATGGTAGGTTTAGTCTGAAGTTATATTATGATGGTGTAGAAGGATAAGGGTAAAACAGTTAGCCAGGTAAAGAAGAAAAGAGGTCATGGAGAGTCCATAATGACCTTTTAATTAAAGAAAATGGAGTGTGGTTCTTTAAATGTAGAAAAAATAGACATTGGAAAAGAAATTATCCAAAATAATTAAATGATTTTAAGAAAACATATATACAGTCCACCTCAGTTATTAATGTTATAGATTTCAATTCTTTTATTCTGAAGGGTATATGACACCAAATAAATGTTTTATAAGTTTTGTAAATATACAAGAGTTCAGAAGTGAAGAAATAAGTGAAGATGTGAGCTTGAATTTTTCTTTAAAGTAATAGTTAAAGGAGTTGCTTTAATGAGTACTTGGATGAAACAAGTACATCAAGAATGGATGAATTTTGATAAAAAAATGTGTATTATTTATTTCATTTTTTCTCTCTTTTGAGAGATTGTAAACAATAATTATTTAAATAAATGAAATAATTGTCTTGATACATATGGTTTATGATTTTTTTAACTCTATAAAAAACTTTAAAAGGATACATTGATAAAAGAATTTTTATCCCGGGTAAAATATTTATTCAAGATTATGAGGGAATATGATTCTATCACTAATAATTGAATAATTGATAGGCTCTTTTTTAATAAATTTCCAAAAAAATAAAGTATTATATATGATATTAAAATAATAGTTTATTACTCAATTACTCCCAATAAAATTAAATAAATATTATTTAAAAACACAAAGGATTTTGTGTTGTGTTTTTTGCATGATATTCAAAAAATAATATGGTATCTAAAAGAATAGTGGGGGTAAGTTTTGTTGTAAAGTTTATTATTACAATACATCTCTACTCTATTTGTTTTGATGATTCAAAAAATCCCTAATTTTATTTTAATAATTTTATTGAGTGTTTCAGATTATATTCATCTTATGTTGGGTGCTCAAGTATTTATCTTATTCAAGCATATTGTCTTATGAAGTTGAAGGAATGTATTTAATTACACATAAATAGAAATGATAATGTAATATTTTATCTTGTGATCTTCAATTAAGTCACTCAATAGATACTTCTATTCAGAAATAAAAATATGAAAGGGATTTAATATTTTGAGGAATATTCATAGCCATAATAAGTTGAACAAAAGTGAATGTTGGGTCAGTAAGACTTTATCTTATACCAGAAATTTATCTTACGGCCTGAATGGCCTGAAGGCCTTCATTTTTATTGATTTTTGATAAGCCCCCTTTCAAGGGATTAGGGGGAACCCTTACAAGGATCGTAGGCTCAGAGATTACATGTCCCATAGGCTTAGGAGATTACATGACGCAAAGGTCTTAGGGAATTCAACTAGACTATATACAAGAAACTAACCCTCCCCAGTATCTACATCATGATAGTAGCTCTCCACCTTCACATGGATGTCTGTCTAGGCTTCCCGTGAAAGATCAGGATGATCCTGATGGCATATTCATACCCTCTCATTCTGAAAAATCCATTTGGCTCTGCTCTGGTGAGTGAACCTACTCTGAATCCTCTTCTGGGGCTGCTCCTTTTTTGTAGTGTGTCTAGGGAAACTGCATGTGTCTCGAACGTCTTGAGGTGGCCCTAAGGCCTTAAAGGTGGCCCGAAATCCCTACTGACTCGAAGGCCTTGGTGGCCCGAAAGCCTTAAGGACTCCAATCCCAAACTGGTGGCCCAAGGTGAATAGTTCCAGCTGCTATAGTACTGAATAGTACCTACTATAGTAACTGCTACAGTACCTGCTACAATACCCATACAATGTATAGTTCTGCTACAGTACCTGTATAGTGTACAGTTCTGCTACAGTGCTACTACAGTACCCAGAAATATGCCTCTACCTGGTTTTGAACCTAGGTCATGTGGATGAACTTAAGGATACCTCACCAACTGGGTTGAGGCTCATGTGTTATCTTACGGTATATCAAAGACTGATTATCTTATGAAGATAAATTTATTTATATTACAGAAAAGATATCCAATGGTGAATGGTATGATCAGCTGATGTCCTTCGAATATCTGATGGTATGGAATTTCATGATTACCCTTTCTAATATTGTGATAATTCATTTCATACCTTTTGAGTACATTAAAATAATATTATATATTTAAGGAAAGATCAGACTACACAAGACTTACCATGAATATGAAATTTTAGAGAATGATAAAATATCCAACATTGTAGTCACAAAATAAATTCCATATTTGTATGGGGAGGATACATACTCTCTTTAGCCTATATTATCAGGATCTTTGTATATATATTTATACCATTATAATTATCTTATTCTTAAGTTCAAAATAGCATATATAAAGAATAGTTGGAAAAAACACAATAAGAAGATACGTGTGTATGTGGAAACAAAGAATGTGAAGAGAACAAAATAAGGTTTCCCCTATCTAACATTGGAGATAAGTTCATATTGAAAATCCATACATAAAGTGTTAAGCTTATATGTTTCATCAGTTTCACTGAATATTATCCCGAGTTATGCTTGAAGATTATCTTTTCTTAAGACGAATCTTCATCTACTGTCAGTTGCTGCTTGCAACTATATACCGCAAACATTTATCAAACCTTGTATCTTATTACTATCATGTGTTCACTCTATTTATGGGTGTGGTTAAGACCATGGATAGGTCTTGTAAAGGGAGATCCTGGTTTAAATTTCTTGGACCTTTGTTTTAAGTGACAGCTACTTGTACTCAACTGGAAGCACTCGGTAAAAGGGATTTTAGTGAAAATCACCAAGATAATGGAGTAGAGAATTGGTGGAGTGGACTAGGGTATTTCTATTTCCCAAACCACTATAAACCTTTGTGTTCAATTTACTTTTTTCATGTTTTACATTTCCACTGCATATACTCTTCATAAAGAAAATTGGACATGTATACTTTGAAGAGGGTGGTTTGTATTTCAAAGAATATTTTAAGAACTTAATTCACCCCACTCTTGAGTTATTAAATAAATAATTATATGGGAAAATAATTTGTATCAGAGTAAGTGACTTAGAGTTCAAAACTATAAAAGTTTAAAGTCCAAATATCCATTGTCAAATGGATGTTATAGCTAATAACAGAGAAGGTATGTCAATGGTCAAAGCTCCATACTTCAATGGTGAAATATACAATTTCTAGAAAGATCGTATGATTATTTATCTAAATAATCTTAGCCAAAAATTCTATCTTAAATCAGTTAATCCCTATAAAATTCCTAAGATAGAATCTGAAACTTGGGTTATTGAAGCTGAAGCAAACTATAATCAAAATTCCAAGGCTATGAATGTTATCATTGGTGATTTAAGAACGAATGAGTTTAACTAAATCTATCAGTGTCAAATAGAACATGAAATGTGGACTACTATATCAATATCATATGAAGTTACTGACAATGTAAAAGCTCTTAGATATGATACAACCAAACTTAAGTTTGATACTTTCAAAATGGATGAAGGAGAGAGTATTACTTAACTAAATGGGAGACTCACTAATATTATGAACAATATTTCTACTCTAGGAATGCCTATCACTAAGTCTATACAAGAATTAAAAGTTCTTAGAGTACTATCACCTAAGTGGAGTAGAATCTCAGTAGCTTTCATAAAATCTAAAGAGGTGAATATTCCAAGATAAAAGATCTCATGGGAACTCTTATGATGTATGAATATGAGATGGAAACTTAAAATAAGGATAAAAAATTATCAAAAATGAAAATTCTTCCTTGAAATCCTCTGCTTTCAAAGATTACAAAAAGAGAAGATGTGAAAAAAAATCTGAAGAATCTGAAGAAGAAGACTTCTTAAGAAAATCTGAATTGAATGATGAGATCTCTAAATTTTCATGAAAGTTTAAAAAATTCTATAACAAGATATGGGGATTCAGAAGACCTTTTAATAATCACAGAAATCATGGTGAAAAATCTAAAGAGTTGAGATGTTATGAATGAAAAAAAAAATAGGACACAAAAAGCTTGACTATCCAAGAATAAAAGATGAAAAGAAGATGGAAAATAAATATTTTAAGAAGACTGGATATAAGAAATATAATAAATACATAAAGGCCACCTAGAGTGCTTCTAAAGATTATAATAAATACACGTCATCAGAATCAAAATCTAAAGAAAAAAATTGAAAGGCCAATATATTCATTATAGAACAATTAGATGAGGTACATTCTTACTACTCTTATGAGCATGAAATTAATTAATAAAATAAAGATTGATCATATAAAGAATTAAATGAATAATACACCATGTTGTAAATAAATTATGAAATTATGAAAAAGAAAAATAAATCTCTTCAAAATGACTATAATAAAAACATTGGTGAAGAATAAAGTCTGAATAATCAGATTTTAGAACTGAAAGATCATCTAGAAAAAATCTATTGTTTTGAATACTGAACAAATAAAAATTATTGAAAACCTTTATAAGGAAGTTCAAAATTTTAAATATGTTGCAAGTTTTTTTAAAAAAGTATAAGACTATTTAAAAAATCTTAGTCAAAATCAACTTAGAAAAGAAAAATTTGGAAATTGAAGAAAATGTGAAAAATACAAACTTTACAGAAAATATTTTGTACCCTATTCAAAAAATAAATATCCTTCTAAAGTTACTTGTTTTCATTCCAGTGAAATAGGACATTATGAAAATATTTTTAATTTGAAAAATCCAAAAATTGGTGGAATTAAAAAAAATTCTTTCAAAAGATTTTTCAAAAAAAACTAAAAAGTTTTCTAGAAAATAAAAGAAAGTTTAGATGCCTAAATCATTTATAGATAATATATTCGAACCCAAAACAATTTGGGTGAAAAAGAACTCTGTTGTTTGATTTGTCACTGTAGGAAATTAGTTGTATTAACATCAATGCAAAATGGTTCATGGATAGCTATTTTTTAAGACATATGAGTGGAGACAACTCCTATTTTCATTATTTATCCAAATTAGATGGAGGATATGACATTTTTAGAGAAAATGAAAAAGGAAAAATAGTTTTCATTAGATCAGTATGAAATCCATAGTTTATCCTTATCAATAAAGTTCTTTACATTGAAGGCTTAAATCACAACCTAATAAGTATTTATTGAATTTTTGATTATGGTTATTCTATTTATTTTTTAAACAATTTATGCTGAGATTTTAAAGATAAATGTATCAAATTAGAAAATGTTTACAATTAGATCTTAATTAGTTGTGTGTAAAAAATATAAATTGTTTAAATACTTAAGTTGATGAATCATGGATTTGGAATAGAAGTCTTGGACACTATAATGTTCATTCCTTGATAAAATTATCTAAAAATCATTTGATTTTTGATTTTCCTGATCTTAGATTGAACAGAAATAAATTCTGTGATGCATGACAAATGGGAAAGCAACATAAGTCATATTTCAAATTGATTAAGACTTTTTTACTTCTAGACCTCTTAATATTATCCACATATATTTTTTTGAACCAACTAGAATTTAAATACTTGATGGTAAGTCATTTTTTTATGTATTAGTTGATGATTTTTCAAGATTTACATGGGTTTAATTTTTAATAGATAAAATTGGAGCTTGTTCTGTGTTTATTGATATTTGTAAACTTGTGAAAAACAAGAAAGATGTAAAAATTGTGTTTTTAAGAAGTAATCGTGGAGGTGAGTTTTAGAATAATTAATTTAATTATTACTGACTTAAGAAATGAATTAAACATACATTCCCTGCCCCCAGGACACCTCAATAGAATGGTGTTGTCTAAAGGAGAAATAGGAATTTGTAAGAAATTGTCAGGACTATGTTATGTGAATATAACATGCCCACTCATTTTTGGGATGAATATGTTAACACATCATGTTATATCATTAATAGAATACTGATATGACCTATCTTAAATAAAACATCCTATGAGTTATGAAATAATAAAAAACAAAAGGTAGGATAATTCAAAGTATTTGGATACAAGGTTTATATCTTGAAAACCAAAGATAATATTGGAAAATTTCATCCAAAGGATGATTAAGGTATCTTACTAGGTTACTCAACTACTTTTAAATATTATAGAGTTTTCAATAAAATTTCAAGGATTGTTGAAGAATAAAATCATGTGAAATTTGATGAAAGTGATCCTTTCGGTCATAAAATGATTGAAATTGATGATCAAAATAATTTAGTCAAAAATATGAGACCAAAACCTTTCTTTCATGAAAACAAGGATGATGATTTGGAACTTGATTACTTTAAACCAAATCTAATGAGGGAAGACACTAGAGAACCAAAAACTATGTTTCCTAGAACACCTAGAAACATTAAAGATCATCCTTTATAAATTTTTAGAGGAATCCTAGATGAAGGGGTAAGAACCAGAAGAAATGTAGGAAATTTAGTAGAATTATCTGCCTTTTATCCCAATTAGAACCTAAATTTGTAGAATAAGCCTTATAAAATGAAAGTTGGTTTTTAGCAATACAGGAAGAACTAAATCGGTTTAAAATAAATAAAGTATGGGAATTAGTTGAAATACCCTTGAGCCATCCTATAATTGGAACAAAATGGGTTTTTAGAAATAATAAATATGACCATAGTGTAATGACTATAAATAAATCCAGATTGGTTGTCAAAGATAAAATCAAGAAGGAATATGTTATAAAGAAACATTTTCCCTTGTAGCTATATTATAATCCATTATAATTCTTATAGAATATGCATCATATATGAATTTCAAAAGATATTAGATGGATGTAAAATATTCCTTTTAAAATGGTTGTTTAATAGAGTAATTTTATATGGAATAGCCACTTGGTTTTGAAGATCCTCATTTTCAAAATTCTATTTTTAAACGTAACAAATCTCTATATGGACTTAAATAAGATCCAAGGGTGTGGTATGAAAGATTAAGTTCTTTTATTCTATAAAATGGTTTTATAGAAAGAACAGAAGATCCAACCCTATTTAATAAAACTTTTTTTTAGGTATTTTACTAGTATAAATATATATAGATGATGTTATTTTCAGCTCAACAAATCAAAATCTTTGCAATGATTTTTTAAAACTTATTTGAAATGAGCATTATATGAGAACTAAACTATTTTCTAGGATTTCAAGTTTATCAAAAAGATTTCAAAAATATCTTAAATCAAATAAAATGCATACCTGAATTTATTAAGATGTTTGGACATGAAAATAGTAAGACTTACTCGACTCTTATGAGCTCCAATACCAAACTTGACTCAGGTGAAACTAGAAAACTAGTTGATAACAATTTTTATAGTGGAATCATTATAAGTTTGTTATATCTTACTATGAGTAGACCAAAAATTATGTTTTATGTATGTCTTTGTGTAATATTTCAATCTAATCTAAAAGAATCACATTTAAATGATACAAAAATAATTTTAATATATTTAAAAGGAAATGTAACTCATTATCTTATTTTTCCAAAAACCTCCAATTTTAATTTCATTTCATACTCAAATTCCAACTTTTTTGGATGTAGATTAGATAGAAAAATCACCTCAGGAACTTGTCATTTTCTTGGAAAATATCTTGTGTCTTGTTCAAGTAAAAAGCAACATTATATAGCATTATCAACTGCTGAAGCTGAATATATTGCTGCTGGAAGTTATTGTGCATAGGTTCTATAGATGAGACACACCTTAATGGATTATGGATTTAATTTTAATCATGTTCCAATCAGATGTGATAACACTAGTGCTATTAACATCTCAATGAATCCAATAAACCATTCAAGAACAAAAAACATTTACTTAAGTCATCATTTCTGAAGAGATCATGTACAAAAAAGAGATATATCTTTAGAATTTATTTGATAGAAAAACAATTAGTAGATATATTTACTAAACCCTTGTCTACTAATAGCTTTTATTTTATTAAATCTGAATTAGGTATTTTAAATTTTACAAAGTAATATTTTATTTTATATATCTCGTATTGTGAGCATGTTATTTTATTTATTTAAATATCTCTTTGCACCACCGTTTCGAGTAATAGTCACATCTCCTAGGCTGCATCACCTATATTTAATAATAATTACTTATACATTATTGTGAAACCTCTTGTTTGTCACGAACAAAAAAAATGAGAGACAGAGTATCAACTCTACATGTGAAAAGACTCTCAAACCCTTTGAACCTTTCTTTCTCTTTACTTGAACCCTTGATACCCTTTACCTATTGAACTTACAATCCCTCAAACCTATGTAAATGGAAAAAAAAGGATTTGATGGTAGTTCATCTAGTAGGATGAAATGACAGAAGATATCAAGAAAAGTATTGAGTGGAAGATCCATCGATTTCAAATGGTTGGATAGAATTGATATACTATTGAAAAAGGTTATAAATCATCAAGGATGGGAATATGTTTTTAATACATCGTGAACCCCTATAGTTTTTAATAATTAATCTCATGAGTTATATGACTCTAAAAATTTTCTCTTCAATAAATATGAAGATACAGTCACGACAATAGTCAATGCGAAAGATTTGTCCCTAACATCATTCAAGCTTGCTAAAATCTTAAAAGTCCCTCGTGAAGGTTATCTATTATTTTACACCACTCTATCTTCCAGAGATAGTGTCACTAAAAAAATCATTAAATCTCTCTTTTGAACCACTTTTATTGAGAAGAATCAAGTAAATACCTTGGAAATGGAAAGGAAGCTACTGGTCAAGTTCATTCAGTCCAGGATAGCCCAAAGAAATGGTTAGTTTGAGAAAATTATTTTTCAAGATGTCTCTTTGCTTTATCTATTTATGCTTGAAAAAACTATCAACTTAGCATGATATATCTTGAGATATATGTGTCACATTTATAATAAGTCCCTAAACTTATATCCTTATAGATTAATCCTTACCCTAATCTTTTGAAATGTTGGAGTTTTCTTGGATGATAATGATGCAACACAATGTCATGGATTGATGACTCTGAATCCATGTGATTTAGGGAATATTGGTTAACATTGGGATTTCCCTTTGAAAAAATTGACTCCTTGTAGTTTGATTCCTGAAATTTACCCTGCTCAGATTTGGGGGGAGTGTTCCAATTTGGATAAAACACCAATAGTCATAGAAGGATCATCTCATCAGTCTGAGACTAGACAAAGCTTTGATGAAGAATAATAAGAAGCTATAATCTTGATAAGGAGATTTAGGATTGGTATTCCTAAAATTCCTCAAGTTGTTGGTCAGGAAAGAACACTTACTATTTATACCTCTCCACCAGTTCAAAATACAAATGAAAGGATAGCAACATCTATCACTCAAATGTTATCTATTGGTAAAGACAATACAATGTCTGTAAGGTTAAGATTGTCTCCACTTCTATTTCCCTCTCACTCTCAAGAAATGGAAAAAATGACTGAAGAAAGAGCCAAAAAAATATATTCAAAAGAATCATTCTATGAGGATGTCATACCAAATGTTTCTGAAAATCAACATGTTCAAGAAAAGAGTACATAAGTTCAATAGAAAATGGATTCCCCTATTCCCCAAGAAACTCAGAATGAATAAGTACCAGTAAAATAAAGGACCATTTCAAATTTATCCTATAATATAGAGATCGTAAAATCTCAAGTTTCTGAATTAAATCATCAAGAAATAACTCTATGTGAACAGATGGCCTCTAAGGATTATTTTCAAGAAATTAGAATGTTGATACAGTCTGTTTTGGAAAAATGTTCAGAACAACATGATGTTGGAATCATACTCAGTTCAGATGTTCATTCAAGACTCTTGTAACTATGAAAATCTATTGAATCCATCACTACATCCATTGATTCACTTCAATATGAAGTTATAACAACAGAATTATGTCATGTTTTTTAGAAATTGGTTGTTGATGAAGTCAGAAGACTACCGGTTGCGATAAAAGAAGCTATTGGATCTATTGATAAATCAAATAAATATTTAATATATATGATTATTTAAAGGATTGAAAAATCTTAGGAATGATATTTTTAAGTTAACAATTACACAAGTTTCATCATTACCCTTCTAGGAAAGATAGTTGGGTCCTTTATGAATAACTGTGCAGAGATTGAGAGGAAAATTTATGATCTTCATCAAGTAGTAATTCACAACCTCAAGAAAAGTTTCTTAGATGATGATAAAGTTAATATTAATTCTTTTTAATAATATTCTAATATATTTTAACCCTCAAAGTAAAAGGAAATTATGTTTTTCATAGGGATGTCATATAATGGGGTGGAAGTTTTGAAGAACCTGGTCTCTATTTTTGAAAATAAAGGATAACTCCAGAATTTTATTGGAAATTTATCTCAAAGGATGTGGAAAGGATTTACAATAATTATAGACTGTTTCAAGAATTACTTGGTTAGAATAATTGATGCTTGTGAGGATTCACTTTTTTAGATATGTGGAAGAAGACTACCTGGACACCAAATTTTTTATCACTACTCGTATGCCTCTTAGTGCCTAAAAGAAATTTTTGATCCCTCATTGGATCAACCTAGGGAACATAAAAGGTTCACAATAGATAAATATTCCTTATTCCCTAAACATTTATTTAAACTACCATTTACATGTGAAGATAACTTTGACATAGAGAGAGAATAGTAATCTGCATGTAACATTCAATCCATGCCAATCAGGTGTTCCTATAAAGATCGTACTAGTCTTGGAATATCCTCACTGGTGTTAGAAGATGTTGTTGGTACAATAGATAATGCTCATCTTCCATTATCTTCATTAACTCATGAACAACCCCTTTCATTCAAGAAACCACCTCATAAAATCCATTTTCAGTAGAACATTTGATACTTATCCCTCCTGAAGTTCATGAAGTTCGTTGCCCTATGGTTGGTCCTTTCCAAAACATTTGAATTATGCCAATGTTTTTATGTAATTTAAACATTTACATCATTTTTTAAATATCTGCACCAGTTTACTTTAACATTTTATTTTAATTTTTATGATAAATTACTTTATACTTTTACTGCTTTTATTTTATTATACCTTTTATGAGATGTTTATCATCGTTAAGTTTTTTACCTTTAGCAAGTCTATGTTTTTGAATCATAATTTATTTTCACTATTTATATCTTTATTATTCTCTTATTCTAATATTTCAATTTTTCATTATGAACTACTCTTTCCACCAAAACCATGTTTGTTAACTAATATATGTGTGCAATAGAAAATTTTTTCCTTCTTATACTTCTTTTTTATATCACAAAAAGGGGGAAATAAAAGAAAAATACAAAATTTTACTTGTATTAAAAAATTATTTCTTATTTCAAAAGGGAAAAATCTATAGAAGAAAATAAAAATATCTCTCTTTCTGAAAAATTTAAATCAAATTTCAGAAATATTTTTTTCATCACATGGGTAACATAAAAAAGGGGGAGATTGTTGTAAAGTGTAATGTTCAAATACATCTTCTTTCTATGTGTTTTGATGATTCACAAAAATACCTACATTTATTATAACAACTTTATTGAGTGTTTCAGATTATATTCATCTTATGTTGTGTTCTCAAGTATTTATCTTATGCAAGCATATTGTCTTACAAAGTTGAAGGAACATATTTAGTTACTCAGAAATATAAATAATAATGTAAGATTTTATCTTACAATCTTTGACTAATTCACTCAATAGAGACTTCTAGTCATGAATGAAAATATGAATGGTATTTATTCTTTTGAAGAATATTCATAGCCATAATATGTTGAAAAAAAGTGAATTTTGCATCAGTAACACTTTATCTTATGCCAAAAAATTATCTTATGTTACATCAAAGAATGATTATCTAACGAAGATAGATTTCTTTATCTTATGGAAAAGATATATGATGGTGAAATTTATGATAAATTTATATCCTTCAAAGATATAACAGTAAAAAAATCATGATTATCCTTTTCAATCTCATGATAAGTTATTTCATGCCTTTTGAGTACATCAAAATAATATTATCTATTCAAGGAAAGATAAGACTGCACAAGACTTACCATGAATAGGAAATTTTAGAGAATGAAAAAATATCTCACATTGTGGTTAAAAAATCAATTCCATATTTAGGAGTGGATATATACTCTCTTTATCCTATCTTACCAGGATTTACGAATAGATCTTTTGACCATTATTCTTAAGTTCAAAACAGCATGTATAAGGAACAGTTGGCAACAACACAAGAAGAAGATATGTGTGTATGTAGAAACAAATAATGTGAAGATAATGAAATAAGGTTGTTCCTATCTAACACTAGAGATATATACATATTGAAAATCTATACTTCAATTTATAATCTTATCTTTTTCATTAGTTGCACTGAATATTATACTGATATACGCTTGAAACTTATCTTTTCTCAGGACTAATCTTCATCTACTGTTAGTTTCTTCTTGCAACTGTGTGCTGCAAATATTTCTAAAACCTTGTATCTTATTACTATCATGTTTTCACTTTGTGTATGACTATGTTTAAGAGCATGGATAGGACTTGTAAATTGAGATCCTGGTTTAAATCTCTTGGACCTTTGTATTAAGTGAGAGCTGCTTGCACTCAACTAGGTGCCCTCGGTAAAAGGGTTGTTAGTGAAAATTGCCAATATTATAGAGTAGAGCATTGGTGAAGTGGAATAGGTTATTTCTATCCCATGAACCACTATAAACATATGTATTCAATTTCCTTTCTTCATTTTTTACATTTCTACTACATATACTCATAAGAAAGAAAATTGGATGTGCATACTTTAAAGAGGTTAGTCTATATTTCAAAGAATAATTTAATAAATCAATTCTCTCACCTCCTTAGTTATTCAATTAGTCATTATCTAGGACAACAAATTTGAACATTGAGAATTTCAAAGTTGAAAAATAAAATATTATGTCAGTCAAATTTCAAAGTGAATTTCACTTGATATCCTAAAACTCTTAGAATATGGTGGTAAATAAAAATATAAATAGTTTCATTTAGTTATCATAAAAAAGTATATTTCACTTGATATCATAAAATTTTTAGGATATATTGGTGAATAAATAATGTAAAAGTTACATTATCCACCATAATATTTCAAGGAGAAATTTTGATGGAAAGGGTTCCAAGTATGAAAAGGAAGAACTTAGAAAAGTTATAAATAGACATAAGTTATTAATATTATAATATTGGATGTTTTTTATTTAGATAGTTTGAATATGTTTAAGGAGTTGAAAATTATGAATATGATTCCTAATTCTCCTAATTATCCAAACAATATTACTTTATAGATGTTACTCACTAAAGATTTTAGTGAGAGGGTTATATCATATGGTCACATAGAGATGTGGAAGGATTTTCATAGTGATGTAATGAGTTTAATAAAACCCTAAATGTACAGAAAACATAAGGATGATTTGTAAGTCTATCCTATATTATATATTAGACTAGTATTTATGTATGGTTTTGTTCTTAAAGAGTTTAAGATTAAAAAAATGTATCATTTCGTAAAAAAGAAAACCTACATTTCATCATTTCTTCACACTGGTTGCATATAAGTATATATAGATATACATTTCATTAAGTGAAATAATATTTAACCTCTCAAATTATGACTTTGATTTATTTCTAACCAATGTTCATAATGGTGTATTATTGGTTGTGAAGAAATTTTAAATTTGGTATGATTAATATGGATGTATTGTTCATATTTAGAGTCCCCACACATAAGGTTGATGATATATCAAGCATGATAACATTCATACTTTAATATCTTTCTTACGAAATCCTTGAGGAATAGATCATCAAGGGGTGGTTGGGTATGTGGTTGATCATGTTGTTAGTTGGGGATTAGCCAATATGGGATTTGACCTCTCGTATGATTACTATGAAATATGGGACCTCAATTGAGATATACTGATGAAATTTATGTTCATACTCAGAAAGTACATACGATGTACTTATCTACATGGATGAGGGACATGTGATGTGCTCATATGGTAGCTAAATGGAATGTAGTGTATCCATAGACCTGGTTAGTATATACTAGGATAGTTAAGAACATTTAATATGGATAGGGATTGACATAAAAAAATTCCCATGGTCACTCTATGTCTTAGACAAAGGTAACATGTGATAATGCATGCTTTCATGTGATGAAAATAGTGGAAATGGGTATAGAAATATATATTTTTGATAGAGATCATGTTAGATCCATTTATATCTTGATTAGTATTGATTCTTTTCTAGAGGATACTCTATGATTTCATTTATGGATCTGAGGATTCATATTTTGTTCAATCCTATAAAGGCTTATGGGGTCATGTTTTTTGGTTGACCAAATGAGGATTGAGATCGACTCGGAGAGATGCTCTAAAAATGTTTTAGAGTTTTTTCCAAAAGAAGTTTTGTTCTATTATCACAAGGTGTTGTATACAATGTAATACATGGTTAAGTTAATGATAGCTTTCCAAAATTATTTTATCCAAATTATTTTTAGATATGATTTCATTAATTATCATATATATCATGATATAAGGTGAAATTGAATGATAGTATTTTAGTATTTAGTAAAAGTAGGATATTGAAAGGAATATACCCTAAATCCATGTATTGTATAGTATGATATAGTGTGTCCCAGAGTTCAACACACCATATGGGAAAAGGATTATATTTAATCTTGTGAGTATATCATATTTTACGATATATAGATATGATATTACCTATTTTGGAAAATCATAATATATAACTTGGGTGAGTCATAGTACCATGAATTGTAAGGTGTGATTCATATAGCACTACTAAGATTCATCAAAGATAATGAATATTCTATAAAATTGATTTTCATTAAATAGTTTTTTCATAAGGTGAAATAAGTGGAGTTATTGGTCGAGGGTTAAAAAAGTTTTAAATGAAGTCATTACTCAAACGTTTTTAAAACATACAAGTAAATTAATTGCTCAAAAATATCCTCATAAACTATATAAAGGAGGCCAAGATATGAGACTAGGTGTGTTTGAACTCCTCTAGTGATCTGTAGTTGAAACTCTCCCTTCTTGAAGATCTCTTTTTCCTTACTTATTTTCTTTTGAGATATTAAGATATTGTGAAGGTTGGATGATATTTCCCAAAGTGATTGGGTGATTCAGTGAAACTCATGGATACACATTATAGGTAAAAACCTTTTGGTTGTTCCTTTTTATTCTTCATCAAACACCAAATGTAATCTACAGTAGCAGTATTCTATGATATAAGGTGCATGATCCTTATTTCTAGTTTCATAATATTTCATTTTCAATGGAATGGTGTTCTTGGGTTTTAGGGTTTTATTCTATTTTTTTGTTTTTAATAATAGAAAATCATTTCTTAGAAACCTTCTAGAAGGAACATCAACCAATTACATCATTCTAGCTAGGTCAACCTCCACTATAAGATCTCAATCAACCACCTCAGTGTAGGTGGGAAGCTTCAACACGGTCACTTGAGATCAAATATTCAATTGAAGATCCATTTCATACTAACAAGACTTAAAATTATCATTAAAAACCAATTGTGGTGAAAAATTAACAAGCTTAGTGAAGTGGTTCACATGCTCCATCATGATTCGGTTACCATGTTGGAGGAAAAAAAATCCCTTTAATTTTTTAGGACCATCGAATTATGATAGTGTTACTAATTAAATATAGCCTTGAAGTACTTCAAAGATAATATCTCATTAAGTTTGTCCTAAATGATGGACTCCCACCACTTCCATCAAGGGATATCAATCATAAATGTAGTGTAATTTACTTTAATTGTTTCAAGAGTTTCAAGAAATTCAAATATTCTCATGATCTTCTCTAGCCATCCCTCGGCCTCTTTAAGATCATTACTTCATAAAAAGGAATAATTATTGTAGTGAATAAACTCATGAGATTCATATTTTCTTGGTTTTTACCATTTCATACCCCCCCCCCCCACCGATGCCCCTCCCAGGTTGGCAGTGAAGACCAGAATGACCCCTAAAACCCATCTCCAATAGGACACGGGTTGGTGAGTAACACACAGGGTATAAATTGCAAAAATGGGAGGCATTACCCTCAATAAATGAATCTTTGATAGTAGATATGATCCAAAAATAAACTTCATCACATAAATAATAGATAAATCATCCCAATATAAGAGTTCAATGTCATACAATGTGGAAATAAATTAAAATTTCAAAAATGAAGCCTGGGAAATGACCAAAAACTTCAACAACTCATGAACAACTCCATGACCTAGTAATTCCTAGATCAATCACTAACCAGATCCTATGGACCTAAAAATAGATTATATACATGGGGTGATCACATAGGTATACTTAGTAGGATCCTTCCTAAAACCTATCATGTAAATTTGAAATAAGCATACTTGAGATGAGTGAATTAATAGAGAAAACCAACTCATTACCTAAGAAGGTAAATCTATATCTCATCCTCTCCAAGGTTCCCTCTCCAAGTTAAGCATAGAAGTAAGTCATCCTATATCAAAATAATATACATAGGAAAGGTACCCTACATCCACTTCCCCATTGGTTTTCCACTCTCACACCCCAATTCTAAACATCATGTGATTCAATCCCTTCTATAAGTAGTCCTTCCACCAAAGAAACCATATCACAGATGTATAATCATCTCATCTTGACCCAAGTATCAATTCTGAAATTCATCAAATCTCAGGTATTATGTGATATACCTTAATCCATCACAACCCATGCATTTACACCTAAGGTAACCATAGTCACTACAGCTGGAATACATGTATATGAAATAACCTTAAGCTGCTACAGCCCGCACATAAATGTACGGTGAAACTGAGAGATATCATAGCCCATATAAGCACTTATCATATACATGAATCCATTATATCCATAATATGATTATATACTATGCTACATATAAAGGGGTGGTGGGTAATAGGGAGTATTTAGCCATCTATTCTCTAACCAAATTAGATGTTGGGAAAAACACCTAGAACCCAAAACATTTAGGAATCATCTACCTACCCAACTCGGGTGGTGGAGTGTATGAAATCAAAAAACATAAAAAAAATATCACACAACCACACTAAGGTAAAATTAATGTAATCAAACTCAAACTGCAACTATCCTCCCCTATGACACCTGGCTGTCATCGTTAAGGCCTAAAAACTTAGTTCTCATATAAGCATACAAGCATCAAGGTTCATAATTGATTAGACACTAAATTTGGATAATATTAATTATTATAATATATAATTTTCATGTTATTCATTATTCATAAAAACTATTTTTAGTGCATTTTACAATTTGAACATTATTTCATATTATAGTTGTAATTCCTTCTTAAAATACACTATTACATGGTACATTTTGGAACACCTCCTAAAACATCAAATGGTATTGAATTTATTTTCATATTTAATTTTCAGGGTTCTCATTCCATTATGAACCTTTCATCCCTTATGATCACTTAGAGATTCACATTGGAAGACCCCCATTTTGTATATTCAACACAGAAAATTTTGGGCAAAGTGAACACGACAACATCCCAATAATATGACTGTAACGGCCATTATTCAAGCCCATGAAGATAAAATTTTAACTATAGATGGATAAAAAATAGGTAAAAATTTCATTCAAATATTTCTAGATCTAATTTGGAGTTTTTAAGTGAGTTCCAGGTGGACCAAGTGGAAGATAAAATTTTGGACCAGATTTTGTACCCTAGATTGACAGCCCACCATTTTGATCATAACTCCTAGGATATAAGGCCAAATATGATGAAATTTTTATAGGTGTTAGAAGATATATGATATTAAATTTATTATTCTATTTCACACTTGAATTAAGTATATAAACTCATTTTGGTGTGTCTATTGGGTGGATGTAATATCAGTTTGATTTTTTATAAAGTGTTGAAAATCCAATCTCAATTAACTTTCCACCCACTTATACCTACCATCATTAATTGGGGTGACTTGAATTGTTGGGGGATAAACTCAAGTATTACCAAATTACTATTTAGGTAATTATTGTTGGATTATTTTGGATTAAGTTGTGTATCTTTTTATTTTAATGTTATGTTTTAATTTTGTTATCTTAAGCATGATTTATACATGTAAATTATTAAATTTCACTCTAGTTTTATTAATTTATGTTATTACTTTTCCTTAATACATATTATTATCATCCATATCACTATTATTACATTAATTTAATGGTTTGAAATAATTCAAACAACCACAAAAGTGATTGTTATTTGTTTGTTTTCTCTTCTTTAATCTTACTTCTTTAAGTCGACTTCCACCTTTCGTTGAGAGATTTGAATCAATGGAAGAATAGCCCTATTGTGGGTCGGTTATATGGATTTTCATGGGGCTGTATTTGATTTTATTTTTTATTATTATATTATTAAATTATTTAATTATTTTAATCATTCTATTCAATGACTTATTTTCATCTTCATCTTCTCCAATTTTAATGATGAAATATTTTGAGTGTTAATACAATCCAATTCATTAGAGTGATCATTAAAGTGATCCTATAAGTGAATTGGTAATTAAAATTGTAATTTTTTAGGAATTAAATTGGTGAATTATGTTGGGGTCTTATCTCATTGATTAGAAACTTCTTGAAACAAGTGAGATGAAATTTCTAAAGAAAACAATTACATTTATTCTAGTCCTAGCAACAACCTAGGCCCATCTTTTTTAATTGTTTTATTTCAAAATATTAATGTGGTTTCTTTATTAAATTAAAATAATTCTATTATGTAATTTAGTATTATAGTATCCTCATTTTAATCACCCTAAAGTTAACCACTTTATAACTAAAATCCCAAAAAAAATTAGTGTCTCAAGGTTACTTCTTCAGTCCCTATGGATTCGATCTCTACTTGTACTATAAAAAATGCTTATACCTATAGGGTAAAATTGGGTGAGACCAAATTTTGGGGAGTTTTCAAGGACCCAAATTCATATTAGACGCTCACTTTCTATTATCACCCCAAATTATCTATTCTCACCCCCATTTCTCTTATCTTTTCCCCTTTTTTGTGTCCTAAGAATATTGAATCCTAATTTTAGTCTACTCTAGTAGAGTATCTTAAACATTACCCCATCATAAACCCAGGATAGAATAAAATGAGAAATAAATATTAGGAAGCCCCTAACTTAGTAAATTTATTTGATCAAACCTTGAATGATTTCTCCACACCCGGTGAGATGTACAATCATTGGGATGATGAATGTTTAAAGGATAAATTTTCATCCCTCTCAAGGATGGTTGAAGAGATCAATATTATGAAATTCCATGATGTTAAACCTCTTATCTAATCTATTTCTCATACATTTATTAAATAATTGTGTAATAAAATTGAGATAATTAATTTAGTGGTTTCATATTTGATATTAGAACTCTAAATCATTAAAACTTGTGAGGCACCCATCCTTACATTGATTGTCCCTTCCTTAACATTATGTGGAGTTTCTAGTTTCCCAAAAACCTCTCATGAAAATACTAAAGAACTAATATTTGAATTTGTTATAGCTAAAGAAGATCAAGGAATTGTTGATGGTTGTCTAAGTCAAAAGGAAAGATATTTCCTTTATTCACATGAGAGAATTTGTCTTCTTGGATTTTATCCCTCAAATATATCTCCATTAATGATATTTTAGAACCACATATCATTGGAACATTATAATAAATAATAAAATATCAATCTATACCCATTCCTTTCTTTGAACCAAAATTTTTTAGGGAAAAAATATCAGTTCTAAATGAATCAATCAAGCTTATTTATAACTCCCAATAAATCCCAAGTACTTTTGATCAACCCTAACTTGAGAATAAGGCCTTTCCATCCTCCCTCAACTTTTCATTCATTAGGGGTAGCCAAAACATTCCAATTTTCATTATTTCTTATCTTGAAACCAATAAAGTTATAATGATCCTTGATGTATTATAAAATACTATATAAATAATTGGATCAACCATTTCTAATATTCCATGGATTTTCCCACTCATTGGAGCATATATGTTTGTACTTGAAACAGATTCTAAACAAAGTATCAATCTCAATCTAGTAGAAGTGGTGAAAAATGAAAACCTTAAAATGTTGAAAGTTGGTATTGGGTAAGTGGGGGGGTATAAGTCAAGATAATGATGCTAATATAAGTGATTTTTTGGAGGCAACCCAACATCACTATGAATTTTATTTTATTTCATTTTGTTTTTTTTTTGTTTTTTTTACAAAAAATGATAAAAAATTCTTTTTTTCTTTCTTCTCTTTATCTTATTTTTATTTCTTTCTTTTTTTCGATTTTTTTTTCTTCTATATCATATTTATTTTATTTTATTTTATTTATAGGTTTAAAAAAACAAATACATATATATATATATATATATATTAAAAATATATAAAAAATTTGTAAAAGGGCACATTGAAGGTTGTGGGGAAAACCCCATCATGGTTGGTGAAGTTGTGGGACTCAAACTCATAACCGAAGGGAGATAAGGGAGTGTAAATTCCACTGACCTATAGCCTATAGTTCTTCCATATTATATTTTATTTATATATATATTTTTATTTTAAAATATATATTTATTTAATTTTGTTTTTTAATTATTCTTGATAATAGTATTTAGTGTGCTAAAATAAATAGCGGCTGTTAAGGTCAAAGATTATTTCTAGGAAATCACCTTCATCGGGAAATTACACCCCAATCTACCATCCACTATGGGGTTTCTGTGAGTGATATAGAGATCAAATTAGTAATAAAGAGTAGCATGAGCTTCAAACTTTAAATACCATGTGACTTTGTTCTGTGTTTTGTTTTTTTTTAAATTTTCTTTTAGAACTCCTCTCATATTCCTAATCCCTCTTCTAAATTTTCCTTTCTTTAAACACTAGAGATGGTGTTAATATAAGTTGGTGGGGGATGAAATAAAAAAAATTATGTGCATAAAAAACAAAAAAAAATAAATGAAAAAAAATTGTGTTAATTGAAGGAAAATTTTATTTAACCTTGAACATGATAATACACATTAAAATCTTTGAAACTGAATATAAAATAATTTTGCATTCCTTGATTTTGATTTTAATCCAATTTTAAATTCGTGAGAATATATTTTGGAAAGTGTGGTTTTCTAATGTTAGTTTTCATTGTTTATATTTTCATCCATTTAATAAAAAATTCACAAATCTTGTCCTTTGGATTGTGGGGTATTAGTTTGAGTTATTGGGTATCATAATAAATAGAATAGGTTTGGTTATAGTTTTAATTTTAACATGAGTATTAAAAAATTTCAATAAAAAACAATAATAAATTTGCACATAGAGGAATGGATTAACTAAATGTGTGGCTTTCGGCACTTGGGGATTGTGACTCCATAGTTTTCTAACCTAGAGTTGGGAATTTTATCTCTATTTGTGTTAATTTGAATTTGTATTTTATTGATTTAACTTGATATGATTTCTGAGTATGTGAGCTTCACTTGGTTCCCTAAGGTCTTTGAGCCTATGAGTCATCGGTAGAGTATCACTATAAGGGTTGGCTTAATTGAGTGAAATTTCAATTACTATGAAAAAGTTTTTAAAAAATAAAAAAAATGAATGAATGAATACACATCTTAATATTAAAATGTTATTCCACCTAGTGCTTCTATTTTTCCCTCTTGAATAAAAATGAACCCCCATGTCTATTGTGATACACAACATATCATCATGCTTATTTGAAATTGTATGAAATGTGGTAATGAATTTGAACAAAGGAACGGGCTTAGGATTTGGATATGCTTATGAACCTTTCTTGTGTTAAATTATCTTGATGGGTTTCATAATTGTTTAGTATGAGGTATTTTGGTGAGTATTTTATGCTAAAATGTTTTTTAGAAAAGGTATTTCATTTTTCTTTTTCTTTTTGAGATACTTTTTGCTCAGGACTATAAAAACTCAAGTTGGGGGTGTGATTATCCACTAAAAGAGGATAATTTTTATTTTATAATATATAGTTTTCAAGTGCTTAATTATTCATAAACACCATTTTTAGGGCATTTTACAATTTTAATATTATTTCACATTATGATTTTAATTCCTTCTTAAAATGCACTATTACATGGTATGTTTTTGAAAACCTCCAAAAACACCCAATCCTATTGATTTATTTTCGTATTTCATTTTCAGGTTTCACATTACATTGGGAAAATTTCATCCTTCTGAAGAACTTGGAGATTCACATTATAAAACCCCCATTTTGGACATTTAACCTAGAAAATTTTGGGTGGAGTAAACTCGATAGCATCCCTATAATATAACTATAGCGGTCATGATTCCTGCCCAATGAAGCTCAAATTTTAACCAGATATAGAGAAAAAATAGGGAACATTTCATTAAATTTTTTCTAGAGCTAATTCTAAGTTTTTAAGGGAGTTCCAGGTAGCCAAATTTAAAGATGAAATTATGGGCTAGATTCTATGGCCTAGAATGAAATCCCACCATTTTAATTATAACTCATAGGATATAAGGCCAAATGGGATTAAATTTTTACAAGTGTTAGAGGACATATGGATATTAAATTTATTTTTATATGTCCCATCAAAATTAATCCATCTAGAATCCGTTTTTATGCATCTTTTGGGTGGATTCAAGCTGGATCTGGTTTTTTTCAAGTGTGGAAAAGTCCAATATCATTTAATTTTCCAACCACCTATGCCTACCATCATTAATTGGGGTGACTTGCACTGATGGGGGGTCGACCTAAGGTTTTCAAAATACCTATTTAAGGTAGTGGTGTGGGAGGATTTTAGAGGAAGTTTTTTATGTTTTCATTGTTATGTTATGTCACAATTTTGTTTCCTTAAGTGTGATCTTTACATGTAAGTTGTTCAATTTCACTCTAGTTTTATTATTTAATGTTTTTTATTTTCCTTAATAAATATTATTCTCGTATATATCACTATTATTCCATTAATTTCATGGTGTGAAACCATTCACACAACCACATAAGTGATTGTTATTTTTTTGGTTTATCTTCTTCAATCCTGCTTCTTTAAGGCAACTTCCACCTTCCATTGAGAGCTTTGCATCAATGGAAGAATAACCCTATTGTGGGTCAATTCTAGGGAGTTTCATGAGGATTTATTGTATTTTATTTTATGTAATTATATTTTTAAATTATTTTATTATTTTAATAGTTCCATTCAATGACTAATTTCCATATTTATCTTTACTAATTTTAACTATGGCATATTTTGGGTTCTAGTACGATCCAATTCCTCAAAGTACTCATTAAAGAGACCCTATAAGTGAATTTTTTATTAGACTTGTAATTTTATATGGAATAAATTGGTGAATTATGTTGGGTACTTATCTCATTTATTGGAAACTTATTAAACTAGTGAGCTTAATTTTCTAAAGAAAAAAATTACATCCATTCTAGTCCTAACAATAACCTAGGATCATCCCATATTCTTTAATTGTTTTATTTCAAAATATTAAGGTGTTTTTTTATTCAATTAAAATCATTATATTAGTTAATTTAGCATTCTAGTATCCCAAATTCAATAAACCCCAAATTTTTTCACTTCATATCCAAAATACCTAAAAAATATACCCCATCATAAATTCTAGTTTAATTATTTAATATCATCAAAATAGAAAGTGTTTTTGGGTTCATCATTACAATTTATAAATTAATAACCCTTACTCATGAAACATTTACTTTAAACCAATCCATGTATTCTTTATATTTAATCATTTCCATTATCAACACCCAATATAATCATTACATTAATAAATTCATTTATCATCCCATGATATGGCTATTTTAGGAATCTACCTGAAATATCACAGGTAAGTTTCACTCGTAGTGCACAGGAAAACTGCAATAGGTAGTTGGAAAATCACAACAATCAATCATAAAGAAAACCAGCCACCAAAAAAATGCATCAAGAAAAATAGTAAATCTCATCCCTCAACTCATATTAACCAACCAAAAAACAGTCCCAACACAACAATCTAGAAATAGGAAATCCTAGCTCTCAACTTGTGTTATCTATCCTAGCATTATCCACATAGAATCATTTCCACAACCAAGGAAACCAGCCCATCCCTCACCTAAAATTATAACCATGCTAGGATCCAAAACAATACAAAACAAGGTCTCTAACATATCAAGGAATAAACATGGTATAAAATTTTATTTTTAGTACCAAAAAGTTAGGGGAAACTAAGGTCATCGCAATAAAAAAACAATCTTATCAAACATGCCATAACAGTAAGGTTGGGATCAAAATAACCCCAAACCTTTAATTTCAGAAATCATAATTTTACATTACCATCTTGATTTAAATGATTCATTATGAGTAGTTTTCAATAATAATAAAACTATAATTGTAGTATCTAATATCAGTTAAAATCATCTAATATAAATAATCCCTTTCATACTATGTAGTTTTAAGAAGAAGAATATATCTAATTCACATTCCTTATTCATTTTTCACCTCATCTTACCAAATGTACATTGTTTAACCAATTTTCAAGAATAGAAAATATGCCAAAGAAAAACAAAAATCACTGAAATCAAGTATCACATTATATAGAAAATATCATAAGGCTTTGTTACAAAGTAACATAAATACATGTGATCATAACACCCCCTCAATATTTATTCCATTATTAATTTCTATATTATTATCTTTATTAGGTTGATTCCATAATTCACCCATAGAAGATAAAGAATGATAATCCCACATCAACATGTAAATAAGTAGAGGTAATGAATCCCCACCTCGATATGAATATTTCAATGTTACACAAACAAGAATAGAAGAACAAGCATAGATCTCCAATCACCTTTCCAGTGAGCAACCCACAATCCTTAAGATATCAACCCACCAAGAATACTTCATCAATAATAAATATAAAACCCACAAGAATCAAAGTAAATTAAGCTTTAATAACATATAAAGAGGTAACATGATAGAATATGAACTAACGGGGAAGAAGGAAACTCACCTCGGATCACCCACAAATCAATCTCTAGAAGTTGGGGTATAAAGATAAGAAAAGGGAATCAAGAATCATTGAAAGAACTTTTTTGGTCTCCAAAGGTTTAAAGTAAGAGTGAGGAAATTAGAGTAATTTGAGAGGTTTTCTGAATTTATATAGGCTATAAAAACATAATACCATGATACAACATCACTTTCCATGCCAAAATTGTTAGGTTTTCACCAAAACTATGGCACAAAAGTGGTGTCCACACCGCAATGGACCTAAGTCAAACCCTACTCCAAAAATCATAGTGTAAATTCCATGTATCTCACCCTTTCCAAAACCCAGTCAAACCACTAGTCCTATAAACCTAGGGTAGGGATGTGGAATAACCTAGGATTCATGCTGTAGTAGTCCCTCAAACAATATAGGAAGGGATCATAATCCCTAGGGCTATATGACACATCCCAAATCCCAATCCATAGAAACCCTAAAAAAGAAAGGGATAAGGAACTTAACCTCTCAAGCTCCATAACATAGCCTGAAATACCACACTGTAGGGGTCCCTGAAATGACAGAGCCCCCAAACTAACCATCCAGGGCTATATGATGAAGAGTTCATGGACATTATGCAAGGTCCACACTTAGAAATTAAACAAACTCCCTAACACTACACCACATTGCAACCTAGCCTACCATGCTGCAGCCACCCTCCTCTAGCTGAAATTTCTAGCTCCAACTGCTCTTATACTCCTCTATCCCTTCCCTGATACCTCAAATCACCCAAAAATAAAAATAGATCAGGAAGGACAAGAATCTTAAATCAAATACCTCTCAAAAAATTCTCTTGATAATTAAATCAAACCCCAAGAAGGAACGGAAAGGGGAAACAAAACAACACCTCTTGAGATACCTTTCAAGAATCTCTCTATAATAGGATCACAACCAACACATTATAGAAACAAGGTGCATAAGCACACAATATCATATGTTATCTAATAAATCAATCAAGTTCATACACATAATCAACAGGATAAAACATTGAATAACTTGATATAATGAGTGTGCATATGTGACCCACGTTCCCAAGTACTGTCCCCCATGTCACCATGTGTCCAAAATACATGAACTAAAGGAATAACACATCCATGAAACACTTTATCTTGATGGTATTGAATCACTATAGGTTGTTACTAGAAGGGATCATCATCTTTAACATTCATCTCTCCCTATTCCATCCAACAGCCTGAAGGCCTTCAAATATTTTTATTATTCATAAATCCCCCTTTTAAGGGAAGAAGGGGGAAACCCAAAGGACTTCATAGACTTAGAACAAACACACCTAAGGACAAAGAGAGTGAAAACCAGAATGAAAACCAAAGCATCCCCACCCTAGCATAAAAACAAGTTGAAGCACTCCAACATTGCAAAGCTAATTGGCAAGAAAGTGTCTTGTGTCAATGCATAGGCCTGATATGATGGAAAACGTCATACCCTCTCAAACATCTGAATTCAAAAAGTGCTGCAAAGATGAACCACTGGCTATGAAACCTATTTTGGGCCTATTCCAAGTGATCAAAACTAGCAACACCACCTTCCCTCCTCCATGATCGAATCGAACAAACAAAAAAACTTCCACATAACAAAATCCTAAAGCACTTCTCAAAATCCAAGCATTCCAAGCACCACCAACCATCCAAAGGCGGAGATTCTGGAAATCAATCATTCCAACGAGCCAAATTCAACCGTAAGATAGCCAAAAACACTATTGGAATCGAGACCAGAAGAGCCTCATCACCACCACATGGCACCCTTCAAACACATCCGCAGTGACCTGAAAAGGAGGAAAAACCAAATAAAATAAAGCCAAATCTTTGTCACCCAGGACTGGAAGATCCAACAGCAATTCGATGGAGCATCACCATTGAGGGGGACCTAGAAGATCTGAGTCGGCAACACCACTCTGGGCTGAAGTCGATCATATCGAAACCATGGAAGAACCCACCTCGGTATCCAAAACAGTCAACCAGTAGCATGTAGAAGGAAACAGCAGGACCAAAGGCCCTTCTGGCCGTGACACTGCCACAAGAACACCAACAATATACATAAATCAAACCAAGAGAACTAAAAACAAACCTCCCCCTCCGAGTTGTTTCAGAGAAGACTTTGAGCCTCATCGGAACGCATCTGAAGTCGAAAGTCAACCGAGACAGGTCCCAATCCCAGAAGACAACGCCAAACCACTCGATGCGCACCAAAACCAGGCCGAACCCCAAATATGGAAATCACCACCACGTGGACGCTAGTCTGAGATCCATCCACCGGGATCTGATGCCAAGATCCAGACCACTAGAGCCCGTCAAGTCACACTGTCGCCAAGCCACAATCTATACCACTAGAGCCAGGGCTGATTCGTGATTTCTCCAAGATGAGAGAGCCTGATATATCGATCCACACCAGAACCACGCAGAATCCAATGTCGATCGATGCCTCCGAGACAAGGACCAAAAGAATCCATCTCTGAGAGCCACTACCTTCAAGGCGAGATCGATGTGAGGCCTCAGCCGATCCATCGAGCGACACTGGAGGGGGGAGGAGAAAACACCCATGAAGAAACCCTAGACACTCTAAAATGAATGAACCTGCCACTCATAGGCTCCACAAATCCATCTCTCCCTATTCAATGATATGAGAATCATCATAAAGATATTAGTGAATTTGAAATTCATGAAAGATGTTTTGAATCTAGATAATCTGTGGGGGAATTGTTAACTAATACACAACATATCAAAAATGTGAAAACACCTCAAAAGGTCCAATAAATCAGGGATAAAGCATACTCCCATGACCGAACCTTCACAACCCACAATGAGGAGATATCTTCAAGAACACATGATCTCCAACGTCAAAATCTATAGGCATCCTCCTATGATTATCATTGGGATTTTGGTGATCATGTGTTGTCTTTATCCACACATGAATCACCTGCACATTCTCTTTTATGCCCTGCACCAATTCTGGTCTGAGAATAACTGACTCTCTAAACTTAGTTCAACATAATAGAGATCTGTAAGGTTGGACAAACAGTTCTTTGAACGAGGTCATACCAATAGTGTAATGATTAATGTTATTATAAACGAGCTTCACCTAGGGTAAGTGTCTCACCCACAAACGTCCAAAATCCAAAATGCATGTGTGCAACATGTATTCTAAAGTTTGGGTAGTCTACTCTATATGGTCATACATCTATATATGGAAAGCGGTGTTAAGGCATAACTAAAATCCAAAAGCACATTGGAGACCTCTCTAAACCCTGGAGGCGAAATAGGGATCATGATCATTAATGATAATATTTGGAATTCCAGGAAGCCTCACCACCTCCACCAAATACAACATCGAAAAAACATCCATTTTTCTTGAATCCTTAAATACTATAAAATGATATGACTTTGTTAATCGGTCTGTGATCACCCATATATCATCATAGCCTCCCTAAGATCGAGGAAAAATAATTATGAATTCCATTGATTTTTCTTCCCACTTAAACTAGGGAACATCATGTAGCTAAAGAAACCCACCTAGAATATGATGCTTTACCTTCACCCTCTATATGACCAAATTCCAAGATATAAAATCAAAAATGATCTCTTCATTCGAGACCACCAAAACTAACTTCTAAGGGAATGATACATATTAACCATACCAGGACGAACTGCCAATGGAAAACTATGGAAATCATAGATAACCACTTCCTGAATCTCCAAAGGAATGAAAATCCTCCCCTAAAACAACACTCAATATCAATAATCCTCATAACATCCCATAGGAGAATCACCACAAACAACTCATTCATGCCAAACCACTACCTCAGAATCCCCCATTTGGGATTCCTCCACTTGTTGCACTAAAAACTAAAAAACTATCATATGATAATGATAGCCTCTACCACTAAATTCTATCATATCAAGGTGCATCATGGAGATATCCTATGTCACTCTCCAAGAATCGCTAGACTCATTCCCAACATATCCACAAGAATTCTTGTTCCAAGGATCATCCACAATATTACCCTTACCTGGTGTATAAAAAATATCAAAGTCATAATCCTTTAAAAATTTCATCCACTGTCATTGTCGCAAGTTCTATTCATGTCAAGAGAAGATGTGCCTTGGGATCTTATGATCTGTGAAGTCCACAAAGTTCTCATCAACTAGGTAATTCCACCACAACTTTAAACAAACACAACCAAAAAAATATAAAGATCATCAGTATCATGGTTACACTCAGGGATCTATAATTTCCAAGACCCATAATAGATAAATTCTCTCTGTTTCATTAGAATGCAGACTAATATAAGACGTAAAGTGTCATAATAAAACTCAAACACAACACTTTCCTCCAAAAAATGAGGAACAGGACCACTGACTATATTTTCCTTAAAATACTTGAAAGAAACCTAGCATTCATCAGTCCACACAAAAGATTGATCCTTCCTAGTAAAATATGTTAGAGGATTCACAATCTAAGATAATTTTGGTACAAACCTCCTGTAATATTCTGCAAGATTATAAAAACTCCTCACCTCTATAATATTATTGAGGGATACCCAAGAAACAATAGTCTATGTCTTTGAATGATTCATAGATACTCTATGTTGATACAAAACATATCCCAAGAAATGGACCTTACCAAACCCAAAACATACACTTTGAAAACTTCCCAAATAGTTTATGATATCATAGAATCTCCAAAACAGTTCATGGATTCTCTGCATACTCCTCCTCCGAATCAGAATACACCAAGATGTCATCAATGAACACCACCATGAATTGATCTAGAAATTCATGAAACCCAGAATTCATCAATCCCATGAACACATTTGGAATGTTCATGACACCTAATGGTATTATAATGAAATCATAATTTCCATAATGACATCAGAATGCAGTCTTTGGAATATTATCATCCTTCAACAAAATTTGATGATATCTTGACCACAAATCAATATTTGAGAACCAGATATCTCCCTTTAGTTGATCAAATAAATCATTAATCTATGATATAGCATAGAAATTATTCATTATCACCTGGTTCAAGCAATAATAGTTGATACACAAACACATAATGTCATATGACTTCTTTGAAAATAGAACTGAAGCACCATAATGTGATACACTAGGATGAATAAATCCTCTCTATAGAGGATAAAAAATCTAAATCCATATCTCCCTCAACTCACAAGTTTCCATTCTATATGGGGACATCGATGTTGGAGTGATAGTCGGATGCAACTGTATATCAAACAAGATCTCGCATCGAAGGGTCAGTGTCACAACCTCTTCCAAAAAGATATCAAGTTATTCTAATAAAACCTTATGAAAAATAAAAGTTTGATCCTATATTAAACTAAAAATCAACTCAATCATTAAGGAAGATAGTAAATTGATATGCCTTTGGCCCATCTGAGGCTCTCTCTCACCAACAAACACAGCATGTTCTCTATCAACTTCATGGAATATAACACGCCTCTTGAAGTAATCGATAATAGTATACACTGAATATGGTCAGCCCATACTAAGGATGATGTCATATGGTTGTATCCACAAACACATGAAATATCCCCCAAGAGTGATGTATCCCTAGAATCAACTCACAATCTCTGCATACATCACACAAGCTCTCGACCATCAATTGGTGTAGTCAACACCAAGTGCACTAGAAGTATCTCCCCACCTCAAGTCCCAGAGCATGAACTAGGGAAAGTGAAATGAAGGATTTAATAAATCTTGAATCAAAAAAGTCATACAACCATGTAAAATATAAGTAGATAATACCTTTTATGACATTTGGGTCACCGGGAGCTGGAAACTCCAAATCATGCATTTGACCACATCTGACTCCATGACCTCTTTGGCCCTAATGACTACCACCTTCACAATCATGATATTCTCATTGAACCTAAGAATAGGGGGAATCACAGAGATTTCATCTTTCTACCCCACATCCTCCCTATAGATCAAAATCCAAAGAACCCTATTACCGCTGCCTCATAGGATACTACTACAATGCCTGAGCTTGAAGGGGATCGCCAGCTCCACACTAACTGCTGAGGAAGTTCAAGCACTCAAGCTTCTGATTTTCGTGACTTTCATGAAAAAAACATGCTCTATATACCATAATTGATCTAATAACTTTCATATTTGGTGAAATATGGTGAATAGGGATAGAACAAACTCCCTGCAGTCTAAAATTTCATCTGACTAGGAAACTAATAAACTCTATTCGTAGTTCTGCTCCACAAAGAGTTATAACCACTCCCCTCCTATGATGATATGGTCTTATAAATCATTCTATAAATAACTTAATCCTTCATTGGTACCTCAATATATGTAGGAAATGTGAACAGGGTGACCTAGAACTGGATGTTTAGATGCAAATCCTCCTCAAAATCATCATCTTAACCTCCTAATATGGTAGGAGGTCTGAAGCATAATGAAATAGTTCCTTATAATAAATACTAAAATATTTCACACTGAAAATCCCTTAATGGAGAGTAATAATATCTTTCCAACAAGATACCTTTTCAATTGATGAAGGAAACTCAACCTAGAACTGATCCCAAAACTTATCCCATGAAATGGTTAACTCCTCGCAATCCTTGAGGAACAAAAACCACCACTGTTGAGTATCCCCACACAGTATGATAACAATAAATGGAACCCGGTTCCCCCTACGAGTATAGATAAAACTAAAGGTAATATCTACTTCCTATAATCAAGCCTTGACCTCTTAATCTGAAATGAATATCTCATACTTTTTTAGAATCTGGTGTAGAAACACACAAAGTGTCTTCCTCTGATAATTTTCATCTTCAATATCAACTCTATGACGATCTTATAGCACATATTACTAAACATCATCCACACAAACCTAATGGGGACTTCAACCTTGATCCATACTAGTAAATGTGTAAATTTTTAAAGCCTCCCTAAACCTAGAATATAGAATAGTTTAAGATTAATTAATTTAGATTCAACCTAATTCTCATCATATACCCAATTTAATAAAATGAAAAAACAATCATGATGCTTGATCCATACCTGGATCTTTACCTTGCAAGTAGTATCACTTCACTTAGCGTGTTTAGTAAACTTAAGTTCCTTATGTTGAATCATAGGGGGGCTAAAATCATATGTCATAGCTAGTCTCTATTACCCATGCCATGTGTTAAGTCCAGCTGATACCATTTCTCTACCAACCCATGTAATCCTCACCAATGCCTATTCTCAAGATCAATTTAATCTATTAATCGTCATATTTAACATCATTCAGTCACCCCCCCCCCCACTAGAACACCTTCTGGGCTGGTAGTGAAGATGAGTATAACCCATGATGCCTGCCTCTAATTAATAATGGTTTAGTGACTAGCATCGAGGGTATAAAATGCATAAATGGGAGACATTACCCTCGATAAATGAATTCAAGACAAGAGATAAGATCTAAAAATAAACTTCATCACATAAATAATAGATAAACCTTCCTAGTATAAGAATTTAATTTCATACAAAGTATAAATAAATGAAAATACCATGAAAAAATCCTAGGTGGTGACCACAAACTTCAATAGTTGCTGAACAACTCCATGATCTAGTACCCCTAGCTCAATTACAAACCAACTCCTATGGTCCTAAAAAATTATATACATATGGGGTGACCATACTGGTGTGCTTAGTGGGATCCCCCCCCCCCCCCGAAACCTTTCATGCAAAGGTGAAAGAGGCATACTAAATCTCAATGAATAAATAGAGGAAACCAACCTATTACCTAAGCATGTAAATCTATATCTCATCTGAACCAATGATTTATTATCAAGTAATGTATATAAGTCATCCTATATAAAAATCATATACATAATAAATGTACCTCATATTCACTATAGTCGTGGTCATAAGAAATGTATCTCATAAGAAATGTACCTCATAGTAACTAGAATACATGTATATGCAACAACCTCAAGCCGCTACAGCCCCCACAGTCATGTATGGTGAAACTGAGCTCCATCACAACCTGTAAGAGCACATACCCTATACCTGAAGACATTATAGCCCAGATACAACTACATATTATAATACATCAAAATGGGAGTATATAAGAGGTATTAGTCATTAATGCATTCCCCCACCAACCCAGATGTGGGGGGAAACACCTAGAACACAAAATATTTGGGTGTCGGTTGCCCACCTAACACGGCTGGTGGAGCATATGAAATCATAAAAAATAAGGAATATATATAGCATACAACCACACTAGGGGAAACTACCCAACCTTATACTTGAATTGTAGTTATCTCCCCACATAAAAATTGGTTTCCACTGTTAAGGACTAGAAGGCTAGTTATCATATAAGCATACCAGCACTAAGGTTTAGCTTTAACTAAATTCATTAAAAATTTATCAATTATTGATTATTTATTTACCCCATTATAAATTATAATTTAATCATTTAATATCATCAAAAGGAATATATATTTTGGGTTTATCATTACAATTTCTAGATTCTCAACCCATGCTCATGGATTATTTATTTCAACCCAATCTTGGGTTTCCTTACATTTAATCATTTTAATCATTAACACTCAATGTCATCATTACATATAAAAATTAATTTACTATCACATAATCTAATTATTCTAGGATTCGGCTTAAAATATCATAAAGAAGGTTTACTCGCAATGTACAGGACAACTACAATAGGTGGCTAGAAAATCATAACAATCAATCATCATGCAAACCATCCACCAAGAATCAAACATTAAACAAAACATAAAATCCTATATCTCAACCCATGTCATCTATCTCAACACCATCTACATAGAACCACTACCATAACCAAGAAAACCAATTCATACCTCACCAAATACTCCAACCATACTAGGTTACACAGCAATACATAGAAAGGGGTCTTCTATATCAAGGCATAAACATGGAAGTGAAATGTATTTTCAGTACAAAAAAACTCAAGGGGAAAATAAGGCCATCACAATAATAAAACAATCTTAGAAAATGTAATGACAAGAACTTTTTGAATTTGTTTCCTAAAAATGTGTGTTATATTATTTTTGTAACTCAAAAATATTATACCTCTTTAATGATGAAGTGGGTATAAATTGAAATCTGACCATCAGGTTTCGACCATTATATGACCTTTTTTTAATATGATTGTTGGAAACTATACTCTTGATAATAATTTTAATGTTATAATTAGTATTTATAATTAGAAATGGAAAAGGATAATTAATGAAGAAATGATAAACGATGGACTCAACCAGTAGAGTTGTGTCCTATGAAGACCATCTGTCAGAGCTTGGGAGGGAGGTATCATCACTGGAGTTTTCTTTTGACCAATACCAACTTGAGCTTAAACAAGTGAAGCTTGAACAAAATCTCTTTTGGCATAAGTTTAAGTTAGTGGAAATTTCCACTCGGGTGATGTTAGCTGAGTCGCCCCATGAATCTATCACCATCACACACCTTATCCTTAGGTAATATACAGGTGTTATAAGGGGTTATGTGTCAAGTAATTATTAACTTAATGTTTAATTCCATTGTATAAATAAAAAAAATTATTTCATCAACTTTGTTTTAAGAATATTTTATCTTAATAAAAAATATGATGAATTTGATAAATTGATTTTCAGAAAAAAAAAATTGTACTTTTTAGAAAAGATATAATTATTATAATAAAATAAGGTATTATGAATCATATTTAGTTTAATGAAATAGTATGATTAAAACTCTCTTATTTAAATATTAAGGATAAAATAATTTTATTTTTTTCAAAGTGTCTGAAATTTCACTATACATTTTCAATCCGCTATTATTTTTAATAAATAAGGATTTTTATATTTAAAAGATAAAATTATCATATTTAGATAATTATTATGATAAAATAAATATAAATTTCTAAATAAACACATCAAAATTAGGTTAGGGTGAATTTATGAGAATTTTCTAAAATACTTTATTTTTTCATGAATAGTACAATATAGTTTCAGTTTTTCAGTATGTTTAATGACATAATAAATATGTCATAATATTTAATAACTAATTAACCACAATAAAAGACTTAAAATATGTTATTTTATTAAAATCAATTATTTTAATATATTTTAATCAATTTCCAAATATATAACTTACTTTCCAAATTCTAAAATGGAAACTTTAACTTTAAAATGTTATTTTGTGAAAACTTTAATTTTCATTTCCAAAATAAGTAATATAAAATTATGGTAGAATATTTTGGATTAAAATAACATAAAATTTTTCCCAAATGTCCAATACCATGGAAAAATTCCATGTTCAAGCCCATGGTTTTTTATTTACCACCACCTAGGTGTCTAAAGCCTAAATTTAGAAATTAATAAACAAATCCCTCACTTTTGCTATAAATACCCACCCATTTATCCATTTTATTTCAATCCCATTTCATCCCCCACAAATATATGATATTTTTACCTCCCAAGGAGTCCTTACAAGGTTTCTTTAAGCCCCCAAGGTCTTAATCCTCAAGTTTTAGGAACAAATCTTCAAGGTAAGGGAATTCTCCACTTCTCTTTTCCATTAAAGTTCTCTCTTTATGTGGTATGTATTTAAAATTTCCAAAATAATTTCTTCTATACAATTTATTTTATCTGTTTAATATATTAAGATCATTTTATGAATGGGATACCCATTTCCCTTCTCTTTTTACCCTTTTCTAAAACCATGTTTTATACCTGTTATATTGCCAATTTTATTTCTCAAAATTTATCTCTTCTCCTCAAGAAGTTCCCTTTTATTTTATTTATGTGAATACCCAAACCTATTTCATTTCTAGGGGTATTCCCCAATATGTAAAATTGATTTATTTTATTCTGGGATTAACATACATAAAACCCTCATTCCCTTTTTGTCTTTAAGCACTTTTATAAAATGTCATTATTTTTATATGAAACCCATTTATTTTATTCTCTATGAGTTATTTATGAAATTTTTTATTATAATCTATGTGGATCACATTAATTAATACATATGAAGGTTGTTCCCTAATATCACTCCAATGCATTGGGTAAATAATTTAATCTCCAAAGATGACATGTTTTATGATACCTTATTGAATAACCTTGGTAATTTTTATGACACCTCAGTGACTAACCATGGTGATATTCTTATGGATGTATTTTTTAAATTTTGTAGACACATTTACATGATTTGATTCATTTTATTATTATTATTATATTCCAATTTCTCATTCCTTATCATTATGACTCTTATTCTTATTGATATTCCTCAAGGTCACAAGTAAACTATTTCGTTTGTTTTTCTTTACTGGGTCTTATGCTCACCATTTTCTTTGATGTACGTCTCAAGGTTATGATCTATAGTAAATATACTTAGGATGAACCTATGATTAATATTTTCAAGTGGATTATAATAATTTTTTATGTTCTCATGTATTATTTACCTTATTTCTAAGAAACTAAACTTTAAAATATACTTTGTTTGTATAATGTAATGAAAAGTTGTGAAATAAAAAAGGCGGAATTCCATAGAAAACATGGAATAATAGTAAGGTTGGGCTCAAAACATCCCTAAAAGTTTGATTTTAAAAATATTAATTTTAAATTACCATATTTATTTAACTAATACATTATGAGTAGGTTTCAAAAATAATAAATCTATAATTATAATAACTAATAGCAATTAAAATCATCCAAAGAAAACAATCCATTTCATATTTAACAGTTTTAAGAAGAATAATATAGCCAATTCACATTCCTCGTCCAATTTTTACCTCATATTACTGATTGTACATTGTTTAACCAATTTCCATGCATGTTAAATATTCCAAAGAGAAACAACAATCACATAAATCAAGTTTTGCATTATCTAGAAAATATCATGAAGTGTCATCATAATGTAACATGACCACATACGATCACAACATCCCTTCCATAATTCTTCCATTATTAATTTCTTCATTATTATATTCATTACACTAATTCCACCATTCACTCATATAATATAAAAATAATGTTAATACCACATCAGCATTTAAATAAATAGAGGTAATGAATTCCCTACCTCAATACAAAACTTTCATCATTCCTCAAATAAGAATGAAATAACAGGAATATATCTCTAATCACATCTCTCATGAGTAACCCATGATCCTTAAAGATATCATCCCACCAATAATCCTCTATCAAATCATCAATAGAAAACCCATATGAATTTAAGGGGGGAAATCATCATAGCATGACAAGAGATAATGAGAGAGAACATGAACCAACGTTGAAGAAGAAAACTCACCTCGTATCACCCACAAATTGATCTCTATAGTTCGGGGTCTAAATCCAAGAAAAGGGGATCAAGATTCTCTAAACTAACTCATTTGGTCGCTTGAGGTTTGAATGAAGAGGGAGGAAATAAGAGAAATTTGAGTGGTTTTTCAAATTTATACAGGCTGTAAAAACATAATACCATGGTACAATATCCCTGGCTGCACCACAATGGTCAATTTTTTCACCAAAACTACAATGTATAATGGTCGGTTATGCCACAACTAGTCTAATTCAAACCCTCATCTAGAAAAAATGAAGTAAATACCATGTATTCCCCCTTTCCAAAACTTATTTAAACCCTTTACCCTATAAACCCAGGGTAGGGTTACAGCATAACCTAGGTTCCACGTCGCAGTGGTCCCAAAAACAAAAGAGGCATGGATCCCAATCCATGGGGCTTTACACCATAGACACCATCCTCTAGATAAAATTTTGATTTCCAGTTTCACTTATACTCATCCATCCCTACCTCGACACCTCCAATCACCTAAAAATAAAATAGAAGGTCCTGGGAAGGATCGAGCACTTACAAATCATGTCCCACTTCCCTAATTAGGTTGGGGGTAGAATTATCATCCCATTCCAATGATTGAATGGTACACACCATGGACTCTATCAATTTCATATAAACGGGATGATTCAACTGCAAAAAATTATATGTGGCTCCCTTCAAAGGGTTCGTAGGGAATATTTTTGAAGGCATGGCACTAAAAAAACAAATAATAAGGAAACCCATAAAAATCCTAAGAATTTAATTAAAATCATGTAAAAAATATCAAATCAACTCATATACATTTTATAAAATGTAAATTTAATCATCTTATTCCATAGGAAAAAAGAAAATGAAACAAAATAGCCTATTTCAAGTTACACAGCTTAAGTGTGCGGTCTATGGCCTGTGTACCTTTCTCGTGAAACCTATTTCCTAGTGCTACAACCTCCTTTAAGCTTAAATTGCACCTATAATATCCCAAATGTAAAATTAAGAACTGAAATAACACATTCTCAACATCCCATGGAAACTTATGGCTCGTCATGAGTGTTGTCCAAACACACACTCGTAACATACCCCTTCCAATCGTATATCTTTTCTACCAATATCTCTCCAAAATAACATAAATAAAACTCGGAAATAATAACATTTTTTCATGAACCAACAAGGTATACCCTTAACCAACACCTAATGTGTCTTGTGGCATGGATTAAAGGGAATTATCTGCGCCATGGCTTCAGATATAATAAAGCTTCATCATTGGCTGCTTCTGATCGAGGTTGATGGTTTTCATACTGGTGTGTTGGGCCTCTATTTGAACCTAATTACCCTAGATCTGGACCTTTCTACTAATGTTGCAGTCGTGGAGAAGTGGGTGATGAGTGACTATTTTTTATTTTTTCCTCTGGTGATCGGATTAGGGTCGCATTGGCACTGATGGTCGGAGTCATGCGGATGCTTCACAGCGACGGATCAGGTTTGTGTGTTATTCTTTGATGGTATTCTTCAAGCTTCATAATTTTTGGTGATGGTGGTGAATTTGTTATGAAGTGAAATGCAAGCCTTTGGGTGGTGATCAACGCAGTGGTGGTGGGGCGATGGGTAACAGCACAACTTGGGAATGATTTGGATGTATCACTAAGGGTCTGAATGTGCCCTTTGTTCATCTTGTTTTTGGGTTAGAGCTTGTTGGCTTCTAGACCCATGGGCCTATGGGATTTTTGATTTTGGATGTTTTCCACTATGAATTTTGTCCATGATTTTATGAATAGTATATGATGCAGGGTTTCCAGTTGATCGGCATAGCGCATTATGTGAGAAGTGAGGCTTAAAGCAACATTACTAGGTGGGCAACTCGAAAGAGTGATAGATGCACTAACACCTATCATTTTTACCTCTAACCACTTTGGATGGAGGGGTTCTCTTCCATGGTTTTGAAAAGGGTAGCACAGCATGATGGTTCTTAGAAGAGGGGGAAACATGTCATGTGAATGGTGATGACCTTACATATGAAGCGATGCATCTTCGAGGCAGTGTAGCATGGAAACATACAAGCATTGTTGGATGGGAAACTCGAAAGAGTGATGGGTGTACTGACACCTATAATTTGGATCTCTTCCCAGACATGGGAAAAGAGGGGTGCTCTGCCATGACTTCACATTTTTTTTGTTCGATGAAATGGTTGCTGGTAAGGGAGGGTGTCACAACGAGGAGACGAGGATCATGATGCGATATTTCACTGCTCAACTTGGGCCTTTGGTCCACTTTTGGTTTTTAAGTTACTAGGGCTTTAAACCATCAAAATGTAATGTTTCTATGTGCCACTAGGTCTTAGGGTCATGTTAAGGGTTTCCTCTCAACCCTTTTCAAAAGAAGGATTTATATAAAGAACCGAACCCACACTTCCAGGTTCAACACATATAAATACTATGTATTTTTTTATAAAAGAAACCAAACAAATACACAACATTTATTACATTCCATGAACTTTACCAGTATAGGTCTTATAGAATTAGATACATTCCTTACAACTTAATAAAATTGTACAAAATAAAATGAAATAAACCAAAATTATTTAAGTTCACTACCTCCTCAATGAGATACACGTCACAAAGTAAATCCACTAAATCTATGAAAAATAAATTTTAAACATATGGTGTGAAATCATTTTTCCCAGTAAGGGGTTTTAAAACCTCTTATAAATACTTTTAAAATATTATTTTGAAAATAATTTCTAAAATAAATTTATAAATACTTTTTGAAAAACATTATTGAAATTACTTATGCCTTAAAAATACTATAATACCTTTTGAATATACTTATGTTCAAAATTTTCTTTAAAAGTATTCCATTGATTTTTTTTGAAAACAATATACAAGCTTCTAAAAACAAAACATTGAGGCCACTTGAAACATTGAAATCTTTCTTGGCCTACCCACTTGCTAAAGTATGGGTTCACTCCCCAATTCTCTACCATATTTACAATGTTAAAGTGCCAGATTTTATGAAAACATTTGAAGATTGCTTTATATATACATACATTATTCACTAGGTTTTATACTTTAAAAAAATTGAAAACATGTTCTAATAAATAAATTTACACTTATAACTTAATTAAGAAACCTTCTGATAAATTGGAGTAACTGAGTTTCTCTACTTTTCATAAATAAATAGAATGTTATTAACATTCTTGTATTAAATTTTTCTTTCATTAAACACATAAAACCATTTCAAAAATAATTTCCTACATAAATATGATTTATTCAATACACATATATATACAATTAATAAAAACTATTGAATGCATGATATGTCATGTATTATAGATTTTGGCCATATCTTATACAAATTATTACATTATTGTATGTATAAAGACTTTGTGCACATGAAATCATAGGTTTTATTTAAAATTAGAAGATAAAATGATAAAATGTATCATTTATATATAAAATATACACATAAAATAATAATCATAAAATGATTATCTTACCCCATGAAGATTTCATTTATGAAAGAAACAAATTAAACTAATCAATTTAAAGAAAGTAATTTAAAGTAAACAATTTGAAGTAAACAATTTTAAGTGAACAATAATAAAACTATAAATATATTATCTGATAATTAATTAAAACATTGATTCCATGCATTATATTCAATTATTCTTAGAAGAGTTTAAATCAAAGCTTATAAATAAAATTTTGTTTTCTAAACAGATCTGAAAACCCTTGCATATAAATTTGAAAATAAATGATTAATCCTTTTTAATTATTAAAACAAATAAATATAAATATATCAATATACATATATATACATATATATATATATAAATCTTTGTAAATTAAACATAAAATGATAGATTGAAAACATGATCAAACCGTATGATAAATAAAAATAAACAATCCCCTAACAATATAGTTCTAAAAATGCATATAAATATATAGAAGTGTGTGTGTGTGTGTAAATATATATATATGTAAATATATTTATAAATTGAACATAAATTGATAAAAATAAATCTAACTCTTACTTGTAAGTGATAGTGTTCGCTTCTAAACACCAAAAACAATAAATAGGAGGGTTTGGAATGTTGAGCTCGGGTGTTCAAGGTGTGCATATAAGTGTTTATAAGTAGAAAAATAACATGTTTAATCAATCAAGGATGTAAATATTATATGTATCTTTTTTATTAAAATTCATTCATAATTTTGTTTTTGACATGCAAGTGTAGGGTTCATTTTTTTGTTTGATATTGAATATATGTATTATATGTATATATTAATATCGTTATATGTTTAGCCATTAGAAAGTGGGACTCTCACCAATCTTCTCATCCATGCCACTAATTTATATTATAATATTTTATTATTTTAAGTTTTAATCATTTCAATTTTTTTCTAAGTCGTTACTCCCTTTTCCCATCATGTCTCTCCTTTTTCTTTGTATCTCACCTTTATTTTTTTGTCTCTTATGTCACTAATCATTACTATTAATATATTATTATATTATATTTTTAATTGTTGCTAATTGTATGTTATTATATTATATTTTCTCTCTTTTTTTAACAATTTATCATTTCTCTCTTTTTTTTATTACTTTATTTATATGTAACATTTTATTTTTAAACAAAATAGTTTTTTTTAATATATATATATATATATAATTTTTATTTTATATAAATAATTAAAATCACAATTTTTTAAACATATATATAAAGTGTTTTTTATAATAAACTAATTATATATATTTATAATTTATAAATTTTATAAAACAAAAAACATAATATATTTTCATATATTTATAAAATATATTATCTTAAAAATAATGATAATAGTTTTCTTTAAAAAAAATTTTACCCTTAATTATTATTACTATTATTATTATTATCATTAAAATATTAAAACAAATTATAATTATTATATTTTATTTATGTTAAAATAATGGTAAAATTATAATTATAATTAGTATCATAAAGATTAAATTATATATATATATATAAATTTCATTATATATGTGTAAAATGTAATCATTTTAATTTTACAAACAATTTTAGTTACTCAAATAAAAAATAATCAACTAAATATATTTATATTAAAATACTCTTTTAAATAAATTATTACCACATTTAAAAAAATAGTATTTGTTTAGAATTTTAAATAAAAAAATTTTCTTATAAAATAATAATATATTCAAAACATTAAATATTAAAACATACTTTAAAATGAAGAATGTCTATATTTTAACTTTTTTAAAAAAATACATTTATTTTAAGAAAATAATATTTCTTGAAAAGTAATATTTTATAATTTTGAATCAAAATATCTTAGTTTTATAAAAGATTTTATTAAGACCTTTCTTGATTGGTTTTAAATTATAAAAAAAATTATTAAATAAATACTTAATTAAAATAAATTACTATTTAAATTTCTTGGGTTGTTACATTCTTCCCCCTTAAGAGAATTGCACCCTCGCAATTCGTTCGACATATTTAAAGAAATATATTCTAAATTTTCATCTTTAAAATTAAAAATAAAACTAGAATTGTTAAACTTATATACTCTACCAACAATATCTAATCTTCAAAATTGTCTATAGCGTTGTTCTGATACCAAGTGTAAAGACCTGAACCCGTGCTTTCAGGTTCCAAACATATAAATGCTATGTATTTTTTTTATAAAAGAAACTGAACAAATACACAACATTTATTACATTCCAGGAACTTTACCAGTCTAGGTTTTGGAGAATTAGATAAATATCTTACAACTTAATAAAACTATACAAAATAAAATGAAATAAACAAAAAGTCTTCAAGTGTACTGCCTCCTCAATGAAATACACATCACAAAGTAAATCCACTAAACCTGTGAAAAAATAGATTTTAAACATAGGGTGAGAAATTATTTTTTTTAGTAAGGAGTTTTAAAATATTTGATAAATACTATTAAAATATGATTTTGAAAATACTTTCGAAAATACATTTCAAAATATATTTTTAAAACATTATTGAAATTATTTCCATCATAAAAATACTATAACACTTTTGAAAATACTTACATTCAAAAATTGATTTAAACATATTCCAATGATTTTTTTTAAACAATATCCAAGCTTCTGAACAAAAAAATACTAAGGCCACTTGAAACATTGAAGGTTGTCTTGGGCCTACCCACTTACCAAGGGATGGGTCCACTCTCCAATTCCCTACCATATTTACAACGTTCAACCATCAGATTTTATAAAAACATTTTAAGATTTCTTTATATATACATACATTATTCACTGGGTTTTCTACTTTAAAAACATTGACAACATGTGATAATAAATAAATTTACACTTATAACTTAATTAATAAATCGTCTGATAAATTTGAGTAACTGGGTTTCTATACTAATCATAAATACATAGAATGTTATTAACATTCTCATATTAAAGTTTTCTTACATTAATCACATAAAACCATTTCAAAAATAATTTCCTACATAAATATGATTTATTTAATACACATATATATACAATTAATAAAAACTATTGCATGCATGATAAGTCATGTATTATAGATTTTGTCCATATGTTATAAAAACTATGAAATTCATGTATGTATAAAGACTTTGTGCACATGAAATGATAGGTTTTATTTAGAATTAGAACATAAAATGATAACATTTATCATTTATATATAAAAGATACACATAAAATAATAATCATAAAATGATTATCTTACCCCATGAAGATTTAATTTATGAAAGAAACAAAATAAACTAGCAATTTAAAGCAAGTAATTTAAAGTTAACAATTTGAAGTGTATAATAATAAAACAATTAATAGCTTATGTGATGATTCATTAAAACGTTAATTCCATGAATTATGTTCAATTATTCTTATAAGAGTTTAAATCAAATCTTAGAAATAATTTTTTTTCTAAACAGATCTGAAAATCCTTGCATATAAATTCAAAAATAAATGATTAATCCTTTTTAATTCTTAAAACAAATAAATATAAATAGATCGATATACATATATACATATATATATATACACATATATATATACATATATATATACATATATATATACATATATATATATACATCGATACACACACACACACACACACATATATATATATATATAAATCTTTGTAAATTAAACATAAAACGATAGATTGAAAACATGATCAAACTCTTTGATAAATAAAAATAAACAATCTCCTTACAATATAGTTCAGAAAATGCATAAAATAGGTATAAAGATATATATATATATATATATATATGTATGTATATTTATAAATTGAACATAAATTGATAAAAATAAATTTAACCCTTACTTGTAAGTGAGAGTGTTGGCTTCTGAACACTAGGAAGAAGAAATATGAGGGTTTGGCAGGTTGAACTCGGGTGTTCAAGGTGTGCATATAAGGGTTTATAAATAGAAAAGTAACATATTTAATCAATCATGGATGGAGATATTATATATCTCTTTTTGATTAAAATGCATTCAGAAATTTCTTTTGACATGCAAGTGTCTGATTCAATTTTTTTATATTGAATATATATAGTATATGTATATATTAATATCCATGTATATTTAGCCATTTGAAAGTGGTACTTCCACTAATCTTCTCATACACACCTCTTTTTTCAATATTATAATATTTTATTATTATATTAACTTGTAATCATTTTAATTTTTTTCTTTTTTTTTTGTCTAAGTCGTTACTCCCTTTTTCTATCACATCTCTCCTTTTTTTGTATCTCACCTTTTTTTATTTTTTTATATCTTATGTCACTAATCATTACTATTAATATATCATTATATTATATTTTTAATAATTACTATTAATATATTAATATATTATATTTTCTTTCTTTTTTTAACAATTTAGCATTTCTCCCATTTTTTATTACTTTCTTTATATGTAACATTTTATTTTTAAACAAAATAGAATTTTTTTTAAATATATATATATATATAATTCTTTTCTTATATAAATAAATAAAATCACATTTTTTAAACATATATATAAAGTGTGTTTTTTTAATAAAATAAGTATATATATTTATAATTTAGAAATTTTATAAAACAAAAATGTAATATATTTTTATATATTTATAAAATATATTATCTTAAAAGTAATAATAATAATTTTTATAAAAAAATGTTTTACCCTTAATTATTATTACTATTATTATTATTATCAATAAAATATTAAAACAAATTATAATTGTCATATTTTATTTATGTCAAAATAATGGTAAAATTTTAATTATAATTGGTATCATAAATATTAAATTATATATACATACATTTTATTATTTTTGTGTAAAATGTAATCATTTTAATTTTTTAAATAATTTTTATTATTCAAATCAAAAGAAATCAACTAGATATATTTATATTAAAATACTCTTTTAAATAAATTAATACCTAATTTAAAAAAATAGTATTTGGTTATAATTTTAAATCAAAATATTTTTCTTGTAAAATAATAATATATTCAAAACATTAAATATTAAAACATACTTTAAATTAAATAATATATATATTTTAACTTTTTTTTAAATACATTTATTTTAAGAAAACAATATTTCTTGAAAAGTGATATTTTATAGTTTTGAATCAAAATATCTTAGTTTTATAAAAACTTTTATTAAGACCTTTCTTAATTGGTTTTAAATTATAAACAAATTATTAAATAAATACTTAATTAAAATAACTTACTATTTGAATTTCTTAGGGTGTTACATGTTCCTTTTAAATAAAAAAGGGGTGTTTCTCCCTACCTATTCTTAAAAAAAACCTGGCATGACCTCTCCATATATTGGCAAGTCACACACCAAAATAAGTAAAACCAAAATGAATAAAACACCAAACATGGCATGACATAAATGAAATCTCAAAATGAAACCATGTCAACCAATATAATTAAACATCTACAATTTTTAATATATACATAGAACTAAACATGGTTATACATTATAATCCAAAATAAGAAAAAGCAACGGTTACCCGTCTCTATAAGACATGGGGATCAAAGCCCTTCATGTCACCACTACCAATCCTAGTACTTTTTTAACACAAGAACCCACCGCAACCAAGTGAATCAATTTCTTTACTTGTATGAGTCAGAACAAGGTCTACATACACCTTTTAATATACTATATAAAAAGTATCAAATTTAATCCTCATGAAAAACAAGTAACAAGCTAGATCACTTAAGTTTAAATTCTATGAATAAACAAAGTAGTAAGATGCTTTAATAAATACTACTCAAGAAAAATAGGCATCATAGGATAAGTCATCATGGGGAGATGCTAAGGAACTAAGGTTGGAGATTCTTAGGTTTTCTCTACATCATACTCATCTTATAATAGTATAAGTAAGTTCTTCTGGGAGAAATGTTTTGACCCAATGAACATGTTGGGGGGAGCATTATGTCCCGTCCGGCAAGCCAATTTAAGAGAATATTGTGTCCCAATTATAAGTATCCAAGAGAGCTCCATTTCCTAGTGATAATCATGTCATAACATAATGTCATCCCACCTAGAATCCCACCTAATCACCCAAAGTACTCACCCATGAGGTTTAAAGATTTTGAGTTCCATTCAAAACAACCCATGAATAATTAAATCTCACTTTAAATATAAAGTTCATTAATAATTAAAACTTGTATAAATCAAAAGGATTCATTTCTATCTTCCCATGAAATCAATTACATCAAAAACCATGAAAAATATAGCTCAAGCATTTCATTGAACACCTTATGGATATTAATTTAAACTAATATGTTTTCATTCATTTAGTTTTCCCAAATTAGAAATCCAAGTGTTAAGATAGTATTAAATAAAATTCATCAATATCAATATAATACTACCAAAAAATTATCTAAAAATATATCAAGCATTCATGGTTAAAAATGTAGAATTTTCATAAGGCTACCTACCAGGAATTGATTGAATCTTCTAGAAATCATTGTTTCCCACCAAATAGAATGATAAGAGATCTATTAATTGAGATTACAAGACCTGGGAATAGAAACCCATAATTAAAAACCAAGGAAACCATAACCCTATGTCACCATGGTCATTGGGTGATTTGAAGGAGGGAGAATAGTGAAGAAGATGAAGAGGAAGAAGAGAGGAGTTAATTGTGTAGATCTTAAAAATTTGGTGAAGAAATTAAAGAGGGGCTAAGGAGAAGAGAGAGATGAATTGGAATTGATGCATGGAGGGAGATGGAGGGGTGTCTGGGTAGAAGAAAGAAAATAAGGGTGGAATCCAAGAGAAGTCACTCAAAAGTAATTTTTTTTAAATATTACAACTAGTTACACAAATAAGTGATCCCATGCATGTCGCTCATGCAACCTACTATTTTTTGGGGTTCCCAATTATCAGGAAAGAAGATATTTTGATTATCCAGGGGTAGGTCCCAGGCCTCAATGTATCATTTCTCCATGGGTGGTGGCTCTCATGCTTATGCCATGGGATCAGATGCATGGATTTCTTGTGGAGGCCAAGGTCATCAGCGGTAAGAGTTCATGGCCTTTCTGAGAAGTCAGTGTGTGCCAGTTGTTCCGCTTTAGGTTCCTCCATTGAGGTAGTTCCATCTGAGGCAGTAGTAGTAGGTTTCTCTAGTTTGGGATTACTATATATTAGTTGGGGTAGGTATAGGATATCCCCAGTATGTTCCCCGTCCTTAGAGAGCATAGTGAGACTATAGAGGTGGTCACTAGTAGGGTTAGAGAGGTCATGGAGCAGGTCGTGGTCAGCTTCATGCTTTAGTGTTTCCAGCACCAGGCAGGCTAGACATTGTTCGAGGTACCCTTTTCTTGTTTTCTACTTAGGTACATACCTTGTTTGATCCAAGAATGATGCACTCATTCATATCACCTACCATTTTCCATGATTTGGGACTTGAGGTAGATATACTTCCAGTGCCCTTGGCATTGACTACACTAGTTGGAGGTCGAAATGACTTTTTTGAATTGTGTAGAAACTATGATCCTGGGATGTCTGAGCCCGGAGCGATGTTGTGTTATATGGGGAAGAGAGGCCTGGATGTGATGTGAGCCTGGTATGGCTGAGCTTGGAGTGATTTTGTGGTATGAGGGGTAGGGAGGCCTAGTTGATGTGGTAGCAGTTAATGCCTAGGGTGGAGAGATGTATTGGTATATGCATGTGGGTGTTAGGGATGGAACCGGAGATGACGGAATAGGTTAAAGTTGGACTTACCTGATGATATGAATGTTAGATTATTTTTTGAATTAGTAGAGGTTAATAATTTCTTATGGGTATCATCATTTATGTTCTCATGATCGTAACTATGTCACCCACGATCTCGAGTTGGGTAAGGTGGTGTTTTCCCTGAAGTTGTGAAGGAATTACCTCATCGGTGAGCATTTTTTAGTCTTCATTGATCATAAGATCCTGAGGTATGTTTTCTCCCAATGTGACTTGAACTTGCACCAGCTTCAGTGGATGGAGTTCTTACAGGATTACAACTTTGAGATTTTGAATACATCTAGAAATGGGAATGTTGTAGCTGATGCACTGATCAGGAATTCATGCAGTCATGCAGTGTGAGAATCAGGTGATTCCTAGAGAGTGGTATCAGAGGTTTGGTTGAGGGATGGGATGGAGTTTGGAGTTTGGAACAGGTGATGTTGCGTGGGGTGGTAGGGAAATGGTATTAGTTAAATTTATAAAGCACTGTAAACACGGTAGACTATCTTAGACATGGGTATTTAAGTCCCCCTGTGATCTGATGCATGGACCTTTAAGCTTACAGTGGCTACTAAATGAGGTGATAATGGTTATAGGGTAGATACCTAGGAAAGGAACATGCATCATTCTTCTTTGTTATTGTCTTTTAATGGGTAAACCATGGGATAGGTTAACCTAAAAAAGAATAAAAGAAAACAATTAATTAATGTTAAGGTCTTCCATATTCTAAGTTTAGGAATTCTAACTGTTTGTTCTTTTATAGGCATGACTCCAGGTCAATGACCTCATCAGGTTCGCACAAAAGATGTTTAGCAGGTTTTGCTAGTATATTGCTGCAGAGTAGAGGTTAATGATGATAACACTTGGAGGAGGACACTTTTAGAGTTTTAGTTTTAGAGTCTGTAGAGGTATGAGGGCTCCATTTTAGATGAAATCATAGAATATTGGTTGGAGGAGGTGGAGATAGCCTTTAGTTTGATCTATGATCAGAAGGAGCACAGGGTATTGTTGGCTATGACGATATTGTGTGGGGTAGTGAGGCAGTGGTGGTTCTTGTTCCTCATAGATCATGAGTAGTCTCCAGTCTCATGGGAGGAGTTCTGATACTAATTTATACTTGAGTTTCTTTCTTCAACCATGAAGGTAGGCAGTCGCTAGGAGATGTTAACCCTTTGGTAGGGTATCTCTAATGTATGAGAGTTTGAGATCCATTTTAAGAACCTTTTGAGATATATTTTGGACCTATTTATAAATGAGGAGTCTTGGGAGGGTAATTTCAAGGAGTCTTTGCATCCAGAGATCCAGTACGAGGTCACCTCATTTATGCTAAAGACACATCTCGAGGTGCTAGCAAGAGTAGAGGTCATCGAGATGACATGATTTAGAACTAGATTGTCATGAGAGGGGATTCTTCATGATTCCTCATGAAGAAGATTTGTGTTCCAGGGTTATCAGTTGGCAGGATAGAATATCTTTTGATCATCTGGGGTAGGTCACATCCCTCAATGTCTCATTTCTCTGGGGGCAATGGTTCTTGGACCCATGCTAAGGGATCATATGCATGTTTTTATTGTGGAGGCTAATTTCATCAACAGAAATAGTTCTTGGCCTTTCTAAGTGGTCAGTGTGCACCAGTTCTACTTTAGGTTCCTCCATTGTGGTAGTTCCAACCAAGGCAGTAGTAGCAGATTTCTCTAGTTTGGGATCAGCAGAGAGTAGATGGGGCAGGAAGAGGATAGCCCTAGGATGCTCATCATCCCCAAAGAGCAGAGTGTGGCCATGTATTTAGTCTTCATCGTGGTCATAGAGTCCATGGAGCAGGTCGTGGTTAGCTTCATGCTTTAGAGTTTCCATCACCAGGAGATCCAGACATTTTTCTAGGTACCCTTTGCTTGTTTTCAACTTGTGTGCATGCCTTGTTTTATCTGGGAGTGACACACTCCTTCATATCACCTGCCCTTGTCCATGATTTGGGACTTGAGGTAGAGAGACTTCCAGTTGCCTTGATGTTGAATACGCCAGTTAGAGGTCGAGCTGACCTATTAGTTGTATGCAAAAAGTGTAAGTTAGTAATGGGGAAAAACCGTTCTTGGGGATATTTCCTATGTCTACGGATAAAACCATATGACATAATCCTATGCATGGATTAGTTTTATTTGGTGCAGACTATCATGGATTTATTTAGGAGTAAGGTTTCATTATTTGATATTGATAGAGATCCAATAGTATTTATTGGTGAGAGATACCCTCGAATGGGTTAGAGTCATGTTTAATATATCTGTTTATTATTGTAATTTGATGTTAATAAAATTGATGAAAGTATGCATGTTCAATCTGTTTCCTCTCATTCCTATTTTCCATGTGCTGGAGTTTGATCTACATGTTCTAATAGATTTTTTTGGTAGTTTGTTGGCATTTTTGTGGTGCGACGTCCTATAGTGGATGCATTTCTTACGGTATAGGCGATTAGAATCCACAATGTTGGTTCGTTCTTATATGAAAAACATTGAAACCCTTTTGACATAATGGATTCGATGCTTCTATTTTATTTACATGAAATCGTAGAGCTAGTATGATTTAACCCCTTGGATTGCAATGTAATTTTACCTAATAATTATCTAAACTAGATTATAGAATTGATATCGATCTCATAGTGATGTTGTTGTTTGTATCTTGATAACAGTTTGTCTCTTGTTTTTTTAGATAGTATGGTATCTATGTTGTGATTGTTATGATTGGTTTAGCATGTTTTTCTTGATGGAAATTAGTAAAGAACATAAATCTGTAATTAATTGATAATTAATTGGCTAAAAGATTACAGAGGCATGTTTAATGAATCTAGTTGTTGTTGTAATTTGATGATAATAAAATTGATGCAAGTATGCATTTTTAATTTAATTGGTTAAGGAACCTAAATCATGTTAATTCTTGATGATAAAATAATTAAAGGCATGTTAAATTAATTTTTTAATTAATTTGTGATAGTTGTGATAGCTTGTTTCTTAGATTTCTTGTAGTTGGAACCTGTGATAATGAATCTGTTAATTAAATATGGAATAAGAACTAGTTTTGTGATAAAAGATAATGCATTTTATGTCCTGAGTTGTCTTCTTTCTTGTAAATTCCAAGTGCCTTATTTTTTAGAGCCGTGAGAGATCATTGTCTGTAATGGCTGGATGCCTTGTTTTAGGGCCAAGAGCCCAGTTGCTTTGTTTGTTTCCTGCTACTTGTGATGTGAGCCTGGGATGGATGAACTTATAGGGTTATTGTGGTATGAGGGGTGAGAAGGCCCGGATGTGACATGATCCTGGGATGGCTAACCCTAGAGGGGTGTTGTGGTATGAGAGGCGGGAAGGTCTGGTTGTTGTGACAGTAGTTGATACCTGGAGTGGTGATATGCATCACTATATGCATGTGGGTGTTGGGGAGGACACTGGAGATGACAGAATGGGTTGAATTTGGGATTACCCATTAATATGAAATCTCTATGCTTGTTTGAATCTATTGTTTGGCCGACAGATAGGTTTTTTGTTTATCTTCTTTCCTTTCCCCACCACTTGAGGTAGATGGACAAGCTTGGTTGTTTACTTTGTTTGTTAGATTAGGATGTTTTCCTAGTGTACCTGGTAATATGGAATGTAATGTTATTAAAAAATGAATAAATTTTTAACCCATGGGGTTGGATCTTGATAGGATGTAATACTGAGGTTATCATTCTGAGAAGTTGTGGACTTGGTTTTCTTATGCCTGGAGGGCATGGAAATTTGTTGTAATGCTAATGCAATGTAATGTGAGAAATGAAAATGGTTAATTAATGATTAATGAATTAATTAACATAAATTGAAACTGATTAAAAACAATTAAATAACTTAATGTATCTCTTTAAATGGTTGTGTTCTTATAGGTTATCTAGTCTTAGTAGTGGGCACGGGTGAGGTTGTGTGGGCTAGTAGGGCAACAGTGTCAACTAAGTTTAGAAAGCACTATAAACATGGGAGACCGACTGAGACATGGGTATTTAGGGCCCCTACTGATATGATGCATGGACCTATAATCTTACAGTGGATACTAAAAGAGGTTATACTGGTTTTAGGGTGGAGACCTAGGAAAGGATCATGTATCATTCTTCTTTGTACATGTGTTTGAATGGGTAGACCTTGGGTTAGGTTAACCTAAAATTAATAAAAGAAAATAATTAATTAATTTTAAAGTCTTCTATATTCCAATTTTATGAGCTTTAACTATTTATTCTTTTTCAGGTATATCTCTAGGTCGACATCCTTGTCAGTTTTTTACAGAATATGTTCAGCAGGTTTTGCTAATAGATCTCCACAGAGTAGTTATTGACGATGATGACACTTAGAGGAGGACACTCCAAGAGTTTCAGTGCCAGAGTATGCAGAGGTATGGGGATCGATAGGGGATTCTTTTCTTCTCTATTTATTTATTTTTAATCATAGAGCTAGAATGATTTATCCCCTTGGATAGAAATGGAATTTAACCTAATAATTCCTTCAATCGGATTAAATAATTGGTATCGATCGCTTTGCGATGTTGTTGTTTGTACTGTGATAATGGGTTACCTCTTGATTTTCTAAATAGTGTGATATTTATACGGTACTTGTTGTGCTTGGTTTAGAATGTAACATTTTTAAAGAACATAAATCCAAAATTATTTATTAATTAATTGACTAAAAGATTAAAGATACATGTTTAATTAATCCAGTTGTTGTTGTAATTTGATGATTATCAAATTGATGCAAGTACGCATGTTTAATTTAATTTATTAATGAACTTGAAGCATGTTAATTCGTGTTGATAAAATAATTATAGTTGTGTTAAATTAATTGTTTAATTAATTTGTGACAGCTTGTGATATCTTGTTTCTTAGGTTTCCCATAGTTGGAACCTATGAATAATGAATCGGGTAATTCAAGATGGAATAAGAACTAGTTGTTTGAAAAAATATAATGCCTTTATGGGGCCTAAGTTTCTCATTTTCTTGTAAAGTCCATGTGCCTTGTGCTTTATATCCATGATATCTTGTTGTGTGTGAAGGCTGGATGCCTTGCTTTATGGGTAAGAGTCCAGTTGCAATGTTTTTTTCCTGCTTCTTATGATGCGTTGTGAACATGGGATGGCTGGTCCTGGAAGGTTGTTGTGGTATGAGGGGAAGGGAGGCCCAGTTATTGTGGAAGAAGTTGATGCCTAGAGTGGTGAGATGAACCAGTTTATGCATGTGGGTGTCGGGGATGGCACTGGAGATGACGGAATAGGTTGAGGTTTGTCTTACCTATTTATATGAAAGTTTGATGTTTGTTGAATCTATTGTTTAGACGATGGCTAGATTTCTTGTTTACCTGCTTTCCTTTCCCCACTTCTTGAAGCATATAGATTTTCTTGGTTTCTTACCTTATTTGGTAGCTTAGGAGGTTTTCCTAGAGTACCTGGTAATATGGAAAATAATAATGTTAATAAATGAATAAAAGTTTAACCCATGGGGTTAGAGCTTGCTGGGATAAAATACTGAGGTTATAATTTTGAGAAGTTGTGGACTCGACTTTCTTATGCCTAGAGGGCATGGAACTTTGTTGTGATGCTAATGAAATATAATTTGGAATTATCAATGGTTAATTAATGGTTAAAAATTAATTAATGTAAAGTGAAACTAATGAAAAAGGAATAAAGTAATTTAATGTAGCTCCTTAAATGGTTGTGTGCATATAGGATATCTGGTCTTAGCAGTGGTAGTCAGGTGTTCGAGAGACGTTACTTGCAGTTGAGTCTAAGACTGGTTTATTCCCATAGTGTGGTTGTGAGCTATATTATATCATGTACTTTTTGTGTTTCTATACGCTAATCCACCCATTAAATTAAGGAAACCGACACCCTGGGGATTCTAAGCCCTATGAGGTGTTTTCCCCAACATCCTGGTGGGAAGATGGATGGATAACTACCCACTTTGGTCCCTCTCTCTTCTCTTAGTAGTTACTTGTGATGGTATTCATGACATCTAGTTTTCCCCATATATGTGTGTAGATGGATTTAATATCTTGTGGTTATTTTACACACATGTATTCTGGATATAGTTTTCTAACAACTATTATAGGTATGATGTGTATAGACTCTGATGGATTGAGGATTCCTACTCGGTGTATGGGTTGTGATGGCTTGAGGTATAATACCTAATGTATGATACACGTTATGTAGGCTATGGTGGATCCCAGAAACTACCTGGTTACTTTTTTTTATGTGTAGTGGTGGTTTTTTGCATGAAATGCATGTTGTGGTGCTTCACCCAGGTGTCTACGGGGTAAACTTTTTTGGAGAGAGATACTTAGGACAAGCGACATTAGGGAAAAGCGGAAAACCAATGGGGAAGTGGTAACAGGTTACCCTTGATATTATTTATTATATAATATTCTCTTGTATTTGATACTTGGTGAGAGTATCCATGGTGAGGTTGGGAACTTAGTATACCTATTTAGGTGATGTGTTAGTTTCACTTATTTTACATTGCGCTTTAGTATGCTTTCCATGATTTTTCATGAGGTGATTTGGGAATGATCCTACTGAGTATACTTTTATACTCAACCTATGTATATATAAAATATTTTTCAGGTCAGTTGGAGTAGGTTGGAGATCAAGGGTACCCTGCTAATGCTTCCCCACTGGTTTTAAACTCTACCCCAATGTTGCACACCCTGAGCATCTCTCTCCAAAGAGGATAGCTCGCAGACACCTGGGCAAAACACCACAACATGCACCTCATGTATCACACCACCATGTCCCCATCACCAAAAGTAATCATGTAGTTTCTGGGATCCACCACAGCATGCATAACATGTATCATACATCGGGTATTATACCTCAAGTCATCACAGCCCATACAACGAGTAAGGAACCTCAACCCATAACAGACTACACATGTTATACCTATAGTAGTCCTTAGGAAACTATATCCAGAATACATGTGTGTGAAAATAACCACAAGTAATTAAAAACCACTACACACATATATGGGGAAAACTAACCACTATTCATACCAGCATGAGTGACTACCAATAGAAGATAGTGGCATCAAAGGGGGTATTCATTCATCCATCCTCCCACCGGGATGTTGGGGAAAACACCCCCTAGGGCTCAGAATCCCCAGGGTGTCTCAGAAACCCTAGGGTGTCATTTTCCCTAACTGATAGGGTGGAGTAGAGTATAAAAATGAAAAATGTGCATGATATAATATAGATGAAAACCACAGTATGGTAATAACCTAGTCTCAGACTCAACTATAACTAACGTCTCTCGGACTCCTGGCTACCACTACTAAGACCAGATATCCTATAAGCACACAACCATTTAATGATCTTCATTAAGTTATTTTATTCATTTTCATCAGTTTAACTTTACATTAACTAATTATTAACCATTAATTAATCATTTACATTTTCCACATTGCATTACATTAGAATCACAACAAATTTTCATGCCCTACGAGCAAGAAAAATGAGTTCATGGCTTCTCAAAATTATAACCTCAACATTGAATCCTAGGAAGATTCAACCCCATGGGTTAAACATTTATTCATTTATTAACAACATTACTTTCCATATTATCAGGTACTCTAGGAAAACATCCTAATCTACCAAAAAAAGTAAATAACCAAGCACATTCATCTGCCTCAAGAAGTGAGGAAAGGAAAGCAGATAAACAAACAATCTAGTCGTCGGCCAAACAACAGATTCAAACAAGCATCCAGCTTTCATATAAATGGGTAAGCCCAGATTCAACCCATTCTATCATCCCTGATGTCCTCCCCAACAACCACATGCCTATCCCGATGCATATCTCCATTACAATCATCAAATGCTTCCATAACAATTGGGTCTTCCACCCAACATTCCACAACAACCCTCTAGGATCAAGTCACATCACAAGTAGAAAAAAACAATCATAGTAACCAGGATCTTGGCCCCAAATCAAGGAATTCATCCCTCACACACAATAAGCTCTCATGGCTCCAAATAACAAGGCACTCGGCCTTTACAAGAAAGCGGGAAACTCAGGACCTATAAAGGCATTATCTTTTATCACACAACTAGTTCTTATTCCATCTTGAATTAACCGATTCATTATTCACAGGTTCCAACTACAGGAAACCAAAGGAACAAACTATCTCAAGCTATTAAAAATTAATTAACTAATTAATTATCTCCATGTTTAGATCCCCCTCCCAATGTAGCCTTCTCTTTCTTTTCATAACCCTCAATAAAAAAATTAACGTATTGCATCAGCCTCCACATGTTCAAAAGATCATTCTAAAACTATTTTCATCTTTTAAGATCATGAAATGTGGTTTACAAGTTTCCATTGGTTTCAAAGGAAAACATCATGGTTACTACTACCTAATTGACTTCTGTCAAACCTATACATTTCAATGCATGCAGAGGGTGCTTGTTGCATGTCCTAAGTTTTTTCCCACATTCCTCACCTTTTCATTATGTAATGGATATTCACTGCACATCCCCACAATATGAATATTTTGTATCATTGGTCACTAAATATATTCATGAACACTTGTATTTTCTATCATACTTGAATAATGTGGTAACTAAATTCCATAATTAATTCATGTAATATAACTTTTAATCATCCTACTCAATATATCACATTTTTTTCCCATGTTCTTTGCATAAACCAACCTTGAACATTTTTCACACACTTCATGTAATGACTCGGCCTGGCCTATCATTCAAACCAGCCTTCCACTGACCTGAGGGCATTCTCAATCCCCACGATCTGGTGATAAGCTCCAGGGAATCAGACATATCTATAATTGGAATGATTTTTCCCTTAAAATAGAGTAAAAGAATAAGCATATTTCTAATTAAATTTCTACATGACCCATCCATAGTTCAACATTTATTCCAAAAACAAAATATAACATACAAAAAAACATAATCAAGTATCAAATATAAACTAATCTCTCGGCTCACCCTCCAAACTCTCTCACTTATCCATCATACCTCTGCTCACCCCCCCCCCAAACTCCCTCAACATTTTGCAGCTCAACAATCATCCACTATCCACATTAATAATGAAAACCACCAATACCAAAATGAAAAAAACAAAAAAGAAATAATTTAATGGGTCGCACACAAGACATGCTATAAATATATAGGTATCCCTACAAAATCAGGTAATAGGAACAATTAGTCGAATGTAATAAAATAAACTAAAACCACTAACCTTAAAATCCCAAATCACTCAACACTTCAAGGGATGTCATAAGCCAATATTGAACCTGAAACTGAGATATAACATAATTTTGTGCACATAAGAACTCAGTAGGCCACCACCAACCTTGCCACATGACCAAATTTTAATTTAAGATCCATTTCAAGATATTTTTAAAATACATTTACAAAATAAGGTTTTTTTAAAAATCCTTTACAAAAAAGAAACATGAAGTAAAATAATTTTTTGTTAAATATATTTTCTTTATCTTAAATAAATGAAAATAATCACTTAAAACCCATTTTAAAAAACCAAACCCTCTATACCCTAACTTTCATTCAAGGGTCACTTATAAAATCATTTAGAAATTATAATTTTAGACCACCTTAAAAACCATTTTAAAACCACAAGTGAAAACATTAAATTCCAATGATTTTCTCAAAATAAATTTGAAAATCATTTAGAGAAGAAAATCCAACAATAATGGGTGAGTAACCAAATAGGCAGGCACCACACATCAAGAAATGTAAATAATGTAGTAAAATAGGGTTCTAGAGTCATCATAAGTATAGGGGAGCACAATTAACATATAGAGGAAAAATCCTATGTGAAACATCAATCAAAGAATGTGTGTTATAGGTTACTTACTAGAACTTGAGTACATTATCCTGAACTAGTGACTAGATTCTTATGTCGGAACTTAAGAACCTATCAACATCCTAAAAATCCTAAAGAACTAGTTGGGACATATAAAAATTATGTTAGATCATTAGGTCCAATGAGCACCTTACATTAGTTGACACATGATCCATACTAAATCTTTCACATATCCAGCCTTAATTAGTTATGTGAGTTCTTGTGACAAAAGAAATTGAGGGTGAGCAAAAAATTAATCAACACATCCAATAATAAATATAAACCATAATCTTACCCTCACCTCTAGATCTCTTTCATGGAACATCCCCATGAACATATCCATAGCATATATAACATAATAATGCCCCACAGGACAAAATATATATCAATCATGGGAAATCCCCCTTGGGGTACAATCTGGAAAGGGGATCAAGAGGGTGTCACACACACCACCTCATTTAGAAAACAATTCAAAGATCCAAATAGGAATTCACAAAATTTATTCGGGATGTCGAGTCTCTTTAAACAAGTCAAATCATTTAAAAACAACTTTGAAACGTTTTATCTGAAGCCACTCATGGACCCAATTTAGAAAAACTACCCTCATTTTATAAAAAAATCCTCTTTATTTTATTCTAAAACCAAAATGGGTATATTTCATTTATAAACCACAAATTTCATTCAAATAAAAAATTTAAATAATTTATTAATACTTAAAATTTCAAGTACCACTTGAAATTCCAAGTAAAACTATTGGAAAAATAAATTAAAAACCCACAAAATTTTTATAAATCCCAAACTCACTTTTAAAGATTCATTCAAGTAATTTAAATAATAGGGATAGCCAGTTTGATAAAATGGGTTTTAACATGTTATGAAATTAATTAGATATCCTACACTAAGATAAAAATTAAGTAAAACTTGATTTCCATTTCAATTAATACTTGATCATATTTAATAATATCATCATAAAATTAAACCATAAATTTAATACCCAATAAATCCATGATTCTAAAATTAAAATAAAGTGTATAGGGAAAACCAACATGGAATTTATAGTGATAGAGTTGAAAAGTGTTACCTTTGATGGAGATCGCCCAAATAAGAAAAGATATGCACGAGCCTTGGAATAAATAATCGGAACCAAAATTGGACTGAAAACTGTATAGGGTTTATCTGATTTGCATGTAGTGAGAGGGGAGGGAGAAAATGAAAGGAAATGGATAGAGAGGGGAAAGGAGTTCATATCTCAAACAATCCATCCAAGAATTGGAGGAAAATAAAGGAGAGGAGGCATACCGAAGGGGGGTCTTGGCCTTGGGAGTGTGTGTCAAGGGAGTTCATCAGGGGTAGGTTGTGCATCGTGAAGCCCACAACCACCACCCCCCTCCCCCCCCCCACCTCTCACTTCCTTTTATTCATTAATATTATTATAATTGTTATTATTATAATTATTTATTTTATTATTATTATTTATTACCATTATTATTATATTTTTATTATTCATGATCAATAATTATTCATCCCTGTTATTTACCAAAATTTATTACATTATTATTATTAAACTCACAAATAATATTAAACAAATAAAAAAGTAAAATAATACCCAAAATATGGGGTATTTCAATCTCTTTATCATGCTATTTGTTTCCCTCAAAAAGTCTTTGGTCAAAACAGAAGGTGACAAACAAGGGAAACCATTGCACCTCTAAGAGAAAATGAAAAATAATACTGAATCTATCCATCATTTAGAAATATTATAAATTTTGAGATAAGAAACTAGAAATAGCAAAAGCAATAATCCATGATAAACCAGTCACACCCCCAAAAGATAACAATAAAAACATCCATGAAGTGGTTTCATCGAATTCTTCCAACCAGAGATGACCAAAGATCAAAAAACAAAGGCACATAAATCATGCACATTGAGTCACAAGATGTCAGCTAGACCACCATGAACCCTGAACATACATGATTTAGATAATTTAAAATATCTATAAACATTGGAAACCACATAGGGGAACCGAGTCCTACCCTGAAACCAGTCACCAGTGTCAATCCTCAGGTCCATGATCTCGATTGACCATACCTAGTTCAGCCAATGTCAGGGTGTATTTGAGCACATCGCGGTGACCATGTCAGCCACAGTATCATGACCTTCCCATAGGTATTTCTCATGAACTCCCTGTAGGGTGGTTTCACGACCACCCATATTGGTGTTTTCATATCCACCTTATAGGGTGCTTTTATAACCTCCCCATAGGAAGTTTTCACAACCACCCTCAGGGTGTTTTCTTTAGTATCACAAGACTTCCTACAATGGATTTTTCATTTATTTAGTATCATTTCCACCTTAATGGGTGTTTTCCACATCTTTAGTTCAGGACTGCCTTAAGGGCGTTTTCCATTCAAAGCATCAGGATTGTCCCCAAGGGAATTTTCATTTCTTTAAAAAACAAAGCAAAATATTCAACAATATTTGTCAAAAAAAATTAAGTCCCCACTTCGATTTGAAATTTTCATTTTCAATACAAGGCACAATTATCTCATCATGAGCCATTGTTTCAAATTAACAAATCATTATAAAATCCAAACCACCATCTATTATTCATTTAATAAGAGGCTATAACAGGCCTTTACAATTCACACTACATCATTTTATTACGAATTAATTATCTCCTTACCAATTCATGAATTAACATTTCTAACATAACTCTCATGGTCCTCTTCATGAATCATTATTACCCATTACCAATATAAAATCCATTTCATAAAATGATTCCATTTCATGGGAATCCATTTCATTTAACCACTTCAAGATTAAATAAAAACTAGGGAATCCTCTTTAGAACTAACCACCATAAGGTTTATAAACCATGTCATTAAGACTTTAACATGACACAAATTATGAGTTTAAAACATAATCCACTAAGCCTTTTGAAAACTTTGTTTACTGATTAAGCATCAATAACATTTCAATATGTCACTTATTCTTTCAACGGTGTCATTCTAGTTTACTGATCCACATTAGAAACTTAGAGATAAAATCTCCAACTAAGGTTCCCACTTTGGAATTGTACTTTATTTAGGTTGATAACACATTTAATTAAGGCATGTGATTTGGGTGGAAACATAACAAAAACATTTAATTTATTTCAAGTCCATTGTTCGGTAAACCAGTAAGACTGCACAACTCACAAACTTAAAATTTAAGTAAGACTTTGAGAAAATTTTATGGACCACCTACCTCAATTTAGCAGTACCCTTTTAATTCACTGTCTGGCCCTTATGGTTAGGCCTATCCAAGTTCCAGCATCAACCTCAGGCTTTGGGTGACCTCGTCGCACCGAAACCGCGACCAACCATGGTCAGAAGGTCCGTAACATACCCCTTACACAAACCCAAGACAAGGACTAAATTATTAAACCCAACCAATTAATAATTTAATTTAATTTTTATAAAAAGAACTAGACCCACTAACTAACCATCATAGGCTCACTGGTTAATCAGTGGCCCATCGGCTAACCGATGGCACCCATGCCACTACCAGCCCACTAGTGAGCCGGTGGCTATAGGCTATTGAATTTTAGTATCTCGGCCACCCCAGATCTTCTCCAACACTCTCATCAGCACCCGGGCTACCTCTAGAGCCTCAAACCATGTCTGAAACCATCATTCTAAGATTTTTCCACTCATAATTTTCATCTGAGGTTCAATTTTCAGAACAAACCCTTATCATATGAGGGTTTTCATTAAAACCCCTAACCATCCATTTAAAAATTAATTTATGCTTTCATGGATAATTTAAAAATAAATTTCAAAGTTCCAACCTTTTCTGAATTTTCCATCTCCATGAGCCATATTAGTTAAAATCACTTTCCAAAGTCACTTAGACACACCTTGTTCCATCGTACAAGTTTTTCTTTTCCAAAACTAGGTTTTCTCAGAAATTAACTATGTCGAAAATCATTTCCCAATAGAGGCCAAGTAATGAATCACAAGAAATCAATCGATCAATTGATAAAACAAGCTTCGTGGATCCACTATTAATCTAATAAAACCTTATAATATATACAGGAAAACACTTTATATTATAAGTTAGTTTAATTAATAATGGGTCCCGATAAGGCATCGTCAAAATGCAAACTGATTTCATAAATATATCACAAGACCACCCTTGCTTCTCTTCCCATTGTCATTTACACCCAAGGTAATTCAAAAACCATAGTGTCTAAATAGAAAAACAAAAATGGGATGTGGAATCATGTCTAACTTGGTCACATGGTGATGGGTAACATGTCAATCAGGCTTTGGTTCCTAAAATGGATCCAAAATTAAGCATTTGGTTGTTTCATGGTTCTTCAATCTATGCAAGTCAACCTCACATGCTTGACTTTGCCTCCATTTCCATCCCAAAATTGATAATGATCCTCAAGCAAATCCTCAATGCTAATAAATTCCAATGCTCATCACCATATATCAAATCACAATCAATAAAAACAAACTAAATGGAATTCAAATCTCAACTTCCTCTAGCAACTCAAGGTTCATATTGGAAAATAACTAGCTTGGATCTTCTTCCAAAATTACCACTTGAGCCTTGATAGTCTTAATCTTATATTATAATTATTTCCCAAATAACAAAAAGACCTATTATGTAAATTGTAATGATTCATCCTGGTATTTCATCCAAACCATCACCTCAATCGACTTGCTACTGATCCAAGGGGTGTTCCTCATCCCCACAGGTTGGAGATAAGCACCAGGGCATCAAGTATATCTACAATGGGAATGATTTATCCCTTAAATAAAAGTAAAATAGTTAATTTCTAATGAAATTATAGCATGAACCACCCATAGTTTGTACATCCACACCAAAAACAAATTAGCAGATACAAAAAAAATACAAGAAATGAGAATATATAAACAAATATAAACTAATCCCTCGGCTCACCTTCCAAACTCCCTCGCCTAGCCAACATACCTCCGCTCTCCCCCTAAGGTCCCTCAACATTTTGCATCTCCAAAATCATCTGGTCTCCACAAAAATAATGAAAACCACTGATAACCAAAATGAAAAGTATTAAAGAATTCATTTAAAGGGTCACACAACGGATATTCTATGAAAACATCCTACAAAATCATGTGATAGAAACACTTGGAAGAATGTGATAAAATAAACTAAAACCAATCACCTCAAAATCTCAAATTAATAAACACTCTAAGAGCAGTCAGAATCTAATATTGAACCTGCAACTGAGATATAATATAGGCGTGAGCACATAAGCACTCAATAGGCCACCACCCGCTTTTCCACGTGACCAACCATTAATTTAAGATCCATTTCAACCTAATTTGAAAATAGATTTACAAAATAAGGTTTTTATAGAATTATTTACATAAAGAAAATATAAAACAAAACAAATTTTAGTTAAATATCTTTTCTTTATCTTTAATAAATGAAAACACTTTCTTAAAAACCATTCAAAAAAAACCAAACCCTCTACCAAAACTTTCATTCAAGGGACACTTATAAAATCATTAATAAATGCCTATTTTAGACCACTTTAAAACCCATTTTAAAACCTAAATAGAAAAACCTTAAATTATAATGGTTCAGTAAAAAAAAATTGAAACCCATTTAGAGAACAACATCCAACAAAAATGGTTGAGTAACCAAAAAAGTAGGTGTTGCACATCAAGCAATGTAAAGAATGCAGTAAAAGAAGGTACCAAAATCATCATAAGCATAGGGAATAACAATCAACATATAGAGGAAAACTAATATGTGAAACACCAATAAAATAATTCATGTTATAAGATACTTTCTAGAAATCAAGTACATTAACCTTAACTAGTGACTAGATTCCTATATCGACACTAAAGAACCTGTCAGTGTCTTGATAGTCCTATAGAACTAGTCAAGCTACATGAAAATTATGTTATCTCACTAGGTCCAATGAAAACCTTAAATTATCTGGAACATGATCCATACTAAATATTGCACATATCCATCCTTACCCAGTTACATGAGTTCCCATAACCAAACAAAGTGAGGGTGATCAAACAATCAATCACACATCTAATAATAAATACAAACCATAATATTACCCTATACTCCATCTCCCTTTCAACGAACATCCTCACTGACATATACACATCACATATTATATAATGCATACCTCATAGGCCACAATCTACATCAATCATGAGAAATCCCCCTTGGGGTACAATCCAAAAAGAATCTCAAGAAGGTCTCACACACATCATTTCATTCAGAAGTCAATTCAAAGAGTCAAATGGGCCTTCACAAAATCTATTTGGAATTTCAATTCTCTAAAACAAGTCAAGTCATTTACAAAAAATCCTAAAACGTTAAATCTAAAGTCACCCATGAAACAAATTTAGAAAAACCACCCTACCCATAAAAATTCCTCTTTAATTCATTTTATAACCAAAATAGAGATATTTCATTTATAAACCACACATTTTATTTAAAGAAAAACTTTAAATGATTTATCAATACTTCTCACTTCAAGTTTCACTTAAAATTCCATGTAAAACTCTTGGAAAATCATTTGAAACCCCCAAAAAATTTATAAATCACACACACTTTTAAAGAGCTATTCAGGTCATTTAAATATCAATAGTGATATGTAGTTTGATAAAATGATTTTTAACATTTTCTAAAATTAATTAAATCATCTGCACTGAAATGAAAATCATGAAAAACTTGATTTCCCTTTCAATTGATACTTGTTCATATTTAATACTATCATTAGAATATTGAAACATAAATTTAACACTCAATCAATCTAGGATTCTAAAATTAAAAGCTAGCGCATGAGGAAAACCAAACTAGAATTTACGATGATCGAGTCGAAAAGAATTGTCTTTGATAGAAGGCATCAAAAAAAGAAATTAAGGACCTACAATAGCCCTATAATCAAGAATCAGAACAAAAATTGGATCAAAAACCCTAGGGTTAGGAAGATTTTCATGTAGCAAGAGGGAAGGGAGAGAATGTTTGTAAAATGGAAAGTAAAGGGAGAGTAGTTCATACCTCATACGATTCAGCCAACAATCGAAGGAGACCGAAGAAGAGGAGGCACACCAAAGGGGGGCTCAGCCTTGGGGTGCGCGATGAGGGAGATATTCGAGGGGCTCCCCCTTTTCTCTTTATTTTTTTCATTAATATTATTATAATTAATATAATTATTATTTTTTATTTTTTTATTATCATTTATTACCATTATTATTATATTTTTATTATTCCTTGTCAATAAATATTCATCACTATTATTTCCCAAAATTTATTGAATAATTATTATTAAACACATGAATAATATTAAATAAATAAAAGAATACCTAAAATATGTGGTATTACACTTCAACATTGACATGTTTCCATCAATCTCAAACTCTTCCAATGTAGCATGAAATCTCTTCCTTGTATCAAATTCATAGTCTTGGAAACTTAATCAAGATAAGGCATTATGTTACTATAAAATCATATTACCCCTTAAAGGATCATATTAACTCATTAAAATATTGATTATAGTGTTGAATCGTTATAAAAATCCATTACATCCATAACACAACCTTCAATTCCACATGGATGAAAGTATAAGTGAAGCTCTACAGTATCATCCATTTTGAAGCTTACATTTACTTTTCCATATTACCATTTCCACTATAAATAGTTATGTATCTAATGTGAATCATCTCAAATACTTTGATTTTAAGTAAAATTCCATGCAACATTTTATTTCTTCTTCAGGAGGAAGTGTAACACCCATCATTTCACTTCAACAGATCCATGTTGGCCGCCACTGTGACAAAGTTGTGTTCTTCCACTACAGTACTCTATCTTTTTGAATTCTAGTGAAACACACACCTCAGGATCTCATCCAAAACTGTCTACAGTACCAACTATTTAATTGAGTCCCTACTCAATAACACCTTTAAATCACCTATCAGGGGAAGAGTGATGATCACCAATCAAGGGAAGATTGATGATCAGATTCTTGTGAAAATTCATCACTGATGTGTATTTCACCAAAGTGATGTTTGTGTTGGCCATGTGTTGATCCAAAATTTTAATTAATTTATTATCGATTTTGATACTCACAAACACCCACATTTTTGTTATTGATGAAGTTACTTTAAGTGGATTTTAGGATAATGATTATTGGAATAATTATTTTTATTATGGAATCATTTTAGATTTTAATCCAGTGGAAGTTCATTTGATTTCTTAAGTATTTTATATGTTTCAGAGGAGTGTGGAATCAATATTCATTAACCCTATGTTTGAAGTAAACGTATGGATCAAAAATCATTCTTTTGTAATGAATGTTACTTTTAGAAACCCTATGTTTGGAGAAAACATATGGATCAAGAACCATAATTTTATCATCAACCCTACATTTTAGTATTTAAAATATGGTTCATCAACCCTACTTTTGGAATAAATCATACATTTTCAACCATACTTTTGAAGTTTATTTCTATGTAGAGAAAACCCACACTTCACTGGTCAAACTATGAGTTTTTATTTATTGATTATTTCCATGATTTCTGCAATGTTTTTTGTCATATTAAATATCGATTTAAAGTTATTTAAATACCAAATCAAAGGATCTTGTTTAGCATATTAAATCATTCCTATTTCTAAGAGAAGTTGTGATTTTTCTGGGTGAGTTTAAATCTAAATGATCGTGATTTATTAGGCTATTTTTATGGATCTATTTGGCCTGAAGCAGATAAAGTTTCTTGTTAAATACAAAGAGTTTCTTCTTGCAAGAAAAATACATATGATCATTCAAAAATAATATTTTGATGTCATCTCTAGTTATCTAAAGAGATACACTTTGTATATATACATGTTTTAATTCTTTTCTAATTAATCAACATAATTCTGTTATTGTTGTATCTCTTAGTTAATATTTTGTTGCATCTTGGAAAAAAAATATCATAGCTACACTTTGGAGATATACATGTTTATCATATGATAAATGTTTCATCTATTGAAGTTAAAAAAATTAAGTATGCTCGACATTGAAGATTATTTTGTTGTGTGTTTTATTGAATATCATTTTATTTGTCATTTGTTGTTGTAACTATAAGTTGAACCTATTACTCAACAATATACATCAATATTTTTTTTTGAAGTGTCGACTGCTTCTACTCAGTCATAGTGGAGTCTAAACTTCTCGTACTAAGTTGTGGATATTGTGGTTCCTTATAAAAGAACCATAAGGCCTTGTAAAATTCTTGTTCTAAGGTGTCAACTACCTACACTAAGTTGTAGATGTTCCCAAAAAAGGACATGCTAGTGAAAATAACCAAGATCATAGAGAGATCTTTGGTAGAGTGGACTGGGGTTTTATTTTCCCCAAACCATTATACATCATTATGTGATGTTCTTTCCTTTATTTTTTTCCATTTCTTTCCCATATTTAAGATAGAAGGAAACAATTTCTTTAATTTAATAGGGATTCTTCGAATTTGTCAAGATTTTTAAAAGAAAAAATCCACCCCCTTGAGTCTACATCTTAGTCATTTAAAAAAAATAATTAGTATTAGAGGAAGGGATCTATTGGATATGTTTCTTTTTGTAAATCCTTGAAGAGTCTTATGTTTCTATAAGATACCAATAATTGGTATCAGAGATTAGACACTATTGTAAATTTTGTTGTTTCTTCCTAAAAACTTCAAGTGTATTAGTGTTTAGACTCTAGTGGATATATTTCTTTTGGCTCTAACAAGTTTGAGATAAAAATACAAATGAAGACAGAATCTCAATGGATGATCTTAGAGAGGGTATGTTGGTGATTTGTGATCCTTATTTTAATTGTGATAATTATGAATACTGGAAATCATGCATGATTATTTATTTGAATAACATTGGAATAAGAGTTTATTTGATATTATTCAAGCCTTATGAAATTTATAAAGAAGATCTAGAGAAGTGGAATGATGCTCAAGACAAGTATTATGATCTTAATTTGAGAGCTATGAATGTTATTGTTTATAGAATAAGTCTAGATGAATTCAACTGTGTATAACAATGTGCTACTACCTATGAGATGTGAAAAAAAATCATAGTTTCTTATGAAGGTACTGAAAATATAAGACAATTAATGTATAACACTACTAAACTGAAGTTTGACACCTTCATGGTGCATGAATATGAAAGTATCACTCATATGAATGGGAGATTGATAGAAGTTTTCAATAATGGTGTCTCCTTGGGAAATCCAATTCCAAAACTAGATTAGGCATTAAAGGAACTAAGAGCTTTACCTTCTAATTAGAATGGAATATCTATTTTTATTCATTAATCCACATCAGTTAAAGAATAGAATATGGAATAATTGATTGGAAACTTGATGATGTACAAAGTTGAGATACAAACTGAAGTTGAAAATCATATTTCTATCAAAAAGGAAGATGTTGCACTGAAAGTTGCGATGGATGAATTTTTAGATTCTAATCATTCATATTTGAATAATGAGCTATCAAATCTTGCTAAAAAATTCATAAAGCTTTACAATAAGAGAGAGGAGAAGTTAAAAAATAATAAAGAAGACAAATGTTACGAATGCATTTTATAAATATTTACAATAACAGAAAGGATAAGTTAGAAAATAATAAAGAATATAAATTTTATGAATGAATTTTAGAAAGCTTTACAATAACAGAAAGGAGAAGTTAAAAAATAATAAATAAGACAAATGATATGAATGCAAGAAAAATGTCATATGAGACCTGATTCTTCCTTTCTTAAATCTCAAAGGAAAAATAATTATAAACAGAAATTCAAGAAAGTCATAAAATCCACCTTGAGTGTTTATGATTATTCAAATAATGAATCCACTGTAAACTCTGAAGCTGGGCATGAAAATAAAATGGTAGATCTATGTCTTATGGCTTATACTGATGGGGTGAAATCTTATTACTCTCAAATTTCAAATTCTGAAAATTTTTCTTATGATGAAATAAATAAATATTGTGTTATGCCTCAAGATAAATTTGAATCCTTAAATAAAGAACATAAAAAACTCAAATGGTTTTATGATGTTTTTTCTATCAAAAAATAAATTTTATCCAATCAAGTTTTAGATTTAAGATTTAATCATTTAAAAAATTCTTGTACGTTGCATGAAAATAAAATTAAGGAACTATTAGATGAACTTAATACTTTAAAGAAAGCCTCTATAATGATTATAAAGGGATAAAACTATTTGAATCAAATTCTTGGTAAAAATAAATCTAATAATAAAGGAAAGTTTGTGATTGGTAGCAATGGATAAAAAACCCAAATTGTATAAGAATAATTTTGTTCCTGGTTCAAAAAAATAGCATGTCTACCATAAATTGTTTTCATTATGGAATAAATGGACATTATGTTAATAAATGATATTTTAGAAAGCCTCAATTTTGTGGTTTTAAGAATATTTATTATTCAAAATATTTTTCTAAATATATTTATGAAAATTTTTCTCAAAACAAACATATTTGGTTACCTATGTCATGACCCAGCCCACCAGGGCCTGCCTGGACAGCAGAGAGTCAAGCTGAAAATATCCTAAGCTCGCCTCCATAGGTTAGGGGTTGTAAATAAGCACCAAAATTCATAACTAATATGGGATTTCTTTGTCTAAGTACTTGTATGAATGCACCCAACCATATCCATCCAGAAGTGCATAGGAATAAAAGAAAAGATAGTAAAATCTATAGTAATATACATGTAACAACCTCTAGGGGATACCAAAAGAGTATGACAGCATAATCTGAAAATTAAAGGAGAAAATACATTCCCATCTATAAAAGTTGTATCAGCCAAAAAATAACTGAAAAAGTAAATGTTGAGAGAGACTAGCTCCAAATCTCCAAGCCCCAACCATCGTACGTGGTCAAATACACCCGGGTATCCCTATGCTCCTCTGTAATCACTATCGACCTATCTATCATCTGCATAAGACACAACACGTGCAAAAAAAACCCATGCATGGGTAAGTATATATGTACCCAGTAGGACTCCCCAAAAACTAAAGGAGGTAGTGGGAGACACGATAGAAGTAGACAGCGCAACTCATAGAAAAAGAGAAATTATATTCAATCAACAGAGATATATGCTCATAATATAAACTCATATGAGAGATAAATGAGATATCCATATCATAGATTAGCCTAAGAAAAGAGTTTTCCAATAATTCCATAGGTCCATCAATGTTTCCCAACATCTCACATGTCTGTCTAAGAGTATCTGTATGAAGACGCACCTCACCACTATGTCTCGCAGTCAAGGTGGCATAATTTCTAGATGGAGGACCCATTCCCTAGTACAAAAGGAGAGTTATACTCAGTAGATAGAGGAACCATGCCTTGATACAGCAATATGGTTCCACTCTATAGATATAGGATTCATGCCTTGTCCCAGAATGAGGATTCCACTCTGCAGATTGATAGAGGAATCATGCCCTATCCCAACAAAAGGGTTCCACTATGTGGATAGAGGACCCATGAAATTTCCCATAAGGAGGATTTCGCTCTATGGATATATAGAGGACCCATGACTTATCCCAATAGGAGGGTTCCACTCTGTGGATAGAGGATCCATGCCCTGTCTCAGCAGAAGGTTTCCACTCTGTGGATAGATAAAGGACTCACATCCTAGCCCGTCAAGGGGGTTCCACTCTGTGGATAGAGGACTCATGGCATGTCCCAGTAGGAGGGTTCCACTATGTGGATAGATATAGGACCCATCCCTAGTCTGTTAGAGGGTTTCCACTCTATAGAAAGAGGACTCATGCCCAGTCCCAGTAGGAGGGTTCCACTCCGTGATGATCCTTCCTGATCACTGCAGTCGTTGAGTGCCTCCTAAAGAATCGTCATGCTTGGAAAATCTCACATTGTACCTTAAAATCTACTAAGAAGGCCATCATATGATTTTACACAGAAAAACACTTAGTATAGGTTACTCGCATGCCAAAATTCATGTCTAAACAAAGGATATATGAGAGGTTAAAGTTTCCTGAAATGATACACAACGTGTAGGGGACCCACACGATGTGTGGTCCTGATCTGTTGCCTAGTCGTGTACTTTACATCACATGGATCTCTATCTATGTAGTATTTAATGATGTCTAAGGGTATTGCATGACGTATCTCATCCACCTAGGGTTGAGTTGTGTTCTCCTGGTCGTTCTCGTGTACACTGTCCATGTACCAATACACGGTGTGTGTGTGTCTGGTCGTGTCAGTGTCCATGTACTCCTAGAGTACACGCTGGGTTGCTAGCATTGAGTCACATGTTGTGGGGGGGGGGGGTCTCACATGGTGTTTGATCTTTAAATAATCTGAAAACCCTAGTCGTCGTAGCTGGATTGCTACACGGTGTGTGTTCATCAGACTATATGCCATGTGGTTGGGTTTTTCACAGAAAGTTAGATCATCTCCACAGATCTTAGATCTGCTGCTCCCACCACTGAATTGTTCCTGATGTTCGCCTGAAATCAAAGGGGGAGGCCTTCATTTGTTTATCTCGGCCCTTCGGTGGCTGGAAATTGGATTTTTGTTGACCCGCTCAAATCTTGCACACGCCTCCCATGTCACTACCAAATCCGCTTCGAATCTTGGATTCATGAATCCATCACCACTACCCAAAATCCACTATGATTCATCCTTAAATCTCCAATATGATCATTGTGCATACATCCACCACAAATTTGGGGATCTGATTGCACTCAGACCCTCCCAGTAAAAGTCAAATCGTGACCCCGTGGACCAACGATGGAGAACATGAAGAACAGGTGGGGAAAAGAATAAGAACAAAGATGATACCATCATTGTCCAAGCATTCTTGGACAATTATTATAGAATCAAGGATTAGCAGGTGTGATTTCATGTCATAATAAAAAAATAAATTTAAAGAATAATTTATTTCGGTACATGGGCTCATGAAAGGGAATAATTTGAACATAGATCAAGGGATAGAGTTTTGATCATACTCAATATTTTAATCATAAGGGAAGAATCCACAAATTATGAGTCCTACATTAAGATTGGATTATTCATTGGTGAATAATACATTCACCAATTATGGGGAATATTCATTGTGTTTTTTGCACCTCGATTCACCTTGATTCGAATGTCGTTCGTCGCATGATCTCAATTCGCCAATGAAGGTGGTATAACCTCCTCTCAATGATCCCAGGGTTATGCGGCTAACCCTGGATATTTTTCATAACAATGTATTTAGAGGGGAAAAATAGGTCATTTAATTCGAAATAAATAATTTAACTATTTATTTAATTAAATGCACCTACCAATGGCCGCCTCTATCGGATGTCTCATGTCGACCAACTTTAGGTCGTATCTGGGGTAAACCCCACACTCTAGATTCAAATGTAACCTCAGATTTCCATTTCGAGACTTAGTTTAGGAGATATCCCATTTTTTCTCAAAAACTATATGTTCATGATAAAATATATTTAATATTTTTATAAAATTAATTTTAGGATCACCGGGCCTTTGAATCGCGCGTTGTCTCAGCGGCTAGCTCCAAAAATATTTCTTAATATATTTCAAAGTCTTAAAAGGAAAAAAAACAAGGTCTCTATATTATTCTATCCTTAAAGTTTTTTTTCCTTGAAAAGAAAAAAATAAGCAAAAAAGTGGGGATACTTAACCTGCATCATGCTCTCCCACTCCCAGAAGCTCTCATGCATGCTATCGTGTTGCCACAACACATGAACCAAGGGAATGGTCCATCCATGTGGGATCCTCTCCTATTGATCCTTGGTCACCACCAAGTGCTCTGCGAAAGTGTCTCTATCCTCGATGTCTAGCTTGCCTGAGTCAATAATGTGTGTGGGATCGTGTATGTATCTCCTCAACTACGACACATGGAAGAAATCATGAACCCACTCCAACTATGGGGGTAAGGCGAGGTGATAAGAAACCTCATAAACTCTATGAAAGATCTTGAATGGCCCGATGAACCTTGAGGATAGCTTGACTCCTCGGTCAAATCTCTGTAATCCTTATTGTGGGGAGGCTCTCAGGAAAACACGGTCTCCCTGCTCCAACTCCAAGGGTCTATGGCATCGATCTGCATAAGATTTCTGCCTGCTCTGGGCTCTCCTCATCCACCCATGGATCACCTAGACCTTCCCTGTCATCATGTGCACCATATATGGCCCAATGAGATGAATTACTGATTTGAGTCCAGCATAAGATGGTCTGCAGGACCTCCCGTATAGGTCCTCGAAATGTTTCATGTTGATGGTAGAGTGATAGATATTATTATGAGCAAACTCCACAAAGGGTAAGTGGTCTTCCTAGCTCCAGCTAAAATCTAGCATTCAAACCCCATCATATCCTTCAACACCAGGATAGTGCGCTCGATCTGCACATCCATCTAGGGGTGAAAGGTTGTACTCATCCTCATCTAGGTCCTAAATGCCTCATTCAAGCCTCTCTACAACTTTGATGTAAACAATTCATCATGGTTAGAGACAATCATTGAGGGCACCCTGTAAAGGCGTATGATCTCCAACACGTACAACTGCCCCAACCTCTCCACCGAACTCTACACCCTGATAGAGAGTAAGTGCACCAACTTCATAAGTTAGTCAACTATCACCCATATGGAATAATGGCCTCTCTTAGTTTGTGGAATCTCTATCATGAAGTCCATGAGTATGTTGTCTCATTTACACTCTGAGATCTCAAGAGGTTTTAATAAACCTATTCGAATGTCACAAACCAGCCCGGGTACCCTGGTAACCTGATAACTAATCCAGTCTTGTCATAACCCAAAGGGCGTTCCTGATCCCCATGGGTCGGTGACTGGCACCAGGAATCTTACAGCATACAAGTGGGAACGATTTTTTCCATAAGAACGCGGAATCAAAGATAAAAGACAGTATGCATTTCAATAGGAAAACTTCACTGGGAGTAAAAGTACCAGAATAAAAAGAGTCATAAAATACAAAGTACTAAAACCCAAAGTACTAAACAGGAAAATATCCCCAAGGTCCTTAAGGATACAACTCACCACGTCCAAAGATCAATAGCTAGATCCACCTCCAATAGATCACTTCCCTTTTCTCGATCCTAGAATAAGAAAGTCTACAAACACCCAAAGGCAAAAGTAGGGTGTGAGCCTAATCCCAGTAAAATACCACCAAAGATTCCATAAAAAATCCAAATATAGATTTTACAAATAAAATATTTTAATTTTCAAAATAAATAGGTTTGGAAATTTGAAATCATATTTAAAAAAACATGTTATACATTTTCAAAATGATGGAAAATACATTCAAAGCATAGGATTTAATTTACAAGAGATGGAATATTTCTAAAACAATAGCTTAAGTAAAATATTTATATAAAACAGTTTATATAAATTCAGTAGGCATGTAAAGAAGTTCCAACAAAAATTGGCATACATTTATATCTCAAATATAAATAAACAAGCAAGCAACATGGTCATATACCAAAAGGTACAAAAGTATTAACAAGCTATAAGATTCCTCACTCTCTATGTGAACTCAACAAAATGTGTATACACACGCCCTTATGACACAGGCCAAAGGCGACTCATCGTCAACCCATCAGAGATGTGACCCACCACAATTATGTTTTAGAAATTTGTCGTAGCGTAGAGTGTATCCAAATAACCCACTAACTACATAAGGCTCTCATGCGCTCTTACATTATGGGAAAACTATTTTAAGACTGTTTAAAATATGATCAATCTCATTCTTCTGTTTCAAAAATGCCAATTTATTTCCATTTAAACCCAAAATATGTTTTATTAAAAAACATGTATTTTCACAAGATAAAACCATTGGGTTTATATCAAATCATTTTAAGTTATTCGCAAATTTGAAATTCATTCAAAACCAATTCCATCCTTTTCACAATTACTTTTTCACAATTTAATTGAAAACATTTCCATCAAATCCAAAATTTAAATTCAACAATTTAAATCATACAAGTTCCATAAACCCACCCAAATTCAATGGAATTGGGGGTTTTCCAAATTCCCCTACCAAAACCATTCCAAATCTCCCAATTCACTAAAATTTGGTTTTTATCAAAGTAATTGAAAGAAAGTTTGATCAATTTAATTTAAATCAACAATTTAAATAAATCAATAAATTTAGGAATAATCAATTTGTAAATTCGGGACGGAACCACCTACCTCAAGGTCGTCGATGTCTGCAGCAACGATAAACCACCCTGTGTGTTTCAAAACACCTTCTGACATCCTTATTATCATAATCATCGACACACCAATGGTCAAGGATCATCAAGGGTTCCTAGAACCAATAGAAAATATTTTATTTCAAACGGAAATAAAATAACACATGTGATTATACATTCTCTCTCCTGGATAATTTTAAAATTATCAATTAAAATATTACAGGAAATAATATTTTCCCTCTTGGATAAAATCAAATTAGAGATTAAAATATTACATGAAATAATATTTTATCTCTCTTGGATAATATTTGGATTATCATGTTATGTCAACACATGTGTTTGAAATTATCCTTCAAAAGTTCATACAATTACATGTTCATAACCTTATATTTAATAAAATTATCCTTAACTTCCAAAGTAATTATCAAAAATATATATCTAACTATATATTTATATATATACATACACACACACACACACACACACACACACACACACACACACACACACACATATATATATATATCTTTTGACAATAAAAAAATAACATTAGATAATTTTAATAAATTATCCCAAGTGATTTTATCGATATATATATGTATGTATGTATGTATATATATCATTTGATAATTCATTATCTTTTGATAATCTAAATAATTATCGTTTGATAATTCTAAACAATTATTCATTCAATAATTTGATGAAATTATCATTTGTTAAATCATCCTAGTTATTGTTTGAAAATTTCACCTAATTAAACATTGCTTGATAAATATTTGCGATTACCCTTTCTTTTAACAAGATTATATTCTCAAAAAAAATTATCGATGTAATTATCGTCAGATAATTATTTATTATTATCCTTGATAATTATCTTAGATAATTATTCACATCTCTCAATAATTTTGTGAAACCAAATTTTGATAATAATCATTGGATATATCACATAATTATTCATTGATAATTTTAGTTTCATCATATTATTATTCAACTGTTTTTTTTAATTATCATTGGATAATTTGGATAATTATCCTTTTGATAATCTGTTTATGAATTATCCCCGATAAATCTAGTTTTTATCACTTATTTTAAATTCCACCATTTTTTACTTGATTTAATGATGGAAGAATAAAATAAAATAAAAAGAATAAAACCTTTATTGTTGTGCCCCGTAAGGAAGGAAGAAGAGGTCTAATTATCTGAGAGGAAAAACACCAACGGAGAGGGGATCAATGAGTTGATCAATAGGGGTTCGCCAATCACCAAAGGTGTCTCGGATCACTTGACTCGATCAGATCAACCAAAAGGTAGGAGTCACTCAGCTTTAAAACCCTCAACCGCGTATAAGTCTGACTCAAACCAAAACCCTATTTTAAACACACATTCTACATAAAATTAATAACAGTCATTAATTTCACTCATTGAATGAGGTGGTGACTGAAATGGTAGAAAACGGTTGAAAAATAAAGGTTTTAAAAACTTGGATCGGCCAACAATGGTGTTTGGCGAGAGTTAGAAGAAGATAAAGGGTTAATATTTTTTTTAAATTAAAATTAAGTATATAGCATAAAAATTAAATAATGTTAAATGTCCATTTCATATGAAAGTTATACTTTGTGTAGGGTAAACACCTCGTTCCAGATCCAACGATGGTCTCGGATTTCTAATACAATGCACCGTTTAAAAGATATTAATGATTTATTCATAAAAAATCAGAATAAATAATTAATTAAAATAAAAATGGTTATTTTTGAAAGAGAGGAATCCAAACTCATGATGCTAACAAATGTTATACCTTATATAGGGTAAACCCCTCATTCCAGACTCATTAGTGGTCTCGGATTTCCTATACGACGCACCATTTGGGAGATATTTAATTATTTTTAATAAATAATATATTAAATATTATTTAATAACTTTATCTCATGATTGATTCGTCCAAAAGTCTGGAACTTTCAAATTTTATACCCCTCCTAGGGTAAACACCACATTTCCGACATAACAGTATGCTCATATTTCTCATACAATGAACTGTTTTGGAGGTATTCAACTATTTTGAATAAATTGCCCGTACTTAAAATAATATATTTAATATTTTTATTTCGTCCTCCTCAAGACTTTTTAGACCTCAAAAAATCATACTTACTCGGTGTTTAACTTAGAAAATATTTAATTGAATATTCTGGAGTATTAATTGGGCATTTTACCATTCTGCGATGTGTTTAACAAAAAAAAACTTTTCACTGATAAAACATTTTTCCCCATTTAAAGTAATAACAATTTAACACAAGATGGTTTAGGAATACCTGAAACAATAACAGAATGTTACAACCTCCCCACCATATGAACTTTTTGTCCCAAAAAGCCTGCGAAGAAGCCTCCACTTCAAAAAGACAAGGCCATTGTTCTCTCATCAGTACCAAAGGGTGTAGTAATATCCATTGCACAAGATAAAATCTCCATAGGAAGATTAAGAAGATTAACAGTATGGGTTGAAAAAAAAGAGTGAGATGCACTGGTATAAAATAGAGCAGTCACTAAATATGAACCTATAGTAATGATACCTATCACGATCACCGGACCTGTATTAGCTTCCTCTGGAGACTCTTCTGCTGCTTGAATAAGCTTCGTTCCAAATGCCTGTGGCTAGAACTCTTTTGTGTGTGAAGAATTTTATTTCCCCATAGTTTTTTAAGGTTTTGATGATCTCATGTCGTTACGTAGAGTGGGAAAGTTGTGGCAGAACTTGTATAAGTTCCCTAAACATCTACAGGATCCATAGTTATGTTGGCCTGCTTAATCTTGAAAAACTCCACATCCTTGGCCAACACCATCAACTCTAGATAAAAGTGTCCAATGAAAAGAATCTTGAAGTCCTTCCACTCTAATCCCCCATGTTTCTTTTCTATCACTATCATATCCCACCATATCCTACTTAGTCCCTCCAACGTGAAGGTGTCACACTTCACCATGATCTTGTCTGGTGTCTCCAAGAACTCAAAAAAACATTCAATCCTACCCAACTATTACTTGGAATGCTGGGGATCAGTGGAGCCTTTGAAAACTGGTGGTTTCTGGAGAAAGAACTCTTGAGAACAATTTTGAAGAGCATCCCCCCCCCAGGTTCCACAGCTAGATACTAAATGGGAATTATAGGTGGTGCCTATCCCAAAGCTTGAATAGTGAACTCAATCACCTCAACTAGGCTTGGTTCCACTGAAGGATTCGCTCGTTGAGGTTCAACAGTAGCCCCTTTCTGGATCTTATTTGCACGTCTTCTCAGAGGCATGTTGTTACAAAACATCATCAGACAATAAGAAAGACATTAGATAATTCTTGTACATAATGACGAGGGAAACATGATCTCGATCGATAGAACATACATGATTTGAATTTCACTCTATCCAAATAAAAATAGGGAAAAGACTGGAACTAATCCACAAGACTTCTTTCCCTAATCAGCCCTGGTGACTTAAGGTTCATTGCAGTGAGAGTTGGCCAGACACTCAATCGCAACTACCTCCTAAGTCCCAAAAATATTTCACAGATGCATGCTAACTTCAAGAAAAAAGATCAACCTCCCTCTGATACCATTTTGTCACAAACCATCCTAGGTACCCTGGTAACCTAATAACCAAGTCGGTCCTGACATAATCTGAAGGTCGTTCCTGATCCCCACAGGTCAGCAACTAGCACTAGGCATCTTGCAGTATACAAGTTGTAACACCCCAACCCCTCTAGACCGGAGCCAGTGCATTGCTTGTTACATTGAAATGGTTAGAAAGAATGAAAATCCTAAAGTAACTATCATTTTAGTATTCTTGAAGAAACTAGATAAATAGATGTAACTTAATTACATTGGGAAAGGTTACAAAATACAATACATAACAAAAACTAAAAATTTCATCCACAGAAACTCAATAAATGATCTCCTCTTCATAACCTTTTGAAGGTAAAAAAATGAAATGGGTGAGCTCAAATGATTGGTAAGGGTTACAAATAGCATAATCATGAATCAATAATAACTTTATCATAAACAACTTGGCATAGTCAATGTGGCATGGTGAATAAATGAAAAACTCACGCCATTAATAACTGAGAACGAAACTGCATCCATAGATTTTTTTCATAGTGAAAACCTCATGGATAATAATAACTGATAATGAATAAAGAGAATTATTATTAATTGGATGTCATGTATCTGGAAAAAGATACAATAATACCATTAAAATGGTTTAAGTATGTGGGTAGAAACCTGTCTGATTTTTTGAAACAAACTCGAAGGGTTTGTCAACAACTGATTTATCTCATGAGACTTGTCGATTCATCGAGGGGCTATAGAAGGACTCACCTGCCACTGCAAGTACAAATAATTCTTTATACATAGATTTAATACAAGTAAAATCTGCCTTCTCAATATCCTTATAGAGTAGAGGATATAGATTCATCAATATTTCCATAGTTAATACAACATTCCAAATAAACATTCCAAATAAACACCATATGTAAAAGGGTATACAGCTTAATACGATACTCATATCCATGAAACCAGAATATGGATATATAATATATTTACAATTAAAAATTAAAAATGATCTCAAATGGGAATTAGATACACCACATAAGAAATATTAGTTTCATAATACCAAGAAGTTCTCAATGAAATGGAAATTGAGACAAAGTCCGTTACCACGTTGTAATCAATCAATTCGTATGACCAAAAATTAATAACCACCAAATTAATAATAGAATACCATGAATATAAATTGAATCATGATAATATATATCAAATGACAGTATACAATACACCACATTCAATAAATAAGTGGTGAATAATGGAAATCTCATGAAATTAAAAGTGAGATAAGAAACCCCTTGCCACTTTGTAATCAAATGATTCATATGCCCCAAAATTAATAATATTAAAATTATACATTGAATACCATGAAAATAAATATATTCATGATACATTACATCAATGGTAAGTATGCATACACCATACACAAGTATTAGTAGTGAATATGGAAAATCTCACAAAAATGGAAGTGAGATGAAGAAACTCTTACCTTAAGTCTGAATGTGTTCCGCTCTTGAACTTAAGGTCCTGGAATATGAAATTATACTAATTAATAACTTAATTTAGAACCTATTATACATGTATTTAGTTTATCATAATTCTTTTTAGTTCATTTATGTCCTTATTGATAAGTTATAATATCAAATTTTGTCGTTCTGGAGTGTTCATTTTCTTGATTTTCATAATCGGTTCACTTGTTTTTAAGTAATGGAGTTTATGTGGAATGGTTTTAAATCTCCAGAATTGAAATTACATATTATTTATGAATATCCAGAATTTTTAATGGTCATTTCTATCATTTTTTTACATTTAATGAAGATGAATCATTAGATAAAATATTTATAACATTCACTTAGATTATTTTAGCGGTATTTTGATTATTAGGAACTAATTTGGTCATATAAATTAATAATATGTACATATACTGGTTCCTGAATATTAATTAGGTTATAATAAATATATTATAGTCTACTTAAACCATATAAATGGTTTCATGACCAGTAATGAAGGATAAATTGAAGAATGAAACTTCGTCGTCCACAAAGGTTATAAATTGGAACCTCATGGACGTTTATTTCATTTATAAAAATAAAAGGGAGGGAGTAAGAATATTGATGATGGTTCTTCCATTAACATGATATAATTCCAGTATATAGATGATACTAGAGTTATCATGGTCATTTGGATAGAGGAGGTGAGGAGAGAAAAATAAAAGAGATGAACTTGAAAATAAAAGAAAAGTTGAGAGATCCCTTATGAAAATTTGGCAGCCTAACGGTGTCGCTTAAAATTTCATAAAATGAATTGATGAGAGAAAAAGGGTATCTCATCATATGTAAATAAAAAGGATAGTAATAGGAATAAATAATATCAAACCCCAACATATTATAATGTAAATTCAAAGAGATAACATAAAAGAAGTGTTGATAAAAGAGGAGGGAGAAAGGTTCCCTTACCTTGTAGAGTAACTCCTAGAACTTGAAAGTTGGGACCTTGGGGGATTAATGACACCTTGGAAGGACTCCTAGGGAGGTAAAACCACCAGATATTCTAGTATGAGGGATTTTTAATGAAATAAAACGAATGGATGAGTGGGTATTTATAGAAAAAGAGATGGAGTTTTTTAATAATTTCAAAGGGACACCTCATTAGTGGTTTTTGTCAAACCATGGGATTTACCTTGGTATTTGCCCATGTTTTTATCCACTTGGTACACCTCATGTCATATGTTACTGTAAAAAAGTCGATCATCCTTTTATTCTAATTATTATGTCATTATGATGTCATTAAACTACCGAAAAATCAAAACTGTATTTTTATTATTCATGAAAAATCAAGTATTTTAGAAAAATTAAAAAAAAAAATACCCTAACCATTTTTCAACGTGTAGAATTAAAAAATTAAATACATTTTTAAAAAATATTTTTCTAAATATTTTTAATTTGATTTTTTAATAAAATCATAATTTATTCCAAAAAAAAACTTTAAAACTATAACTCGTTTTATAAGACCTTGAGAAATTAATCAAGGTCCTGTAAAATTATCTTATAATCATAAGAAAATAAAGTAACAATTTGTGATTACATTTTATGAAAATACATTTCCATATTAAATTATTAAATTAATCATAAAATTATAATTTAAATATTTATGTCATTCAAAAATACCAATACTTATACTATGTTCGATTTTTCACTTTTAAGATGTCTAAATTGTATTTATAGATTCATGTGTAAAGTTTATATTTTTTATATAATTTACTATTCATTAATATTCATAAGGGTATGTTACTATTCACCAAAAATTAAGTTTGTCGTATCAGACTCTAAATATCTTACTAAATGCAACCGTGTATGTCAGCTTTTCAAAATTCAAATCACAGGGGTCGAAAAATTATGTTTACTTGACTAGGTTATAACAAAGTTTTTTTTTTGTAGAGACTCAGTGTTTTATGAATTCTATAATAAATATATTTGTAAATTATTGGGGTGTTACATTATCTCCTCCTTACAAAAATTTCATCCTCAAAATTTGAAATTGAACTTCGAAAGTTAATAGTTGATACTTGAAAATTACCTTGTGGGAAAACCACATCAAGAATATAGTTAAAATATTCTATTAATAAGAGGAAAGGGAAAAGCATATGTTACTAAAAAACAATGCATTATAATTAGAAAACATGTTTAAGGAATAATAACCAAACCATCATGTAGCGACATTAAACTCTAAAACCCATACAATGATCAACTTAAACCATTTCGTAAATGGTTAAAAATTAAAAAATATAATTATTCAACACATTATAATGAAGGCCTATAAATTTCCACGATGAACTTATCATTAACCCTTAATCAACAAGAATAATCTATAAAATTAACATTCCAAACATGTGAATAACATCATCATGTATCCTCTTGAAATATGGTAATAACTTGAATTTCCATAAAAACCATATCAGAGACATGAATTCCTATGTATTCCTTAAGTAAGATGCATGTTATTGGATATATTTCTTAAATCCAAAAGTGTTGTAAACTCCATAAATGATAGCATAGACCACTTCTCAACAAGTCAATAATCAGTTCCAAGGTAGTCAGTACTTATTTGAATCAATCATTTCTTCATCATTATCTCAACATGAGATATATATATTAAGGGTGGTCTTTCCCTCAATCATGTGTTTTCTAAAAATTTTAACTTTCTACTAAATCACTTTTCCTTTTTACCATTCACCATATGACCTCAAATCCTTAATGAAATAGTATTGTAGTACAATCCTTATAAATCTCATAATTCTTAAAACTAGTACAATACTAACAAAGTACTCAAATGACATGATTCTTGACTAGGAATATTAATCATTCTATTTCATCTGCAGTAGCATCATAACTTGATCATTATCCAAAATCATCATTTGGGGTATATTCTTTTTGACGCTTGGGACATTAATTCACAGTGTCCCATTTCCTTGAAGTTTAAACATTGAATATAGGTAAAATATTTCCCTGACTTACAATTATGATCATGGTGTCCTTTTTCTCCAAACTTGAAGCAAACTCTTTTTCCTCTCAAGAATATACCAAGGTGTTTCCTTCCACAATTATCACATGTGGGAAAATACATCTTTATCTTATTCCCATTATCCATGTTTTTCCCTATCATACTCTTCTTCTTTTTCTTCCCTTCAAATCCATATGACTTAGATAATTCTTTACATACCTTGTCAACACATGATACTATTTCCTCATGTGATGAGGATACTTGGGAGACAATCTTCCTTTGAAATGATGGCTTAAGACCATCAGTGATATGATCCTTCTTACTCTTAACATCTCATGCATTGGTGAAGTTCTCATTTCTTTTGATAGGAACCATTTATAATCAATTCCATATTATATATTAGTTGGTAACATTATTAACTCTCTATGACTCTAAACATGGTATAGCACATAGCATAAATTTATGCATCATAAATACTAGAACCATATACTTTGGTTACTTTAGGGGCATAAATCTTTCATAATGGCGGGTAAATAAAATGTGAATTATCCTAAGCATATCCCCTAGGAGTGTCAATACCAAGAGTGCATCAAGGCCCATTATCGTGTACCAGGATACCCCAGGTCATTCCTAAAACTCCTTGTCGAAGTTTTCACTCCTAGGTACATCTGTGCCAGAGGCACCTCTACCTCTTTGTATCCAGACAATGATGTATTTTCTAGAAAGATCCACATAATTTATTCCTTACCAAAATACCAGGACATACTTGCATGTTTATCCTCAAATACTATCTTAGGTATTTGTTCCCTAATCTATAATTTCTAATCTAGTTTCTAAGTTTTCTACTAAACTTCTTTTGATACCAACTGTAACACATTGACACCTCTAGACCGAAGTCGGTGCATTACTTTTCAGAATAGCATGGTTATAAATAATGAAAATCCTGAACTAACAATCAGTTTAGTAGTCTTGAAGAAACTAGATACATATATGTAACTCAAATTACATTGGGAAAGGTTACAAAATACAATACATAACAAAAACTAAAAAATGCATCCACATAAACTCAATAAATGATCTCCTCTTCATCACCTGTTGAAGGTAAAAAATGAAAGGGGTGAGATAAAATGATCAGTAAGGGTTAAAAATAGAGGAATCATGAATCAATAATAATTGAATCATAAACAACTTGTCATAGTCAATATGGCATGGTGAATAAATAAAAAACTCATGCCATTAATAACTGAGAACGAAACTGCATCCATAGATTTTTTCATAATGAAAACCTCATGGATAGTAATAACTGATAATGAATAAAGAGAATTATTATTAATTGGACTTCATGTATCTGAAACATGATACCATGATACCGTTAAAAAGGTTTAAGTTTGTGGGTAGAAACCCATCTGATTTTTGGAAACAAACTCGAAGGGTTTGTCTCCAACTAATTTGTCTCATGAGACATGTCGATGCATCAAGGGGATATAGCGGGCCCCACCTACTTCTGAAAGTCCAAATCATTCTTTATACATAGATTTAATACAAGTACAATTTTCCTTCTCAATATCAGTATAGAGTAGAGGATCAATATTTTCATAGTTAATACAAAATTCCAAATAAACATTGTATGTCAAAGGGTATACGGCTTAAGACAATACTCATATCCATGAAACCATAATATGGATATATATAATATATTTAAAATTAAAAATTAAAAATGATCTCAAACGGGTAGTAAATACACCACATAAGAAATATTAGTTGCACAATACCAAGAAGGTCTCAATGAAATGGAAATTGAGACAAACTCTTTTACCACATTGTAATCAATCGAGTCGTATGACCAAGAATTAATAACCACCAAATGAATAACAGAACACCATGAATATAAAGGAAATAATGATAATATATATCAAATGGAAATACACAATACACCACATGCAAGAAATAAGTGGTGAATAATGGAAATCTCACTAAATTAAGTGGGATAAGAAACCCCTTACTACTTTGTAATCAAACGATTTGTATGCCCCAAAATTAATAATATTAAAATGATACATTTAATACCATTAAAATAAAAATATTAATGATATTTTACATCAATGGGAAGTATACATACACCATACACAATTATTATTAGTAAATATGGAAAATCTCACAAAAATGGAAGTCAGATGAAGAAACTCTTACCTTAAGTCTGAATGTGTTACGCTCTTGAACTTAATGTCCTGGAATATGAAATTATACTCATTAATAACTTAATTAATAACCTATTAGACATGTATTTAGTTTATCATAATTCTTTTTAGTTCATTTATATCCTTATTGATAAGTTATAATATCAAATTTCGTCATTTTAGAGTGTTCATTTTCTTGATTTTCATAATCAGTTCACTTGTTTTTAAGTAATGGAGTTCATGTGTAATGGTTTTAAATCTCTAGAATTGAGATTAAATATTATTTATGAAAATAAAAAAAAAATTAATTGTAATTTCTATCATTTGGTTACATGGAATGAGGATGAATCATTAGATGAAATATTTATAACATTCACTTGTATTATTTTAGCGGTATTTTGATTATTAGGAACTAGTTTGGTTATATAAATTAATAATATGTACATATACTGGTTCCTGAATATTAATTAGGTTATAATAAATATATTATATTCTGGTTCAACCATCTAAATGGTTTCATGATCAGCAATTAAGGAGAAATTGAAGATCGAAACTTCATTGTCCATGAAGGTTATAAATTGGAACCTCATGGACGTTGATTTCGTTTATAAAAATAAAAGGGAGGGAGTAAAAATATTGATGATGGTTCTTCCATTAACATGATATAATTCCAGTATATAGATAATACTAGAGTTATCATGGTCATTTGGACAGAGGAGGTGAGGAGAGAAAAAGAAAAGAGATGAACTTGAAAATAAAAGAAAAGTTGAGAGATCCCTTATAAACATTCGGCAACCTAACGGCGTCGTTTAAAATTTCATAAAATGAATTGATTAGAGAAAAAGGGTATCTCATAATATTGACATAAAAATAAAAGTAAGAGGAATAAATAATATCAAACCCCAATATATGAGAATGGAAATTCAAAGAGATAACATAAAAGAAGTGTTGACTAAAATAGGAGAGTGAAAGGTTCTCTTACCTTGTAGAGTAGCTCCTAAAACTTGAAGGTTGGGACCTTGGGGGCTTAAGGAAACCTTGGGAGAGCTAATAAGGAGGTAAAACCACCATATATTAGAGGATTAGGGATTTTTAATGAAATAAAATGAATGGATGAGTGGGTGTTTATAGAAAAAGAAATGGAGTTTTTTAATAATTTCAAAGGGATAGCTCATTAGTGGTTTTTGCCAAACTATGGGCTTCCCATGGTATTTTCCCGTGGTTTTATTCACTTAGGACACCTCATGTCATATTTTACTGTAAAAAAGTCTACCAGCCTTTTATTTTAATTATTATGTCATTATGATGTCATTAAATTACCGAAAACTCAAAACTGTATTTTTACTATTCATGAAAAATTCAAGTATTTTATAAAAATCCTAAAAAATAACCCTAACAATTTTTCGACATTTATAATTAAAAAATTAACTCCATTTTTTGAAAATAATTTTCTAAATATTTTTAATTTAATTTTTAAATAAAATCATAATTTATTCCAAAAAAACCACTTTAAAACTATAACTCATTTTATAAGACCTTGAGAAATTAATCAAGGTCCTGCAAAATTATCTTATAATCATAAGAAAATAAAGTAACAAATTTTTATTACATTTTATGAAAATACATTTCCATATTAAATTATTAAATTAATCATAAAATTTCAATTTAAATATTTATGTCATTCAAAAATACCAATACATATACTATGTTCATTTTTTTCACTTTTAAGATGTCTAAACTGTATTTATACATTCGTGGGTGAAGTTTCTATTTTTATATATAATTTAATATTCATTTCTATTCATTACTATTCATAAGGGTATGTTACTATTCACCAAAAATTAAGTTTATCTTATCAGACTCTAAATATCTTACTAAACACAACCGTGTATGTCAGTTTTTCAAAATTCAAATTACAGAGGTGGAAAAATTATGTTTACTTGACTGGGTTATAACAAAGTGGTGTTTTGTAGAGACTTAGTGTTTCATACATTCTATAATAAATCTATTTGTAAATTCTTGGGGTGTTACACAAGTGGGAAAATTTTCTGCCAAAAGAACACAGAAGTAAAGATAAAAGACGGTATGCATATCAATAGGAAAACTTCACTGGGAGAAAAAGTACCAGAATACAAAGAGGCATAAAATCAAAAGTACTACAATAAAAAGTACTAAACAGGAAAACAACCCCAAGGTTCCTAAGCACACAACTCACCACTTCCAAATCTCAACAGCTAGATCCACCTCTAAGAGATCTCTTCCCTTTGCTCGAGCCTAGAAGAAGAAATTCTACAAATACCTGAAGGAAAAATTAGGGTCTGAGCCTAAACCCAATAGGATACCATCAAAGATTCCATAACAGATTCCAAATATAGATTATACAAAGAAAATATTTCAATTTTCAAAATAAATAGGTTTGGCAATTTAAAAGCATATTTAAACAAAACATGCTATGCATTTTCAAAATGATGGAAAATACATTCAAAGCACATGATTTACTTTACAAGAGATGGAATATTTCTAAAACAATGGCTTAAGTAAAACATTTATATAAAATAGTTTATATAAATTCAGAAGGTATGTAAATCAGTTCCAACAAACATTAGCATACATTTATATCTCAAATATAAATAAACAAGCGAGCAACATGGTCATCTTTCAAAAGTTACGATAGTATTAACCAACTATAGGATTCCGTACTCTCTATGTAAACTCATAAAAATGTGTATACACACGTCTCTATGACACTGTCCAAAAGAGACTCATCACCAACCCGTCGGGGATGTGACCCGTCACAAGTATGTTTTAGAACTTTTTCGTAGCGTAGAGTGTATCCAAATAACTCACTAACTATCTAAGGATTTCATGTGATCTTACATGATGGGTGAACTATTTTAAGACTACTTCAAATACAATCAATCCCATTCTTCCATTTCAAAAATGCCAATTTCTTTCCATTTAAAACCTAAATAGGGTTTATTCAAAAACATGTATTTTCACAAGATAAAACCACTGGGTTTCTATCAAATCATTTTAATCCATTCCCAAGTTTGAAATTCATTCAAAACCAATTCCATCCTTTTCACAATTCCTTTTCCACAATTAAATTCAATAATTTAATTGAAAACATTTCCATCAAATCCACAATTTAAATCAGACAATTTCCATAAACCTACCTCAATTAAATGGAATTGGGGTTTTCCAAATTTTTGTGCCAAAACCATTCTAAATCTCCCAATTCACTGGAATTGGGTTTTTATCAAATCAATTGAAAGCAAGTTTGATCAATTGAATCTAAATCAACAATTTAAATAAATCAAGTAATTTAGGAATAATCAATTCGGTAATTCAGGACGGAACCACCTACCTTAAGGTCGCCGATGTCAGCAGCAATGATAAACCACCATGTGTGGTTCAATGCACCTCATCACGTCCTTATTATCATAAGCGTCAACATATCGTTGTTCGATGATCATCAAGGGTTCCTAGAATCAATACCAATTATTTTATTTCAAAAGGAAATAAAATAACACATGTGGTTATATGTTCTCTCCTGGATAATTTTAAAATTATCGATTAAAATATTACAGGTAATAATATTTTCTCTCTTGGATAAAATCAAATTATCGATTAAAATATTACATGCAATAATATTTTATCTCTTGGATAATATCTCGATTATCATGTTATGTCAACACATGTGTTTGAAATTATCCTTCTACGGTTCATGCAATTACACATTGATAATTTTATATTTAATAAAATTATCCTTAACTTCCAAAGTAATTATCAAAAATATATATCTAACTATATATTTACATACATACATACATACATACATATATATATATATATATCTTTTGACAATCAAAAAAATAAAAATAGATAATTTTAATAAATTTTCCCAAGTGTGTTTATTGATATATATATATATATATATATATATATATCATTTGATAATTCATTATATTTTGATAATCTAAATAATTATCATTTGATAATTCTAAACAATTATTCATTTAATAATTTGATGAAATTATAATTTGTTAAATCATCCTAGTTATTTTTTGAAAATTCCACCTAATTAAACATTGGTTGGTAAATATTTATGATTTTCCTTTCTTTTAACAAGATTATATTTTCAAAAAAATATCGATGTAATTATCATCGAATAATTATTTATAATTATCCTTGATAATTATCTAAGATAATTATTCACATATCTCTCAATAATTTCGCAAAACCAAATTTTGATAATAATAATTGGATATATCACATAATTATTCATTGATAATTTGAGTTTCATCATATTATTATTCAACCATTTTTTTATAAAATTATCATTGGATAATTTGGATAATTATCCTTTTGATAATTTGTTTATGAATTATCCCCGATAAATCTAGTTTTATCACTTATTTTAAATTCCACCATTTTTTCCTAGATTTAATGATGGAAGAATAAAATAAATAAAATAGAATAAATAAAATAAAATAAAATAAAATAAAAGAATAAAACCTCTATTGCATCCCATAAGGATGAAGAAGAGGTATGATTATCTTGGAGGAAGAACACCAATGGAGAGGGGATCAACAAGTTGATCAACGGGGGTTCTCCAATCACCCAAGGCGTCTCAGATCACTTGACTCAATCGGATCAACCAAAAGGTAGGAGTCACTTGGCTTTAAAACCCTCAAACGCGTATAGGTCTGACTCAAACCAAAATCCTATTTTAAACACCCATTCTACATAAAATTAATAACGGAGACATTAATTTCACTCATTCAATGAGGTGGTGACTGAAATGGTAGAAAATGGTTGAAAATGAAGGTTTTAAAAACTTGGATCGGCCAACAATGGTGTTTGGAGAGAGTTAGAAGAAGATGAAGTGTTAATATTGTTGTACATCTCGTTCCCCTCGTTGTTTGATTTTCATGATCACAATCACCTTCTTATTTATCTAATATTGTGTTTTAAGTGTTGTGGATGATAGGCAAGAGATTGCCAAAGGAATAGCCCAAGAAAGAATCTCAAGTGGACTGAAATTCAGTCCACCGGCCAACCGGTGTGATGGCACCGGCCAGCCGGTGGACCTGGCAGAGGCATTGCCCACTGCCAGGTTCCACCGGTCAGCCGGTGGCTCTGTCACCGGCCAGCCGGTGGCCTCAGCACCGGCCAGCCGGTGGCTCCTGGGCAGAACAAGTTTCCATTTTGCAAGGCACCGGCCAGCCGGTGGAGCTGTACCGGCCAGCCGGTAGCCCAGTCAAACTAGCCGTTGGCTTTGACCAGTCAACCCTCTTTTGGCCTCCAACGGCTCCGAGTACTTCTCCAACGGCTCCGAAGGCCCCCAATGGGTTCCATGCCTATAAATAAAGGCTGAGGAAGCCCCGGACACCACCCGGAACTATTGTGAAGCCAACGGACACTTTTTCCATCATTCGGCAATCCTCCGGTGAGCCACTTCAAAGGAACCCCAAGTGCTCCAACCATTTTCCAATCCAAGGAGCACCTCAAGAAGCTTGGGAGAGCACACTACATCAACTTCATCATCCAATTGGCGCCCAAGTCTTCCTCCAATACGGTTTTTAGTGTTTTATTTATTTTGAGCTTAAAATTGGGTTTATGCCTACAAACCCCAAACTTTTCTCATCCCCTCTTTCTTTTGGGTTTCACATCACCATTAAGGTGTGAAGAGGTTTCTTCAAGCCTTTCCTTTTAAAAGGCTTGTGTCACCGGTGAGCTAGCCTTCACCCGTTAAAAAGGCTAGTGGGTTCTTGCTATTCCATTGAAAGCAAGTGGGTTCTTGCTAAACCAATAAAAGCAAGCTGTAATAGGTCCTAGTGCTACCTCAAAGCCTAGTGGGTTTCTTGCTAAAACCATTGAAAAGCAAGCGGTAGGAATCTCTCAACGGTTGAGTTGGGAGCGGAGACGTAGGCCGGGTTTTGGCCGAACTCCGTTAACAATTTCGTGTGTCTTGCCTCTTTACTTTCCGCTGCATTTCAACTTTGATTTTTAAATTGTTAATCATTTTTCAAAAAGGCAATTCACCCCCCCTCTTGCCATCATTCCTCGTTTTTGTTCCGACCCAACAATTGGTATCAGAGGGAACTTTGAATAATTCCCTAACCCGGTTTCAAATTTAAGATCCATTTAGATGGCATCAACCTCTTTCGCCCCCGAAGGCTTTTCTTTGGGTCGTGCTCCATTTTTTGATGGGACCGACTATAATTATTGGAAAACCCGCATGACCACTTTTCTTAGAAGTATAGGATATCCAATTTATAAAATTGTCATGCAAGGTTATACTTTGTCTACCCCCGACGAATCCAAATGGACCCAAGCCGACATTAGAAATTTTGAGCTTGATGGCAAAGCCATGAATGCTCTTCATTGCGGCCTTGACCGAAACGAGTTCAATCAAGTTTCCACATGCACCTCCGCTCATGAAATTTGGAAGCTTTTAGAAGTGACCCATGAAGGCACTAATAAAGTCAAGGATACTCGATTGGACATGTACCGTCAGGATTTTGAATCTTTTTCTATGCACCCAAATGAATCAATTTCTGAAATGTTTACTCGCTTTACTGACGTGTGCAATGGTAGAAAATCTCTTGGAGATGACATTTCTGCAGAAACAATGGTGAAGAAGATCCTATGGATCCTACCAAGAAAATGGGCACCAAAGGTAACGGCGATCCAAGAAGCCAAGGACGTCAAAAATATGCCGGTAGAAGAACTCATTGGATCCCTCATGACTTATGAGATCACGATGAGGAGGCAAGCTCAAAAGGAGGGCACACCAATCAAGACACCAAAGAACATCGCCCTCAAGGTTCAAAAAGAAGTAAGCTCCTCCTCATCATCCTCATCTTCCTCATCTACTTCATCTTCAAGCGGCGACTCGGAAATGGAGAATCTCGCCCGCCAAATGCACAAGTTTATGAAGAAGCACAAGAAGAAAAAATCTCGCAAGGCGCGAAAGCAAGAACCCACCGCAAGATCCGAGCCCAAGGTAAAATGCTACGGGTGCGGCGAAAAGGGCCATTACAAGCCCGATTGCCCACTCAACAAAAAACGGGCCACGCCAAAGGAAAAAGGAAAGAAAAAGGTCCTCAAGGCGACATGGAGTGACACATCCTCATCATCCTCCTCCTCCTCCTCCTCGAGCGACCAAGGTACAAAATGCCTAATGGCATTCCATGAGGTAACATCTTCCAACTCCTCCTCTTGTTCTTCAAATTCCAATTCTTTAAATCATTTATCTTATAAAGAACTCTCACACGCTAGAGACCAACTTGAAAAAGGTTTTCATACTTTATCGTCAAAATTTGTTGCTTTAAAAAAGAATTTCAAAAAACTTTCCTCCGAAAAAGACCAACTTCTCAAAGAGAAGGAGGAACTCACCCTTAAAATCCAAAATTTCCCAAATGTTGATTCTATGGAATCAACCATCAAAGACCTAAGGGAGACCCTAGCTAAGTTCACCCAAGGGGAACAAAATTTGAACAATTTGCTTGGTTCTCAAAGGGTTTCTAGGACCACTCAAGGACTTGGCTATACCAACCAAGCTTCCTCCTCCCATGCTCCAACTGTTTTTGTAAGGGGGAGCTCTAGTTATAAATTTTGTAATTATTGTAAAAAACCCGGGCACCTTATTTATGAATGTAATTGTAAAAATGCCCGGTACGGCCAACCCAAATCTATTTTCTATTCCGATGAGTTCTATAGGAGAAGACCCGCCATGAGACAAGTATGGATTGAAAAATCCCTTCTAGCGAGTCTCTCCGGGCCTAAAATTGTCTCTTTTCAAAATCCCTCTCCCCGGTGATTCGTTGTTTTTATTTAGGGGGAGTTAGGTCTGTTTAAGCTTTTTGTTTCAATTCAAAACCTTCAATTTCAACTCTTGGTATCAAATTTTCAATTCATTTTTGATTCAAAACTCTCAATTTCAAAAATTTCATTTGGTTTCAAATTTCAAATCTCAATTGGTTTTTGATTCAAAACTTTCAATTCAATTTGTATTTACAATTTTCATTTCAATTGATTTTCAAATGTCTGTTTAAGCTTTTTGTTTCAATTCAAACCTTCAATTTCAAATCTCAACTTGTTTTTCAAATCTCTTATTCCCTCAATCAAGTTTTATGCCCCATTCTATTTTGATAATCACAAAGGGGGAGAAATTTCTTGATTGATTGGGGGAGAATCTTTTCTCTCATGCTTAGTATTTATTTTCAATTTATAATTTAAAAGCATGCCTTTCATTTATGTTTTTACTTTAATTGTTTTGGTGATTGTGATCATCAAAATAGGGGGAGATTGTTGTACATCTCGTTCCCCTCGTTGTTTGATTTTCATGATCACAATCACCTTCTTATTTATCTAATATTGTGTTTTAAGTGTTGTGGATGATAGGCAAGAGATTGACAAAGGAATGGCCCAAGAAAGCATCTCAAGTGGACTGAAATTCAGTCCACCGGCCAACCGGTGTGATGGCACCGGCCAGCCGGTGGACCTGGCAGAGGCATTGCCCACTGCCAGGTTCCACCGGTCAGCCGGTGGCTCTGTCACCGGCCAGCCGGTGGCATCCAGCCCCAACAGTGAGACCTACTGTCTCACCACCGGCCATCCGGTGGCCTCAGCACCGGCCAGCCGGTGGCTCCTGGGCAGAACAAGTTTCCATTTTGCAAGGCACCGGCCAGCCGGTGGAGCTGTACCGGCCAGCCGGTAGCCCAGTCAAACTAGCCGTTGGCTTTGACCAGTCAACCCTCTTTTGGCCTCCAACGGCTCCGAGGACTTCTCCAACGGCTCCGAAGGCCCCCAATGGGTTCCATGCCTATAAATAAAGGCTGAGGAAGCCCCGGACACCACCCGGAACTATTGTGAAGCCAACGGACACTTTTTCCATCATTCGGCAATCCTCCGGCGAGCCACTTCAAAGGAACCCCAAGTGCTCCAACCATTTTCCAATCCAAGGAGCACCTCAAGAAGCTTGGGAGAGCACGCTACATCAACTCCATCATCCAATTGGCGCCCAAGTCTTCCTCCAATACGGTTTTTAGTGTTTTATTTATTTTGAGCTTAAAATTGGGTTTGTGCCTACAAACCCCAAACTTTTCTCATCCCCTCTTTCTTTTGGGTTTCACATCACCATTAAGGTGTGAAGAGGTTTCTTCAAGCCTTTCCTTTTAAAAGGCTTGTGTCACCGGTGAGCTAGCCTTCACCCGTTAAAAAGGCTAGTGGGTTCTTGTTATTCCATTGAAAGCAAGTGGGTTCTTGCTAAACCAATAAAAGCAAGCTGTAATAGGTCCTAGTGCTACCTCAAATCCTAGTGGGTTTCTTGCTAAAACCATTGAAAAGCAAGCGGTAGGAATCTCTCAACGGTTGAGTTGGGAGCGGAGACGTAGGCCGGGTTTTGGCCGAACTCCGTTAACAATTTCGTGTGTCTTGCCTCTTTACTTTCCGCTGCATTTCAACTTTGATTTTTAAATTGTTAATCATTTTTCAAAAAGGCAATTCACCCCCCCTCTTGCCATCATTCCTCGTTTTTGTTCCGACCCAACAAATATATATATTTTTTAAATTAAAATTAATTATTCAGCATAAAAATTAAATAATTTCAAACATCCGTTGCACATGAAAGTTATACTTCGTCTAGGGTAAACACCTCATTCCGGATCCAATGGTCGTCTTGAATTTCTAATATGATCCACTATTTAAAAGATATTAATGATTTATTAATTAAAAATCAAAATAAATAATTAATTAAAATAAAAAGGGTTATTTTTGCGAGTGAGGCATCCAAACGTCCGGCGCTAAAAAATGTTATACCTTATCTAGGGTAAACCCCTCATTTCAAACCCATCGGTGGTCTCAAATTTTCTATATGACGCACCCTTTGGGAGATATTTAATTATTTTTAATAAATAATATATTAATATTATTTAATAACTTTATCTCATGAGTGAGGCATCCAAAATTTCAGCACTTTCGAATGTTATACCCCTCCTAGGGTAAAGACCACATTTCTGACATAACAGTATACTCAGATTTCTCATACAATGGACCATTTTGGACTTATTCAATTATTTTTAATAAGTTTCCTGTAGTTAAAATAATATATTTAATATGTTTATTTCATCCTCCCTGAGGATTTTCCGACCTCAAAAACTCATACTTACTCAGTGTTTAACTCAGAAAATATTTAATTGAATATTCCAGAGTATTAATTGGGTTTTTTACCATTCTGGGACGTGTTTAACAAAAACACAACTCTACATTGATAAACTATTTTCCCCATTTAACATAATAATAATTTAACACAAGATGGTTTAGGAATACCTAAAACAGTAATGGGATGTTATGTGGAACCCGATGCTCATTCTTCACCTATTGACAGGTGAGACACTAAGAGATGAACTAAGCAACGCTCTGTCTCATGTCATCGCACCAAAACTGTTGTTGAAGGTCTCGGTACATCTTCCCTACACCAGGATGTACAATTAAAGGAGAAGTTTGAAACTCGCTCATCACCTCCTCTCACATCATTATTGGTACCATTGTCTATCCCTGGAATACAATGATGTGATTCCCTCCAAAAAATCCATCTAATGAATCTTCTGAGGATATATGGTCACGTAGGACCTCACGGTCGATGTATCCCAACAGAGCATCCATCACATGCTGAAGAAGTGGATGAGTTAACATCATAGACTAAAGAAAAGTTGTACCCTCCTCAACCAGGGTCAGCTGTAAGGAATCCAACTGCTCAAACGCCTCCAACACTAGGCGAGAACAGAACTTTCTGCTAAGGGTATCTACCACCACATTTCCCTTCCTAAGAGTATAGATTATCTCAAAGTTTTAGTCATGCAGAAACTCTAACTAGCGTCTTTGTATCGAGTTAAGGTCTATCTACGTGAATACATACATAAAACTCTATTAGTTTGAGTAAACAACAAGGTGTTCTCCCAAAATATAATGTCTCCATGTCCTCATAGTGAAGACCACCACTGCCAACTCTAGGTTGTGAGTTGCGAAGTTCTACTCATGAGGTCACAAATACCTTAATCCATATGCGATCATTATATGAATCTACATCAACACACAGTTGATCCCAGATCTAGAGGCATCGTAATCCACTATGTACTCCATTCCCTCCTCCAGTAGTCTCAAAATAGGGGTACTCGTCAGCCTTAGCCTCAGACTCAACTCCTCAAAGACACTCTGGAACTGCTCAGCCCAAGTAAAAGGATACCCTTTACATGTTAGGTCTGCCAAAGGGTTGTAATCTTAGAGAAGTATGTCATAAACCACCGGTAGTACCCTATCAAGCCAAGAAAACTCTTCACCTCTAACATTCTCTTAGTTGGCTCTCAATTAAGCACTACATCAATATTCACTGGGTCTACAGATCATCCTCAAGTGCTATGTATACTCCTCCTTTGATTTGGAGTGTATGAGTATGTTGTCAATGAAGAAAACTAAAAATTAGTCCAAGTATGTTCTAAATATTTGATTCATTAAATACATAAACACGTTAGGGGAATTAATCACACTAAAAGTAATTACTAGGAACTCATAGTGTTAATAGCGTCATTGGAATGTCAACTTCAAAATATCATCCTTGATAACTCTCAACTGGTGGTATCCGGACCTGAGATCGATCTTTGAGAACCATCACGCGCCTTTTAATTTATCAAAGAGGTCATAAATCCTTAGAAAGGAGTACTTTTTCATTATCATGGCCTGGTTCAAATGACAATAATCAGCACAAAGCCATAATCTCTCATCTGCCTTTTTCACGAACAACATCAAAGCTTCCCATGGAGACACACTGATTCTGATAAAACCCTTCTCTCGAAGGTCCTCCAATTGCACCCTCAACTCCCAGAGCTTAGTAGGGGCCATCTGATATGCCACATAAGATATAAAAGTGGTCTTGGGGTGAAATTCAATGAAAAACTCCATCTCTCACCTCGAAGGTAATCCTGGAACTTCCTCGAGGAAGATGTCCATATAATCTTCCATGACTAAAGGAATCCAAATGGCTGAAGAGCCCATTGTGCCAAGGGACAAACTCACCAACTGATGGGTGATGGGTTGTAGCTTCCTACTCGCAAGACTCACTCGCTCCTCCATGATATCTCTCTTGCCGACAAAGGAGAATCTTGTTCCATCAATTCAAAGGCATCTGATTCATCTGTAGTGACAACCAATCTGGGATCAGACTGCAGACAACCAGTCCATACCCAATATGGTGTCATAAGGTCTCATCGTAATTACCAATAATTATCATGAGAAACTCTCTCCACCAAGGGATAACACGCACTTTCGGTGGATAAACAATATTGAAGAAGTGTTCCTATAGGAACCTCGAGGCATAGTTTTTGGGTTATGTATCAACTGAGAGCTCCATTTCTCACACCAGGAGTAATAAGATGAAGGAATGACTCACTCATATGTAAAATAGTATTTAATCAAGAGTAGAATAAACACAGATCATACCTTTAATCATCTCATGAGTTTTCAGGTCATAATCATCCATAACCTATAGCTGCACATGGCCCTGACTGCTAGCTCCCTGACCTAGTGTGGGATTTTGGGTGGTGGTGGTGGAAGGATCTCATAATTTCTTCCACCCCCATGGATCCTCCTACGAGAGCCCCACCTGCTCCTCTGCCAGTTCCGCCTCCCTAGGGGTCGCCTTGGCCTTTCCTAGGAGATATGTGATCACAGTGCTGCCTCTATCATGGCGGTTCATCCATTATCAGCCTTCCCTCCTCAACATGTCGGGTAGAGAAATCATGTCACATTTGACCTTGACCATCACATTCATAATATCACCCCTCTCCAGGCTACCCTGGTCCTTTATATGATCCCTGTGTCGCACGACCACATGTCTCAGTCTGTTCATGATAAGATCTCATATGTTGAGATCTTGTCGAATGGAACATCCTAGCTGATACAGATACCTCAGCCCTATGACACCCACTTCCAGATTCGGTTGTATAGCATCCCTCGAAAATGAATCTCTCTATCACCAGTGCCCTCTATAACAATCCAGCATACATGGGAATGTATAGGGGTACCACACTGACACAGATATCTCTATGAAGACCCTGATTAAACTTCCATTCCCAAAAGTAGCCATCCCGAATCATGTTAAGGGAGTATCGTGTAAGGTTATTGAACCTTACAACATACTCAACAACTATAATCCCTCCCTATTGCAGCTCCAAAATCTCCAGAATCTAGATTGAGTGCAATAATGAGGGGTAATACTCCTCATGAAACAGTTGTTGGTAGTCAGACCATGAGAGTGTCGACTCATCATGCATCTATGTGACTAAACTTCACCGGTTCCTAGCTGATCTGTAGAAAAAGCTAATTGTTAACATAACCATATGATCAGTAAATGCTCAGATAAGTCTAAAAACTCGGATCACCAACTATAATCAATCTTTTGTTGCTTGGGGATCCGGTTTTCTATGGAACCTAAGTGCCCTCTGGCACTGGAACTCAAAGAGTGTGCTAAGCCCATGTGCATACTCAGCCTGATCTGCTGGTATAATATGCTTCTTGATAGACAGGGGTGTTCTACCGACCCTCCTGGAGGAAAGATCTCACATGATGGTCCCTAAATTGAGGCCTCATCACTCATCAGATCATCATCACGATCTTGAATCGGTAACCTGGCAGACTATCTTCATAGAGGAATCCTAAAACTTTAATCAAGACATACCACAGCCAGATGAGCATATATATATGGGAAGTTTACTCAAGAAAGACAGTCAAAAGACTCAATCCTATATGATTCATGTACCAATGTTCCCTGCAACCAATGTCTCAGTATACTGAGTCGACAAGTAGGTAGTCAAAGTTCTGGTGAATAGATACGTCAGTCGCCTCACCAACACTGGATTCCTTGACCTAAAAACCACACTTGAAACTCTTTGAAATTCTTTTCCTAAGTTCCCAACCAAACCTCACAATGGGACATAACTCCAAACATCCTCCCGATGTCAAACCATCTCTGATACCAATATGTTATGACCTGAACCACTAGGACCCGCCTGGATGGCGGAGATCCAAGCTGCAACTACACCAAGCTAGCCTTCATAGTCCAAGGGCTGGTGATAGGCACAAAAAGGAAAAAACTAATATAGGAGGCCTTAAGTATGTGTACGCATGCACTCAACCATCTCCATGCAAGTGTAGAGGAATAAAAGAAAAGATAGTAACATCTAAAATAATATCCATGCATATAATAACCTCTAGAGGATACCAAAAGAGTGTGTAGTATAATTTGAAAAGTAAAGAGGAAAATACACGCCCAACCAGAAAAGATGTCTCAACTTGACAATAATTAGAAAAGTAAATATAGAGATAGCATAGATCCAGATCTCTAAGCCCCAACCACCGTACGCAGTCAAATGCACCCGAGTATCTCTATGCTCCTCTATAATCATCATCGACCTGTCCGTCGTCTACATAAGACACGACACGTGTGGGAAAATCCCATACATAGGTGAGTATATTCATACCCAGTAGGATGCCCCAAAAACCGAAGGGGGAAATAGGAGATACGATGGAAGTAGATAGCTCAACCCATAACAAGAGAGAAATGATATCCAATCAATAGAGATATATGTTCATAATAGAAACCCAAAAGAGAGAGAAAGGGGATCTCCATCTCACAGTCCAACCTAGGAAGAGTTTGCCAATAGTTTCAAGGATTTTTCAATGATGCCCAGCATCTCGCATGTCTTTTCAAAGAGTGTCCATATGAATCTTCATCTCACTACTGTTCCGCACAATCGAGATGGCATAATTTCTAGATTAAGGAATCATACCCTGGTACGACATGAGGGTTCCACCTAGTAGATAGAGGACACATGCCCTGATACAATGAGATGGTTCCACTCTATGGATAGAAGACCCATGCCCTGTCTTAGTAGGAGAGTTCCACTGTGTGGATAGATATAAGACTCATGCCATGTCCTAGAAGGAGGGTTCTACTAAGTGGATAGATAGAAGACTCATGCCCTGTCCTGGAAGGAGGGTTTCACTATGTGGATAAAGGACCAATGCCTTGTCCTATTTGGAGGGTTCCACTTTTTGTATTGATATAGGACTCATGTCTTTTCCCAACAGGAGGGTTCCACTTTTTGGATAGAGGAATCATGCCCTATCTCATCAGGAGGGTTCCACTATGTGGATAGATAGAGGACTCACGCCCTAGTCCATTAGGAGGGTTCCACTCTATGGATAGAGGACCCATACCATGTCCAAATAGTAGGGTTCCACTATATGGATAGATAGGGTACCCAATCCCTAGTCCATTAGGGGTTTCACTTTGTGGATAGAGGTCACATGCTCTGTCCCAGTAGGAGGGTTCCACTTTTTGATGATCCTACCAGATCACTGTCATCATCGAGCACCTCCTAAAGAAGTGTCACACCCAAAACATCTCACCTCATTTCTTAAAATCCACTAAAAATGCTACAATAGTGTTCTATGTAGAAAAACACATAGAATAGACTAATTACGGACCAAAATCTAAGCTCAAACAAAGGAGATATGAGGGGTTGAATTTTCCTAAAGGGGTACATAGTGTGTAGGGGACCCACACGGCATGTGGTCCCACTCTTCTACTTGGTCGTGTACTTGAAAACACATAGTTCACTAGATATGTAGTATTACATGGTGTGTAAGGGTACTACACGGTGTATCTCGACCACCCAGGGTCGAGCTGTGTTCTCCTGGTTGTGCCTGTGTACACTGGTCATGTGCTAATACACAGTGTGTGTCTAGTCATGTCTGTGTTCGTGTACTCCCAAATTACATACCACGTCGCCGACATCGAGTCGCATGGTGTGTGGAGGTCCCACACGGTGTTCTATATTTAACTCACCCAAAAACACTATCCACTATAATTGGGTTTCTACATATCATGTGCTCATCAGACTAAACGTCGTGTGATCGAGTTTTTTCACAGAAAGTTAGATCTGCACCGCGGATCCTAGATCTACTGCTCTTGCCACCAAATCACACCTTATGATTGCCCAAAATAGAAGGGTAAGGCCTCTGTTCATCGATTTCAGCCCTCCAGTGGCCGAAAATCAAATTTCCATCAGCCTGCTCAAATCTCACACGTGCCTCATGCGTCTCCCGTGTCGCTGCCAACTCGGCTTCAGATTTTGATCCACAAATCCATCACCACTACCCGCAATCCATTCTAATTCATCATTAAATATCTAATTTGTTTGTTGTGTGTACATCCATCACGAATCTTGGGGTCCGATTTCACTTGGACATGCCCAAAAATAGTCGAATCGTGACCCCATAATCCAACAATGAAGAACATAAAGAACGAGTCGGTGAAAAGAACAAGAACAAAGGTGATATCATCATAGGTCAAGTGTTTTTGTCCAAAGATCAAAGAACCGTGGATTGGAAGGGGTGATTTCATGGCATAATCAAGAAATAAATTGAAAGAATGATTTATTTTGGTACACGAGCTCATGCAAGTGATTAATTTAAACACAAATAAAGGGATAGAGTTTTGATCATGCTCGGTCTTTTAATCATAATAATGGAATCCAAAAATGATGATTCCTTCCTTGAAATTGGACCATTCGTTGGTGAAGAATGTGTTCACCGACAATGGAGAAGATCTATTGTGTTCGTTGCACCTCAATTCACCTTGATCTGGTTGTCGTTCGTCACACGATCTCGATTAGCCAATGAATGGTGGTATAACCTCCTATCAATGATCTCAAGGTTATGCTGCTAACCCCAGAGATTTTCCATAACATCATATTTATAGAGGAAAAACAGTTTAGGTCATTTAATTCAAAATAAATAATTTAATTATTTATTTAATTAAATGCACCTGCCAATGGACGTCTCTACCGGACGTCCCGCGACAACCAATTTTAGGTTCACCTAGGGTAAACCTCATTCTCCGGATTCAACTGTGGCCTTATATTTCCGTTTCAAGACTCCATTTAGGATATATTTCATTTTTTATGAAAAATTGTGTGCATGTGATAAAATATATTTAATATCTTTATAAAATTAATTTCAGGCTCACCGGGCCTTAGAATCGTGTGTCGTCTCAGTGCTTAGCTCTGAAAATATTTCTTAATATATTTCAAAGTATTACAAGGAAAGAAAAGGGTCTCTACAACCTAAAACTTTAGTTGCTAACACTGTTGGACCCAAAAACATATGGGTATCAAAAGGCACTTGTGTTTAATATTTTTCAGATATATTTCATTGAACTTCATTGTTATATTTATGAATAGCTGGTTGAAGAATATGTGAAGATTTATGGTTAATGAAAATCATAATTAATTTAAAAAGATTGATCAACTCTAAAGTAGATCATTATCTAAAAAATATACTTAAAATTTAAAACTGTTAAAATATAAGAAGTATTTATTTTCTATTTTTAAATGCACTAACTATTTTATATAGAGGGATAATGATAGAGTTTTTTCCGACAACTGAGGATTAGAATAGTGAAAAGAAGAATTACAAGGTTTCTATTTCTATAATCTAGGGAAACATGCTCCTCTTGCCTAAGCTTGAAGCCTCCAACAAACTAAAGGATAACCAAATCCCCCACCCATCCCCCTCTCTCCCATCTTTATACTAATACCCCAACTAAAGAAGTACAATTACCGCCCTACACCTCTAGAAATATTATTCCTTTTAACCCTCCTTTGGTATGTATGTAGGTGGCCTACTCCTAATAATAATCCCCCCTTATTGAACCACTTTGTCCTAAAGGTGAAAATCTAGAAAGTAAAAACGGAGGAGCTGGGCATTCTCCCATATAGCCTCACCAGCAAACCTATGGAATCACTTAATTGGCATTGAAGCATCTTATCGTGGTATCGTGTAGCCAAGACTAACTCGGGGTGTTCTTCTTCGGCAAGTAAATCTGCAGGAAGTGAGGTCGCCACTGGCTGAAGACCAACTGCTGCCCGCAGCTGAGAAACATGGAAAACTGGATGCACGCGACTGTTTGCTGGAAGCTAGAGCTTGTAGGCAGTAGCTCCAACCTTATTAAGGATGGGAAATGGGGAATAATACCGGGAATCCAACTTCTGGTTAATTTTGGAAACAACGCCTGGACAATTTGGCTAAAATTTCACCCAAACAACATCTCCTAAAGTAAAAGTAATGTCCCTTCGACACCTATTAGCCTGTTTGAGCAAGATATATTGAGCGTGGTGGATATTTTCATGTAACTTTCACAAATCTTTTCCCCTGATCAACCAAGGCATTGTCAACAGCGTCGATAGTAGTCTCCCCCCATGAAAAGTGAACAATATGTGGAGACTGACGTCCATAAACAATCTCAAATGGATTTTTTCTAGTGTAAGTGTGACAGGAAGTATTGTAACTATAATCTTCCCATAAAATCCACAAAACCCACTGTCGAGGGTGATTTGTAGTAAAACAACATAAGTACACCTCCAAACAATGATTAACGACTTCGGTTTGGTCGTCGGTTTGGGAGTGATAAGAGGAACTGATTTTCAAGGTTGTCCCATGTAACTTGAAAAGGTCCTGCCAAACCAAACAAGTGAAAAGTGGGTCTCTATCACTCACTATAGCACTAGGAGGACCATAGAGTCACACTAACACTTTCATTAATACTTTAGCAACTGTTTTAGCTGTAAAAGGATGTCTAATAGTAATAAAGTGGTCATACTTACTCAACTGATCCACAATGAAAATCATCAGTTCAATGCCTCGGGATCTAGGTAATCTAGAAACAAAATCCATGGAAACCTCTTCCTAAACCAAGGTTGAAACTGACAACAGCTATACTAGACTAACCATACTTAAAGCTTCATATTTGTTTTTTTTCATACTTCAAAAGTGCGGACAAATAGTTATACACTCCATATCATACTAACCCATTTTACTCTATTTGATAATCGCTTATATGTCTTGAGGTATCCCAAGTGAACTCCTACAGGTGATGAATGATAATATTATAACATCTTTGGAATTAGTGTGGACTGGAAAGGAAAAACCAACTTGTGATAGAAAAATAACAATCTAGTGCAGAAGAAATACCCTGGTTGTTCCAACTCATTATGCTATAGAGTATGAATAATAGCTTCCAAACGTTCATCTTGTAAATGTTCTTTCTTGAAAACCTCGAGCTCTTCCTAATGTGACTAAGAAACTGTCATGGTCAATAGTTTTCCACCCTCTGACATTCTGGACAAAGCGTCAACACTGCAATTAAGCTTCTCAGGACGGTAAATAACCTCAAAATCATACCCCATAAGTTTTGTCTACCAACACTGATGATCCATAGAGACTACCCATTGTGTGAGCATGTGCTTCAGACTTTGATGATTTGTGAACATGATAAAGTTTTGTCCCAACAAGTATTTCTGCTAGTGTTTTACTGAAAATACTAATTCCATATTCTCCTTTTCAAACACTAATTTGGATAAAGTAATACCTAATAAAACTTTGATAAAGTAGGTAAGTGGTCACCCCTCCTGGACAAGGACCTCCCTTATACCAAAACCTAAGGCCTCGCACTCTATAGAATTTTTTTTAGAAAACTCCGACATGCCAAATATAGGTGCAGACATCATTTTTGTTTTCGATTTCTCAAAGGCATGTTGTGCTTCAGGTGACCACCAGAACCCTTCCTTTTTGGTCAACTCAGTAAATTTTTGGGTTATTTTTTCATAATCTTGTATAAATTTTCTATAGTATCAAATAAGCTCTAGGAATCTTTGTATCTTTTTAGTATTCTAAGGCTCTTTCCACTACTGTACAGCAACTAACTTATTAGGATCCATGGAAATACCTTCATCCAAGACAATATGCCCTAAATATTCCATTGCCCCCTTTCTAAAAGTGCATTTTTTAAATTTGCATACAGGGATGAGTTTCCATAACCTAGAAAACTGGTTTCAACAATTTAAGATGCTCAAACCACTTCTTTTTATAGACCAGTATATCATCAAAGAACACAAGTATACCTTTTCTTAACAACAGCGGAAATACAGCATTCATTATTGCTTGGAAAGTAGTTGGGACGTTCATTATACCAAATGGAATCACTAAATATTCATAATGCCCTTCATGTGACCTGAAATTCGTCTTTCTTATGTCATCTTATTGCGTTCACACTTAATGGAAACCAAACGTCGGATCCATCTTAGAAAAATAAGATACCCCATGTAATTCATCCATCAATTCCTCAATAACAAGAATTGGGAAAATTTCAAGCACTGTTATCTTATTTAAAGCTCGATAGTACACACACATTCTTCCACTGTCATTTTTTTTCTTAACCATTATTATAGGAATAGAATATAGATTTCTATTGTGTCTATTAAAATTGAATGCCAACAACTCTCTGACTTTCTTTTCCACTTTATTTTCTCTATGATATGCAAGCTTATATGGCCAAACATTATTGGTTATGCTCCTCCCTTCAGTTTGATAGCATGATCAGCCTGTCTCACTAATGCTAACCCATGAGAAACCTCAAATATGGAGTCATACTACAGCAACAACTCTTGTAACTAATCACTTTGGTTAGGCTCAAGCCCCATACTCCCAAAAGTTATGCTTTGTTCCATCCATTGAAGTCCATGTATATGTATTCTCCCCTTTCCCAGATACTTCTGTAAAGCTTTTAGAGTTCCCTATAGCTGTATTACTCCCTGAAGGATCATGGATTGTCCTTCCTGAACAAACTCCATTGTCTTATTACGTCAATGAGTCGTCACATAACCCAATGTTTCAAACCAAGATATACCCAGCACAAGATCTGGTCCAATGGTATCAAAAATATATGCATCAATTGCAAATTCCTCGAAACCCAGACTCACCTTCAATATTCTACAAAGACCACTAGAAGTTACCCATTGTTTTTCCCCTATCTTGATGTAAAATGGCCTAGTTTCCACAACATAGACCATGAGATACTTCATCAACCGTTTGGAGATGAAATTATGGCTTGCACCACTGTCCACCAGAATCAGTAGGGGTACTCCTCCCACATTCCCTTCTATCATTAATGACTATTTACTACTCGATGTCCATCGTCCTTGACGAAAAGTAGATGTTATAAACATGTGCATTTAACACAATCCCCCTGATATCCCCCTCTCTTTTCCCCATAGTCCTCAACATCCTCCTCCTCCTCAACGACTATTTACTATTTGACCATTAACGAGTGTTTACTATTATATGCATTCCCAAATAGATTTTTCCTTCTATCATTAATGAATGTTTACTATTCGATGCATTCCCAAACCATAAGTTTGTAACCTTTATCTAGGCACTTATGTCCAAGCATATACTTTTTCTCACAAATATAACATAGACCCTTAGCCCTTCGAACATCGTATTCCCCTCTTGAAAAATTCCGAACTCCCCTCCCCCATGGGGAAACCATCCCTTTCCACTCCCATTCTCCAGCATCTAATTTTGGTTGTATTTATATAGAATTCCACCCTCACCCATGTCTTTCAAAAAAAAGTGTGTTGTCAGGACTCTAGTTTCTGAATTATTCCCTGTATGAGCATCTCCCTTTCCACACATCGAGACAGTATCATCAAAATTTATTTGTTTAGTGTCTCATACATCATTAACACACTGCCTATTTTCGGGTTAAATCCACCAATATACAAATTCATATACAGCTTCTCTAAAAATTTTGGAATCTGTAATGAAAAATGCTCAAATTCATCAATATACACATCTACTAATTCTGTTTGTCGGATTTCCTTCAAATACATCACATTATCCTCCTTAGTTACATTGTTGTATCATCATAACAACTCATCCTTTTGTTGTTTCCACGTGAGTCCCTACTGGGCCGACTTCAACAAAATTATCCAGTACCGAATCATTAACTACATGCACAGTTGAGAAAGAAGAACCATCAGTTCCTCTTAAGTTTGATGGATCGTGAAATAAGTCTCTGCTCACGTGATCTAGGAAATAGTATCTTCTCTCGATAAAACCATCATTTCCACTTGTCAAGTTAAAAATCAAAATTCCTTATATTATACACGGTGTTTCTCCCTGTCGATCTCCACTGGCATTCCTGAGCATAAACTTGCTTCTGTGTCTGGTTTCAGACTACTGTACTCTTCTACAATAATCACCAACCTTCCTTTTTTGTCATCCCGATCTGAAGTCTCAATTTTCACTTTATACAGTTGCTCTATCATCATACAAAACTCTTGCATCACCATCTCCTGACTTTGAGAGCTGTTCATCAGCTCCATCACGGCATTCTCATGTCGCTGAAATCTATAATTCATTTTCATAACCACTATTTCCAATTTCGCAACTAGGTTTTCCATTCACATGGACATACAATCTCAATCAAACTCCTTCCAAGTTTCAGTTTCCACTACCAACTATATCTGGATCATCTGCCACTAAGATTTCCTCTCAATGAAAGAACCAAATGATAGAGTAGTTTCCCAAAAATTGAGGATTAGAACAAAGAGAAAAATAATGAAGAGGTTTCTAATTCTATAATTTTGGGAAACCATCTATTTCTATAATCCAGGGAAACCTTCTCCTCTAGCCTAGGCTCGAAGCCTCCAACAAACTAAAGAATAACTGAATTCCCCCTCCCCTAATCCCCCTCTCTCCCATCTTTTTACTAATATCCCAACTAAAGAAGTATAATTACTACCCTACCCCTCCAGTAGTATTATTCTCTTTACCCCTCCTTTGGTATGTATGTACAATAGGTGGATTACTCCTATCAGAGAAAAAAATTAAAACTTTTATCTGTTTTTTGTATGATTAAATAGTTAAATCTTTTCTCGCTCTATTATTTTATGTGATGAATTAATTCATTGAATTTTCTTCATAACATCATGTATACTCCTTAAGATTTTATAATCTATCAGAAACTATGTATTTTAGTTGCATGTGCTAAAAAAAATATATTAAGTTATGTGTTAAAATTGTTAAAATATTTTAATATGTGCAATTATTTTAAAAACCATTTATTCTTTGAAAATCCCTTGTTATTTCATTGAATAATGTTTTATATATCTTCTTAGGGATAGATTTTTAAAATAATCTATAATTAAGAGGGAGTTTATAATATTTCTTTTATTTAAATTAATAAAAGGAAAGTTAGGTTTATTCAATTTCAATGCAAAACTGTGTTCTCTTCTTAATTAATATTTTTTTAACTCATTCTATTTGAAATTTTCTTTTTCTTAAAATTGTTATTCAATTATTTAAAATTATTCTTACATAATCTTTTCTTATGAAAAATTATCTTTTCAATTGTAAAATCTGAAATGATTTCACTACAATTTTGGCTCGGGAAACCGAAACATCACCTGAAAACCGTTAGAATAAAATCCTTCTTCCTTCGAACCCTAATACTTACTCTCTCTAAAACCCTCTCAAACTTTTTATCTTTCTCCCTTCCAATTCCAAACTCAGAGGCCTCTAATGAATCCAGTCCAAGCTGCACAAAGATACTAAGGCTCTCAAGTTCAGAAAGATTTAGTCCTAAAATATTAAGCTTTCAAGGTTTGAATTGTTTGTTTTATAATAGTTATTCAGAATTTCTTGATAAAAATGAGATTAAAGAAATCTATGAACAATATAGTTTTTTTTCTGGTGCTTTAACCGATCTGTTTAGAGAACAGTTAGTATCTTTTGTTGAAGAATCTTTGGAGAAATATTCTATCAAAGGTATGGAAATTCTTGGTGGTGATGGACCATAAGTTCAATTTCTTCACAAAGCTAAAGGTGGAATGCCCTATGTAAAGTCTTAGAAAACATCATCTATTGATGATGAGTCGTTATGTAGAAATCATTCTGTTTTTGGTGTTGTAGAATCGGTATCTAAGTTTAATCTTTTAAAAGGAGAAGTACTGAGGTTGTGTGATGATCTTAAAAGATCAAGAAAATCTTTTTAAGATCCAGAAAACTCTTCTGTTTCAAAAATAGAATTTGAATCTCTTCAAAGAAAGTGTCAAAGCCTGTAGGAAAGTTCAATTTAAAGAGAATATTTAGATGCATTTAAAGTAGAAATAATAAATCAAATGGAACAGATAAAACGTGAAGTTGTTTCTAAATTAGATCTTAATGAGCTGAAAGAGTTCTTCATTAGTCAATTTTCTTCTTCTTCAAGAGATCAAAGATCTGTAAATATTCAAAGAAGAATATAACTATTGTCAAAAGTTCTAACTGTTGTGAGTGAAAGAGTTCGGAGTTTGGAGTATGAAGATGCATCATTTAACCTTCCTAAATGACTTGATCCTTTTTTTCATCCTCCAACTTAGCCTATCGAAAATTGGATCCAAAATATCTTTATAAATATTGGTTGTTTAATATTACTAAATATTCTGTTGTTTTTTTATTTTTATCTTTAATGTTTCTCTCAGTTTAATATCTTTCTTTGTATATTCTTCATTCTATGTTAATTTTTTATTATTCCATTTGTATACTTTCTTTTTGATATCACAAAAAGGGAGAGAAATTTATTAATTTAGATAAACACAAAAATTTCTATAACAATTTTAAAGATTTTATTCTATACTATTTCAAAATCCTTATATGTTGAGGAAAATAATTTGGGAGAAATTTGATTGAATTTTTTTTATTTTATTCATTAAAAATATTTTATTTTATACTATTTTAAAATCCTTATATGTTGAGAGGGGAAAGAATTTGGGAGAAATTTGTTTGGAAGAAATATGGTTATTTTTTTAAAATCATTTATATCTCTATGTTATTAATTATTAAATTTAGACCTATATTTTTGTGTTTATGTTTATATGAGTTTTGTGATCATCAAAAAGGGGGGGATTGTTGTACATGTATTGATCCAAAAATTTCATTAATTTCTTATTGATTTTGATTCTCACAAACACCAACATTTGTGTTATTGATAAAGTTACATTAAGTGGATTTCAGGATAATGATTATTGGAATAATTATTTTTATTCTGGAATCATTTTAGATTTTAATCTGGTGGAAGTTTATTTGATTTCTTAAGTATTCTAGACGTTTCAAAGGAGTCTACAATCACTATTCATTAACCCTACATTTGAAGTAAACATATGGACCAGGAACTATACTTTTGTAAGGAACCCTACTTTTGAAAGGAACACTACTTTTAGAAACCCTATGTTTGGAGTAAATGTATGAATTAGGAACCATGCTTTTATCATCAATCCTACATTTGAGTATTTAACATATGATTCATCAACCCTACTTTTGGAATCAACCATACGTCGTCAACTGTACTTTTAAAATTTATCACTATATAGAGTATACCTACATTTGACTTGGTCAAACTATGAGATTTTATTTATGGATTATTTTCACGATTTCTTCAATAGTTTTCATTAGATTAAATATCCCTTTAAATCTATTTAAAGTCCGATTCAAATTCTATTGTTCAACGAATTAAAGTGTTCCTATTTCTAAGGGAAGTTGTGATTTTTCTGGAGGCATTCAAATTCAAATTATTTCGATTTATCGGGATGTTTTTATGGATATGTTTAACCTAAAGTAGATAAAGCTTCTTATTAAATACAGAGTTTATTCTTCCAAAAAATACAAATGAGCATTCGAAAATAATATTATGACGTCGTCTCTAGTTCTATGAAGAGATACACTTTGAAGATATACATGTTTTAATCATTTTTTGTTTGATCAACATGTTGTTGATGTTGTTGTATCTCTTAGTTAATCTTTTATTGAAGATCAAAAAGAAATTTATCAGGGCTACACTTTAGATACATACATGTTTATCATCTTCTAAGTGTTTTCTATGCTACTGTAAAAAAAAGGAAGTCTACTCAATATTGAACATTATTTTGTTTCTACTACTGTATTTTATTGAAGATCATTTTATTTGTCAATTGTTGTTGCAACTATAATCTAAACTCGTTACTCAACAACCTACATCAATCTATTTCCTATTAAATTGTCGACTTCTCTTACTTAGTCGTGGTGGAGTGTCAACTTCTCGTACTAAGTTGTTGATTTTGTGGTTCCCTATAAAAGAACTAGAATGACCTATAAAAGCCTTTTTATAAGGTGTTAACTACCTTCACTCAGTTGTAGAGGTTCCTGGAAAAAGGATCTACTAGTGAAAACCACCAAACTCGTGGTGAGAGCGTTGGTGGAGTGGACTCGAGGATTTCTATTTCTAAAACCAACATCATTGGGTGTTGTTCTTTATTTATTTTTTGTTGCTTACTCGTCTTTAAGAGAGAAGGAAAAATTTTGTTTTAATTCAAGAGGGACGTCACAAATTTGTCAATCTTTTTAAAAGTACACAATTCACCCCCATCTTGTGTCTTCATCTTAGTCATTCTGACACAACAGTTCGATCCCATGTAGAAAACCCTTTATGCATGTATAGTTGGCCTTTTGGGGCAAAAAACCATCAAGGTAACATTGTAGTGTTTTTGGTTTGATTTTATTTGTTGGAAAAGTAGGTAGAAAAGGTCAATTGTGCAGTTCCAAAGAGATTGATGACACAATATATTGAAAAATATCCAAGACAAAGTAATGGATGCTCTAGAGGCGGTACAAAAAGTTTTGTATACAAGGTGGTGTCGTTTCTCAGTGTCTACCAAATTTTTGGGGTCTAAAATTTGGAGGATGCCTCAATCATCATGAAAGTTGAATTTCCATGAATTCCTCATAAAAATATGGTAAAGGCATGAGTTTCTAGAAGACTGAATTTCATGAAAAGAGTTTCACGAAGGTGTGGATCATCTCAAACGAGCATTGCGAATGCACGAAGGGTTGACGGTAAATCTCTACAACTATGAGAAGCTTCACGAATGGGAAATTTCTCAGGTGCTTTGTGAAAATAGGGAGCTTCATGAATGAGTTTGTAGAGCTTCAAGAAAAGGAAGTGGTGAGCTTGGAAGCTTATGGAATGGGAGACAACAACCCCTCATTTGAAGTAGAGCAATACTTAATGAAAATACAAAAGCTCTGATTTCGCGAAGGTGATTTGCGCAGGTTTTTCTTGCGAAAAAGTTTGTGAAGAAAGGATTTGCTTGGAGGTTATTAAAGTTGACCAAAAGTTGTAAGCATTGTGAAAGTATTGAAATTCACGAAGGCTATAAAAATACAATCGAACGTTGTGAGTTTCGCAAATGCTAAGTGAGTTTTGCGGAAGTGTTTGAGCTTTGCGAAAGGAGTTTGTTTTGCGAAGGTTGGTTGAGCATCATGAAAGAGGTGAGATTCGTGAAAGTTGTGGGGTTCGTGAAGGTAGTATATACTTGTCAAGAATTGGTTCATTGAAAAAATAATATAAATGGGTTTATATATTTCTAGGGTTAAAATAAAATAATATAACAAGTGCCCTTCATTATTTGTTTAATCCCTAGGGTACCCCATGTCAAATAATAATATTAATATTAATATTTCTCGACATGCTCGTAACTTGAAAATTATATTAAATATTATTTAATTAAATAATATTCAATATTTATTATATCTCACTAGACCTAAAAACTCGATCAGTCATTCCTCTATATTTATCAGGTCTTAAATAAGGACTATTTATTTATTAAATAAATATCATTATATTATTCACCAATAAATAAATAAATATTATATTCACTAAATAGAAAATAAATATTTATTAAATATTTCACTCACATTATATTCTCTCGAATAACTGGTGACGAAATATATGCGATCAAGCATACATGAATAATTATTAAACCACACCCAGGAATAATATTTATTCAACTTGTTAGATAATAATTAATAATATTTTATTTAACTAAGATTTTGGATATACTTAATATGTGACCCTCTAGACATATTTCTCAATGGCATTAGGTGAAGCAGCCTAAATTCCAAGGTTAGCGTCTAGAAACACGTCAATGCACCCATAGAGAAAGAAGTTAATGTTGCAATTACATGATACCACATATGAATGCTTACTGTGTAATATAATCTCTTTATCACAATATCTCAAATCAAGAAGGTCACATGCTGGTGTCATCAACCTATGTGCTCGATGTATCTTTCTTTGACTTCTTGAAAATTGAACTTGCCTATAAAACACCATAGTCATAGATTTATTTAGGTTATACCTTTTTCATCAAAGGGTCTAAGATATCAAATTCCATTAAAGAACAAAATGGGAAAATCCTTTCTCACATTATTCATTAATGAAATATTACTCATGACGCACCCAACATATTTTACCTCACCGCAAACACATATCGTCACAGTTTTCATCAATACATCTAAGTAAGTGACTCATAATACTCATTAATAATAATCTTAAAGTCTAAGGATCAATACACATGTCTGTGGATAAGAACATCCAATGAAAAATATAAATGTGAATTTCTTACTGGCAGGTCTCGTTCTCATAATATCCTACTGGATATTACCAAGGGTGTACAACATGAGAAGGTTTCTCAAAGTCCTATAAGACTCCACCCCTGATAGAATGTATCATTTTTGTCCCTAAAATGATTTCATTCGGCTATAGAACATTTATTCAATAATAGTGTCTTAGCACTTTCAGATTCTCATCATAACGGGGAACTGCTATAACCTTTTAGTGTGAAATATACTCTTAGAACATTATCACATACTATGTTACACAGAAGAACAATCATGATGTGATAAGGAGTTTATTAATATTAAAAAAATCATGAATATAAGCTATCGTAAAGTACAAAGAAGTTCATTCTAGGACAACAACTCCAACAAGCTCCCACTTGAACTAGAACCAACAGCTAACAACCTTCAATCCGCTAGCTCTCACATGATACTCATGCTTCCGCTGAGATTGGCCTTTAGTCAAGGGGCCCACCACGTTCTCTTCTGTGGGTACTCTTCTTACTACAACTTCACCCCTCTGATAGAAATATCTCAAAATGTGATACTTCTAGAGTATATGTGTTGTCCATTGGTGTTGTTTTGGCTCTTTTTCAAGAGTCGTCACTGCAGTATTATCACAAAAAAATGTGATAGGGTATTTACTATTAGGTACCACATCAAGATCCTAGACAATGTTCTGCATCTAAATGGATTCCTTGACTGCATCAGAAGCTGCTATATGCTCAGAATCTTCTATAGAATTAGCAACAACTGGCTGTTTTGAACTCTTCCAGCTCACAACTCCTCCATTGGGACAGAAAACATATCCTGACTACGACTTTAGATCATTCTGATTTGTCTAAAAACTAGCATCAGTATAACCTCTGATTACCATATCCTTATCTCCTCCATACACTGGGAACATATTATTAGTTATTCTCAGATACTTAAGGATAGCCTTAACAACAGACCAATGTTGTTCTCCTAGATCTGCTTGGTATCTGTCTGTCACGCTCAATTCATAGGCAACATCAAGTTTAGTACATAACATGGCATACAGGATTGATCCTAAAACTGAAGCATATGAGATCTTACTCATTATGTCTTTCTCATGTTGTGTCTAAGGACACATTTTATTAAAAAGGTGTAAACCATGTGACACTAGAACCAATCCCCTCTTGGATTGTTCCATACTAAATCTCTTTAGTATCTCGTCAACATATGTACTTTGACTTAGTCCAAGCAGCCTCTTGGATCTATCATGAATGATCTTGATCCCTAAAATATATGTTGTTTCACCTAATTCTTTCATGAGGAAACACTTTTTTAACTAGTCCTTAACAGATTGTAAGACCAGTATGTCATTTACAATAAATAATATGTCATCAACATATACTACTAGGATAACAACTGCATTCTCACTAAACCTCTTGTAAACACACAGCTCACATTCATTTTTAATGAAACCAAATTCTTTTATGGATTCATCGATTTGAATGTTCCATGACCTGGATGCTTGCTTCAATCCATAAATGGATCTCTGCAGCTTTAAAATCCTTTTGGCATCACCTGGAGTCACAAACCCTTTTGGTTGTGTCATATAGACATCTTCCTGAAGGTTACCATTAAGGAATGCAGTTTTGACATCCATCTGCCAAATCTCATATTCATGGTAAGCTGCTATAACAAGTAGAATTCTGATGGATTTAAACATGAAAACTAGTGAAAAGGTTTCATCGCAGTTAATTCATTGGTGTTGTTTAAACACTTTAGCCACTAGACTTGTTTTATAGGTACTTACTTTACCTTTAGTGTCCAGTTTCCTCTTGAATACTCATTTTCATCCAATGGGTTTTATATCAATTGGAATATTAACCAGAACCCAAACTTGGTTCTGATACATGGAATTCATTTCAGAATTCATGGCTTCTTGTCATCTTACAGCTTCTGACCTCTCTACTGCCTCCTTGTAGGAGATATGTTCATCATTGTCAACCAATAATGAATCATCATCTTCGATGACTAGAAAATCATCTCTAGTTCTCTTACCTCTCTTACACTCATACGCATTACTTGTGTTTCAAGAACTACTTCTTCCACGGGGACCTATGGAATCTATTCCTGTATCAACTCTTGTGTATCTTGAGCATCAACTTCATAGAATTAAATCTTGCTTCCACTATCCTTTTTGAGAATGTGATCCCTTTCAAGAAATATGGCTTGTCTGATGACAGTCACTTTCTTTTCTGAGGGGTTTTATAGGTAGTATCCCTTTGTTTCCTTGGGATACCCAATAAAAATACACCTCGTGCCCTGAGGTGCTAGTTTGTTGTTCGAGAAAGCCTTAACAAATGTCTCGCAACCCCATACATATATGCGAAAAATTAAATTCTTTCCACTTCATAGCTCAAAGATAATTCCATTTGATGTTTTAGTTGGTACTTGGTTTAATGTGTATGTCACAGTTTGTAATGCATATCCTCAAAAGGATAATAGAAGATCTGCATGACTCATCATCGACCTTACCATGTCCAACAAGGTATGGTTCCTCCTTTCACTAAAACCATTCCACTGTGGTGTATAAGGTGGAGTGAGTTGAGATAGAATCTCAAATTCCTGTAGAAATTTGATGAACTCTTGGTTAAAATATTCACAATCTCGATCTGATCGAAGCTTATTTATATTCTTACCAAGCTTATTCTCTACTACATTCTTGAATTCCTTGAATTTCTCAAAGGACTTGGACTTATACCTCATCAATTAGATATAATCATATCTAATCAAGTCATCAGTAAAAGTTATGAAGTAAGAATATTCACCTCTATCTTCTACTAGAAATGGTCCACACACATCAGTGTGTACCAATCCTAAAAGTTTTGTGTCCCTTTCACCTTTTCCATTGAATGGTGGTTTAGTCATTTTTCCTTGTAAACAATCATGACATCTATCAAGTGGTTTTAGCTCTGAGGTGTCTAAAAAACCATCTTGGCAGAGCTTTGTCAAACGCTTCTCATTTACATGACCAATACGATGATGTCACAGCTTGGTGTTATATGATTCGTGTGAACATGATTCGTTATCAATTGCCAACACTTGGTTTTCATAATTTAATATATAAAGATCATTATTTAAATGTGTCATATCATAACATATGTTGTCCTTATAAAAGAAACAACTTTTATTTCCAAATTTGAAAATAAAATCATATTTATCTAAGCATGACACAGAAATTATGTTCTTGGTAGCTGTAGGTACATAATAACAATCTCTTAAAACCAAAATCATTCTCCTTGGTAATGAAAGGTGGTAGTCACCCATGGCCAGAGAAGCCAATCTTGCATCATTGACAGCTCGCAGATCCACCACTCCTTTGATGATATTCTAGAATATACTTGGTTCCTACATTTAGATACAAATGTGAGCACCACAAGTTGTATCTAATACTCAATGCGTAGAAATGGAAATATTTCACTCGATAACAAATGCACCTTTAGCTTCCCCTTGATTTTGGGTGCAGTTCATCTTCTAGTGGTCTGGATTGCCACATGAAAAACATACTGACTCATTTTCCTTGTCTTTCCTTTGGATCTTCCTCTTCTTGGAAGGATGGTACTCAGGAGCTTTAGACTATTTATAGGTCTTGGGCCCCTTTTCCTTGTTTTCTTTCTTTTCTTGTTCACCATAAGGACTGTAGGTTTATCACGCCCCATGTCCTTATCCACTTGGAAAATCAATGTCAGAAGTTCTGAAAGACTCTTCTCACTATTATTCATATTATAATTTAAAATAAAGGTGGAGAAGGCATTGGGAAGTGATGAAAGTATGAGATGTGTATGCAACTCATTTGGGGATTTAATCCCTAAGATATTCAGGCAGTCAATGTAACCAATAAGCTTGACTACATGAGGATCATCTCATGCAAACTCTCTAAGCTTGGTTGTGAACAAAGTATTGGAGATCTTGTACCTCACTTGTCACTCCTTCTCTTGATAGAGATCCCGAAGGTGAAACACCATGCTATAGGCATCTATATCCTCATGTTGCTTTAAAAGCTCATTGGAAGTGGATGATGGCATGAAGCACTAAACATATATATCATCATTCTGATGTTTCTCATGGAGAGATAGTTATTCATCATTTGCCTCATTGCCAGACCCAACTGGTAAAGGTTCTTCCAGCACATACAATTTCCTTTCATGATGAAGGATGATACATGATTGTCTTTGCCACTCTTATAAATTTGTGCTTGTGAGAAGGTTTTCCTTCTCAAGTATGGATTTCAATGATATGTTTGATGTCAGTTTATTTTTGTTTCTAAAAAATAATATAAATAGAATTTTAGTAATTTATCTGATAAAATTTAGACAAATAAATAAATATTATATTTATTAATCTCCCTCTATTTTATCAAAACTCAATAGCCCTCACCATTGGATTCGGAATATCGTGTTGTTTGGATATTCTAGTGGTAAGGATTCATATTCTCCTTCTCATTACCCCAACTTTTATTGGTCAAAATACTTGAATGGTTTTAGGTAGGCATTCCAAATGTCAACTGCATTAACTCATAGTTCATTGATATGTTGTGTGGACTCTCCTCCTTAATTAAATTTCCTCAACTTTTGTCTCTCAGTTACACCAAATTCTTCTTTGGCAGTCAACTTTTAATGTCAAATAAGTTATGTCAACCCAAAACCTCAAGTTAGAATTCCATGATAATTTAAAGCACCCCAGCTTTGGTTGGTCAAACACTTTGAACTATGGTTCGATTGTAAATGAAGTAATAGAAGGTTATACCGACTTAATATTTTATTGAGGGATTTTATCCTTTTATGCATAAATTTCCAATTATTATCTTTATCGCATGCTTGTTAATATTAAGTGGGATAACTTAATTTATTAACCATGTATTAGATAATATTTATGCATAAGCTTATTTATTTTAGTTATATCTTTCATGATCGTTAATTCATTAATTATATGATCACAACAAGACATTCATAATGAAATAACCAAGCAACTGACAAAAATAAAATAAAGCGAAATGATCATGAGCTCTTACTAATGGTTAGTTTATGTAGCGGTTGATAAACTAACTGCTAACATAGGGGGAAAACACCTTGAACCGATTAAGGTCCGTGCTACAGTTTTTCACATGTCCGCCTACATATCTCCTTGGATTGGTTTCTCCCCAGCTCCAAACTTTAATCGCCTCAACTAGCTTGGGATCTCCATCCATTACATATGTCTTTTACTCACACATAGCTGAGGGGAAAAGGGGGTTTACATAAAAGAAATCATGGGCACACAGGCCCTACATAATGAAAGGAGAGAAGGCACGCATACCAACAATTTAATTTAATAATAAATTAAATGAAACTAATCACATACAAAAGGTTTGGTCTAACTCATGATCATCCACATGCATGTAACGAATTACACATTTAATAAAACTAGCATTCAATTCTTAATTGTTCTTATTTAAGATAAATCGTGCTCAAATCAATTAATTATTATATTTAATTAATCAATTATTTTATCTTAATTCTCATTCAAATTTCATTGAGATTCTAATCCATTATAATTTTAAAAAAAAAATTCATTTAATATTAACTGTGTACATAAATGTACCTTGGAGGCAGTGTTATCAATACATATCCTAATCTACCCAACATGTATTATACTCGTGTACTTGTTTATTCTTTGTGATATATAGCATACATGACTTATCACGTACTTTCATGACATGTACCTCACTGATGATTACATGAATTACATGATTTTTCGGCCACGTGTTATGCTTAAATGCACTGCAGATCTGAATATTACTCAGATATTAATTAATAATTTAAATATTTATGTATAGTAAAACCTATCACATGGAATGTCCTATCTTTATGACCACACTCAAGTACATGTCTCAAGGTTTACATAGTAAAATAAATAAATTTTAAATCTATGTAACTTGGTATTAGTACACGGCATGTACACCTCTCACCGTCTATCTAGACACACACCTAGGGACTCTGCGTGTAATTTGTGCCTCGGAAAATTTGGAGTACATGATGTTTACAATGGTCCACATGTCGTGTGAACTCAGAGTTACATGGTCACCAATCAAGTAGGTCGTGTGTGGAAGACACAGGTCGTCTGTGACTCAAAGAGACTACACACCGTGTACGTGGGCTACATGGCGTGTAGTCCGGCTGACCGTGCACCATTAAATTGCTCGTGACGCACCCAATGTATCCTACCACTTCGCGAACATCTGTCGTCATAGTTTTCATCAATACATCAAAGTACGCAACTCAAAATATTCATTAATAATAATCTTAAAGTATAAGGAGCAATAAACACATCTGTAGATAGGAACATCCAATGACACGTATAAATGTGGATTTCCTATTAGCGGGTCTCGTTCTCATAATATCTTACTAGATATTACCAAGGGTGTACACCATGAGAAGGTGTCTCAAAGTCCAGAGTCTCCATCCCTAGTGTCCCTCAAATGATATCATCTGGCTATAGAATATATATTCAAGAATATTGTTGTAGCACTTTCTGGTTCTCATCATAGCTAAGAACTGTTGTGACATTTTAGTGTGACAGTTACTCTTATGACATTATCACATACTATGTCACACATAATAACAATCATGATGTGATAAGTAGTTTATTAATATTCAAAACAATGAATGCATGTCTATCATAAAGTACATAGAAGTTGGTTCTAGGGCACCAACTTCAAAAAACTCTCACTTGCACTAGAGCCAACTACTAACAACCTTCAGTCTGCTAGTTCTCACATGATACTCATGCTTCTGCTAAGATGGGTCTTTAATCAAGGGGTCTGATATGTTCTCTTATGTGGGTACTCTTCTCACAAAAACTTCACCACTTTGATAGAAATCACACAAGAGGTGATACTTCCAAAGTATATTATTTTTCTGTTGGTGTGACCTTAGCTCATTTGCAAGAGTTACTGCTGCAATATTATCACAATACAATGTGATAGGGGATTTGTTATTAGGTACCGCATCAAGATCCTGGACAAAATTATGCATCCAAACGGCTTCCTTGGATGCATCAAAAGCAGTTATATACTCAGACTCTGTTGTAGAATCAGCGACAACTGACTGCTTTGAACTCTTCCAGCTCACAGCTTATCTGTTGAGATAGAAAATATATCCTGATTGTGACTTCAGATCATTCTGATTTGTTTGAAACTAGTATCAGTATAACCTCTGATGATCAGCTCCTCATCTCCTCTATACACTAGGAACATATCCTTAGTTATTCTCAGATACTTAAGGATGGCCTTAGCAACAGTCCAATGATGTTCTCCTGGATCTGCTTAATATCAGGCTACCATGCTCAATGTATAGGCAACATCAAGTCTAGTACATAACATGGAATACATGATTGATCATATCGCCGAAGCGTATGGGGTATTACTCATTATCTCTTTCTCATGTAGTGTCTCAGGACACATTTTCTTAGAAAGATGTAAATCATGTGACACTAGAACCAATCCCCTCTTGGATTGTTCCATACTAAATCTCTTTAGTATCTGGTCAGCATATGTACTTTGAATTATTCTAAGCAGCCTCTTAGATCTATCACGAATGATCTTGATCCCTAGAATATAGGTTATTTCGCCTAAGTCTTTCATGGCGAAACACTTGTTTAACTAGTCATTAATAGATTTTAAAACTGGTATGTCGTTTCCAATAAGTAATATGTCATCAACATATACTACTAAGATAACGATTGTATTCACACTAAACCCATTATAAAAACACGACTCACATTCCTTCTTAATGAAACCAACTTCTTTTATGGATTCATTGAATCGAATGTTTCATGGCCTAGATGCTTGCTTCAATCCATAAATTGATCTCTACATCTTGAAAATCCTTTTGGCATCACCTAGAGTCACAAACCCTTCTGGTTGTGTCATATAGACATCTTTCTGAAGGTTCCCGCTAAGGAATGCAGTTTTGACATCCATCTGTCAAATCTCATAATCATGGTAAGCTGTTATAGCAAGTAGAATTCTGATGGATTCAAACATGGAAAATGGTGAAAATGTTTCATCGTAGTTAATTCCTTGACATTGTTTAAACCCTTTATCCACTAGCCTTTCATTATAGGTACATACTTTACCTTCCATGTCCAGTTTCCTCTTGATTACCTATTTGCATCCAACATGATTTACATTAACTGGCGCATTGACCAGAACCCAAACTTGGTTCTGATACATGGAATCCATTTCAAAATTCATGGTTTCTTGCCATCTTGTAGCTTCTGAGCTGTCTATTACCTCCGTGTAGGATCGAGGTTCATCATTATCAAACAATAATGAATCACCATATTCAGTGACTATAAAATAATCTCTCTCTGGTTCTCTTACCTATCTTACACTCCAACGTAGTACTTGTATTTCAGGAAATACTTCTTCCACAGGGACCTTTGGAATCTGTTCTTGTACCAACTCTTGTTTATCTTGAGCATCAACTTCATCGCATTCAATCTTTCTCTCACTATCCTTTTTGAGGATGTGCACCCTCTCAAGAAAGACGGCTTGTCTAGCGACAATCACTTTCTTGTCTGAGGGGTTGTATAGATAGTATCCCTTTGCTTCCTTGGGATATCCTATAAAGATACACCTCGTGCTCTGGGGTGTTAGTTTGTTTTCTGAGAAGGCCTTAACAAACATCTCGCAACCCCATACATGTGTATGCGATAAAATGGATTTCTTTCCACTCCATAGCTTGAAGGGAATTCCATTTGCCGCATTAGTTGGTACTCGGTTTAATATGTATGCCGCAGTTTGTAATGTATATCCCCAAAAGGAAAATGGAAGATCTTCATGACTCATCATTGACCTTACCATGTCCAATAAGGTACAGTTCCTCCTTTCACTAACACCATTCCATTGTGGTGTATAAGGTGGAGTGAGTTGAGATAGAATCTCAAACTCCCATAGAAAGTCGATGAACTCTTGGTTAAGATATTCACTATCTTGATCCAATCAAAACTTCTTTATCTTCTTACCAAGCTGATTCTCTACTTTATTCTTGAATTCCTTGAATTTCTCAAAGGACTCAGACTTATACCTCATCAAGTAGATATAGCCATATATATTCAAGTCATCAGTAAAAGTTATGAAGTAAGAATATCCACCTCTAGCTTCTACTGGAAATGATCCAGACACATCAGTGTGTACCAATCCTAGAAGTTTTGTGGCCCTTTTACCCTGTCCACTGAATGGTGGTTTGGTTATTTTTTCTTGTAAACAAGTATGAGATTTATCAAGTGGTTTAATCTCAGAGGAGACTAAATAATCATCTTGACAGAGCTTTGTCAAATGTTTCTCATTTACATAACCAAGATGGTGATGTCACAACTGGGTGTTATAGGAGTCATGTGAACATGATTCGTTATTGATTATCAACACTTAGTTTTCGTAATTTAATAAATAAAGACCGTTATTTAAATGTGTCATACCATAACATATGTTCTCCTTATAAAAGAAACAAATTTTATTTCCAAATTTGAAAATAAACTCATTTGTATCCAAACATGGCACAAAAATTATGTTCTTGGCAACTGTAGGTACATAATAACAATCTCTTAAAACCAAAATCATTCATGTTCGCAATGAAAGGTGATAGTCACCAATGGCCAGAGTAGCCAACCTCGCACCATTGGCAGCTCGCAGATCCATCTCTCCTCTGGAAATCTTTCGAAATCTACTTGGTTCCTACATTTGGATACATATGTCAGCACCACAAGCTGTATCTAATACCCAATGTGTAGAAATAAAAAGATCACCCTCGATAACGAACGCACTTTTAGCTTACCCTTACTTTTGGGTGAAGTTCTTCTTCCAGTGGTCTAGCTTGCCACATGCAAAACATACTATCTCATTTTCCTTGTTTTGCCTTTGGATCTTCCCCTTCTTAGAAGAACGGTGCTCGAGGGATTTAGACTGTTTATAGGTCTTGGGCCTCTTTATCTTGGTCTTCCTTTTCTTGTTCACCATAAGGACCATAGGTTTATCACTCTCGATGTCCTTATCCACTTGGCGGATCAATGTTAGAAGTTCTAAAAGAATCTTCTCATGATTTCTCATATTATAATTTACAATAAAGTTGGAGAAGGTCGTGGGTAGTGATGAAAGTATGAGATCTGTACGCAACTCATCTGAGAATTTAATCCCTAAGATGTTTGGGCATTCAATGTAGCTGATAAACTTGACTACATGAGGCACAACTAGCACAGACTCTACAAACTTAGTTGTGAACAAAGCATTGGATATCTCGTATCTCTCTTGGCTCGCCTTCTCATGATAGATATCCCGAAGGTGAGACGTCATGTTATAGGCATCTATATCCTCATGTTGCTTTAAAATCTCACATGAAGCACTGAACATCTGTAGCATCATGCAGATGTTTCTCGTAGAGAGAGATCTTTATCATTTGTCTCATTTTCAGGCATAACTAGTAAAAGTTCTTCCAGAACATACAATTTTCTTTCATGGAGAACAATGATATGTAGCTTCCTTTGCCACTCTTGGAAATTTTTGTTAGTGAGAATGTTTTCTTTCTCAAGTATGGATCACAATAATATGTTGGATGTCATTTTATTGTTGTTTCTACAAAATAAGATAAGAAAAATTTTAGTACTTTATCTAATAAAATTTAGACAAATAAATAAATATTATATTTATTAGCCTCTCACTATTTTATCAAAACCCAATATCCATGACCACTGGATTTGAAATATCATGTTGCTTGGATATTCTAGTGGCAAGGATCCATATTCCCCTTCTCATTACCCCAACTTTGGTTGGTCAAACAACTCAAATGGTTTTAGGTATACATTCCAAATGCCAACTTCATTAACTCGCAGTTCTTTGATCTACTGAGTGGACTCCCCAATCCTGAAATCCTTAATTGGATTTCCTCAACCTTTGCCTCTCAGTTACACCAAGTCCTACTTTGACAGTCAACACTTGATGTCAACTAAGTTAATTCAACCCAAAACCTCAAGTTAGAATTCCCCGACAATTGAAAACACTCCAAATTTTCCCAGTCAAGCACTTTTAACTATGGTTTGATTCTAACCAAAGTAATGGAAGACTATACCGACTTAATATTTTATTGATGGATTTTATCTTTTTATGTGTAAATTGCCAACTATTATCTTTATCACTTTCTTATTAATATTAAGTGGGATTACTTAAGTGATTAACCATGTCTTAGATAAAATTTACACATAAGTTGGTTTATTTTAGTTTTATCATACATTCTCATTAATTCATTAATTGTGTGTTTGTGACAAGACATCCATAATGAAATAACCATGAAACTGATAAAAATAAAATAAAGTGGTATGATCATGAGCTCCTACTAATGGTCCGTTTATCTAACGGTTGATAAACTAACTGATGACCTAGTGGGAAAAAATCTTGAACCGATTAAGGTTCATGTTACAGCTTTTCACCTGTCCACCTACATATCTCCTTGGATTGGTTTCGCCTTGACTGTGAACTTGAACCGCCTCCACTAACTTGGGAGATTCATCCATTACATATGTCTTTTACTCACACACGGGTGGGGGTAAAGGGTTTACATAAAAGAAATCATGGGCATTCAATCCCTACATAATGAAAGCAGAGAAGGCACACAGACCAACAATTTAATTTAATAATAAATTAAATGAAACCAATCACATATAAAAGGTCTGGTCTAGCTCATGATCATCCACAAGCATGCAATGAATTACGCACTTAATAAAACTAGCATTCAATTCTTAATCATTCTTATTTAAGATAAATCATGCTCAAATCAATTAATTATTATCTTTAATTAATCAATTATTTTATCTTAATTCTCATCCGAATTTCATTGAGATTCTCATCCATTATAATTATAAACAAATTAAATAAATTCATTTAAAATTAATTGTGTACATAAATGTTCATTGGAGGAAATACGGTGAATACTTGTCCTAATCTACCCAACATGTATTATACTCGTATAATTGTTTATTCTTTGTGACATGTAGCATACACGATTTATCACGTACTTTCATGAAGTGTACTTCAATGGCGATTACACGAATTGCATGATTTTTCGATAATGTGTTATGCTTAAACGCATGTAGAGTAGCAACTTATAATACGGCTCATACATGATCTGGAGATCAGAATATTATGCAGATATTAATTAAACATTTAAAAATTTATGTATACTAAAACCTATCGCATGACATGTCCTATCTTTACAATCACACACAAGTGCATGTCTAAAGGTTTACACAGTAAAATAAGTAAATTTTAAATTTGCGTAACTTGGTATTATTACACGACATGTGAATTCGATCCACACTGTGTGTACACCTCTCATTGTCTATCTGAGATACACGCCTAGGGACTCAGTATGTAATTTGTGCCTCAGAAAATTTAGAGTACACGACGTGTCCAATGGGTCACACGTTGTGTGAACTCTGGGTTACACGGTCACCAGTCAAGTAGGTCGTGTATGGAAGACACGGCCTGTCTGTGACTCAAAGGGACTACACGCCGTGTACGTGGGCTTCACGGTGTGTAGTCCGACTGACCGTGTGTCATTAAATTTTGGCCAACATGTGGTGCATTAAGTGTGTAATTAATGCAATAATCAATGCATAATCTTGAACTAATTTCTGAATTAATTTTGATGCGTTGAGCGTGACTATACAGTGTGTAACTCCGATTACACAGCATGTAGTCTGGTGTTGTCTGTCCAAAAATCTTGGCACCTCCGAATGAGTTCCTCAGTTTTATTTTAATCATAAAATTAAATGTCTCGATTAGAACTACAAGAAACGGAGGAAGAAGCGGATCTCGCAATTCGGATTAAAAGAATAATTAAACTTGAATTGAAAAAAAACTAAATTAAAATAGGTAAATCACCAACGATCTTAAATAATTATGTGACCCCTCGGATATTACTTTTAGGTTTAGGGCGCAGCGGAAGCGTGCGATGGGCGATACCCAACTTTTATTTGTGTCATAATCGGTGATCAATTTGAGATCTATACGACGATAAATGTCGCGATCCATGGAATTGAGTCAGAAATAGACCATGAAGAATTGCACCGAAACTGAGAAAGATGATCATCACAAATTATTTATAATTAATTTAATTAAATAAAGAATTACCTTTGTTAGAATTTTTTCTTCGTTGATGAATTCGATGACAGATCTATGGTCCACCGTTGTTGCGTTGTAGAAACCAAGTGTAGATATCTTCTAGTGGTGACCCACATGTATTCTCGAATCTTCAGACGTCGTCGAAGGAATCTCTAGGTGCTAGCACGGCAGATCTTTGCTCTTGTGTCGTCCTCCTTTGATCACTTCGAGAACCGCTTCCAAAGCGTTCTCCTTGATCTTGTGGATGGGATTGTTCTCCGTTATTGGGAGGATTCTTCAAATCCGTTGTGCATAATCAAAACAAATGAATTGGCTTGATGAGAAAATAATATAACTGAGTTTATATATTACTAGGGTTAAAATAAAATAATTGCACAACTGCCCTTAATTATTTATTTAATCCTAACAAAACCTCATGTCAAATAATAATAATAATATCATTATTTCTCGACATGCGCTTAACTTGCGAATTATAATTAAATATTATTTAATCAAATAATATTAAATATTTATTATTTCTCACCGGACATAAAAAAACTTGACCCTTTATTTCTCCATAATATTTATCGGACCTTGAATAATGACTATTTATTTATTAAATAAATATCTCTGCATTATTCACCAATAAATAAATAAATATTTATATGTGATCAAGCATACATGAATAATTATTAAACGTACGGGAATAATATTTATTCAACCTGTTAAATATTAAATAATAATATATATTATTTAACTGAGATTCTGGATAAACTTAGTGTGTGACCCTCTAGGCATCTTTCTTAGTAGTATTAGGCGAAATAGCCTAAAGTCCAAAGTTAGCGTCTAGCAACATGCTAAGGTACCCATAGATGAAAAACTCAATACCGCAATGACATGTCGCCTCTATAGCAACCCAAGCCTTTACATATAAGATTATATGATTTTAAGCATAATTATACATCAGAGTACAAGCCAAGGATCGTTAAGTCTAGTGTCTTGGAAGACTAGGTACATATAACATAAAACATGGGGCTAAAAAACACTTCTTTATTTAATCTCCATAAAGAGCTCCTAACTTCCTTTGAGCCTTTACATCTGCATGGGGTACCCTGGGGAACACATGAACAAAGGGGTAAGCTGAAAAACCCAGTAAGAGAATTAACATAAGGATACATCTTAAGCACATGAGTTAGGAGGCATGACATAAAGATATCCAAAGCATGGAACATATGAAATCATATCGTATAAGCATGGGTTCATATAAACATGGAATTATATAAATGTGGGAGAATCATAAAACAATTCTCTGGTACGGGTCAAGGCTAACCGCCAATCCTATTTCCCATTTTAGTACGGGTCAAGGCTAACCGTCAATCCCGTTTCACATCACATCTCATAAGACTTAACCTTACCCAATTCATTGGAGCGCTATCTGGGCGCACCCATCTCAACATTTCCATGAATATTATTGCCACATAAATAATTTTTCCACATAAATAATCATACATAATCAACCATACATAAACATAAGGATACCCATGGAAAGAATTAGATACTACAATCATGACATAAATCATAACCAATGAGTGTATCATGAAAGTGTTCATGAAAGAAAGGGATTAGAACATACATGGACGTTCATAGGGTAAAATAGGCTTATAAAATGCTATGTGATTTCAAACAGAAGTGAAAACATATAAGGAATGTATTTGAGAAACATTAGCATTAAAACATTTTTGTGTGGTTTTAAGAAAAATACTATAGAGCTTTTAAAATAGAAAAGAGGTCAATATTTTATATAAAACCAGATTTGAACCAAGAAGGTTTTCATAATAAATATACTGATTTTATAAAGACAATGGTTTCATAAAACAGAGGACAGAGTGCACTTGAAATTGGATAAAAATTCAGGAAGTTCCTTTAAAACGAGTGTGTTTATTGGGAAGTATCGAGGAGGAATTCACTTAAAATCAGGTATATCCCCGAAAGAGAATGAGAGATGGATCTTGGAACATGAGTTTGGAGCATATAAACAGAATGTAGAAGTTTTACATAAAAATAAAAGACAGCTACATTTTGGTAAAAAGAAAGATAGAGAAACCCGAAGAAATAAAGGAAGTTCGGGTAGAATTCATTACAGTTTATCGACATGGTATCAGGTGTAACTAAGAGGGCTTTATGAGAGAGAAAAGAGGTTTCTCATCACTTAGAAATCAAAAGAGATGTATGGGGGGAGGTGCGTAAACATACCCCGTCATTGGGGATTACACATAAAATGGCATATCATAGAGGAGGACAGCCAACGAGCTCGTACCCGAGTGGTAAGGGCTCCTGCTTGGCATCCAAGAGACCGGGGTTCAAAACCGGGTGGAGGTGAATTTTCCGGGGGTACTGCAGCAGTACTTTATCAGTCACTGTAGCATCATTGTAGCAGTCATTGTAGTAGTTATTGTTCAGTACTGTAGCAGTTATTGTTTGTTACTGTAGCAGTCGGAACTATTCACCCGATTTGGGCCTTCGGGCAACCGGTTTGGGCCTACGGGTCTCCAGGGCCTTCGGGTCATCAAAGGCCTTCGGGCCACAGGGTCTTTGGGTCACGTAGGCCATGGAGTAGCCCAATTCACACAGAATAGACCCCAGAAGAGGATCAGAGCAACAGGAGTAGCAGCCACCAGATGCAGAGCTGACCGTATTGGAAGAATGAGAAGGTATGGCAGCCGCCATCAGGACCAGGCACCGTGCAGCTTTGTATGAGGCAATGCTAGTCGATCAGCAATGCAAGGTGGGGAGCTAAGGAGATAAATGATGCAAGATGTTGGGGAGGGGCAGTTCTGTGGGCTGGGCCTATGGGTCATGTAATGGGCATGGTATGCCTCTGGGCCTTCGGGTCATGTATTGCGGGTCATGTCGGGCCTTGTGCCTTGGGTCTATGGGTCATGTACGGGTTCCCCTTCAACCCTTAAAAGGGGGATTATCTATAATAAAAATAAAGAGAATGTCTCTGGGCCATTCGGGCTAAAGGAGGACAATATTGATTAAAGAGATAAATGGAGAGGATCTCTTACCTTAAATCTGTTGGTGTTCTCCACTTATTATTAAAGGCCTGAATAAACAAATTAGGCTTATTAATTCATAATTCCAGAACCTATTCTATATGTAATTGATTTATTATAACTCTTTTTAGTTCATTCAATACCTTCTTGATTAGTTGTAAGGTTTAATTTCATTGTTCGGGCTCATTTGTTTACTTGGTTTTAAAAGATCGGTTCACTTATATTCAAGTTTGGATAAACATGAAAGATGGAAGTGGTTGTCTAGAAATGAAGTTATATGTTATTAGTGAACATCTAGGATATTACATGGTTTTAAATTTAATTTGTTTACTTATATTGAAGTCGAACTATTATATAAAACCATAGTGAACTGTTTTTATTAATCGGTGGGTTTGATTAAAAAGAACATGTTTTGCTTTATAACTTAATACCACTTGTACAAAAGGATTACAGAAATAAAAATAGGATATATTACATATATAATAATCTGGTTCAATAATAACACAAATGGTTTCATGATCAGAATTAAAGATTATAATAGAAATTGATAAACTGTTGTCCTTAAATGTGTTAAATTAGCACATCTCAAACGGTGCTTTCATTTCTTTCAAATAAAATGTGGGGAAAGGAGAGAAGATAATGAAATATATCATTAGTGTAAAAACATTCCAGTACATGTATGTTATTGGATTTATCATACTATTTGGGTGAAGGGGGTGAGGAAAGAAACAAAAAGAAAAGAACTTAAAAGAAATGAAGGAATTGGAAAGAGGAATTTAACTCTTGAGACTTCCTCCTTTGAGAACCTCTTAAGGGGAGAGGTTTTGGTATTTTGAAGAGGTTGGGAGATTTTGGGCGTGAGGAAGGACCTTGGGGAGAGATTTGGAAAGAATATTGGCAAGGCACAAGGCTTGAGAGGAGTGAAGAGAAGAGGGAGTGAAGGGGGGTTTTATAGTGGAGGAGAGAGGGGATTTCTCAATATAAAATTCATTAATTTATTATTTCCCCACAAGATAAGGAGTAGTGAGTCTTTCTTGACCAAGAATAGTGATTTTATCATGTCATCCCAAACCAATTGGTCTTACATCAGTAGAACATCATCAATGACTCAATAAATCCATTATTTAGCATTTATTGTAAATTATCGTATTTTTACTATTCATAAAAAAAATCAAGTATTTCAGAAAAATGTCAAAAATTCACCCTAACCATTTTTCGATGTGTAGAATCCAAAAATGAAATCCATTTTTCAAAAATAGTTTTCTAAATATGATTATTTTAATATTTAATTAAAATCATAATTTATTATCAAAACCAGTTTTAAAACATTCATTTACTCATTTTAAAATATAGGTATATCATACTTTCAACTTGAATAATATTTATATACTATCATAAGTAAGTTTACTATTCATTAGGGTATATCACTATTCATAAGGGTATGTTATTATTCATTAGGGTTGGTTACTATTCACCAAAAAATAAGTTTTTCTTATTGGACTCCAAATAACTTTCTGATTGCAACCATGTATATCGGATTTTCAAAATTCCAAACACAGAAGTGAAAAACTTATGTTTAAAAGTCACTTAGAACTTGGTAGTTCATTATGTTGTGTTTTCATGTGATTTTATGACATATTTATAAGAAGGGAATTTCTATTGAAAAACATTGGGTCGTTACATTCTTCACCCCTTATGAAATTTCGCCCTTGAAATTTCATTTTACATTCTAAGCCAAAAACAGGTGCGGGTACTTTTCCTCCATTGCTTCCTCCAGTTTCCATGTTGGCTCTTCATACTTATGGTTTCATCGTAGTACCTTGACCAGATGAGTAGTCTTGTTGCGTAGAACTTTGTCTCTATGATCCAAGATCTTCATTGGCTGCTCCTCATAGAAAAGATCATCCTCCAATTGTACCACCTCTGAAGAGAGTACATGTGAAGGGTCTGGTATGTACTTCTTTAAGAGAGATACATGAAAGGCATCATGTACTTTCGACATGGTAGGTGGAAGTGTCAGTCGATAGGCAACAGCTTCGACTCGATCAAGGATCTCAAAGGGGTTGATGTACCTGGGACTTAACTTCTCTTTCTTTCTGAACCTCGTGACCTTCTTCCACAGAGATAGACGTAGAAATACCATGTCTCTAACTTTGAACTCAAGGTCTCATCAACAGTTATCTTCATAACTCTTCTGACGACTTTGGGCTGCCTTGATATGGTGCTGAATGGTTTTCACCTTCTCCACCAATTCTTTGACCATTTCAGGTCCTAGCAGCTTACACTCACTGACTTCATCCCAACATGTCGGTGTTCTTCACCTTTTCCCATAAAGGGCTTCATATGGTGTCATTTAGATGCTTGAGTGGAAACTGTTGTTGTGGGAGAATTCAACCAGTGGAAGATGTTGGTCTCATCCTCCTTTGAATTCCATAGAACACGCTCTCAACATGTCTTCCAATGTCTAAATAGTTCGTTCAGATTGGCCATCAGTTTGAGGATGATAGTTCGTACTGAAGTTCATTTCAGTGCTTAGATCATGTTGGAGACTTTTCCAGAACTTCAAGGTGAATCTCAGATCACGATCGGATACAATAGATAGCGGTACTCCATGCAACCTTACCACTTCTTTGATGTAAATCCGTGCAAGTTGATCCAATGAGAAGTCTTATCGAACCACGATAAAGTGAGTTGTCTTTGTAAGACGATCCACAACGACCCATAGAGAATTATTTCCTCTGGATGTCCTTGGAAGTCTGGTGACAAAGTCTATGGTAATGTTCTCCCACTTCCATGCTGGTATGGGTAGTGGTTGCATCATCCCCTTAGATTTTTGTCTCTTAGCCTTCATTTGCTGACATACCAGGCACTTTGACGTATATTCAGTAATCTCCCTTTTCATATTGTCTCACCAAAAGTTTTCTCGGAGATCTCGATACATCTTTGTGCTCCCTGGGTGGATAGAGAAGGTTGAGCTATGTGTGTCACTCAGAATATATTTCTTTATCTCTGGATCGGATGGTACACATAATCGTGACCCAAATTTTACAACTCCTTCCCCATCAATTTTAAAATCGGAGGATTTCCCTTTTTTAACAGCTTCCACCCTTTTCAGAAGTTCCACATCCTTTCTTTGAGCATCCTTTATTTTCTCCAAGAGGGATGGTTGAGCAATCATTTGAGAAAGGATTGATGATGTTCCTCACTTAATGATTCTCATGTCCATCCTTTTCAAATCTAAGAATATCAGATCCTTTTCAATTATCATCATTGATAAAGATGGAGGATCTTTTCTACTTAGAGCATCTTCCACCTTGTTTGCCTTACCGAGATGGTAGTGGATTGAGCAGTCATGATCCTTGATGAGCTCTATAAATCTTCACTGTCTCATATTAAGCTCATTCTGTGTGAATATATATTTAAGACTCTTGTAGTCAGTATATATCTCACACTTCTCCCCATAGAGATAATGCCACCAGATTTTCAACGCAAAGATCACCGCCGCCAACTCCAGATCATGCGTGGGATAGTTTTGCTCGTGGATTTTTAGCTTCCCTGAGGCATAGGCTATCACTTTATCATTTTTCATTTGCACACAGCCTAATCCTTTCTTAGAAGCATCACTACACACCACAAAGAGTTATCCACTTGAAGGGAGTGTGAGTACTGGCATAGTGATAAGCCTCTTTTTCAACTCCTTGAAACAGTCTTCACATTCCTGTGTTCAGACAAATTTTACTCCCTTCCGTGTCAGCTTGTTCATTGGGTTTGACAATCGTGAAAACTTCTTCACAAATTGTTGATAATACCCACCTAGACCCAAAAAGATGCGGATCTTCGTTGCAGATATTGGCATGGGTCACTCTTCAATTGTCTTTGTCTTGGAAGGGTCCACGGATATCCCTTTTCTGGTGATAACATGCCCCAAGAATGATACTTCCTCCATCAAAAACTCACATTTATTGTACTGTGCATACAACTTCTCCCTTCGCAAAGTCTTTAACACAGTATTCAAATGCTCCTCATGTTCCTCCTTGCTCTTGGAGTATATCAAAATATCATCAATGAAGACTTCCACAAATTTGTCAAGGTAATCTCTAAAGGCTCTATTCATTAAATACATGAAAATTGCTAGAGCGTTAGTGAGTCTGAAGGGTGTCACTATGAACTCATAGTGTCCATACCTCGTTCGAAAGGCAGTCTTGAGAATATCTTCTTTCCTCACATTTAGTTGGTGATATCACAACTGAAGGTCTAACTTAGAGAAATAAATGGCCCCACGAAGATGATCGAACAAGTCATCTATCTGTGGAAGGGGATACTTGTTCTTTATCGTGATTTTATTGAGCTCACGATAATCAATACAGAGGCGCATTGATCTGTCCTTCTTGACGAAGAGGACTGGCGCACTCCACGGTGAAGCACTTGGGCATATAAAACTCCTCTCCATATTCTCCTGTAATTGCTTCTTCAACTCTTCAAGCTCTATGGTGGACATTCTGTAAGGTTTCTTTGATATAGGCAGAGATCCAGGGATAAGTTAAATTGAGAACTCAACCTCTCGGTCAGGAGGAAGACCAGGAAACTCTTCAGGGAATACATCAATGTAATCCCTCACGATGGGCATGTCTTCAAGCATGATTATCTCCTTTGTCTCAATCATTTGAGCTAGATATGCTTGCTCATAAGGAAATAATATCCACACTTGAGACGAAGATTCTAAAGGAGATTCATCTTCCTCCTTGCACTTGTAAAGAATCAGAGGATGCTTTGGAATGTGAAAAGTGATCTCTCTTTCCTGACAGTTGATGTTGGCTTTGTATAAAGATAGAAAATTCATGCCCAAGATAGCATCAAACTCCACTAAAGGAAGTATGGTGAGATTTTCTGGGAGGTTCGGTCCACAAACGTTAATCGGGGAGGAGTTATAAACCATGGACACAATAATTTCCCCATTTGTTGTTCTCACAGATAACTTTTCCTCCAAATTTTGAGGTGGTGTTTGAATAGTTCTACTAAACTTTCAAGATATGAAAGAATGCGTAGAACCATAATCAAATAGTACGTTCACTATTCTTGAATGAATAACTAGTGTACCTGTCACCACATCATTTTTCGGCTCCACCTCAGCAGTAGTGATAGCATAAGTTCTTCCTCGTTTTCTTGGAGGTTGTTGTTGATTGCCTCCGACAACCCTCAACTTAGGGCAATTTTTCACATAATGTCCATGCTCCTTGCAGTTGTAACACTGCATTGCAGACTGAGTGTTGACTTGAACATTCCTTTCTTCTTCCGCATTAGTGGGATTCTTCATATCCTGGTGGCAGTTCTTGGCCAGATGGCCAAACTTTCCACATTTGAAGCAATTCTTGGTTCCCTTCAGACAGCTACCAGGATGCTTCTTCCCACAATTTTTGCAAGGGGAAAAGTTAGAATTCTTTCCGTCATGGGATTTTTTCAATGAACCACCCATGTTGTTTTCCATTTTTCGCTTCTTGTCACTGGGCCCACGAAACCATTGAGAGTATCCAATCTCTATTTCAACCTTGAGGTCACAACGGACAATCTCCTCATAGCTTCCAAAGTCTCGAATTGCCAACGCTTATCATAGACTTGGCTATAGTCCTCTAAAGAAGCGATCCACCTTGCTTTCAGTGTTCATGATAAATCCACAGACGTACCTTAAAAGCCTTGTAAAGTTTGCTTCATATGCCCCGATGGACTCATCTTCCTTCTGCTTGAGTCTGAGGAACTCTCTTTCCATCTTGAGATAGAGGGTTTGAGGAAAAAATTTGTTGAAAAACATCCTCTTGAATTCCTCCCAATCCATGGAATCAATTTCCTCTTGGAACTTTGTATTCTTGATCAGTGTCCACCACTGATCAGCTTCCCCATGAAAACGATAGACCGTCAGTACAAATTTCTCTTCTTCCGAGCACTGGAGGAGGAGAATATCTTTTTAATGGAGTTAATCCATTGTTCCGTGAGGAGGGGATCATAAGATCTGCTAAACATGGGAGGTCTTTGCTGCGTGAAGTATTCTACAGCAACTTGCTCTTTCCTTGGAGGAGGAGGGCATTCCGTCTAATTTAAGTTATTATTCATAACTCGAGCCGGCTGAGCAAGTACTATCATGAAGTTTTGAGAACCCACTCACATCATATCAGGCATATCATTAGGGAAATCTTCACATTGCCTATCACATTGGTTGTTAGAATGTGTTCTTCTATTTACCGCCATTAACTAAGAAAAAGAACGTATAATTAGAGGTCTTGAATACTTATTTATTGAGCATAAAAAGTAAACTTTCAACATAAAAGGATAAACTTATAAAGAAGAAGTATATCCTAACTTGTGATTCCTTAGGTTTAAATCTAGGTTATCCTCAATCTATTTCTTAACTTACATTCTTATGGGCTTTTTTGTCCCTTAATAATGGTTTGTACTAAACTCGTGAATCTACCAAAGCATATCCCCCAAGAGTGTCATAACCAAGAGTGCAGCAAGACCCGTTGTCGTGCACCAATTCTCGTTCAATTCTAGCTCAAAGTGGTGTTTTCGGGTTTTACCCCTAGATACATCTGTACCAGAGCCGCCTCTACCTGCTCGTATCCAGACAGGGATGTATTTGCTTGATAAACCACTTACTCAATACTTACCAAAATTTAGGAATGTTTTCTAATACTTAGTCTCATCCCTAAGGTTCTTACTAAGGTTCTCACTAAGGTTCTCTATTCCTAATATCCGAAAATAACTAAATCATCCTATGATACCTACTATAGCGACCCAAGCCTTTTAAATATAACATTACATGATTTTAAGCATAATTATACATCAGAGTACAAGTCAAGGATCATTAAGTCTAGTGTCTTAGAAGACTAGGTACATATAACATAAAACATGGGGCTAAAAACAATTCTTTATTTAATCTTCATAAAGAGATCCTAATTTCTTTTGAGCCATTACATCTGCATTGGGTACCCTGGGGAACACATGAACAAAGGGGTGAGCTGAAAAGCCCAGTAAGGGAATGAACATAAGGATACATCTTAAGCACATGAGTTAGGAGCCATGACATAAAGATATCCAAAGCATGGAACATATGAAATCATATCGTATAAGCATGGGTTCATATAAACATGGAATCATATAAATGTGGCAGAATCATAAAACATTTCTTTGGTACGGATCAAGGCTAACCGCCAATCCCGTTTCCCATTTTAGTTTGGTTCAAGGCTAACCGTCAATCCCATTTCACATCGCATCTCATGAGACTTAACCTTACCCAACGCATTGGAGCGCTATCTGAACGCACTCATCTCAACATTTCCATGAATATTCTTATCACATAAATAATCTTGCCACATAAATAATCATATATAATCAACCATACATAAACATAAGGATACTCATAAAAAGAATTAGGTACCACAATCATGACATAAATCATAACCAATGAGCGTATCATGAAAGTGTCCATGAAAGAAAGGGATTAGAACATACATGGACGTTCATAGGGTAAAATAGGCTTATAACATGGTATGTGATGTCAAACAGAAGTGAAAACATATAAGGAATGTATTTGAGAAACATTAACATTAAAAAAAATTGTGCGGTTTTAAGGAAAATACCATAGAGCTTTTAAAATAGAAAAGAGGTCAATATTTTATATAAAACCAAAATTGAACCGAGAAGGTTTTCATAATAAATATACTGATTTTATAAATACAATGGTGTCATAAAACATAGGATAGAGTGCACTTGAAATTGGATAAAAATTCGGGAAGTTCCTTTAAAACGAGTGTGCTTATTGGGAAGTATCGAGGAGGTATTCACTTAAAAGCATGTATATCCCCGAAAGAGAATGAGAGATGGATCTTGGAACATGAGTTTGGAGCATATAAACAGAATGTAGAAGTTTTACATAAAAAGAAAAGACAATTACATTTTGGTAAAAAGAAAAATAGAGAACCCTGAAGGAGTAAAGGAAGTTCGGGTAGAATTCATTACGGTTTATCGGCATGGTATCGGGTGTAACTACGATGGCTTGATGAGAGAGAAAAGGGATTTCTCATCACTTAGAAATTAAGAGGGAAGTATGGGGGAGGTGCGTAAACATACCCCGTCATTAGGGATTACACATAAAATGGTATAGCATAGAGGACAATATTGATTAAAGAGAGAAATGGAGAGGATCTTTTACCTTAAATCCGTTGGTGTTCTCCACTTGTTATTAAAGACCTGAATAAACAAATTAGGCTTATTAATTCATAATTCCAGAACCTCTTCTATATGTAATTGATTTATTATAACCCTTTTTAGTTCATTCAAGACCTTCTTGATTAGTTATAAAGTTCAATTTCATTGTTCGGGCTCGTTTGTTTACTTGGTTTTAAAAGATCAGTTCACTAATATTCAAGTTCGGATAAACATGAAAGATGGAAGTGGTTATCCAGAAATGAAGTTATATGTTATTAGTGAACATCTAGAAGATTACATGGTTTTAAATTTAATTTTGTTACTTAGATTGAATTCGAACTATTATATAAAACCATAGTGACAACTGTTTTTGTTAATAGGTGGGTTTGATTAAAAAGAACATGTTTTGCTTTATAACTTAATACCATTTGTACAAAAGGATTACAGAAATAAATATGGGATATATTATATATATAATAATCTGGTTCAACCATAACACAAATGGTTTCATGATCAGAATTAAAGATTATAATAGAAATTGATAAATCGTTGTCCTTGAATGTGCTAAATTAGCACATCTCAAACGGTGCTTTCATTTCTTTCAAATAAAATGTGGGGAAAGGAGAGAAGATAATGAAATATCCCATTAGTATGAAAAAATTCCAGTACGTGTATGTTACTAGATTTATCATACTATTTGGGTGAAGGGAGGTGAGGAAAGAAACAAAAAGAAAAGAACTTAAAAGAAATGAAGGAATTTGAAAGAAGAATTTGCCTCTTGAAACTTCCTCTTTTGAGAACCTCTTAAGGGGAGAGGTTTTGGTATTTTGAAGAGACTGAGAGCTTTTGGACTTGGGGGAGGACCTTGGGGAGTGATTTGGGCAGAATATTGGCAAGGCACAAGACTTGAGATGGGTGAAGAGAAGAGGGAGTGAGGGGGGGTTATAGTGGAGGAGAGGGGATTTCCCAATATAAAATTCATTAATTTAAAATTTCCCCACAAGACAAGGAATAGTGAGTTTTCCTTGACCAAGAATGGTAATTTTATCATGTGATCCCGAACCAATTGGTCTTACATCAGCAGAACATCATCAATGACTCAATAAATCCATTATTTAGCATTTATTGTAAATTATCGTATGTTTACTATTCATCAAAAATTCAAATATTTCAGAAAAATCTCAAAAATTCACCCTAACCATTTTTCGACATGTAGAATCCAAAAATGAAGTCCATTTTTCAAAAATAGTTTTCGAAATATGATTATTTTAATATTTAATTAAAATCATAATTTATTATCAAAACCAGTTTTAAAACATTCATTTACTCATTCTAAAATATAGGTATATCATACTTTCAACTTGAATAATATTTATATATTATCATAGGTAAGGTTACTATTCATTAGGGTATATCACTATTCATAAGGGTATGTTACTATTTATTAGGGTAGGTTACTATTAACCAAAAAATAAGTTTTTCTTATCGGACTCCAAATAACTTACTGGTTGCAACCATGTATATCGGATTTTCAAAATTCCAAACACAGAAGTGACAAACTTATGTTTAAAAGTCACTTAGCACTTAGTAGTTCATTATGTTGTGTTTTCATATGATTTTATGACATCTTTATAAGAAGGGAATTTCCATTGAAAAACATTGGGTCGTTACAACCTCATGCAAACGCTTACTGTGTGATATAACTTTTTTATCACAATATCTCAAATCGAGCAGGTTGCTTGTCAATGTCATCAACCTATATGCTCGATTATCTCTTTCTTTAACTTTCTAGAAATAAAATTTACCTAAAGAACACTATGGTCATGGATTTATTTAGGCTATATCATTTCCATCAAAGGGTCTGAGATATTAACTTTTGTTAATGAACAGAAGGGATAAATCCTTTCTCAGATTATTCATTAATGCAATATTACTTGCAACCCACCCAACGTATCCTACCACGTCGCGAACATCTTTCATCACGGTTTTCGTCAATACATCAAAGTACACGACTCAAAAGATTCATTAATAATAATCTTAAAGTCTAAGGACCAATACACACATCCTTAGATAGGAGCATCCAATGACACGTATAAATGTGAATTTCCTATTAGCAAGTCTCGTTCTCATAATATCTTATTGGATATTACCAAGGGCATACACCATGAGAATGTGTCTTAAAGTCCAGAGTCTCCATCCCTGATAGACTGTATCATTTGTGTCCCTCAAATGATATCATCCGGCTATAGAATATATATTCAAGAATATTGTTGTAGCACTTTCTGGTTCTCATCATAGCTAAGAACTGTTGTAACATTTTAGTGTGACAGTTACTCTTATGACAATATCACATACTATGTCACACATAATAACAACCATGATGTGATAAGTAGTTTTTTAATATTCAAAACAATGAATGCATGTCTATCATAAAGTACATAGATTTTGGTTCTAGGGCACCAACTTCAACAAACTCTCACTTGCACTAGAGCCAACTACTAACAACCTTCAGTCTGCTAGCTCTCACGTGATACTCATGCTTCTGCTGAGATAGGTCTTTAATCAAGGGGTCCGCTATGTTCTCTTATGTGGGTACTCTTCTCACAATAACTTCACCGCTCTGATAGAAATCACACAAAAGGTGATACTTCCAAAGTATATGATTTGTCTATTGGTGTGACCTTGGCTCTTTTGCAAGAGTCACTGGTGCAGTATTATCACAATACAATGTGATAGGGTCTTTGTTGTTAGGTACCACATCAAGATCCTGAACAAAATTCTAAATCCAAACGGCTTCCTTAGATGCATCAGAAGCAGTTATATACTCAGACTCCGTTGTAGAATCAGCGACAACTGGCTGCTTTGAACTCTTCCAGCTCACAGCTTCTCTGTTGAGATAGAAAATATATCTTGATTGCGACTTCAAATCATTATGATCTGTCTGAAACTAGTATCAGTATAACCTCTGATGACCAGCTCCTCATCTCCTCTATACACCAGGAACATATCATTAGTTCTTCTTAGATACTTAAGGATAGTCTTAACAGTAGTCCAATGATGTTCTCCTGAATCTGCTTAATATCAGGCTACCATGCTCAATGCATAGGCAACATCAAGTCTAGTACATAACATGGCATACATTATTGATCATATCGCCGAAGCGTATGGGGTCTTACTCATTCTCTCTTTCTCATGTTGTGTCTGAGGACACATTTTCTTAGAAAGATGTAAAATATGTGACATTGGAACCAATACCCTCTTGGATTTTTTTCATACTAAATCTCTTTAGTATCTGGTCAACATATGTACTTTGAATTATTCTAAGCAACCTCTTGGATCTATCACGAATGATCTTGATCCCTAGAATATATGTTATTTCGCCTAAGTCTTTCATGACGAAACACTTGTTTAACTAGTCATTAACAGATTGTAAGACTGGTATGTCTTTTCTAATAAGTAATATGTCATCAACATATACTACTAAGATAACGAATGTATTCACACTAAACCCCTTGTAAACACACGGCTCACATTCCTTCTTAATGAAACCAAATTCTTTTATGGATTCATTAAATCGAATGTTTCATGGCCTAGATGCTTGCTTCAATCCATAAATAGATCTCTGCAGCTTGCAAATCCTGTTGGCATCACCTGGAGTCACAAAATCTTCTGGTTGTGTCATAATCATGGGAAGCTACTATAGCAAGTAGAATTATGATGGATTTAAACATGGAAACTGGTGAAAAGGTTTCATCGTAGTCAATTACTTGACATTGTTTAAACCCTTTAGTCATTAGTCTTGCTTTATAGGTACTTACTTTACCTTTCATGTCTAGTTTCCCCTTGATTACTCATTTGCATCCAACACGATTTACATTAACTGGCGCATTGACCAGAACCCAAACTTAGTTCTGATACATGGAATTCGTTTCAAAATTCATGGTTTCTTGCCATCTTGCAGCTTCTGATCTATCTATTGCCTCTGTGTATGAGAGAGGTTCATCATTATCAAACAATAATGAATCACCATCTTCGGTTACTAGAAAATCATCTATCTCTGGTTCTCTTACCTCTCTTACACTCCTACGTAATACTTGTATTTCAGTAACTACTTCCACGAGGACATGTGGAATCTGTTCTTGTACTAACTCTTATTTATCTTGAGCATCAACTTCATCGCAGTCAATATTGCTCTCCCTATCCTTTTTGAGGATGTGCACCCTCTCAAGAAAGACGGTTTGTCTAGCGGCAATCACTTTCTTGTTTGAGGGGTTGTATAGATAGTATCCATTTGCTTCCTTGGGATATCCTATAAAGATACACCTCGTGCTCTGGGGTGTTTGTTTGTTGCCTGAGAAGGCCTTAACAAACGTCTCGTAACCCCATACATGTGTATGCGATAAAATGGATTTCTTTCCACTCCATAGCTTCAAGGGAATTCCATTTGCCGCTTTAGTTGGCACTCGGTTTAATGTGATGTTGCAGTTTGTAATGCATATCCTCAAAAGGATAATGGAAGATCTGCATGACTCATCATCAACCTGACCATGTCCAACAAGGTATGGTTCCTCCTTTCACTAACACCATTCCATTGTGGTGTATAAGGTAGAGTGAGTTGAGATAGAATCTCAAACTCCCATAGAAAGTCGATGAACTCTTGGTTAAGATATTCACTATCTTGATCCGATCAAAGCTTCTTTATCTTCTTACCAAGCTGATTCTCTACTTTATTCTTGAATTCCTTGAATTTCTCAAAGGACTCAGACTTATACCTCATCAAGTAGATATAGCCATATCTATTCAAGTCATCAGTAAAAGTTATGAAGTAAAAATATTCACCTTTAGCTTCTACTGGAAATGATCCATACATATCAGTGTGTACCAATCCTAGAAGTTTTGTGGCCCTTTCACCCTATCCATTGAATGGTGGTTTGGTCATTTTTTCTTGTAAACAAGCATGAGATCTATCAAGTGGTTTTAGCTCGGAGGAGTCTAAATAACCATCTTGACAGAGCTTTGTCAATTGTTTCTCATTTACATAACCAAGACGGTGATGTCACAACTGGGTGTTATATGAGTTGTGTGAACATGATTTGTTATTGATTGTCAACACTTAGTTTTCGTAATTTAATAAATAAAGACCATTATTTAAATGTGTCATACCATAACATATGTTGTCCTTATAAAAGAAACAACTTTTATTTCCAAATTTGAAAATAAACTCATTTGTATCCAAACTTGGCATGAAAATTATGTTCTTGGTAACTGTAGGTACATAATAACAATCTCTTAAAACCAAAATCATTCTTGTTCGCAATGAAAGGTGATAGTCACCAATGGCCAGAGCAGCCAACCTCACACTATTGTCAGCTCGCAGATCCACCTCTCCTATGGCAATCTTCTGAAATCTACTTGATTCCTGTATTTGGATACATATGTCTGCACCACAAGCTGTATCAAATACCCAATGTGTAGAAATAGAAAGATTGTGCTCGATAACGAACGCACTTTTAGCTTCCCCTTACTTTTGGGTGAAGTTCTTCTTCCAGTGGTCTGGCTTGCCACATGCAAAACATACTATCTCATTTTCCTTGTCTTGCCCTTGGATCTTCCCCTTGGAAGAATGGTGCTCAGGGGCTTTAGACTGTTTATAGGTCTTGGGCCTCTTTGTCTTGGTCTTTCTTTTCTTGTTCGCCATAAGGACAACGGGTTTATCACGCCTCATGTCCTTATCCACTTGGTGGATCAAGATTAGAAGTTCTAAAAGACTCTTCTCATTATTACTCATATTATAATTTACAATAAAGTTGGAGAAGGACGTGGGAAGTGATAAAAGTATGAGATCTGTACGCAACTCATCTGGGAATTTAATCCCTAAGATGTGTGGGCATTCAATGTAGTTGATAAGCTTGACTACATGAGGCCCAACTGACGCAGACTCTCCAAACTTAGTTGTGAACAAAGCATTGGAGATCTGATACCTCTCGTGTCTCGCCTTCTCTTGATAGATATCCCGAAGGTGAGACGTCATGCTATAGGCATCCATATCCTCATGTTACTTTAAAAGCACATTGGACATGGATAGCAACATAAAGCACTGAACATCTGTAGCATCATTCAGATGTTTCTCATAGAGAGATAGATCTTCATCATTTGTCTCATTGTCAGGCGTAACTGGTAAAAGTTCTTCCAGAACATACAATTTTCTTTCATGGCGAACGATGATACGTTGCTTCCTTTGTCACTCTTGGAAATTTGTGCCGGTGAGAATGTTTTGTTTCTCAAGTATGGATCACAATAATATGTTTGATGTCATTTTATTGTTGTTTCTAGAAAATAAGATAAGCAAAATTTTAGTACTTTATCTGATAAAATTTAGACAAATAAATAAATATTATATTTATTAGTCTCCCACTATTTTATCAAAATCCAATAGCTCTCACCATTGGCTTCGGAATATCATGTTGCTTGGATATTCTAATGGCAAAGATCCATATTCCCCTTCTCACTACCCCAACTTTGGTTGGTCAAGCAACTCGAATGGTTTTAGATAGACATTCCAAATGCCAACTTCATTAACTCACAGTTCTTTGATCTGCTGAGTGGACTCCACAATCCTGAAATCCTTAATTGGATTTCCTCAACCTTTGCCTCTCAGTTACACCAAGTCCTGCTTTGACAGTCAACCCTTGATGTCAACTAAGTTAAGTCAACCCAAAACCTCAAGTTACAATTCTCCGATAATTGAAAACTCTCTAAATTTGCCCAGTCAAGCACTTTGAACTATGGTTTGATTCTAACCAAAGTAATGGAAGACTATACCGACTTAATATTTTATTGAGGGGTTTTATCTTTTTATGTGTAAATTGCCAACTATTATCTTTATCACATGCTTATTAATATTAAGTGGGATTACTTAAGTGTTTAACCATGTCTTAGATAATATTTACGCATAAGTTGGTTTATTTTAGTTTTATCTTACATGCTCATTAATTCATTAATTATGTGATTGCGACAAGACATCCATAATGAAATAACCATGCAACTGATAGAAATAAAACAAAGCAGTGTGATCATGAGCTCCTACGAATGGTTCGTTTATCTAGCGGTTGATAAACTAACCGCTGACCTAGGGGGAAAAATCTTGAACCGATTAAGGTTCATGTTACAGTTTTTCACCTGTCCACCTATGCATCTCTTTGGATTGGTTTCGCCTTGGTTCCGAACTTGAACCGCCTCCACTAACTTGGGAGTTTCATCCATTACATGTCTTTTACTCACACGCAGGTGGGGGGAAAGTGTTTACATAAAAGAAATCATGGGCACGCAGGCCCTACATAATGAAAGAAGAGAAGGCACGCAAACCAACAATTTAATTTAATAATAAATTAAATGAAACTAATCACATGTAAAAGGTTTGGTCTAGCTCATGATCATCTACATGCATGCAATGAATTACGCACTTAATAAAACTAGCATTGAATTCTTAATCATTCTTATTTAAGATAAATCATGCTCAAATCAATTAATTATTATCTTTAATTAATCAATTCTTTTATCTTAATTCTCATCCGAATTTCATTGAGATTCTCATCCATTATAATTATAAACAAAATAAATAAATTCATTTAAAATTAACTGTGTACATAAATGTTCATTGGAGGCAATACGGTCAATACTTGTCCTAATCTACCCTACATGTATTATACTCGTATACTTGTTTATTCTTTGTGACATATAGCATACACAACTTATCACGTACTTTCATGACGTGTACTTCACGGGTGATTACACGATGATTTTTCGGTCACGTGTTATGCTTAAACGCACGTAGAGTAACAACTTGTAATACGGCTCATACATGATCCGCATATCAGAATATTACGCAGATATTAATTAAACATTTAAATATTTATGTATACTAAAACCTATCCCATGACGTGTCCTATCTTTACAATCACACACAAGTACATATCTCAAGATTTACATAGTAAAATAAGTAAATTTTAAATTCGCGTAACTTGGTATTATTACATGATGTGTAGATCCGATCCACACTGCGTGTACACCTCTCACCGTCTATCTGAGACACACGCCTAGGGACTCAGCGTGTAAATCGTGCCTCAGAAAATTTGGAGTACACGGCGTGTCCAATGGGTCACATGTTGTGTGAACTCTGGGTTACACGATCACCAGTCAAGTAGGTCGTGTATGGAAGACACGGTCAGTCTCTGACTCAAAGGGACTACACACCGTGTACGTGGGCAACACGGCGTGTAGTCCGGATGACCGTGTGTCATTAAATTTTGGTCAACACGTGGTGCATTAAGTGTGTAATTAATGCAATAATCAATGCATAATCTTGAATTGATTTCCGAATTAATTTTGATGTGTTGAGCGTGACTACAGAGCGTGTAACTCCGATTACACAACGTGTAGTCTGGTGTTGTCCGGCCAAAAATCTTGGCACCTCCAAATGAGTTCCTCGGTTTTATTTTAATCATAAAATTAAATGTCTCGATTAGATCTACGAGAAACGGAGGAAGAAACGGATCTCTCAATTCGGATTAAAAGAATGATTAAACTTGAATTGAAAAAAAAAACTAAATTAAAATGGGTAAATCACCAACGATCTTAAATAATTATGTGACCCTTCTGATATCACTTTTAGGTTCAAGGCGCAGCGAAAGAGTGCGATGGGCGATACCCAACTTTTATTTGTGTCATAATCGATGATCAATCTGAGATCTATACGACAATGAATGTCGTGATCCATGGAATTGAGTCAGAAATAGACTATGAAGAATTGCGCCGAAACCGAGAAAGATGGTCATCACATATTATTTATAATTAATTTAATTAAATAAAGAATTACCTTTGTTAGAATTTTTTCTTCGTTGATGAATTCGATGACAGATCTACGGTCCACCGTTGTTGCGTTGTAGAAACCAAGTGTAGATTTCTTCTAGCGGTGACCCACATGTATTCCTCGAATCTTTAGACGTCGTCGAAGGAATCTCTGGGTGCTAACACGGCAGATCATTGCGCTTGCGTCGTCCGCCTTTGATCGCTTCGAGAACCGCTTCCAAAGCGTTCTCCTTGATCCAGTGGTTGGAATTGTTCTCCGTTATTGGGAGGATTCTTCAAATCTATTGTGCACAACCAAAACAAATGAATTGGCTTAATGAGAAAATAGCATAACTGAGTTTATATATTGCTGGGGTTAAAATAAAATAATTGCACAACTACCCTTAATTATTTATTTAATCCTAACGAAACCTCAAGTCAAAATAATAATAATAATATCATTATTTCTCGACATGCGCTTAACTTACAAATTATAATTAAATATTATTTAATCAAATAATATTAAATATTTATTATTTCTCACCAGATATAAAAAAAACTCGGTCCGTTATTCCTCTATAATATTTATCGGACCTTGAATAATTATTATTTATTTATTAAATAAATATCTCTGCATTATTCACCAATAAATAAATAAATATTTATATACGATCAAGCATGCATGAATAATTATTAAACAACGTACGGGAATAATATTTATTCAACCTGTTAAATATTAAATAATAATATATATTATTTAACTGAGATTCTGAATACACTTAGTGTGTGACCCTCTAGGCATCTTTCTCAGTGGCATTAGGCGAAACAGCCTAAAGTCCAAGGTTAGCGCCTAGCAACACGCCAATGCACCCATAGATGAAGAAGTTAATGTCGCAACGACATGTCACCTCATACGAACGTTTACTATGTAATATAACCCATTTATCACAATATCTCAAATTGAGCAGGTTGCATGTCAATGTCATCAACCTATATGCTCGATTATCTCTTTCTTTGACTTTTTGAAAATAGAACTTGGCTACAGAACACCATGGTCATGGATTTATTTAGGTTATATTATTTCCATCAAAGAGTCTGAGATATTAACTTTTAGTAATGAACAGAAGGAATAAATCTGTTCTCGCATTATTCATTAATGCAATATTACTCGTGACGCACCCAACGTATCCTAACTCGCCGCGAAAATCTGTAATCACAGTTTTCATCAATACATCAAAGTATGCGACTCATAATATTCATTGATAATAATCTTAAATTTTAAGGACCAATACACACGTTTGAGGATAGGAACATCCAATGACACGTATAAATGTGAATTTCCTACTGGCGGGTCCCGTTCTCATAATATCCTACTAGATATTACCAAAGGCGTACGCCATGAGAAGGTGTCTCAAAGTCTTATGAGTCTCCACTCTTGATAACTTGTATCATTTGTGTCCCTCAAATAATATCATCCGACTATAGAACATATATTGAAGAATAGTGTTGTAGTACTTTCGGATTCTCATCATAACGAGGAACTGCTATGACATTTTACTGCGACAGCTACTCTTAGGACATTATCACATACTATGTCACACAGAAGAACAATCATGATGTGATAAATAGTTTATTAATATTCAAAACAATGAATACATGTTTATCATAAAATACATAGAAGTTGGTTCTAAGGCACCAACTCCAACAGTGGGCATCACGAAAGTGTTAAGAAGGGATTGCCCGGTAAAATGGTGATAAAGTTGTATTCATTAAGTGGATGAAAGTAAAACTTTAACAGAGCATCTATCTACAACTGAGGATGTATTCATTATTTTTAATGAATGAACCAACATGTCCATAAACTGTGTATGAATCCTTTCCGGAGCAGTAAGCAAAGGAGAAGGAAAAATGTGATCTTTTCCACCAGCAGTGAGTCATCGAAGGAATGATTAAGGAAGTGACCATTGAAAAGCAGTGAGTTGTCCCTAAACATTATAAAGATAGTGAGTCTGGGCATATAAGTGATCTAGCTCTAACCTTATTTGGCAGTAAGCTTTAGTGGATTTGGTAGATCGGCACATTATCGTTGTGTGCTCCTTGGACGTATGTAACATTCCACCCCTCCTCATTGGCTTGAGTCAAGATGGAATGGCTATTTGGCCTTAAGGTGACATCCCCAATACGTTAAAGCCTGACAATAAATGTCAAAGACTTCAATACAATTGGGGGACGATTTGCCCTTTGAAAATGAAAACCACAACCAAGCATACCATAACCAAAACTACTATATGATGCATGATAACAATGTATACAACTCAAAGTATAACAACTGATAATTAAACTCAACTACAACCATGAACCATATCAGAGTACCAAGCGAAAACCAAACTAGAATCAGAAAACAAAGCAGAAGAAAAAACCAACAAAACTCATAAGGTCACTAACTCCACAACTCTCAACATGCTCAAAGCTCCAACTTCACACGACATACTAAGTATCACGAAGCACCACTAAAGAAATGAGATACTTTGTCTTTACCTATGTCTCAATAAACAACATCTGCAAAACCACCAAAGTGTTGAAACAGGGGTGAGTGATGAAACTCGGTAGGTTTTCCTCAAATGACTTCTCTACTCACGTCACTAGGATAGAACATGTTAGCACATTTATATAAACAATTTATATTAAACACTTTAAAATGCTTTAACATTTTATATCAAATCTAAACAGTTTCACACCAAAAACAATTTTCCAACCAAAACAATTTTCAAAGAAAGTAACCAAACAAGTCATTCAACCATTTCTTAACGATCATTTCGCATAACCCATTCTATTTCACACAACCACACACACACACTCAAGCTTGGTGTTACCATTGACGGTGGAACTTCACATCCATACTTTGTCCCTTTGATGGTGGTACTTCACAACCAATATTCATCTCATTCAACTCACGCTTAACCATTTAAGCCAACAACCATGTTAACACAATCTTTGCCAAACCATTTCAATAAAACTATCTTTTTATTGAACACTTTTTCATGCATCAAAACCAATCATTTAAATTTGTCATTTTAAAATCATGTTGCCACTTTCACTTTCCACCAAAACACTCAATTTTCACAATTCCATAAATCGTCACCAAAAAGGGTTTCCATCAAGCATTGCACAACAATTTCACAATCAAAACAATCAATTTGAAATCAAGCCTTCAAGTTCTAAAAAAAAGTCGAGAGTAAAACCACCTACCTCAGAAATTATGGTGAAAACGAAGAATGGCATGAATTCTTCAACAAAACCGGGTTGAATCTCCAAAAACTCGTCTTAGATCTTGTTCTCTAACATTAACACAGTCATATCTCATCAAGACTGGCATCAACTATCATAGATCTATCCCCAACGAACTAGATCTATGAATCTAAGAGAGGGAAGAAGAATAGATCTAAGGAAAACCAACAAGAACAGAGACTTACCAAGCAATTCGGCCTTCAACGCACCAAAATTTTCCAACAGTAGGGTCGAAATAAGTGAAAATGAGAGGTTTAGAAGTAAACCAAAGTAAGAGCCACTTTTTTAGGATCTAAAAATTAAGTGTGCACGGTTGGGCCGCACGGTTAGGCAAACCTTGCGCCAACTGTGCGTTAGCCACTGCCTCCCAACACCCTTCACACGGTTGGCTTGCACGATTAGACAAATCGTGTGCCAATCGTGTTTTTCCCTTTGTTCTAAAAAATACAATTACTTTTAGTTGGCCGCACAGTTTGGTCAAACCGTACACCTACCCAGTAGTCTTTGTTTCACTTTGCACGGTTTCTTGTAAGAGTTGCACGGTTTCTACTAACTGTGCTCAAACTGTGCACCTTCAGAAAAGACCCAAAAACATTTCAAAATCCCTCTAAACCCTTCAAACTTCACCCAAACACTTTACATACTTAAAATACATAAATAAAAGGAAACCAGGGATGCTACAACGTAGTCCAGTGATGATGAACCGGGTAAAATTGTTGTCTCGTGCATGATTTCATTTTTGTTCATACATCGCAACGAAAAAGGAAGAGAATAGTGTTTTGTTTAACGACAAAATAAGATCTAAAGGGGCAGTTGTTTCACACCCTCTCAGGGTATTTAACTTAGTTGAGCTAACAATCTTCCTACTGATAGCAAAACCCACCCTCTAATGATGGACATGTTCTTCACATGGACTTATGGATGCAAATAGTGGAGCATCTCATCCTCACCTGTATCACACCCTATACAACAATACACAACTCATCTTCCCTAATTGCTGGCTAGGATACTGATTTATACAGAAGCAGATTTCAAATCCGTAGCAGTGTTCTCTCACCCCTATGATGAGTCAACAATCACCAACTAGCATTGAAATGATCACTAGCAGCAACAGTCCTCCACTTCAAAAGAAACTCAAGAATAGTAAGTTTTGATCACAACACCTTTTGGGATCTCCTTGCTCACTTAACGATCTTCATGCATGCTGATAAGTTCCCTTGCAGTAAGAGTGCTTCAGATAGACTGGATTCTCACGGACAGCTAGGATTCTGCTATGCATTTTCTTGTATACAGGTAACAGTTGATGAAATATTTTCTCAGTTGGTTGATGGAAGGAGGCCTTTGTTGACACACATGCGTAATGTAAACCATGGAGAGAGAGGTCTTGGCCACGCATACCGGTAGACAGATGCGGCAGTGATCGCCTGCAAATGGAACTCCCAGTAATTGTGGTACTTGGTTGATTGATGGACATTATGGGGAGTACTGCCCAACAACCTATCAATACTTCACAGTCGACTCAGGAAACACTGGACGGTCGACTCCCCTTATAGCCTCAATCTATAGATTTTTTTTTTAATGTCTAGATCCACTAAAAGAACCCTGGCTTCGTCAGTGTCATCGTCCCGACAGGAAGGTGCTGGAAGCAATCATGGGCCGTAGAAACAGACCTTTCAAAATCCCTTTTTGTTCAACAAATCGGTCGCCTTCCCGAGGAACAGCGGTACAGTCCCTATTCTTGTTTGTTCTCCCCGTGTTTTTGGTAGGTGTTGGACCCCATTTCATTTAATTGGGTATTTCTGAGTCCCACATCGGACTTACCCTCTCTGTATTTAGTTTTACTCATCTATAAAAGAACATCCTCACCTCACATTGAGGTAAGGGGAATTCACCATTTACATGGTATCAGAGGGATCTTAGTCCCGACCCTCCCTCCCAGCGGATTCTCGGTTCTGTCCGGCCCCGCCTCTCTTCCCCCCTTTGGCTCTGCCCTAATCTCCCGGCGGCCCTCCCTCCCGGCGCGGCTCCTTTCCCGACGGCCCTCTCTCCCGGCGCGGCTCCCCTCGCTCAGCGGTGCCCTCGCCAGCGCCTCGCCCAGGCTCTCTCCCCCTCGCCCAGCGGCGCCTCGCCCTCGGCCCCGGCCTCGCCCCGGCGCCCTCGCCCTCGACCCAGCGGTGCTCTCACCCGGCACCCGCCCCCTGGCCCCCCCGCGGCTCCCGGCTCCCCGACGACTCTCCTTCCTGGCGCGACGCCCTCCCGCGGCTCCCGGCTCCCCGACGTCCCGGCTCCCCGACGTCCCGCTCGCGCTAGGGTTCCACCCCAGCGCGCTCCCGTCTCAGCGCCCCCGTCCCGCACCTCCTGCTGCCCCCGCGCGCTCCCGCTGCTCTCGCCCAGCGCCCCCCCCCCCCTTCCGCCGCCTTCACCCCAACAAGCGCCCTCGGCCTCGTCCCGACAGCGCGCCCTTATCCCGGCAGTGCGCCCTCGTCCCGGTAGCACACCCTCGTTCCGGAGGCCCTTCCAGCACGCGCACGTCCTGCGCACGATCATCCCATCGGCCCGCTGCATCAGCTACCCGACGCTTCTATGGCATACTCCTCGGGACGTGGTCGTGCTTCAAGTCGTCCACGTCCCTTCTGTCAACATTGTGGCAAGGTTGGCCACCTGATCGCCCGATGTTGGGTCCTGCATGGACGACCATCTCAGCACCCGCGGCAGGGACAGCCCGCGGTCCAGGACGTGTCCTCGACTGTCGCCTCTCTTTCCCCGTCTCTGACCCTTTCTATGGCTGACCTCAGGCGGCCTCATGATCCTCCGGCCTCTGTCCGACCTGGTCCCTCCTCGGCTTCTCTGGCCCGTACTGTTTGTCCCACTGCCTTTGTCAGTCATTGCTCCCCTGCATGGCTGCTGGACTCAGGTGTCTCCGACCACCTCACCGGTGATGCTGGTATGGCTGACGTCTTACTGCACATATGTCGGTTCTTCCGCCATCACCGCCGCTGATGGCTCCACTATACCCATAGCGGGCTTCGACGCATGCTCCCTGACTCCATCGATGCACATACCCTCTGTGGCACATGTGCCCCGCAGTCCCTTTAATCTGCTTTCCATCAGTAAACTGACTAAGGATTATAACTGTGCGGCCATATTTACCTCTTCTGGTGTTGTGTTTTAGGAGCAGACTACGAACCGGGAACTTGGTCGAGGCCGGCTTCGAGACGGGGTCTACATGTTCGAGGGACCAGCACTCATTGTTTGCACGTCTCCCTCTTCTCGGACACTAGATCTTCATTCCCGATTAGGACACCCGCCTGCATCCACCATTCATCAGATGTTTCCAGACTTCAGTCGGACTCCTACTTTTCATTGTGAGTCATGTTCTTTTGCGAAACATCATCACTCTTCCTACATTCCTCGCACGGATACACGGGCCTCCCACCCCTTTAATCTGGTTCATTCAGATGTTTGGGGCCGGTGTACCATTCTGAGTCACTTGGGATATAAATACTATATATCTTTCATTGATGACTATTCGCGAATGACGTGGCTTTACCTTCTTCGAGAACGCTCCGAAGTGTTTTCCACCTTCCAAACCTTTTTCAATGAAATTAAGAACCGTTTTTCTATCTTTGTCAAATGTCTCCGCTCGGATAATGGGCGCGAGTATCTCTCCACTTCCTTTCGGCAGTTTCTCCAGACGAATGGTATCCTTCATCAGACCTCTTGTCCTGATACACCCCAGCAGAACGGCGTGGCCGAGCGGAAACACAGACATATTCTGGAGACTGTTCGTGCCCTTATCTTCCACTGACAGGTGCCTCTGGTCTTTTGGAGAGATGTCATTCTCACTACTACATACCTCATCAATCGTCTTCATTCTTCTCTCCTTAAGGGGGAGACTCCCTTTCGGGCTCTTTTCCCCACTCTCCCTCTTTATTCCCTCCCTCTTCCAGTGTTTGGTTGTTTGTGTTATGTTCGTGACACTCGCCCTGGCTGCACCAAACTCTCTCCCAAATCCCTCCGCTGCATATTCCTTGGTTATTCCCGCACTCAGCGCGGATACCGCTGCTTCTCCCCGGACCTTCGCTGGTATGTCATCTCAGCGGATGTCTCCTTTGTTGAGAGTTCTTCATTCTCCTTTCCCTCTCCTCCTCCTGACTCTGCTATTGATGATTGTCTTCCCCTCATCATCCATCCTCCACCGGCGTCAACCCCTGTTGACACCCATTTTGGTCAGGTCTACTCCCATTGTCCTTCGACTGTATCCCTCGTTTCGGCCAGTGACACTGATGCTCCCGCTTCGTCCGCTGCTCCTGCTCCGCCACCCGAGGACTTGCCCATTGCCCTACGGAAAGGTATTCGCTCCTGCCAGAGTACTCCTCTTTTTGTATCTTCATACAGGGGTCTGTCCGCTCTGGAGACAGTTTCTATACCTCGCACGGTTGGTGAAGCCAAATCTCACCCCGGGTGGCTAGCTGCAATGCGGGATGAATTGCAGGCTTTGGATGAAAACCATACTTGCGATCTTGTCCCCCTTCCAGCAGGCAAACAGGCAGTGGGCAGCAAATGGATTTATACGATCCGTCTCAATCCCGACGGCACTCTTTGCCGCCTCAAAGCCCTGTTGGTGGCGAAGGGGTTTGCTCAGACATATGGCATCGACTACTTTGAGACCTACTCTCTGGTCGCCAAGATGACCTTTGTCCGCCTATTCATCTCTCTGGCTACTCATCATCACTGGCCACTTCATCAGCTGGATGTCAAGAATGTCTTTCTCCATGGCGTTCTTGAGGAAGAAGTCTACCTGAAGCAGCCCCCTGGTTTTTCTGCCTCCGGTGCCGACTCCCATGTCCGTCGCCTCCGTCGGTCCCTCTATGGCCTCAAGCAATCTCCTCGAGCTTGGTTTGGCCGCTTCAGCACTGTCGTCACGGCCTTTGGCCTCTCCCGCAGTCTGAAGGACCACACCGTCTTCTTCCGTACGACACCACACGGTTGTATCTTGCTCGTGGTATATGTTGATGATATCATCATCACAGGAAGCGACTCCAGAGGGATCGTCAGCCTCAAGGCGCACCTTCACCAAAACTTTCATACCAAAGATCTTGGTCCCCTGACTTACTTCCTTGGCATCGATGTCTCCCGTTCTGAGCACTCGATCTCTCTCTGCCAGCGTAGATATGCTCTTGATATCTTGCAGGATGCCGGTCTGAGCACTGCCACTGTCGTGGACACCCCACTTGAGCCTGGCGAACGTTCCCTCCATTCCGACTCGGAACCATTTCCTCATCCCGAGCGCTATCGACGTCTGGTGGGTAAACTGAACTACCTCACCATGACACGACCCGACATTGCCTGCACCGTTGGCAAAGTCAGTCAGTTCATGGAGCATCCAACCCAATCTCAGTGGGATGTTGTCCTTCGCATTGCCAAATACATCAAGCGAGACCCTGCACGTGGCCTTCAGTATTCTCATCATGCTCACTTGGATGTTGAGGTCTTCTGTGATGCTGACTATGCAGGTTGTCTCGCGACCCGCAAGTCTACTTCGGGGTTCGCCGTATTCTTCGCCGGTAACCTCATCTCTTGGCACAGCAAGAAGCAGACTGTTGTCTCCAGATCGAGTGTCGAGGCTGAATACCGCGCCATGGCCACCGTCACCACTGAGATCATCTGGCTTCGTCATCTCCTACATGAGCTCGGCTTCCCGGCCCACACCCCTGCTCATATCTGGTGTAATAATCAAACCGCCACGAAGATTTGCTCGAATCCCGTCTTTCATGAACGGACGAAACATATCGAGGTGGACTGTCACTTCCTCCGCCACCATCTGGAGCAGCACCATATCAGCTTTGGCCATGTCCCGACGGCAAATCAGCTTGTCGATCTCTTCACCAAAGGCCTCCCAGGGGCTCGTCTTGACTCTCTCACTTCCAGGCTGGGTATTCACAGCCTCCATAGCCCAGCTTGAGGGGGAGTATGAGTTCGTCTGTCTTGTCTTTTATTTTATTTTTCTTTGTGGGACTCAATCCAATCTGGGCATGTCCAGCTTGAGGGGAAGTGTTGGACCCCATTTCATTTAATTGGGTATTTCTGAGTCCCACATCGGACTTACCCTCTCTGTATTTAGTTTTACTCATCTATAAAAGAACATCCTCACCTCACATTGAGGTAAGGGGAATTCACCATTTACAGTAGGCATTTTCAATCTCAACGGGGTATATGAGGCAGGGTTAGCGTTTTGATTTCACAGTTGTTTCGAGGGAGATCTCCTTGATCGCCTGCTTAAATTAATCAAAAGGTAATTGTAATGCCCCTTTTTCCGAAGTTTTTCAATCAGTTGTCTGATTTATGATACCTGGACAGGTGCTTGCTTCAGCCCGTGTTTACTCTCCCTATGAAACACGAGTATTTTACATGAGGAACAATAGGACATGTTTTTCTAGATGTTTATGGTGTTTGTGTTTGTGTGTGGATAGATACGCACTCAAGCAAAATTTAAAAATTAAGCACAGTGGCTTTCAGAGTACTCCGACAATAGATGAAAAATTCAGAACAATTAGATTTCTCAGTTTCTGTATTTGTTTGTTCCGATTGGCAAGGAGATTGAGTCAGCACGGCTCGCAGATAGAGCTTTGCCTGCAAAATTATGGTTCAAAGTTTAATTTTCTTCCACTGCCACACCCCAGCACCTTTCCCCATCCTTCTACCAAAGCACAAATTTTATCAATTCTATCACATGAGTAATGCTCTTCATCGACGTCTCTCTCATCTAACCTTTTTGTTCCTCAATTAGCAACAATTTGCAAAAGGGGTGAATGATGTTACTCATGTGCTTGAAAGATAGGTACCAATAGCTGACACAGATTGATAAAGAATGGTACCAATAGATTTCATCTTCTTGTGTGTTTGAACTGGCAACGTTACATTTAGAACAGCAATTCAGTCAGAAGATTGATAAAGGCAGAGAGATTGATCGAGACAGAGACACAGCTTGTTATATATTTCAAGTGACGAACCAGAATTACAGAAAATGGAGGAAGAAGATGACTGAAAGAAGAAGAGAATAGACTCGAGAGGCAGTGCTCCCCGCCACCTCTCACCCAAGCCTTACAGCTGATTCCCAAGCCTCACGGCTGATTCCAGCTACCAGAATATAACCCCCTGCTCCACCTCTTACCCCCACTCCCACTTACACCACCCCATCCCACTACTATGATGGACTGATTGAGGAAGTTCCACGTGGGAACATTGAGAAGGATGATCCTGAGTAAATTTACTGGTTTGGAAACTTCACTAGAATACTGGCTTGTCTAAATGCATTTGGCCATTGGTTTTTAACATTGTACTTCTGGCATGTTGGTTTCAAATCTCTTCTAAATTCTTAACTTTCCAGACTTTCATTGTTTTGGCTTTGCTGCAGCTGAACATGTAGTTACTCATGCCTGGTTTCAGTGTTCTTGATCTGCTTCAAATGCAACATCGGGTTATAATTCTGCATCATAACTATTCTCGAATGTTTATGTTTCCTATATGTGCTGGTTTTTGTTTGTTCCTTGTTTGCTGGATATCTGATAAGTGCTGAAGACAGCACTGATTATGACATCTTTCAAAAGCTGTTCATGGATGATGGCGCTTCCAACATTGCTGGATGTGCCTGCATATAGTTACTAACAGATTTAGATGAGCAGTGCAACTGAGTGAGGAAGGCTATGGAATTGAGCACCAATAGAGAATGTTTGACCTTCAGGGATGCAATGACGTAATTTTTCTTTTATGTTCTTCCAGCGCACTCTGCTCTGGCATGGCTAGACATTAAAAAAAATTCTTTGATTATGTTTTATTATTTTTCAATCATGTGTGGCTAAACTTTGAAGTGATCAATCTGATCAGACACGGTTGTTGTGGAAACTGATTTGTGTTGTTTACAAATCTGGATTTATTTATGATTTTTATTTAAAATACTTTATTTTTAACATTTAATTAATTCTGAGAATTTTGTATTGGTCATTGTTAGTGTAGGAGTAAAACCTCTCATTCCTCGATAAGAGGTGGGAGGCCTTTATTTATAGAGCAACTCGATTAGATGTGGGACTCTAAATACAAGACATTAGGCTCAGGCCCAAACCCCACCGGGTCCCACCCACCCCCCACCCCCCCACCCCCCTCAAGTTAGAATATGTCTAGCTTGGAGCAGAAGAGTCCCACAAAAAACAATTGGAAAAGACCAAACACTCTCTCTCTCAGGCTAGGCTGTAGATGTTGTGCATGTCCAGCTTTGTATAAAGAAAGTTCAACCTAGCTCCACGCAGGCACTTGGTAAAGATGTCGGCATTCTGATGAGCAGTCGGCATTCTGATGAAGGTGATATTTGTGCTTAAAGTGATGCCGAAAAAAGTGAGTGGACTTCAATATGACCGATGTGTTCACGTAGTTATTTTCGGCGCATGGCGCACAACAGCGACAAGGGCCCCCGACGCAAAAGTGCACGGCGCGGCGCGTGGCAATATTAACTTGCGGCGCACAAAAGAGGTGTATACATATATCAACAATAACAAATAATAAATTATACAATTTATATCTAAAAAACAAAGATTTATGTCAATAATTCATATTCCATACATCAAAAAACAAATGAAGTCAACAATGACACCTACAATTAAATATTAAAAACTATATATCTCAAAAAATCATATATATCAATTCCTGAAATATATTAAAAACCATATATCTCAAAAAACCAAGACGGGAGTAAAAAACCATATATCTCAAAAAAACAACGGGAGTAATTCGAAAAAAAATAAGAAGCGAGCAACATAAATAAAATTGAATTAAAAACAAAAAAAAAAAGTTACTGATTCGCACAAAAGGTGCGCCTGCTCTGGACAACATTGCGTATCTAAGTCGCGGTGGTTGAAGGAGCTCGGCTAAGTCGTGGTCGACTGGGTCACAGTGGTCGAGGGATCTCGGTTTGGTCGTGGCAGTCAATGTGGTCCAACATCGGCTAGGTCGCTACGCTCACGGGAAGAGTGTTGCGTAGAGTCGAAAGGGGAGGTCGTTGTTTGACCTCAAAAGAGGTATTTTCAATCGGGGCGTAAGAGTTGGCAGGTTAAAAAAATACAAAAAAAAATCAAAAAGGCTCAATGGCGCGCGTCATTGGCGCAACATGGCGCGCGCCATTGCGCAATATGGCGCACGCCACAGTGAGCCATCTTAAATGAGCCATGGCGAAGCCATGGCGCGGCGCACCACTCCCTGGCGCTAGCCATGGCGCAATGGCGCGCCATGACGCGCGCCATTAATAACTATGTGTGTTCATGAAAGACTGAATTGCAATCAATCTTTGTAGTTGTCTAGTTATCACACCAAAGATAAGCATGATATTGTAGGAGAAAACCAATTTCAATAGAGTTGATGAAGCCAAAAAATTCCAATAGTAATAGTTGTCCTAGCATGATATTCAAACTCAACACTAGAGCGAGAGATAAAATTTTGTTTCTTGTTGCGCCAGGAGATTAAATTTCCGACAAGAAAACCTCAAACCTAGAAATAGATTTCTGGATAGATAAACATCCAGCATAGTCAGCATCACAAAAGTCCTCAATATTCATGTGGTTGTTATGAGAATAGAGAATTTACATTCAGATTCCCGCTTAATGTATTTGACGATGCGAAGAACGGTCTCCCATTGGGATGTCGTCGAACGGTCCATGAATTGACTAACCTTGCTGACGCCACATGAAATATTAGGTCGAGTCATCGTGAGATAATTGAGTTTCCCAAAAAGACAACAATACCTATCTGAAAGAGAGAAATGATCACTAGAATCGTGAGGGGGAGTGTCAACAGCAGTTGCTTAAGACACTCCAGTATCCTGTCAACACATATTTGCGTTAGGAAAGAAAGATGTTTTTGTAATCACGAGATAATTCAATGCCAAGAAAATATTTAAAGGGACCCAAGTCTTTGATATGGAACTACAGATGAAGATATGACTTGAGATTAGTCATGCCATGTGAGGCACTGTCTGTGATAATCATCTCATCAACATAGACAACCCAAAGAATATTGTCAGAGGACGTTTGATGATAAAAGGCAGAGTGGTCTTTCATACTCTAAGAAAGCCCAAATGCAGTGACCGCAGAGCAAAATCTACCAAACCACGCACGAGGGGGCTGCTTAAGCCCATAAAGAGAATGGCGAAGCCAGCAAAAATAGGATTTCACACCTAAAGCAACAAAGTCAAGATGCTGGTGCAGATAAACTTTCTTGACAAGAAAATCATGCAGGAAGGCATTCTTGACATCAAGTTGATGAAGCGGCCAATTAGAAGCAGTAACAAGTGAGAAATAATCGGACATGGGTCATCTGTTGAAATAATCAACACCATATTGAGCATAGACGTTAGCAACAATGTTAGCTTTAAGGCAATGAAGAGTACCATCGGCATATAGATGAATGACATAAATCCATTTGATGTCTTGTGTGATTATCGTCTTATGCTTGTATTTCATCCTGCATTGCTCGAAGCCATCCAGGATGGGATTTAGCCTTACCAATAGTACAAGGAACAGATATAGTCTTCATAGTCGAAATGAGAGTGATCATTGTTGCAGATAAGCCTTTGTAGAAATGCACAAATATAGGATGAGACTGACAGGTAAGCGTGTACCTTTTCTCAATGCAATAGGTGAACCATCAAGGGTTGGGGCAAGAGCGACGAGCAAAGTCAAGGAAATGGAGTCATCGGTCGACACAGAGGGCATATGCAATGAACGACGAGAGTAAACATACCCAAAATGATGTTTATCAGCGCTACGAAGAGGCGGCATGGGTGGGTGGGTGGTCAAAGGAAGACAGCCATCAATGACGGTAAGAGGATAAAAAGGGAGAGCTCTTGATGGAAGAGACATCAACAAAGGACATAAAAGTCGCGGGTTAAGAGAAAAACATCGGTATCCACATTGGGTGGGAGAATACCCTATAAAGATGCAACATAAGTCTGAGGGGGAAAATTTGGAGAGATTGGGTCGAGTGTCTCTGATATAACAGAGACACTCAAACACATGAAGAGGGAGGTGAGGGTGGGGCTGAAACAATGCCTCCCCTAAAGGATAGAGGGAAGACAGTTTATAAGATAGGTTGCAGTAAGTAACAGCAACGCTCCAAAACTGAAGAGGGGGTTTGGAATGTGAAATAATGACTCAAGCAGTTTCCAGGATATGAGGATGTTTACGCTCGGCCACGCCATTCTGCTGAGGTGAAACAGTACAGGACGTTTGGTAAAAGACACTGTGAGCGGTAAGGAAGGACCGAAAGGGAGAAGACAAATATTCACGGTCACTATCGGAGCGTAAGCATTTTACAAGCACAGAGAATTGAGTTTGAATTTCATGATAGGACTAGAAAACCTAAAAAAAATCAAAACGATCACAAAGAAATAAAGTCAAGTCATTCGAGAAAATTCATCAATTAAGGAGACATAATTACGATAGTCTAATTGACTCGGGACCGTGCATGGACCCCATACATCAAAATGAACTAGGTCAAAAGGGTTGGACGCATGCATTAGTTGTCAGGGAACATAAGTCGTTCGATGGGCTCAAGCCCAAAGCCGACTGTCACGGGGTTCTTTTCTGATGTCGCCCCCACGAGAGAATTTATATGTGGGACTCTAAATACAAGAAGTGAGTAAGCACAAAGTCGTTCACAAAGCCTAAGGTGGCTACCTTCGAGAGGTAGGCAATGACCAATCTATTTAAAAACAAGGGGCTACTGGTGACACTGAGGGCAAGAAGTTCAAATCATAAACTACTCACTTATTTAATGATGCAAAATGTGTCCATACATAATTTACTTAGGAATCTAATTCTATCTTTTAAACACAATTTATATAGAAGGATTAAATAAAAAAAAACCATTCCAGGCATGGAGAATACACCATCACAAGGTCTTTCCCTCCCTCAAGAATGGTGTTGAGGCACCCCGAGGTGTTTCAGGATCATCGCTCTCAATGTTCCCGCGTACAACTTCCTCAATCAGTCCATTTATGGAGCTCCCTCTGACCTACATAAGGATCACAACATTAACTTAGACAACAGCGTTCTCCATAGAAGGAAAAAGAGAGCATGGTCCCAACCTTCACACCAATGGCAATGGCGGTTTTCATGTTTGCCAGTTCACCCAATCTCAAGGAACCAGCTTTCATATCTTTGACGAGGATGAGCGGCACCTTCCTTGATGAGGCCAGGTCCGAGATGTGCTTCATCAACAACAGTGGGTTGCAATCACCAGCCAATAGAACCGCCTGCGTCACCATCATGAGATTCACAACATTGGTTATTTAAGTTGCGTTTGACTACACTCACAATGCCAGTCATATGCTAATGAAAATACTCATTAACAAGCAATGAATATGTGTTTGGTTCCTCTCAAGTCCAAGAGCCAACAAGAGTGGACATGTGGCTCAAGCAAATGAAATGGGCGGCAGCGGGCGGGGATCGGGCAGCGTAAGAATAAATCAAAATGGAACGGCTATGTAAAAATAAGAAAGGACCGCTGCGTAGGAAGCATTTCACTTAAGAATAAAACCCCCGCATCGTAAGATTAAAATGGCCCGTGTAAGAGTAAATCGGCCAATACATAAGAATAACATGACGTCGCGTAAGAGTAAGCAGAACCTCATGTAAGAGTAAGCAGAACCATACATAAAATTAACCAAGTTCTGTAACCATACGATTGAGCATATAAAAACCACAAAATGAAGCAGATTAATCAAGTAATTGGTTTCATTTGTAAATCAAATAAAAGCATGCAAAACAACAATAATAATCAGAAAAAGAAAAAAATCCAGAAGCACCTGTTACACCCTGCATGGGCACTGGGCCGGTGGTGGCCTCCTGTGTGGTTTTTAATTAGGGGTAGCCCAATAATTTCACCCGGGGGGGGGGGGCACCACTATTTGCTTTCACTCGGGAATTTGGCCCCCCCATCGCCAATAGACCTCTCCCATGCCCTCCTCTCCTCCTTTAAAGGCCATGGTGGATCTCCCTCACCCATGGTCCGCTTCGTCCGATGTCGGGTGCGATCAAGAGCTACGAGTCTTCTTGCGCCCCTTCTTCATTTATTTCAGCAGTTAGTTCTCCCTCTCCTTTTTAGTCTAATATGCCTTATTTTCGGGGCTTTTGTCTGGTTCCTCGTTTTCTCTCGTTTTAGACCAAACTGGCAGCCGATATTGCACGAGTGGACTTCTCTAAGCATGAGGTAGGTGGTCCCTAAACTTAACTCATAATCTTGCCTTGATTTTCTCACGTGATGTGTTGTGCGGTCATGCTGACTTCGCCGTGCATTGATAAAATTTAAATGGAATGTTTTAAAATGTCATTTGCTATAGTTTAACGCCCTTTGACATGACTTGAACCTAGGAAGAAGGTGATTCCTAGTGGAACACCTTGATAATGAATTTGACCTTGGAATTGGCCCACCAAATGGTAAGCTGTGTTTTTTAAAAAAGCAAATGGATAAGATGAAAGAGGATGCCTCTAGTTGACACCTTTACCCCATCTTGCTTGAAATCACGGAATGACAACTATGTTAAAGTGGTTTAAAAAGGAAGTTGTGATTTAAATCGATGATTGTGAAATGGGGTTTCACAACCATCGATGTTGTAATTTGGAATTGGAAGCTTAATAATTTTTTTATGAAATAAAGGGGAATTTCAAGGGGAAGCCCTGAATTGGGATGTGACACTGAGTTGGGCCTAATGAATTGGTAAGTGTTGTTTTGTACAACGGTGAATTATTATTGAAACGGCTTTTCATGAGATGGAAGATGAGGTTATGAAATGACCTTGATATGGTAAAATGGTAAACCATTGTGTATGAAATGGGTGGTGATGTTATAATGTGAATTGTTGACTTGTGAATTGAAATGAATTGTTAAGTGGGCTGGTAAATGTTAAATGTGGAAAAGGACCAATGATGTAAATGGCAAATGATGATGAATCAGTAATGGGATCTTGAAATGGTAATTGGAATGACTCTATGAAATGTTATGGTTTTATAATGGAAAACACCTTTGAGGCGGTTGTGGCGCCTTCTAAAGAAAACTCCTATTATGGGAGGTCGTGAATACTCCCTGCGGGGAGGTCAGGAATACACCCTACGAGGAGGTTGTGGCTCTTTAAAGAAAACACCCGCATGGGTCGTGTGATATTGCGGTTGGCACAGTCCATGCGACGTCGACACTCTAGCACGAATCGAAGCAGGTATGGTCGATCGAGGTCATGGACTGAGGATCGACGGTTGTATAGCCAATCTCAGGTGTCACCGCGGAGACCGGGGATCGGTGGCTGTTTATTGCTTTTAAATTAATCTGTAAAATTGTAAAATTGTTTAACTACAGCACTTTTGCATGCACTTTTATTTTCAAACAAGTTATATTTTGAGACGTCGTAGGTAGTGGCCTACTAAGTTGTACTCACACCCTGCTCGAGCCTCCGTGACACTTGGGTACCAAAACAGATGTCACTAATTGGTCACAAGTTACAGGTTTAGGGCAAGGGCTCATTGCATGATGATTTGTTTGGCATGCTAGGATTGAGTGTGGATTATGGTATCGAGCAAGACTTGAGACCAGTGGGGGATGAATTGTAGATCCAGTTTTAATCTGTTCTTTTGTTATCCTATGTATATGATTCGCCGTTCGGGGATCCGTTGTGACGTGTATGACATACTCCATTGTTATAGTATTTTGATACTGTGGTTATTTTTGCCATGTGACTGGACTTATCTGCGATGTTCTTTTGGTTTAGATATATAATTGTCTAGTATTTTCGTTGTGTTGTACTCTGATACCGGGGGTATAGTCTCCTCACCACATCACCTTATACCCCCGCTGCTAGTTGGCGGCCTCTAGCGTACGGGGAGGTGCGCCTGAGGTGATGTGGCGATCACCGGTCTGAGCACCTACCAACAGTTCGGGGCAGCAATACGTTACAAAATGGTATCAGAGCGTGTTATTTTGCCTTACTACTTGGGAACGTGGTAGAAAAAAGGATAGGATGTGTCGGGACTTGGTAATTAGCTCGTGTCTGGGAGTGATCAACCCATGTACGAGGGGAACCCAAGTTGCCAAGGATGGGGCTTGCTGTTCTTGGAATTTCTTGTTGCAGTTAGCTTGATTTCACCTTGAGGCACTTGTTTGGGATTTTTACTCTTGGTCTGGTATGGCAAGAGTATGTCTGTCCATGCATCATTTCAGGCACGTAGGGATTCACATGACATGTATCATGCTAGGGACATAGGATTCAGATGTCGACCACATGTTGCTTGTGATTTAAATTAACTCATGATTATATTTGTCTGATTTATATCTGCCTTTGGTTATGATTGTCTGTTGATAAAAGGTGATTGGTTATTTAAAGTGTTAGCAGCATATATAGTGTTTGCCCCACCGTTGGTGGTGGGGTGGTAAGGGTTTGGGGGGGTGAGGGGCAGGTCGTGGGGTCAAGTCCCTGAGCTTGCAATTTAATGTAATTTTCTTCCTTGCGTCGTGTGCCACTTTCGCGGTTGTACCCAATTTTTTATATAGTGTTTTCTCATATAAGGCTATGGTGGCATCTTACTTGGCCAATTCCCTAAATGATATCTTGATGTAAAGGCGAATATAAATGGATTATTAAATGATGGCATTGGTTAAATTGGGTGTCAATAAGCAACTTATAAGATGTTTTCCTTTATAGTTTGTGAATGTCATTTTATTAAACCAAGCCTTAGAAAATTTTACATCTTGGTAACTTAAGAAAAATATTAAAATGGGAATCCTATTGAAATGATGAAGGCTTAATTGTGAATCCTATGAGCGTGAGAATTTAAAAATGTGAACCCCGGAAAATTATAAAAATCTTAATTAGTTATGATGCTTGAAATGCTAGTATATGTGACTTGACCCGATGTATGGGTAGTTGGGGTTGCTGTAAGCGCCCGATGTGTGGTATTAAAAGTTTTAAATGTGTTGAGACAGACCTTATGAGGGTGGTGTGGGCCTTGAGGGTAAATGGGGCTATAGAGAGAGCCTGGGACTATGAAAAAACTCTATGATGTGAGGTTCAACACATATCAAAGTGTTATGTCACTTCTGACCTTTCTTTGATCTATAACCTTTCTTTGATCTATAACCTTGAGGGTTGTGGTGCATCGCGCTTATCAGTGCCCTTGTAGGTTGATGCTATGGTAGGTGATATCGTTGTATGAATACCTAAGAACCCTAGAGTTGGGTGTTGGGCATGCTAGATGTCGTGTGACCTTGAAATGGGAACGAAAATGTTACCCGTGAGTTGTGACCTGCGTAAGGTAGGATGTGTGGGCTGGGTGGGAGAGCCTAGTGACCCTTAGACATGACTCTAGATTAGATCAATGCCTTGTGACCTTCGAGGGTAACCCATGAGAGGGGTTAACCTCGTCTTGTAGATACCTTTAGGGATTTGAGGCAAGGTAGATGCTTCAGCTTATGCGGTCGGTGCATGTTCGGTGTTGCCGAGTGTTGATGCAGTTGTGGTTAAGCACCCGGAGTGCTAGTGCCTTGTATCTAGGTCGATTTCGAAAGGTGGGATCGTTTGGATGCCTGACCCTATCAGTTATGGACGCACTTTTGGTAAATGTTGATTTGTGAAATAGCGCCTGGGGTTATGGGTGGTCATGTGCTTAGACTTCATACGTGCAACGTGTGAGGCCTATTATACAGAGGCATCTAGGATGCCTCTAGTTAAAGCAACATGCGAGGAGCATGGTCTGTTGCTTGTTTGGGCGCCTAAGCCTAAGATCGATGACACTCGATTCATGGGATGATGATTCGGGTTTTTCGAATCAATCGCAGCAGAGCATGCGACCCCTGGGTTTCGATAAGATCAAGTGGTGGGTGAGTGAACACCCATTATTTAAGATGGAACCGAGTTAGTATGCGCTGAGCCTGTTGGACTTGAATCGGTGGAACAAGTCACGTACGGTTTTGTTGAGAATCGTACGGGTCTTGTAGAAACTCGAGCAATGTGATGGTAGTAATGTCATGATGAGCTTTGGTTCACGACTGCTTGGAGAGTCGTGGGACCATGGCGGGTTTTGATTGGTTGTTCCCCTTGGAATCCCCTTAGAACGGGGTGACCGATAGTTCGTAGATGCTTTGTAACGTCCCCGACCCGGAAGGCACTAAACCGGTGCTCCGAGCCAGGTGGTTGCATGACCTTAAGCGCGCCTCCCCGTACGCCAAAGGCTGCCGACTAGCAATGGGGGTCTATGGAGTCAAGTGGGGAGACTATACCCCCTTTTTATCAGAATAAGCCGCAACAGAAATAAACCAAATAGCAAAAACAATAACCAATAAACAAGGAACATGTATAACAACCATTTCCAACAATAAACATGCAATGTCATGCTACAAGTGCAAGAGTGAACAAAACCCGAAATAAAGACAACGGCCAAAATCCCCAAAATGGTCCTGACTCCAAGTCTGGATCCTCCACAAGTGTTACCCATGTCCACTCACTATCTAGCAAGGGTCATTGCCCTTCTCCTGACCTGCAAACATGAAGTCTGCTCGGGTACCCAACGGCAGCCCGAGCCGGGTGTGAGTACAACTCAGTAGGCCACCACCAACGGTGTCTACAAAATATCCAGTATAAACAAGTAGTGCATGCAAAAGGAATATGAATGATAATTACCAAGTAATTACTTGAGGTGCCATTAACAAGTTCAGGGCCAAAGCCATTGCCACTTCCATTACCATTCATTACACACCAATTATCATCACTTACCAATTCATCACATTTCCATGGGTTAATCACATACATTATGTCACATGGGTCTAAGGCCAACAATCACATCCAAGAGGGTAAACACATCGTTATCCTATCTCACTAGGACTAACCCCCTCATAGTAACCATATTCTCACCTCAAAGCCTCAGTCCGAGTGGATGCAACCATATCCTCACCTCGAAGCCTCAGTCCGGATGGATGCAACCGTTAGGAGATTAGATCATCAGTCCTCATTCCTAACCCGTGAATTTAGGGTGGAGTTTAGAGAATCAGTCTTCGCTCGACCCGTGGGCGTAGATCCTCAAGTCATACCCCACTCTACCAAGCCATGTGCACATGCTTATATATACAAGTAACCATCAACCATCCATACCATTGCCCCTTGGACAACCCATTCACAACAAACCACACGGGAATTCACATCATGCCTTAACCCATTAACACGTTACCATTTCACATCATTTAACCATTCACCCAATTCTCATGTGTTATGCCTATCTCACTAAGCATTCAACACTAGACCCATAATTCATCCCATTATGGTCTTTAATCAGTTTACACATTAACCCGTTTAACCCGTTCATCATTCCCATGAATCAACCATTCAACCCATTCCAATTAACTCTTAGGTTATTGCCAAGTCTAGGTGCATCACCTAACTTCTATTCCAAGTTCAACCAATCATGCCAACATATTCGTCAAGGGCTCTACCATTTATTACAACAAGGTCACTTGTTTAATAACAATCCCTAAGTCCGAGAAAGCCGGCGCATCCCATGGATGGCCCTAAATTAGGTCAAGTCAATCCCAACACATCCCACGGGGATCGTGAGGGTTCCCATTTGCCATTTCAAACGCCATTATTACCAAACATGCCAAGGTTATTCAAAACACAACCAAGGGGAAACAAGAACACAACTAAACACGCACAAATACCTAAATAACCATGGGATATAACTTGTAGACCACCTACCTCGAAACCGCGGTTGAACGCACCCTCAATCGAGTCCTTAGACCTCAATCCGACTAGCCTTTGGAGCTTCAACCTAGAACTCACCAAAAAGATAGGGTTTTAGAGCTTCGGAACAAGAGGGAGAGAAGATACAAACCCTAAACCAAAAGGAGAAGCAAGGATGGGATTAGCCTTACCCGGAGCTTCGATCCGCAACCAACGGCGCTCTAAACGGCCAAGAATCGAAGGAGAACCACCCTTGGGAAGCTTGGGTCGACCAAGTTCGTCACTAGGGTTGAGAGGGGATGAATGGAAGAAAATCCCAAGTTGGGGTTTAAAAGCCCGGAGTGGCAAACTTGTAATTTTTTCCAACTTTAAGAGGTCGCACGGTTTAGCTGCACGGTTTGACAAACCGTGCACATGCTACTGCCCGGAGGAGAAGGGTTGCACGGTTTACCTGGGCAGGCCGCACGGTTTGCCCTGGTCGTGCGCAGGCCATGCGCCCTGGTCTGTCTTGCCCAGCTTTCCTTTCTTCCGTGCCCCGAGCCCCTGAAACACTCCCAAGGCCTCTCATACTTTCAGAAGACATCCCTTGAAACCCGGAACAAGGGATTCAACCAAAACATAATGAAAACATACCCTTCCAAAAACCGGGATCTTACATGCTTGCAGGCGTGGTGGCTCGGAGCTTATAATGAGAATTTAAAATGTCTTTAAGATGGTGATGACGTTGGGGATGGATCGAGGTGCGATGATGTGAACGATCCATGTTTGAACCATAAGAAAGCGTCGGGGGTGGATGGGATGCAGTGAGTGTGGCTCAGAAGGAGCGGCGTGCGTTCCTTGATGTTGGAATCAATTAAGGTTGCGCTCGGATGGAGCGGTATGAGGTAAAGCTATATGGTGGGGAAAACACCATTAGTCGAGTGAAGGCATGACCCTCATTAGGGGTTGGGTTTCGACGAATGTCAATGATGACGTTCCTGTGAATCAGGAACGAGCGATTATTAGTGTTTCATACCTAACGCTCGAGCGTGAGCAAGACGGCCATGTCCAGCCATTGGGTTCGGTGATGGGCGAAGCGTGGGCCATGGTGATCGAGTTTTGGTTCTCTTGGAGCGGCGACAAGGACACTCCTATGGCGAAAAGTGTCACATCAACCGCGAGAGTGTGAGCGGTCTTAAGAAGGTCGTGATGGCACCAGATGTCAGTGCACATGTAAATTCGGCGTAATCTAGACTCCTTGGGGGATGCCATAGGTAAGTTCTTATGCAGTGTTGGTTGGAGTCTGAGCGATAGCTTCGGGCTTGGGATGAAATGATGTGATCCAAGCATGGTTCGGTTTGGTGGCAAGTCGGTGCTCGAGTGACGACTCAATAAATAGTGCGGGTGGTCATTGATTTAGCCATGGAATCACATCGGAGGTCGGGATTAAACCTCGGTGTGTGTCGGGATGATCATGGAATGCTTCCGGTGATCAAGGCATCATGCTCTAGTAGTTTAACGGCGCGTCGGCATCGAAAGTCGAGCACTCTTGAGATGGATTGGTCGAAGGAGGTCCGACCGGTTGTTTTGTGTGGAATTCGATGTGGTGGGTTAGAAATCGCATCGGGCATGTTGTTTTGGATACAATGGGTATGTTTCAAGTATTAGGGATTGGCCGAAAGAGGTATGACCGGTTGTTTTGTGTGGAATTCGATGTGGTGGGTTAGAAATCGCATCGGGCATGTCGTTTTGGATACGATGGGTATGTTTCGGGTATTAGTCGGGCTTTCGTAGAAAGTCAATGTGTTCAGGCTTGTACTAGCATGATGGGACTCTTTGGTTTCGATTGAAAACCAGGGACGGGGCTTCTTACCAGCGTTTGGCCAGTGTTTGGGGTAAGAGCGGGTGCCGCGTGTGTGTTGGGAACTGCACCAAGGGCATTGTTGAAATGCAGAAAATGTGTTAGGACAGGTGATTCCTATGGTGGGGAGCGTCATGGTTCGGAATTTGCCTTATGAGCTAAGACTTGTCGTGGGGAGTACTTTAGGCCAAATGTTTATATGGATGTGGACACCTGGGATGTTACGGGATCAACGGGTGTCGTGAAGCGCCGTCTTAGTGTTTGGATGATGAATATGAGTGGTGACTCGTATTTCAACGGTCTACGTCATGTGTTTAAAGTTGTGTCGCGAGAGCGCGGTTAGCGTTCAAAGATGGAGCGCGGCCTTTTGAACGGAAACTGACGACCAGGGCAAGTCGGGACGTATAGTTGGACAACCACCAGGAATTCTCGAAGCCGAGAAGTGTTATGGTGGAGAGTTTGTAATACCCCCCGAGTGTATGAACAAGTCATGAATATCAATGAAAATTTCGATTTTCGGTTGGTTGAGGGGCTAGATTTTAAATCGTTGTTCAGAAGGGAATTTTGAAGCTTGAAACCTCCTAAAAGAGGTTTTGGACTTGGGAAGAAGCTTGGAGGGAACCCAGGGGGGTTCGGGTGAGAGTTGAAGGAAAGTCGGGGTTGGTCAGGTTGCCACTACAACCATCGGCCAGTCGGTGGCCTGGACAGTGGCCCTGCATTAGCACTGGGCTCACCGGCCAACCGGTGGACTCCTGTGCAGCTTTTAATTAAGGGTAGCCCGAAAATTTCACTCAAGGGCCACCCCCTATTTGCTTCCACTCAAAAATTTGGTCTCCCACTCGGCAAGTAGACCTCTCCCACGCTCTCCTCTCCTCCTTTGAAGGCCATGGTGGATCTCCCTCACCCATAGTCCGTTTTGTCCATCGTCGGATGCGATCAAGAGCTTAAGGTGAGTGTATGAGTCCCCTTGCGCCCCTTCATTTATTTCAGCAGTTAGTTCTCCCTCCCCCTTTTAGTCTAATATGCCCTATTTTCATGGCTTTTGTCTGGTTTCTCACTTTCTCTTGTTTTAGACCGAAAAGGCAGCTAACATTGGACGAGTGGACTTCTCAAAGCATGAGGTAAGTGGTCCCTAAATTTAACTCATAGTCTTGCTGTAATTTTCTCCAGTGATGCTTTGTGAGTGAAAGAGATGCTCTAAAACCTTGTATAGATATATTTATATGATATATATATATATAGCATGCAAATTATGATTTGCATGCATTGGGTAAATTATTATGCAATATGCGATTGCATCAAAATTATAAATAGTTATCATTTTATGTTTTACCCATGTAAGCGATCATTAAATGAAATTGCTTCATATTTAGATGAAATGTTTGGAAGTTGCATTTATATATATGATGCATGTATTGGATGAAGCATCAACTCATGCATTGAAATGCATGAGTTCATGCATGCACAGTCAAAGAGTTTCCTCAAGGGCTTTATAAAGCCTATTACCATGTGATGGCAATGTTGTGGACATTCAGTCAATGGCTCTCGCATCCCAATGCTCTCTTCACCTTCCTCCTTTGCATTAGAAGTAATGACATACCGTGGAGAAAAGATGTATCCCGCTCAAACGTCGAGCGATTCAGATTAGCCCAAGGATACCGATGGAGGTGGGATGCTTATGTTTGCCACTAAGTGAACCTTATAAAACATATATGAGAATAAAGATGATATAGTGGCTTCTTCGGTGTAAGGTACACCAGTTTACAACAGTATTCTTCATTTCTATATATTTACACAGTTTCATAGTTACCTTGCATAGAGATCCTCGGACAAGGGTTTAAATCATTTTCACTGCTTATGATAAGTGTTATTAGACTCCTTTAAAACCTAACAGTGGTATCAGAGCGATTCATGTTTAAGTTTTATGAAACTTGCAACGAAATGAAGAAGAAAATCAAAAAACAAGACAGCGTTTTCATTTTCTGCAAATTCAGTTTTTAAAATGAATTACCCTTATGTAGCTAGGCTGCGTAAAGGTAGTCGAGGTTTTACCTTTACGCAGATGGGCTACGTAAAGGTAATCGGGTCCTTACCCTTATGCAACTAGGATTCGTAAGGGTCATCTGGCCTTACCCTTACCTAGATCGGTCTACTAAGGGTCACTCGTGTTTACCCTTACACGAAAAGCTGGTACATAAGGGTAATCAAGATTTTCAAAAGATTATATGAAGGTAATCACCCACTTAACCTTACGCGAAACAAGGCTACGTGAAGGTAGTACCCTTACGTAGCGGTTCCAAAAGGTGTATGCAGGGGTAATCGGGTTTTTTCTAAAGCCGTGTAAAGGTAAGACCTGATGTGCTTCTGCTACATAAGGGTCACGGGAATCTACCCTTACATAGACTGTCAACGTAAGGGTAGAAGAAAGATTACCTCAACGGTACTACGCAACTGTCATGGAGTTATACCCTTACACAAAGGCTCTAGAACCGGTTTACCCTTACGCAAGAGTGTCAGAGTAAGAGTAAGCAGAAAATTTGTTAAAAATTGTTTTTAACATATTAAATCATTTTAATGGTTTGTAAAATGTATATAAATCATTATAAAAGATATTTTGAGAATATTTAATTTATCAAGGGTTAAAAAATTAATTAATTAATTATAAATTGTTTATAATTAATTCAATAAATGTTTATGAAACATTTTATTCCAAAATATTAAATGTTAATACTTAATATCTTTTAAACAAATTATATGGCATGACTTATGACATAGAAAAGGTGTTTATTTAGAAATCATAAGTGATAATTTATAAATTATGAAATGAGGCCATAATATAAAATGTTTATATTTAAATTATGAATTATTCATAATTAATTAATTTGAAATTGTTCAAATTAAAGAGGCCTTATTTGGATATTATTTCAATCACATCAAAAAGTGTTTTGATAATTGATATGATCAAGGTTTAAATAATAATTAAGTACATAATATTTAGATTATGTAAAATGTTTACATAATAGAAATTGAATTATAAATTGTTTATAATTCATATAATATCATGTAATTGTCATATAATGATTAATACGAAAGAGTTCATTTTGAAATGACTATAAAGGGTTTATATTCAAAATTATGGAATGACAATAATGTTAAAGCTGTTAAATTATAAAAGGGTTTATAATTAGCTTTGATTTATGAAATGCTCATAAATGTTTATCACGTGTTTAAATATATGAATTGTTCATTTATTTAAAAGGTTATTCCTTGTTTTATTCGTAGTTATGAATTGTTTATATTATGAATGTGTATGTCAAAATTTATTTGATAAATTGATTCTAAGATAGTCTTACATTTTCATGCTAGGAATGACTTCATAATGAATTTAGTTTTTCATCTACCTTACCTCAGTTTGTAATTTAAGTCATGAACTTGAATTTCGTTGTTGGATATAGTCATTGAAGATTAGGTGTTATTTGTCATGAATTAGATTCTTTCTTGAGTAAAGTATCTCTGAGTAGAGGGACTTGGGATCGGACTACCTACCAACCTGGAGGCTTATGCCTTGTCTAAGCTGGTGAATGAGGTTGGTTATCAGCCGCTCTGGGCTTCCTCGTGTGAAGATTGTCAATTTCATATAATTCTAAACCTTTACATGAAGTGTTCATGTACCTCATACATATGATGCACTTGGATATGTATGAATATGTTTGACTTCAATTTTTAGGTACGTAACACAAACTTGTGAGTCGTGTAAAAAGTTGCACATCAATATGGTTTGAACATATTGATTTGGTGGAGGGAATAAGATTCCAAACTAAATTACTAGAAGCATGTAGGGAATAACATGAGATAAGATGGCGAGATTAAAATCTTCTTCAAATACCAAGTGTGAGATTCATTCCAAAGCGGCACTTGTCAAGACTGCGATCATCCAATCGGGTAGGTCATGCTAAAGTTGAGTGCCCCTAGATTGTCCATTGTTAGCTTGTTTTTGGCGTTTTCTTTGGGTCACACTAGTCGGGAGACCCTAATAAGATTAAGTTACCGAAGGAATAGAGTTGAGTTTATTCATACGATGGATTGCACAAAGTGTTATCCGCTCAACTATCCAAGAATCATATATGATATGATTGGGATGATGGTCTATCAAAATAACTAAGTGGTGAGAGAATCGTTAAAGCGGACTCGTTGCTTGGTGAAATATGGATTTTGGCTTGTTAATGGATGTGATGTGTTTTACAAAAGGGGTCATCATTTTAGTGAGAGCACAATTAATAAAGGTCCTTATTAAATGGTTAATAATTCACGATACTCATCTGATAAAAGCTTTTGTTGTAGATAATATCATCATCATCAAGATAAACTTTGTAATTAATCCTTGAAAAAGAGAAACTTAATGTAAGTAGCTCTTAAGACTTGTAACTTGAGAAAAGTTCTTAAACAAGATTGTTGTTTTTAAGAAAAGTTCTTAAAGTAAAATTTTATGCATCAAAATACTTCCTTAGTAACAAAGTTATGAAATAGTTCAACAAGTGAATTTATATGTTTATGGAAGCATAGAGTGATTCATTCAAGGTTTCAAAGGCATTTGGCTTGTTCTGGTTAGGGAATTTACCTTAATGTCATCTATGAAAATGTTCCAACGGTATGATTGAATTCGAGAAAGTTTACCCGATATTCTCAAAATGTTGAGAATGGATGAACTGGGCATATGACGTCTGAATTTTGGTACTGTATATACAAAAGTTCAAACCAGAAGAAGAAAAGTTAGTTGAAAAGTTCAATGTTTCTCCAAGAAGCCAATCAAGGCCAATGAAACCTAGGGTTATTAGGAATAAATTGTAATAATTCAATATGATTGAATTATCCATGACATACCTGAAGGAGTTTAAGAAATACCATGGAATGTCCATGCCAGATATGAATGTTATAAAAATTAATTCTTCGATTTGAAGGGTGTGTAATACCAAATGTATATTTTACAAAGTGTTGTAAATATACAAGAGTTCAAAATCAAAGAAAAAATTGATTGAGCTTGTATTTTATATTCATGAGATGAAGTAAATAGTTATTGCATCAAGGATTTGAATGTGAAGGATTTTATCAAGCTCAAATGAATCTAAGTAAGAGATGTGTATCTTCATCTCAATTTTTTTATATGATAAAGAAGTTGTTTGATTACAAAGAGTTATTGTGAAGAAGTATGAGATGATTAATTGTATCCACCTGGTTTATGATTCATTGATTTCTATAACATGCTTTTGAGAATAAGATATTGATAAGTGTTTTAGCCAAGATAAAATGTTTATGTAAGTATTTGTTAAAATGTGTGAGAATGTGTTCGCACCATCCATCTGTGGTATATTTTAATAAAGTCATCTTCTCAAATAAAAATGTTCCAAACACATAGAATACCATATATGATATAGAAACAATAGTTTATTTGATTAATATTACTACCAAAGGAAAATAAATGTTATTTCCTAACACAAAAGGGTTTGTGTATCTTAGCAGGATATTCTGAAAAGAATATAGTGTCTAATAGGCTAGTGGGAGTAAGTTTGGACTTCAAGAAGTTCAAAGTTAACAAATAAAGAATTACACCAATCTAAGTTTAAAGTGGAATTTACTTAATATCCTAAAAAAGTTTAGGATGGACCGGTAAACAATAATTTGAGTAGTTACATTATTTCAAGAAAAAGTTTAGCGGAATAGGGATCCAAAGATGATGATGATGAACTTAAAGAATTCTAAGTAGACATCAGAAGTTGACATCACGACATTTGATGTTGTGAAGTTAAGAACTTTAAATATGTTCAAGGAGTTAACAATTAAGAATATAATTAAAATGGCTTACTCCGTAGATGTTTCTCACTAAAAAGTTTAGTGGGAGGGTAACATAAAGATGTGACATGGATTACATATGATGTAATATGTTAACAAACATAAGATTGATCTGGCAATCTATCATATATGATATGGTAAACTGGGACTTATGTTGGTTTTGACCTCTCAAAGTACAACTTAGTTTATCCCTAACTGATGTTCATCATGGAGTATTATAGTTTATGACGAAATGTTAAGGTTAGCATGAGTAGGATTCTTATATAGAGATACAGAATATACTCATGAGGCAAAAGACAAAGAATAAAATATTATTTATGTGTTGGAGGACCCACTAAGGATACCACATGGAGTGTCATACAGATATCTTTGGTGATACTAGGGGTGCATGGATCATATTTGAGCCCCCACTACCTGAGTTTGGCGAGATACCTATCATGACAGCCTTCATACTTTGATACCCTACTTACACAAGTCAACATATGAACTTAGCTAATCAGGGGGGGTGGTTGGGTATGTTGTTAATCATGTCGTCGGTTGGAACTTAACCAAGATGGGATGTGTCCCCTCATATGACGAGTATGACATTTGAGCCCTTGATTGAGATAGATTGTGGGAGTGTGCGGTCACACCTAGATATTATATATCTATCCGAATAAGGGACATGTGATGTGTCTATCCGTAAGGATGAATGACATGTGATGTATTCATCGATCAAATCAGTCTACACTCAAAGAATCGAGAACGGATAAGTTATTTGTATGGGATTAACATGTTTCGTGTCCCATAGTCACTCGATGTCTTGGACAAAGAAAAAATATAAGAATGCATGTTTGCATATGATGCAGACTGATGAACACAGGTAGAGAAATACATGTGTTTGATGGAGATCACACCAGATCCCTTCATAGCTTGAGTAGTACTAACGTTTTGCTGGAAGCCACTCTTTGTTTACTTATATGGATCCGAAGATTCATATTTGTTGCCAACGTTTGTAAAGGCCCGTGGGGGTGGGGTCACACTATTGTTGACTGAATGGGGATTGGGTTTGACTTGGAGAGATACTCTAAAATTGTTTTAGAGTTGATCCAAAAGCGTTTTGAATGGATATTCACAAGATATTGCATGTGATGTGATACAAGATGAAATTAATGATAAATTTCTAAAACTGTTTTGGAAGATATCCAAAAATGGTTTTGGATATGGTTTCACAAGTTATTGTATACGATACAATATAAGGTAAAATGACACAGTCTATTAGGCTTTAGTGCAAGTGGAAGATTAAAGAGGTATGCCCCGAAGCCTTGTGTGTGTGCGTCTTGCATGCAAATTATGATTTACATGCACAGGGTGTATTATTATGCAATATACGATTGCATCAAAATGATAAATAGTTATCATTTTATGTTTTACCCACGTAGCTATCATTAAATGAAACCATATCATATTTAGATGAAACGTTCTAGTTGCATTTATGTATATGTATCTCGATGCTCTCTTCACCTTCCTCCTTTGCATTAGAGGTACTAGCATGCCGTGGAGAAAAGGTGTATCCCGCTCGAACGTCGAGCGATTCAGATTAGCCCATGAATACCAACAAAGGTGGGAGGCTTATATTTGTCAATAATTGATCATTATCAAACATGTATGAAGATGAAAATGATGGAGTGGCTTCTTCGGTGCAAGGTACGCTAGTTTACAACAATATTCTTCATTTCTGTATATTTATTATTCACGGAGTTTCATAATTATCTTGCATGGAGATCCTCGGACAAGGGTTTAAATCATTTCCGCTACTTCTGATAAGTGTTATTGGACTCCTTCGAAACCTAACAGTGCATTCGTGTCGGCTTCATTGTGCATTGACCAAATTTAAATGGAACATTTTAAAATGTCGTTTGTTATAGTTTAACGCCCTTTGACATGCTTTGAACCTCGAAGAAAGTGATTCCTAGTGGAACACCTTGGTAATGAATTTGACCGTGAAATTGGTCAACCAAATGGTAAGTTGTGTTTTTCTAAAAGGTAAATGGATAAGATGAAAGGGGATGCCTCCAGTTGACACCTTTACCTCGTCTCGCTTGGAATCACGGAATAACTTCTATGCTAAAATGGTTTAAAAAGGGAGTTGTGATTTAAATCGATGATTGTGAAATCATCAAAGTTGTAATTTGGAATTGGAAGCTTAATAATTTTCTTATGAAATGAAGGGGGATTCAAAGGGAAAGCCCAAGATTGGGATGTAACCCTTGAGTTGGGCCTAATGAATTGTGAGTGTTGTTTTGTACAATGATGAATTATTATAGAAACAACTTTTCATGACATGAAAGATAAGGTTATAAAATGACCTTGATATGGTAAAATGGTAAACCATGGTGTATGAAATGGGTGATGATGTTATAATGTAAATTGTTGACTTGTGAATTGAAATGAATTGTTAAGTGGGTTGGTACAAGTTAAATGTGAAATGGGACTAATGATGTAATTGGCAAATGATGATGAATCAATAATGGAACCTTGAAATGGTAATTGGAATGGCTCTTTATAAATTGTTATGGTTTTATGTCTTCAAATGGAAAATGCCCTTGAGGCGGTTGTGGCACCTTCTAAAGAAAACTCTCGCTACAGGAGGTCGTGAATACCCTACAGGAGGTCGTGAATACTCCCTTCGAGGAGGTTGTGGCTCTTTAAAGAAAACACCTGTAAGGATGAGCGTGGTATTCTGGTACGCACGGTCCACAGGACGTGCTCAGAGACACTCCATCACTCGTCGAAGTACATATGGTTGATCGGGGTCATGAACCAAAGGATCGACAGTTGTATAGCCAATCTCGGGTGTCAACACGGAGCCCGGGGATCGATGGTTGTTTTATTGCTTTTAAATTAATTTGTTAAACTGTTAAATTGTTTAGTTACACCACTTATGCATGCACATTTATTTTCAGATTGGTTATATTTTGGGATGTTGTTGGTAAAGGCCTGCAAAGTTGTACTCAGACCCTGCTCGGACCGGCATGGCACAGTGGCAATTGGGTACCCGAGCAAATATCAATATTTGGTCGCAGGTTGCAGATTTAGGGCAAGGGTCCGTTGCATGATGATTTGCTTGGCATACTAGGATGGAGCATGGATGATGGTGATAGGTCAAACTCAAGGCTAGTTTGGGGATGAGTTGTAGATTCAATTTTATTTTATTCTTTTGTTATCCTATGTATATGATCCGCCCTTGGGGAATCTGTTGTGACGCGTATGACACTCCCTTGGGGAATCCGTTGTGACGCGTATGACACTCTGTTGTTATAGCATTTTGATACTGTGGTCATTTTTGGCACGTGCCTAGACTTATCTTCAATGTTCTTTTGATTCGGATATCTGATTGTCTATTATTTTCGTTGTGTTGTACTCTGTTGGGGGTAGTCTCCTCAGCGTACCAACTTATACTCTCGCCACTAATCGGCATCCTCGAGCGTACGGGGGGTGCGCCTGAGGTGATGTGGTGACCGCCGGTTTGGGCACCGATTAGTGGTCCGAGGCAGTGGGATATTACAGGTGTGACGTCAGATGGATTAACCTCATATGTTATAAGCAAACCATTCATATTCCATAGAAATATCACGCTTTTTCAAAGCAAATGCATTGTGACAAAATACACAAGAATCGCCACCATGGGGGGTGTCTTTACAATGAAAGGTTGTGCAAGATGGCATCATCTTCTGGCCCAATTGTTGTTATAAATGTACCGGGGCTGGTTCAAACACACTAGAAGATGAAATCTATCTGGAAGCGTAAAATCATAGACGGAATAGAACAAAGTAACCTGAAGTGCAATCGAAGAACCTTTGCAATCAAAATGATTTGAAGGCGGAAGCTGTGAAGAGTTGTCTGTATCAACAACCGGTACCATTCTTTCAAGCACACGAGTAACTTCGTTCACCCCAACTGCAAATTGTTGCTAATCGAGGAACAAAAAGTTTAGATGAGAGAAAGGTTGATGAAGCGCATCACTGGTGATAGAATCTATAAAATTTGTGCATTGGTAGAAGAATGAGGAAATGTGTTTGGGTGTAGTGGAGGAAGAACATTAAACCTTGAACCAGAATTTTGCAGGTAAAGCTCCGTCCATTAGTCGCGCTGACTCAATCTCCCTGACAAACAAACGGAACAAACAAAATATAGAAAGATGACTCTATGGATAATAAACAACTACAAGCTGAGAAATCCAATCGTTCTAAATTTTCATCTACTGTAGCAGTACTCTGACGACCACTGTGCTTCATTAATAAACTTTGCATGAGCGCGCATATATATACACACGACGGATACAAACACCATAAACATCTAGAAAAACATGTCCGATTGTTGGGGAGAGAAAACACGGGCTCGAGCAAGCACCAATCCAGGTATCATAAATCAGATAACTGGTTGAGAAACTAAAAAAAAAAAGGGGCATCGCAATTACCTTTTGATTAATTTAAGCAGACGATCAAGGCGATCTCCCCCAAAACAACTGCAAAATCAAAACGCTGACCCCGCCTCATATACGCCGTCGAAATCGAGAATGGGTACCAAAAATACAGGGAGAACAAACAAGAAGAGCAGAGACCGTACCGCTGTTCCTCGGAAAGTCGACTCCGATTCGATGAACAAAAGGGGCTTTTGGAAGGTCTGTTTCTCCGGCCCATGATTGCTTACAGCGCTTTCCCGTCGAAACGATCGACGGAGCCTGGGTGCTTTTACAGGTACCTCACGATCACTTGAGCATCAACTACAACGCCGACCTGCGCGGCTTCTCGGTCGCAGTTTTTTGCTCGGTCACTTGGGAAGTGGGGCTTGGCCGCTCAGCGGACACTGAACAGTCAACTTCGGATGAGGATCGGCCATCGAGATCCAAAAAAACAACCTAATGAATATAAAATACATGCATTTAAAAAAGACAATAAACTTTATATCAAAAATAATATGTAATTAAATTTATTTGTATATTTAACAATTATTAATATATATTTATATTAAACTGCGTAAATATATATAATGTAAATAAAAACTATAGGATAGCAAATATGTTTACACGTATAAATATTTAATTATTATTTATAATGTATGTTTTTGTATAAAAGTATATTATATATGGTGACTTAATATTTAATTACAAAAAAAAAACAAGATTGGCAGGGGGTTCAACAATTGGTTAAAAATTGGAGTTGGGTGTTTCAATGGACTTACAAGATTATTAAATGAAATGAATGCCAAATATGACCCAAATATATCAATAAATTCCAGATTTTGTCGAAAATAAGAATAATGCTGCTAAATGTTAATATATGAATAAAATGATGAATTTCATTGGCATTTTCACATTTAAGCGTCGGTAGCACACTTAAAAATGATGCAAAAATTATGTTGAAAAATACACTATACCAACATAAATTCGAAAACATATAATATATCATTTGATAGAAACAAGTAATTCTGATAAATATTAAATCTTGTTAACAACATTTTTTTATCAACACGTGAATCTATTGTTAATAATCGTTATCACCAACAAATCTTTTTTCATTGTTAAAAATGATACAATAGACCATTAAATAACAAAAAAACATTTTACCATAAACCGATTTAGAAAAAACAATTTTTTTTATATTACTGTTTTTAAGACCAAAGCTTTGTGTTTTTAGAAAATATCGCATTGATAGATTTTTATTTTCATTTTTTACTAAATATTAATAATGTTATATTTTTTTAAACATCGCACGTCTAATGAATATGTAATTTAAACAAAAAATAATACAAATCATTACAATATTTAATATATGAAGTCATGCACGTGTGTGTGTGTCTGGTAATTTAATATTTAAATTTAAATATATTGAACATAATACAAACTAATTGGCACAGATCCAATGAATTATTAATTTAAATTTAATAAATAAAAAAGAGATAAAAATTAATTAATTAATATTAGTTTATTGATGATTGATATTCACGTGATCAAATCTTATTCTGAGTTGCAAAATTTTATAAAATTTATAATTTTACTTCCACCGATTTTTGTACTATCAGTCTCTCTCGACCATAGCGAATCCCTCGAGAAATATGACCACGCTGATGAAATCCCCATAGAAACCCCCTACAACACCACCAAAACCCCTACTCATGTGAAATCCTTGCCATCAAAATCTCCATTTGTCTGGATTGATTATTTGGATCATTGTTAATCAGCACTCGTTAGTTGCTACCCGTTTAACCTTGTGTTATTCAATGTTGTGTATGATTTCTTTCATCGACTACCCCTTCAATTCATTTTCTTCGCTCTTTCTTCATATTAGTTTGCCTTCACCCCATACACCCCTTGCACGCCTCCTCTCATACCATGTGAACCATAAATTTTATTTCAATGACCAGTTTCCACTATTGATATAAAAAAACGACGAATCAACTTAAAATTTAAATTTTGGGTAAGAATTGAATGGATTAGGTTGTGAAGAATGTGTTGAAGGGGTATATGAAATTTGTGTCATGGTTCCCTAGTTTCGATATATGAATGTTGACTGAATGCCTCTATTTTACATTACTTTGCCTGCGTATAAAAATATTGCGTCGGTCATCATCAAAGTGATAAACCCCTTACACCCTTTTTGCTTTAATCATTATTGCACATCAATGTCTGTTTTTGAGATTTTTTTATCCCTTGTAGTAGCAATTAAAGTGTGAATCTTTCATATTTATTACTAATATATTGGTTGTAAGGTCCCGTGTTTCGAGCGAGTTGAAAATCCAAAGGGAATTTGAACTTTCAGTTTGGTGAGCGGACCAAATTTCAATTTGAGATTCAGAATGTAATTTCTAGAGTTGTAACCCTCTAAAGTGTTGTTTTTAGATGGGGTTTAAGGCCCGAAGGGTGCCTCGGGAGATGGGTTGAGTTTCAAAAGCATCGGACTTCGAAAGCCCTAGTTTTGGAAATTTTAAGGGGAGGGCACAATTAATGCTAATTGTGCACCCTAAATTGTGTGATCTTGCAGGGGTGTCACACAGTTTGTTAAACCATGCACCTGAGGTCGCACGCCCGTGCGAGACCTCTGTAGTAAATTGTAAAGAGAAACACATGGTTGGTGCACAGATTGTCTAACCATGTGCATAGTTGTGCAAGGGGGTGACCTTTGGACACTGGGTGCACATGTTTGACGCACAATTAGCCAAACTGTGCTGCCTAACCGTGTGCCCCTTTAAAAGGGGGGAAATTAAAATTCTGCCCTTCCCTTCTTTTAATCATTTGACCCCATTTCGTTTCCTCATTTCGTATAGCAATCGCAGGTGAGTTCCTCCTTCTCCCTCACCTAGGTTTCTTTGGATCTCCTTTGTTCGGGCTTCGATTCAAGTGTTGTTCATCGTGTTGGATCCTTCTTGGTAAGACTATGAGCCCCCTTCCTTCTTTTCTTCTTTTATTTTGTCGTAGTAGATGCCATTTCAATGCAAGTTCGTATGCTTATTTTCAGGGTGTTTGTTTATTCTTTTATTTTATCTCATTTCAGATTGAATTAGAGACCGATATTGGATGAGTAAAGCTTCTTAAGCACGAGGTAGGTGGTTCCTAGCTTTCTCCTAATTTATACGTGTGCTTATGTGACATGTGATAAATAGGCGTGAGTGGGGTGGTTTGGGTGCAACCATTCTATTTTGCATGCTTCTTTTATTGTTCCTAAGAGATGTCGAAGGGTAGTCCGGTGTCTGTTAAAGTGCGGTTGAACCAGGTATGGCATGGAAGAGGTTAAATGGAGTTTCGTGTTCATTCGATAGGATATTGTCGGTTATGTAATTTATTTAAATTGAGCATATGATTATTTTGGTTCCGTGGGAACATGTTGGGCATGACCCATGACTTAGTAGCATAGGGGATGGTGATAATCATCATAATAGAGGAGGTGATCATTATAGAAAGCTACCTGTGATGGTGTGTGAGACCATCAGATGGGGACTGAGGCTCGTCGATATACTGGGGTCAATGGGTCGGGACTATGGAAGGACAGATATCGCCATGCCTTGGGACATCGGGCTGCCAGGATGACATTGATTTAATAAATATGACTCCTATGGACTTGTGATATATTTATGGGCATGCTGAAGGGATGTCAATTTTCTTTGATATGTTGCATACGTGGTAAGGGTTGGTACGTGGTGCTGTGTGGAATGGAAATTGATGGGGGGGGGGTTGAGGGTTCTTCCGGTATGACAGAAATGGATGCATCATCCCACTCCAACATTAGTCGAGGTAGGTAGAGGCTCCCTTATGGTTTTTGATCACAAGTGAAGTGAGTTTTATTTGATGTGTGAGTTTGTTTATTTACTATTTGCATATATAGGTATATGTATGGATGTAAGACAATGTTGGTGGTGATCTACTCAGTTCATACTCACATCCTGCACGTGCCCCTCAGGACGCGTGAAGACTTTATGGCTTTGAGTGTAGAAAAGGGACCAGGTTCGTGGTCTAGACCTTAGTGAGTTGGGGTGTGTCAAGGTGCATAGGATGGATGAAATGGTTTTTGGTAGATGGACCAGGTGGTTCCTTTATGTTGAGTTGGAGATTTTTTCTTGATTTTTTCTTATGTACTTACATGGTTGGCTCACTGGTGATCTTGCATGTCTATGTATGACTGTCATGACATATAGATGCTATATGTTATGTGTAGCAGGTTTACTTTTGGCTCGTTATTGTTGTTGTTTTATATTGCTTCCGCTGAGTTGGTTTATCGCCTCTACAATACTGTTATTATTATTATTATTATTATCACCAAAGGGTATAGTCTCCCCACTATCACTCAATAGACCCTCACTGCTAGTCTCTAGCCTTTAACATATAGGGAGGCATGCCTAAAGTCATGTGGCATACCGGCTCAGAGCACCGGTTGAGTGGATCCTGGGTCAGGGCGTTATAAGTGGTATGAGCCCTCAGGTTAGTCATATAGTGGTAACGATGTTTGACTAGTTTCCAAGTTGTATTAAAGGTTGAGGGTTTCAAATGGTTTATTATTTGGGCTATGGTGGACTAGAGCCTAGGAAAGTGTTGAAATTTGGGATGGAGGTTGTGTTATGTGTCTAGTCGGCACCTACATGAACTGAAATATGAGTTACCGAGGAAAAGGGATTGTTGTTCAGGTTTTCATGGTTATAGTTGAGCTATTTGATTCAATTGGTGTTGTATTTGATATTACTTATTTTTGTTTGGACTCTTGGCCTAAGAGGTAGGAGGAGAGCATCTATGCATCATGATAGACATTAGGTTCACATGATATATGCATGTGCTTGTGGCTGTTTCTTGGAACTTGGAATATAGTAAAAAGGGGTTGAGTTGTTTAAAGTGTCAACAATAAGCTAAATGTTCTTGTATAACCTCTTGTTGGAAATCTACTCAGCTAGCCCAGGTATGTGGTTCCTTGTAAGATTTGTACGCGATCTTAGGTGTGTACAGTGTATGTGGAGCCCGACTCTGATATGATTAGGCAGGATAAGGGAAAGGGGTGAGCCGTTTAAAGTGTCAACAATATGATAAATAGTGTTTTCCTGCATAGCCTCTTGGTGACATTCTACTCAACCATCCGAGGTTGTAACTCTATGTGTACATGAAGTATGTGGTGCTTGACTATGATATGGGTAGGAAAGGGGGCATGAGGCTAGATGATACGTGTTATGAGTTTGTAGGGAAGTGTAAGGGTGGTGTGACGCGCTGCCCATTACAACTTTCCCTATTTACGATATCTAGACTGTTATCATTGGGTTTGACCATGGCTTTTGGATATCAGTGTGATGACACCTAGATGGGTTCCAGTGGAGCATCAGGAGGGTGGAGATGTGGTACCACCAGGGTGTGCATGAGATGATGCCTATGAGGGAGGTAGTGGGCATGAGTCACAGGTGGAGGTTTTTGAGGCAGGCAAGATAGTCGTAGTAGATAGTGAGGTTTGGGCCTTTGTTGGATGATCAACTTAGGGTGAGCTTGGCATGGGTCGTTCAGAGCATTGATCAAGGATCTTAGGGAGATGATCCATCTATGGCATATCTAACGTGAAAAATTTCATTCACATCACCCCATTTGTTTCAGGGTAAGGTTGGACCACAAACAGTAGAGTTTTGGATTGAGTCTGTACAAACTATTTTCGATTATATTGAGATACCCCCAGGGTGGAGGGTGAAGTTGGCCACTTATATACTCAACGGACCAAGAAAGTGTTGGTGGGATGTCTAGGTACATGCAAGTAGGCATGAGGGATTGACATGGAAGTACTTTGAGGCTATATTATTCAAGCATTTTTTTCCTGAGACATTGAAGGAATATCGAGCTCGCGAGTTTATGAACCTGTAATAGGGATACACATCAGTCATGGACTATGCTGGGAGGTTTACAGACCTATCACATTTTTTACCCTCTATAGTAGGATATGACATTTCCAGGGAAAGACGATTCGAGGATGGTTTGTGGCATGCCATTAAGGTATAGGTGAAGATCTCCAAGTTAACCTCATTCTTGGAGGTAGTGAATCGGGCATTGATAGTAGAGGGGAACTTGATAGATTAGGCCTTATCTAGGACAACAACACCAGGTGACCCGAGTAGTGAAGTTTTGGGTAAAAAAAAGTGAGGTCGTGACAAGTATCAGTAGGGCAGTCAGTTCAGTGACTTGGGCATTCCATTGAGGAGTGAATCATCAATGGTATGCTTCTAGTGTGGGAAGCCGGGACATGTTCGAACTTAGTGCGAGTGGCCTCCAAAGGAGTGCTAGGCATGCAGGCAGATGGGGAATTTTGGGAGGTTATTCTAAAAGACGTCTCAAATAGTTGGGAGTCAGGGACTGGGTCAAACTTAAGGATCTATCGAGATGGGTACCAGGAGTTGGTAGTTGAGATATGGCAACACATGCAGGCCTTTATAGGGAGAGAGATACCCAGTAATGGGGGCAGTGGTCAGTAGAAGGTACAAATTTTCAAGGAGGCCAGGCGCCAGACAATTGGGCTTGGCCAACTGCACGGGGTTGAGCTGACAGGTTCAGATCAGGTCAGGGAGCTGATAATGGTTAGAGGCATGCTATGAGAATGGTTGTTTTTCTTTCTAGCATGATAAACATTGGTGTATGAGGTGAACGTATGACAAATGAATTAAACAGGTGTTGGTTAATAGGTGATCATTGGGAATGATGCATGATTATTATGATATGTGTTGGCATTAGGGAAATTTTTTGGGAATTGTGTATGATGTAGAAACTTTTAGGCATCAGGCGTGATGCAGGACTTTTGGGAATCTACTGTGATGCAAGATCTAATGGGTGTCATATGTGACGCTGGTATGAGATGAGCATCTGATGAGATGCAAGATCGATAGTATATGATGGATGATACATGTGTGTTCAGGGGATGGTTAGTGTGGAACCATCAAGATATTGGAAAATGGGTGAAGAAGCAACCATGTAGGTGATTTCTAAGGTGGGGAGCACTATAGAAGCAGTCAATCGTGAAGAAGTAATTGGGGTAGTCCAGGATGTTGGATATGAGATGGGTATGTTCGGTGTCATCTCATTATATGAGAAAGTGAGGTGTAGGATGCTCGGTATGGGAGTTAATGCTCGGGACAACGTGTATCCAAATAACTTTGGGATGAGCTGTGGTGAGGTGGGGAGGTTATAAGGTCCTGTGTTTTGAGAGAGTTGAAAATTCCAAGGGAATTTGAACTTTCAGTTTGGTGGGCAAAACAAATTTTAATTTGAGATTTAGAATGTAATTTTTAGAGTTTTAACCCTCTAAAGTGTTGTTTTTAGATAGGGTTTAAGGCTTGAAGGGTTCCTTGGGAGTTGGGTTGATTTTCAGAAGCATCAGACTTCAAAATCCTGGGTTTTGGATAGGCTAAGGGGACGAATGGTTAGTGCATGATTAGTGTTAACCATGCTCCCCAAACCATGAAGTCATATAGGGGTGTCATTGGTTTGTTAAACCATGAACCTTAGGCTACACAACCATGCAAGACCTATGCAGTAAATTGCAGAGAAAAATGCATGGTTAGTGCATGGTTTGTCTAATTGTGTGCCTAGCCGTGCGGGGGGGTGACCTTTGGACAGTGGGTGAACACGATTAACACATGGTTAGCTAGACCGTGTGGTCTAATAGTGTTCCCATTTAAAATAAGGGAAATTATGATTCTTCCCCTCCCTTATTTTAACTCTTTAAGCCCTATTTCATTTACTCATTTTGCACAACAGCTATGGGTGAGTTTCTCTATCTCCCTCACCTAAGTTTCTTTGGACCTCCTTCATTCATGCTTCGATTCAAGATTCATCCATCGCATTGTATCCCTCTTGGTAAGAATACAATACCTCTTGCTTCTTTTATTCTTCTATTTTTCCATAGTGGATTATATTTCCATGTGATCTCATATTTCCTACTTTCAAAGTGTTTGTCCAATATTCCATTTTCTCTCGTTTCATATTGAATCAGAGCCCAATATCAGACGAGTAAAGCTTCTTAATCATGAGGTAGGTGGTGCCTATATTTCTTCTAATTTATACTCATTTTTATGTGAAACATGATAAATAGGCATGAGTGTGGTGGTTCGGGTGTGACCATTTTATTTTTATTTCTTATTATATTGTTCCTAAGAGATGTCAAAGGGTAGTCTCATTTCTGTTGAAGTACAGTTGATCCAGGTATGACATGACATTGGTGAAATGGAGTTCCATGTTCATTTAGAAGGATATTTTCAGTTATGTAATTTATTTAAATTAAGCCTATGACTATGCGGGTTTCATGGGAACATGTTGGGCATGACCCATGAGGTCTTGGGTGATGTTATTAACTAGAGTTGAGGTGATATGGTTCGTTAGGTTGAGGCGATTGGTTATGACCAAGGCCGTAGTTGGGAAACGTGGTTCACAGGTGGTGATGAGGGTTCTTTGAAGGTGTGACTTAGGTTGTTGGTGATTGCCGCTCACCGAGGCTGGTCGATTGCGCCGTTGGGGTCATGTAAACATAAGATCAAGACCCAATGAGGTGGTTTTGACCACTCAATGTGGGTGGGGTCATCCATGGATATAACGAAATAGAGGATGGTGATGACCATCATAACAGAGGAGGCACTCACCGTATAAATCCACATGTGATAGTGTGTGAGACCATCAGATGGGTGTTGAGGATCACTGACATACTGGGGAAGATGGGTCAGGACTATGGAAGGATGGATATAGTCATGCCTTAGGACATTGGGTTGTTGAGTCAATGTGATTTAATAAATGGGAGTCCTATAGACTTGTGATATATTTATGGGTGCGCCGAAGGGATGCCAGTTTTATTCAACATTTTGTATATGTGGTAAGGGTTGGTACATGATGTCGTGTGGAATGAAAATGGAAGGGGGATCGAGGGTTCTTCTGGTATGACATATAATGGATTCATCGTTCCACTCCCTTGTGGTTGTTGAGCACTAGTGAAGCAAGTTTTATTTAATATGTGAGTAGTTTCCATTTATTTATATTTTTCTTACCCATATATATGTCTAGATATAAGACATGCACACATTGGTGGTGACCAATTGAGTTCATACTTACACCCTACATGGATCCCTCAGGACACATGATTAGCCAATAAATGAGGATAATATTCATTTTTAATTTATATAATATTCATGTGATTTATTATTCATAAACACCAATTTAGTGCATTTTACAATTTGAACATCATTTCACATTATGATTGTAATACCTTCTTAAAATGCACTATTATGTGGTACATTTTTGAACATCATTTGAAGTACCCAATGATTCATCTGATTATACATATTTTAATTTGATATTTTTGGAAATTTATCTACACTCCAATATGAACATGTTTCATTTAGGGATCAATGGATAATTCATGGAAGAAGATGAGGATATTTTGTGATGAAAGGAAGCAATTCTAGAGAAGGCAGATTGGACACCATCCCACTGATGAGATGGTGGGGCCAAACATACAGGCCCAATGAATCCCAAATTTCGTGGGATGATATAAGACATGTCTAGGAACAAATAACTATTCAGTATCCAATGCTAATTAGGTATCCATGGTGTCCATTTAGGCATCCCAAGTTAGAGATAAAATTCTGGTCCAGATTCTGCGGCCCAGAAAAACATCCCACCAATTAAACCATATATCGAAAACCATAACTCCTTTTGGGATGAGATTTTATAGTCTGTTAGGGGACATGCTTATATTAATTTAAGTATTCTATGGACCACCCAAATTCGTCCATCTAGAATGTGTTTCAAGCGCGTCTGTTCGGTGAATGAAAGCTGGATGCCTTTTTGAGTCAAGGGTGGAAAGTCTTCTTTCCACAAACTTTCCACCACCCTAGACCTACCATACTCAAGTGGGATGACTTGTAATGTTGTAGGATCGACCCAAGGGCTCAAAAATGCCTATTTAAGTCAGTGGTGTTGGAGGATTTAGAAATCTTGGATGCTTTGTTCAATTGCAATGTTATGCTGCAATTTTGTTGTCTCAAATTTGTCTTTCACATGTAAGTTGTTCAATTCACTTTAGTTTCTTAATAAAAGTTCTTCTTATACTCTTATTCTGTTGTTTTTCATATAACTTTGATACCGTTGGATCAAGGTGTGAATTTATTCACACCAAACCTTGTGAAATTATTCACACAACGGTGAAGTGATCATTTTATTTTTGTTGTTTTCTTTACTTCTCCATTTCCTCCCTCATGAGTCTACTTTCCGCTTCCATTGAAACCATGAGATCAATGGAGGGATAACCCACTTATGGGTTGATCCAAGAGAATATAAAGGGGCTGGATTGGATGTTATTTATCACCCCATTAATGTATAATCATCTCTTTAATTGATATTTTTATTTGATGATTTTTAAACTCCATCATCCTTGTTGAATTTAAGGCCACACACTTCAAGTGCTAATACGAAACTTTACCTTGAAGTGCTCAAAAAATTTATCCTTCCAGTGTATAGGTGATTAGTATTAAAGGTTGTAGGCATTAAACCAGTAAGTGATGATGTTGTTTTATCTCCTTAAATAAACCCATCTCAAATATAAGAAATTAAAATCATTGAAAAGGAAATACGTCCAATCCACCCCGAGCAATAACCTAGGATCAACTCATTCTTTTAAATTGAATTCACTTAAGTCTCTTAGAGTTCCTTTAAACCCATCTAAAATCAACCCAAGTTGGCCACTTCATATCCAAAAACAGTCCATATAATGTACGTGTCTATAGGTTACTTCTTAGGTCTCTGAGGATTCGACAACCCAAGCTAAACTACAAGGACTATCCTACCTTCTTCTCTTGGGTAAATTTGAGCGAGAATCAAATTTTGGAATCGTTTCTAGGGACCTAAGTAAGTTATCTTAGACACTATCATCTTTTTTTTCATCCCTCTTCTCTGTTCTCACCCCCTCACTTCTATGGAAATCAATTTTGAACAATTCCAAACATGGGAAACCTATCCCTACTTTGATCACCCAACCCCATGTGTGATGTACAATGACCATCCTAATTTCTACTTGTGGGATCATCAAAAACCTAATGAACCACAATGTATTTACTCCTATGATCCACAAAAAAATCCAAAATATAATGAGTTTCAATCCCCACAAAGCCAATCTGAACACCCTCTTATGCAATTCCAACAACATAGTTATCCTCCTGGAATATACCATTTGTCTCAACCCCTTATCCATCCTGATCCACATACATTACTTGAAAAACTATGTCAACAAATGGATATAATGAATTTTTAGGTTTCATCATTGAGGTTAGAACTACAAATCATTAAAAATTATGAGGAACCCATCCCTGCACAAACTATCCCTTCCATAACCTTATGTGAAGTGTCAAGTTTCCCAAAAACCTCTCATGAATTTACTGAATAGAAAACCTTTGGATTTGGGGAAGATTAAGAGGATCAAGGAATTGTTGATGGGTTATTAAATCCAGAGGAAACTGATTTTTTGTATTCACAAGAGGGAAATTTGACATCATGGATTGAGTCTCATGAATATAACTCCATTGATGATTTTTCAAAAACACAAATCACTGAACCATTAAGAGAAATCACAAACTTTGAGTCTATACCCATTCCTGAAATTGATCTTTCTAATTTGGTGGTTTAATCTTCTATTAAAAAGGAACCAATTTTGTTGAGGAATTTGGAAAATGAAATTGAGTTGGATTCAAAATATCAACTTGTGTCTAAATGTCCTATCCAACCTGAGCTCAAAATTATTATCCTTCCCCCCCTCTAAAGAATACATTAATATGGTATAATAATGACCTTTCAATTGGAATTCATTCTTCTCTTGAAACCAAAAAAGTTGTAATGATCATTGATGTCTTAGGAAAGACTACAGAGGAAACTGGATCAACCATTTCTGATATTCCTTTGATTTTACCACTCATTTTAGAACATAGGATTGTGTATGAAAAAAATTCTAAAAATAGAATGAATCGCAACCTAGTATACGTGGTGAAACATGCGGTCCTTAAAATGTTTAAAGTTGGTATTGGGTAAGTTGTGGGGTTCAAGTCAAGCTAATGACGTTAAACAAAGCGTTGCATGGGAGGTAACCCATAGTTTTCAAGTTTCCTATCATTTTTTTGTATTAATAAACTTTATATTTTAAATAGGATTAATTAATCATTTTGATAAAAAAAATAGACTGTTGACCTATTCTTCTATTATGAGTATGTATGGGTATGAAAGGGGAGCACCATATTCATCCGTGTCACGTGGTGTGATCCTTGAGTAATGCCTTACCCAGAAATTTAAAAAGAAGACAATGTATCATCAGTTTGTTTTATTTTAATGTTTTTGTAGGTTAAAATAAAAATACAAAAAAAATAATAATATATATATATATATATATTGTTTTGTTTTGTTTTGTTTTGTTTGTTTTGTTTTTCCTTTTTCTACTAGGGAACTCTACAAGTGACATGGATATCAAAGGATTAAAAGGGAGCAACAATAATTTCAACTTCAACCACCAGGTGACTTCATTTCATGATCCTCATTTTCAATTTACTTTTTGAACTTTCATTATCTACCTCTACCCCCTTATAAATTTTCTTTTCTTTAAACACTGAGGATAGTGTTATTTTAAGTTGGGGGGGAGATAAAATAAAAAATTCTTTTGTTTCAAAAAAAGGATGAATGATTTGAATTTTTTTTGTGAAAATGGAAGGAAAAATTCCTTTAACTTTGAACATGGTAATACACATTGCACACTTTGAAACTTAATATCAAATAATTTTGCATGCCCTAATTCTGTTTTTAATCCTTGTATAATTTCATAAGCATAGATTTTGAAAAGTGTGGCTGTCCAATGTGATATTTCATCGTTTATATTTTCATCCAAATAAAAAAAAGATCACAATGCACGTCCTTTGGATAGTGGGGTATTAGTTTGAGTTCATGGGGTCCCCTAAATAAATAGTATAGGTTTGGTGATCATTTTAGTTTAATATGAGTATTCAAAAAAAAAATTACTATTTTTTTTTGCACGTAGAGCAATGAAATGACCTAATGCGTGGCTTTCGGCACTTGGGGATCGTGACTCCATAGTTGTCTTGCCCAGAGTTAGTAATTTTATCTCTATTTTTGGTAATTTGAATTTGTTTTTGACTGAGTTAACTCGAGATGATGCCCGAGTATGTGGGATTCACTTGGTGCCCTAATTTCCTTGAGCCTGGGAGTCATCGGTAAAGTCTCGCTACAAGGGTTGACTCTTTTGGGTGCAATTTCAATTACCATGGCAAAATTGCAAAAAAAAATCAAAAAAAAAATACTATTTAAAAAAAAATTGAATACTCATCTTAATATTGAAATGTGATTCCACCTAGCACTTCCGTCATTTCCACCTTGAATAAAGATGAACCCCCATGTCTATTGTGATGCACAACACATCCTCATACTTAATTAATATTGGATGAAATATGGCAATGAATTTGAACAAAGGAATGAGCTTTGGATTGAGATCTGCTTATGAAACTCTCTTGTATTAAAATATTTTGATGGGTTTCATGATTGCTTGGTATAAGGGTTTTTGGTGATCGTTGTGTATTAAAATGTTTTTGGAAAAGGGAATTCGAATTTCATATTGTTGAGATATATTTTGCTCGGGACTAGAAAAACTCAAGTTGGGGGGTGTGATTAGCCACTAAATAAGGATAATATTCATTGTTAATTTATATAATATCCATGTTATTTATTATTCATAAATACCATTTTAGTGCATTTTACAATTTGAACATCATTTCACATTATGATTGTAATACCTTCTTAAAATGCACTATTATGTGGTACATTTTTGAACATCATTTGAAGTACCCAATGATTCATCTGATTATATATATTTTAATTTGATATTTTTGGAAATTTATCTACACTCCAATATTAACATGTTTCATTCAGGGATCAATGGATAATTCATGGAAGAAGATGAGGATATTTTGTGATGAAAGGAAGCAATTCTAGAGAAGGCAGATTGGACACCAGCCCACTGATGAGACAGTGGGGCCCAATATACAGGCCCAATGAATCTAAAATTTCTTGGTATGATAGAAGAAATGTCTAGAAACAAATCACTCTTTAGGATACAATGCTAATTCGGACTCCATGGTGTCCATTTATGCATCCCAAGTTAGAGATAAAATTCTGGGCCAGATTCTGCGGCCCAGAAAAACAGCCCACAAATTAAACCATATCTCTAAAAAAATAACTCCTTTTGGGCTGATATTTTACAGGATGTTAGAGTACATGTGGAGATTAATTTAAGTATTCTATTTCACACCAAAATTCTGCCATCTAGAAGGTGTTTCAAGCGCATCTGTTCGGTGCATGAAAGTTGGATGCCTTTTCGGGTCAAGGGTGGAAAGTCTTCTTTCCACAAACTTTCCACCACCCTAGACCTACCATACTCAAGTGGGATGACTTGTACTATTTGAGGCTCGACCCAAGGGCTCAAAAATTCCTATTTAAGGCAGTGGTGTTGGAGTATTTATAAATCTTGGATGCTTTTTTCAATTGTAATGTTATGCTACAATTTTGTTTTCTCAAATTTGTCTTTCACATGTAAGTTGTTCAATTCACTTTAGTTTCTTAATAAAAGTTCTTCTTCTACTCTTATTCTGTTGTTTTTCATATCAATTTGATAACGTTGGATCAAGGTGTGAATTTATTCACACCAAACCTTGTGAAATTATTCACACAACAGTGGAGTGATCATTTTATTTTTGTTGTTTTCTTTACTTCTCCATTTCCTCCCTCATGAGTCTACTTTCCGCTTCCATTGAAACCATGAGATCAATGGAGGGATAACCCACTTATGGGTTGATCCAAGGGAGTATCAAGGGGATGGATTGGGTGTTATTTATCACCCTATTAATGTATAATCACCTCTTTAATTGAGATTTTTATTTGATGATTTTTAAACTCCATCATCCTTGTTGAATTTAAGGCTACACACTTCAAGTGCTAATACGAACCTTTACCTTGAAGTGATCAAAACATTGATCCTTCAAGTGTATAGGTGATTAGTATTAAATGGTATAGTAATTAAACTAGTACGTTATGATGTTGTTTTATCTCCTTAAATGAACCCATCTCAAATATAAGAAATTGAAATCATTGAAAAGGAAATACGTCCAATCCACCCCGAGCAATAACCTAGGATCAACTCATTCTTTTAAATTGAATTCACTTAAGTCTCTTAGAGTTCCTTTAAACCCATCTAAAATCAACCCAAGTTGACCACTTCATATCCAAAAAACAGTCCATAGAATGTACGTGTCTATAGGTTACTTCTTAGGTCTCTGAGGATTCGACAACCCAAGCTAAACTACAAGGACTGTCCTACCTTCTTCTCTTGGGTAAATTTGAGCGAGAATCAACACATGAAGACTTTATGGATTTGAGTGAAGGAAAGGTATCATGCTCATGGTTTGGATCTTAGTGAGCCAGGGTGTGCTGAGGTGTACAGGATGGATGTCATAGTTTTTAGAAGATGGACTAGGTGGTTCCTATGTGTCAAGCTGGAGATCTTTTTGAGTTTTTCTTACATACTTATATGGTCATCTCACAGAAAATCTTGCATGCTTATGTATGACTGTCCTGGTATATAGATGTAATATTTTATGTGTATTATGTTTACTTTTGGCTCATTATTGTTGTTGTTTTATATTCCTTCCACTAAGTAGGTTTATCGCTTCTTCAGTACTGTTATTATTACCATTATTATTATTATTATTACTATTATTATTATGACCAGAGGGTATAGTCTTTCCACTATCACCTAATAGACATTTGTTGTTAGTCAGAAACCTTTGGCATATGAGGAGGTTCCCCTAAGGATAGGTAGTGTACCGACCCAAAACACTAGTTGAGTGGCTCCCAAGTCAGGGTGTTACATTGGTCACTTTTAAAAGAACTCAATTCTTTACCCTTTAAAATTACTTGTTGCACTCCACCATTGTTTCCAAACAAGATCAAGGGTTCAATGCCAAAAAATGTGTTCTAATATTGAATTATAAATCAACTAGACACTTGTAAATATCATTTTAGGTACAAATATTATTCTAATGGAGCTAAAATTTCTCAATTCTATATATTTTAATAAAATATACAATCCACTTAGAAATTTTACATCTTTAATTAGAAAGGATCAAATGATTTACACATGAATGCACCCCCACTCATCTAATCATAAGGCGATTAAATGTTATTTTTATAAATGGTGTTTTTCTATTTTGTATTTGGTTATAATTCCTTGTTTAATTTAATGAGTGTAATGTATTAATGTCATGTTTTCTCTTAATTAATGCATTATCCCCATAGTGTAATATATAAAAATGTTTAATCATTTACTATACTATTTAATTTGATAGTGAGAAATTTTTACTTCTATGAGTTTTTTATAATGTATGCCATATGTTTAAAGATTAAAAAAGTTGAACAATGTATAAAAGTTGACATATATATTGAATTTAATTTATATTTTGAACATTGTAATTATATATTTATGTCATAATAAACTATTAGTGTGCTATGTTAATGAATTATATTTTATTATAGTATTTTATATTATTTTTTGCAGTTATAATTTTTATGTTAGTGAATATGTAACACCCCAAAATTTTATAATGTAGTTCTCTATAAATAAATTTGATTTTTGATAGATTTCTTTATACACAACATCAAGTTTAAGTGTGTCATGATATACTATTGAAATATTATTATTGAATCTAACAGTTGTTGTCTAAATGTTGGATTGAAGGGTATGAATATGACTAACTAAATTATGAAAAATTTATAGTTTACACATTTATAAATTAATTAATTAGTTATCAATTGATTATAAATGAAAATAAAAATTATTTGAAAGTAAATGATATGTTTTTTTGAAAAACTATTTTTATACACACAATGTGTTTTTATCTTAATGAATTAAATTAATAACTATTGGTGAATGATTAAATGAAATGTATATATTATATATCCAATCAATTTTTTTAACATTCATTTAATTTTTTTTTCTAGGCATGAGATATGAATAAATCTAGTTTTATGCTTAAAAATTCACTTTTTTAAAAAATGATTTTCATTGTGTTTTGTACACTTATTTTAAAATTAATTTATACCACTTATAGAAACTGAATCATAAAAAATAGATCACATATATGAAATTATGAGACTCAAATTTGGTAAAAATGTCCCTTTTATTTTTGGTCATTATGAATAACAATCTTGGTAAATTTTTGTCAGCTCAATAAGGGAAAAATAGGTAAAACATGGTTAAAACTTTGTGTTAAGACTTTAAAATCCACCTAACACTTGAATTTATCCTATTGGATGATTGTATTTAGACCATTATCATCAAAGTCCTAAAAATATGGCCACTTGGTTCCATTTTTCTTTGATCATGACCTTTATATTATTTTAAGGAAAGGATAAATACAAAATGTCACTCTCTTGACTTTAATAACTCTAAATTTTTACTATATATATAAAAATAGTATAATTTTGGTTATAAATGTTTATTTTAAATATGAATTCATTATTTTTATCATGTTAATTTATTTTTAATTTTTAGTGATTGAATAATTATCTTAATTTCTTACACAATGCTGACACAATATTTATTCAATTAATAAAAAAATAAAAATAAATGATTTAAAAAAATATTAAAAGTAATAAAATTTGGGTGAATTATTATGTTACATGAATTTTATAGATTAATATAACATGTTAAGTATGTTTTAAATATTTATATTTGAATTGAATCACTATCTTCATGCCTTTAAAGTCAAATTAAATGAATAGTGTCAAAAATGACATTAATGATACATTATTTTTCATAAAAATATTGAAAGCGGACAATTAGGATGATAAATGGTTGAAAATTTCACCCCTTTTGAAATTTATTAGCTAATTGTTACCTTATAAGTAAAATTAAAACCCTTTAATATTAAAAAATTTATCACCACGATTAAGATTAAGATTGGTCAACTAAGGGATTAAACCAAAAGATAAGGTTTAAAATGACATAATAACCTATATAAATTTATTTAGATGATAATATTTTAACCTTATATACTTTTTATTATAATATATATACATTTGGAATCATTTGGGTTGATAATGAATTAATTATATTTTAATCTTTTTAGTAATTCCAAGTGCGTCGTTTCCCTCCCTTATAAAAGGTCACCCCTTCTCTCTTTTCATTACACCACTTAGATTTAAAAAACCCTAAAAATTATATTATAAACTTCTATATACACAAATTAAATGTGTTTTTATTCTTAAAAGACAATTCTAAGGGTCCTTAAGAAAGTATCTAAAGGAGGTCTTCCGAAGAAGAGGTAATCATCTTATCCGACCTCTTTCAATTTATTTCTTCTTCTAACTCCTTTATATCTACTGCATTAATCATAAAATAATAAATTTAGTATCATAAATATACTAAAATTTTATTATTATTATGAAACCACCATTATCCACCCTCTTTTCCATCAAACGGGAAGTGAAAGTATCACTCGTGCGTACATGTGGACTACCGCCTCCGCGTAGCGATTCAATTCATTTTTCATCACTATCTTTAATGGATGGATATTATGATGGATTTAATGTTTATAAATTATTTCTATGAAATTATTTGGATTCTAGAATTATAATATCATATCTATATTCTTACCTTACAATATCTTGTAAAATGATAATGTCGCTCATGCGTACGTGTGGACTATCATCTCGACGAAATGGTGTGATTCATTTATCATTTATGCTTTACCTGGATGGTAATAAGGATGGATTTAATGAATTTATATAATATATATGATATAATAATTATTCTGTAAATGTTAATTATTATTTACCTTTCATTCCATCTTTCAAAAAGTGAAAATAACATTCATGTGTATGTAGGACCTACGTCTCCATGAACAGTGTAATTCATTTTCAATATCTACCTTTTATGGATGATTATAAATATAAAAATAATGAATATATATGATATTAATATAATAAATAACATTTTGGATATGATAAAACCATGATAAAAGTACAAGTATTGTAATTACTAAACAAAAATTCTCATGAAAAAGGAAACAATTAACACCCTGAAACAACGATTTTAATAAGGAATTATTAATAAATGGGTGTTAAAATGTTATAAGTGTTAGTAACTAGACTTAAACATTACAAGATCTTGATTTTTTATTCAATTATTTATTATATTAAATTTTAGGATCTTTATAGTTTATATTTTTAGAGAATTAGGCCATCACCCTTATATAAATAAATATTACATCACAAGGTAGACACTTCCACTCAGTATCCTTTTTTACCACAAAACAAAAATTTTAATATATATAAAGTTTTCTTTTCATGAAACATCTTCAAAATTTTTACCTTGACCTCATCCATGTCCCTATTCATCCTTAAAACCCTGTGAAAAACATTTTAAAATGCGGGATGAGCACAAAAATCTCAGTAAGGGATATAAAAAGAAAGAAGGAAACCTGTTAGTCCATAAATACTCATAAATTTTTTCCTTGATCGAAATAAAAATTGGGCTCAAAATAAATATTTTCTTACACAAGAAATAAACTTAACTGCCTAAAGATTTTTATAAAACATTTAATTAGAAATCTTAAAGAAAAAAAATAAAACTCCTAGAGGTTTATATTAAATCATGATAAACTCCTGATTTTTTTTCACAAATTTATACTTTCATCCTTAAAAAGTAGTAAATACTTTCCTTTAAGCATAATATAATTAGCTTACCTTGTGAAATTAAGAGAGATCTGTAAAAACCATAACAAGCATAAATAAATCATATAGGTAACTCAGGACATCATTTTTCATATCACTCTTACAAATGGAATAACCAATACAATCAACTTCCATCATAATTCTTCATAGAACATAATCATTACCCAATACATTGGAGGACTATAATAGACCCACCCATCCTTATTTTATAATGTGACCACCCATCCTTGGTTTACAACAGAACCACTCGTCCTTGGTTTATAACAAAACCACCTATCCTTGGTTTATAATGGAACCTCCCATCAATATAAATAATTCCCAAGAACCATAGGATGATCATAACACATTAAATATTGCATAATTAAAAAAAATATTCTTTACACCCATAAGAAAAAATATTTTGAGATATCAAAATATTTTTTACATTTAAAACCCTTTCTAAAAATACCCAAAACATAGGGAAATATGGTTTTTATTTGAAGAAAACAATGAATCTTATAAAGGAATACAAACATAAAATGATGGTTATGGTGGAAAGAAAAACCATTGGCACTGTATATGTTAAAATAGAACATTCTTTTTTTTCTTTTATAAATAAAGTCAAAACATTCCATATAAAATATATAAAAATATTCTTTTTAAAAACCTTTTAAAGAAAGTAAAAAAGAGAAATAAAATATACTTTAAAATTAATATATTTTCATATAAATATATTTATAAAATAATTTTAATAATACAGACATTTAATAGAAATATTTATAAAATATATATTTAAAATAATTAAAATGAGGTTTTTAAATTAAAGTGACCCTTACCTTGAGCTCGACACATCACATACGTTCATTATATTCCTAAATAATAAACTTATGTTAATTAATTACTTTCTTAAGAACATTTTAAAGTTTATTATTTCTTTTATTTCACTTATTATCATGTTATACACAATTACTTAATCAATTAATTTCACGTCAGACATTTCAATGATATTCTGCTCAATTCTCCAAAATGACTTTAGTAGGTTGAATATGGTAAAAGTGGTCATTATTAAATCATATCCATAATAATAATAATGGAATAATTATAATTTTTATACATAAATTATAATTTTAAAACCCACCATGGGAGATGATTATGAAAAATGAACCATGTCACAATCATGGAGACGACAAGTCGTACGTACACATGATTAACATTTTCATTTTTCAATGATCATGATGGAAAGAAGGTAAGTATTATTTTATATTTTATAATGATAATTATATAATAAATATCATATTATTTCTTTAAATACACTTATATATACCATCTATGTGATGTGGTCATGAAAAAAAAATCACATCGTTTCGTGGAGGTGATGGTTCGCATGTACACAGAAAAAATGTTATCATTTTTCAATGGATGGAAAGGTAAGAAATTATATAATATATTATATTTTATGAATTAAAATTATATTATTAATATCATATATATATATATTAAATCCATCATTATAACTCATCATGAGAGTCATTTTTGAAAAAATAATTACATCAGTTCACGAGATAGTAATCCGTCGTACACATGAATGGTGGTTTCATTCCCCATTTGATGGAAGAAGGAGAATGATATAGGATATTACATTAACATAAAAAATATATCAGTATATGGAAGATACTGGTTTTATTATTTTATCATGTTTGAAAAATATTTTAAGGTTGTATAATAAGAAATAAAATGAAAACGCTCAGTTAAGAACTATACCTCTTCTTCGGACAACCTCTTTAGGATTATACCTAAATCCATCCTAGATTGATTTTATGATAAAAAAATAGAAACTAGGATGTGTGGAGGGATATAATTAAGGTATTTGGGTAGGGAATTTCTGAACCAATAAGCTTTTGAAATGTGCATAAATGAGGAGAGAAGGTGCTCTTTTATAAGAGAGGAGAAATGGATTCTTAGAATTTCATAAATTATTAAATTAATATAAATTATTTATCTGGTAAAAATGGATAAAAAAGTATATATTTAGAATATAGGATAATTATTAGATGAAATATTTTCATCCAATAAAATTTGTACAAGTTTAGGTGATGTTTTCACTCTTATTTTTGGTTTTAATCCCCCATTGGCCCTTTTGTCTATTATCGGGGTATCAAATTTTTTTACACTAAGGAGTCGATAATGTTACTATAAAAGAAAAAGTGGTCTATAAATGGAATATGGTTGATATTTTCAACCACATATCATTCAATTGGCCAAAGATGATATTTTTATGAATTTTAAATCATTTAATAAAATATTATTTATTATAAAACACCATTAATGTCATTTTTGGAACTATTCATTTAATTTGATTTTGAAAATAACAAGACAAAAAAATAATTTCAATATTATCCATTAAAACATCTCTAATATGTTATATTTGTTTATAAAATTAATGGGACACAATAAATCATCTAAATAATATTACTTTTAGAGTTTTTAAAATTATTTGCTTGATTTTTCTACTGTTTGCACATGAATTATATCGGCGTTACGTAAGAATTTAAGGTAATTATTTCATCACTAAAAATAAAAAATAAATTACCATGATAAAAAAAAATCATTCCCATTTAAAATAAATACTTATAACTGAACATAAGTTGTAACATCTTAGCTTTTCAACAAGGTGTGTTTTCTTTTAGTTTTGGTTAAACCCGGAAACCGCATCTAAGAGCTGATCGGTCCTTTCTGGAAAGGAGGTTGCAGGTGGGTTGGAACCTAGATGTAGACCAAATACATGGCATGTATTTAATACACAATGTTTATTTGTCTTTACATACCTCGTTCACATCGTGTAGAGGTTTTTCCCTAGGATGGTAAACCCAAGAATCACATGATGTGTAATGAATTTACAAGTTTTGTAAATGTTGGGCAATTTTTTTAAAGAAGGGAGAAGGGAATCATTTTTGAAAGAATCCCCATTTCATTTAGGAGTATCTGTGAGAGAGACCCTCCAATGCCTAAACCTAGGCTCTACCAGATCTACTTCATCTGAGCTCCATTCTCTTCTCCACCAGGTGCATTGGATTCGCAGCGGTAAGGTCTCCACTCCTCTTCCTTATTTTCCTAGTTTATCTTCCTACCGCTTGCACTATTTTAGTGTGAGATGATATGCCCTATTTTCTAGGTTTTTGTTTGACTTTTCATTTTCTACCATTCTAATTCGAATCAAAGGTCGATAATAGATGAGTGGTCATCTATGAACCTAAGGCAGGTGGTCTAGCTTCTTTCCCTAAAATTTCACTATATTTATATTATGTGTCATTGTGTCATGCGCCAAAATTCTCCGGTAATTCCTTCAAAATGTTTAATAAATTAAATTGAATGGGTTTCCATGCTCTTTACAGTCCTAGCCAGCAGCGAATGAACACTTTGGTTGATCGCCCAAACATGAGTCACTCCTATGGGTGCACTGCTCCTTAAAGGCCTACCTACCCTTTACCTGAGATGGTTTAAAACACCTTTTAGGTGTGTTTTCTATTATAATATATATATATATATATATATATATATATATATATATATGAAATAAATTGTGGAAGATGTTTGGCCACAAGTTAGGTGTAACATCCCAGGTAAATTAAGAACAAGACATATTTCATATTTATTAATATTTTTGAATTAAATATTAATTTTACTTTAAAGGGGTTGCTATGTTCGATAGCATACCCGATATGCAACAACGAGTTTCTTTGGAATCTTATGGTGCACACTAATAATATAATATTATTATTTTAAATTGTAGTTAACTCCTAGTCGTTTTATTGGTGGTAATGAACAAAACTAACTACAATATGATTATACATGTTTGTTAAATGTATTTACATTTATCAAATAAAAGTTAGAGGCTTAAAATGTGAATGAATCTAATTTTAAGTATAATTTACATTAAAAGGCCGATTTATCGCCTTTTAATGGAGAACCCTTTTGAAATCTAGTTTCGGTCACTTTAATACATTCTATATGATCAAATAAAATCCTTCTTTAGAATGGGGACATCAAAATTTACTTTGTGCAATTTTTTGGAATTTTTCCGATAAAGTTCATTTTTTAATGAATAGTGAAAAATATTATATTTTAATTCAAAAGTGTCTTTTAATCTAATTTATTTATATGGTTAGATTATCTTTTTAATTGGTTTTAAAGTGAAATTTAAATATATTTTTACCATTTAATACAATGTTGGTCATTCGAATTAATTTCACTTTGAAATTGGACATAAACAAGTATCAATCTTTTGATAGTTATTGTTTCTTAAAAACACGCTATTTGTTTTGATAACGAGAATTAATTTTAAAATTAATTAATGCCACTTATATGTTTTGAATTTAGAAAAATAGAAATCAATTTTGAATTCAGAATATCAAATAATTCTTAGGCTTAATTTTGGGTATTTTTCTGAAAAACTTCAATTTTTGATGAATAGTGAAACCACTTAGTGGTAGTTAAAAAAATTGACATTTTCATTTAAATGAAATTTTACCACTTCTGTGAATTGAATTTCAAAAATCCAACATACATGGTTGTTATTAAGAAGCAAAATGTGGTTTAATAAGATGAAAATAATTTGCAGTGAATAGTAACTTTTGACTTTTATTTACCGCGGTTAAAGGTAAATAAGGTAATTCAAGGTAAAAAGAATATTATAATAATTAAAAATTATCTTAACACTTGTCCAAACCTTATTGGTTGAGTCATTAACAACCATGGGCATATTTGGGTCGATTTTGGGACCCCATTGAGCCACTTGGGAGTGAAAATGACAATTTAGATTAATTAATTTAATGTGAAGACAAAATTGACATTAACAAAAATCTTTTAGTTATTAATTTTTATACGGTGTTATATAAGTCCTATTTTCAACTAAAAATATTATTTGGAAAGATAAAAATATTTTCCACATCATGGTATTTTTTTTATAATTTTTAGACAACACATAAATTAAATTATTTATGACATAATAATGATGCAGTATTTACCTCATTAATAAATCATTTAAATAAATAAGATTATAATGATTAAAATATTATCCAAAACATGTCCAATTATGATTGTATGATTTTATTTCGACCATGAATCATATTAGCTTCGACTATAATGATTTTTGGACCATTATAAATTGAATATCATTATATTATAAAATAATATTTTAACACTTTCCTAAAGAGCCCCTCCTCTCCCTTATAAAAGGAGACCACTTATAACCAATTTCTCACACCTATCAAGCCATTTGGCTCATCCAAAATCTACCCAATTAATCTCCCTACATCCCTCTCCTTCCCTGAGAAGCCTTACCTTAGGAAGAAGGCACTTCAATAATTCCTTTTGGTTCAAACCAAAGGAGTTACCCAAATTAAATGTAACAGTTTCTCTTAAATTGTTTTCATTTATTTTACTTCTCTAATCCATAAACTCTTTTTATTTATTTCTTTTGTAACAAAAAAAATATCCTCAATATACTAGGATATTTTTATAAGAAGTATTCAAACTACACTTACACACACCTCCATCTAATGGATAAAGAACATAATGTTTCTGTGGATGGTAAACTAACGCCTCACAAAATGATGATTGTTCAAATATCTCCAACCGCCTCTCATGGTTTCCATTATGATGGAAATGTATTTATATATGATATATATTATGTTTATTATTTCATTATGCATTTTTAATTCCCAATTATATCAATACTTTATGGTTTCCATAGTGGGTAAATACGATAATCTCATTTGAGGAAGTGCGGACTACCGCCCCCTTAAAGTGATGTGACTCGTTAATGCCTTATGTGGGATGTATAAAGGATAGTGTTAATAATATTATATATTATATTATACTGGAATTATAATATACCTATTTATAATTATGTTTTATTTCCATTAAAATAAGAAATAGAAATGAAAGTAGCGTTCATGCGTACGTACGGTTTACCGTCTCCATGAACGGTGCATTTCATTTCTTACCTCTAAATGTTATGTACTATTATAAATACATGTATATACTGGATATATATTTTATATATGATATCTAAATCATGAATATCATTCTGGATATAATGAACTATTGACCACATGGACAACTTGTAAATATAAGGTGTTCATTTTTGACTCAAGTACCAAATATTGACAAAATCAACGTTATTAACTTAAATGATTAAATAATGTTTATGAAATGGTAATAAGTGATATAAAAGGAACAATAAACTTGAAAATGGTTCTTAAGTAAGTAGAAATTAACTTTAGTTTATTATTCAGGAGATTAAAGAATGATCGAGTCAAGTCGGACGCGAGGTAAGGGACTTCGTCTCAATATCCTTTCATTGAGGCATATTTTGTTTTAATACACGACTTTCTTTTATACTCTGTATAAACACCCTTGACTTTTCAAATGGAATCTTTTTCTACGAAGCATTTTACTAAATGACAAAAAGGAATGTTTCTTTAAACGTAAGCGGTGACAACGACTTTTCCGCCACCGCGAGTATTATTTGATCTTTGGCTTCCTCAACAAGCCGTAATGTTTTTAAAAGAAAATAAATACCATATAATCTTTTACATATTTTTGGTATTGAAAATGGTATTGAAAATAGATTTGATATGTCAATATATTTAAGTGATATATTGTGATTGAAATGTGGAAATGTTTTCTTTCCTTTATATTTGTTTCATGTCTTATGATTTTATAATGGTACTTAGACATTTGATGGGTGTTTACGTGATAAACCAAATGAAGGGTGGTGCCGTGAATACCAAGACGGGTGGTTATGTTATAACCTCCAATGCATTGGGTATGGAAGTCGGCCGTATGACTATTCCATTTAGTGATATGTGTGGAAGTTGGCCGTATGGTTATTCCATTTAAGTATGTTTATGTCCTAAGTTACCTTTATATGTTATGTGTTCTTTATATGGGTTTTACGGTAATCTTTTGGTTACAAAAGGGTAAGTAATGATCTTTTATTCAGTGAAGAGTATTTACTACTTCATAAAGGTTAAAAGTATTACTTATGTTAAAGTATTCATTTTTTACTTGTTGTTTTGAAAAGCTAACAGTTTTCCTTCTTTGTGTATCCCTTATTGAGATTTATATGCTCATACCAAGTTTTTGAAATGTTTTTCACAGGATATAAAGTGGAATAGGGTCAAGGATGGGATCAAGGAAAAGTCATGCCATCTAAAACATGGAACTATACATGACTCTTTTTTTAAGAGTTCATGTTTTGTAAAAAAATGGAAACAAAGTATAAGTGTCTATTTTGTAATATTTTAAATGTAATAGTTATGGCCTAACTCTCTAAATCTCTAAACCTGAAAAGATCATCTACGTGAATTATTCATTTAATTCAATATTATGTAAGGTTTAAGGTCGGGTCCTTATAGTTGGTATCAGAGGTCAGTTTAGATAACTTTAGGAGTTAGGGTATTGATAAATTAATATCCATAAAGTAATTTATGTTAATATTGATATCATATAACATTTACAGATTACCATGTTGCTTCACCTAAGATATTTATGTGTTTAGAATGGTTTTCTGCAGAGGAAATAGGGCTGCTATGTTGGGACGACATCAGGAGGAAGACAACCTTCCAAATCAGCAACCTGAGATGGTCGGAATTGGAACTGAACAGTTTGTTGTAGTGATAGAACAATTGACTCAGGCGATAAATGGTGGTGGTATCCATGCACGAGATCAGCTAGATCAACCACAGAGGACATGTCAGTAGTGGAACATTTCATGAGGCAACATCCCCCATCATTCAGAGGATCATCTGATCCAGTGCTAGCTGAAGGGTGGATTAAAGCACTGGAGAAGATTTTTGATGTCATGGGTTGTTTATAACATCAAAAGGTTAGTATCATTGTTTACCGTTTTTAAGGTGAAGCTGATCAGTGGTGGTCAATGGTGAAAAATATCAGGGATAGTGAGGAGATTGATTCTCTTGAATGGGATGAATTCAAAGGTATGTTTCTTGAATTTTTTTTCCTAAGGTGGTTCGTCTTAGGATGGAAAAACAATTCCTAGAATTAAGGCAGGAGGATGACTCAGTGGCTGCTTATGAAGCAAAGTTCACTCGACTGGCAAGGTATGCACCAAATTTCATCCGAGATCTTGATAGTAATATAAATCGATTTTACTCAGGACTGAAGCCACGATATCGAAGAGCATTAGCCTCTCGTGAGTTAAAAAGTTATGAAAAACTTGTTCGATGCGCGAATAAGGTGGAAATGGAGTTTGACGATGATCAAGTGTTATTTGAAAAACAACAGAATAAGAGGTCCAGTTGGTAGGCAAAGGGGAAGAATTAATCAAATAAGCCTGGAGGTAAGAAAACTAAATATCCATCTTGTGAGAAGTGTGGTAAAAAGCATCCTGGAGAATGTTTATCAAAGACTAGAAAGTGCTTCTGGTGTGGTAAGTCTGGTCATATTGCTCATAACTGTAAGGAGGATGAACAAGCAAGTAATGAAAAGCCATCGATAAAATGTTTTAAGTGTAACAAAATGGGTCATTATGCAAATGAGTGTCCAGCAAAGAACTCAACTAAGGCAAAGCAGTTAGACTACAAGAAGAAAGGGGTGGTGAAATCCTTCACAACTACTACAACAGATGTTGGGCCATCAAATGAAGTAGTATCAGGTATACTGTTTGTTTGTTCAGATTATGCCAATGTGTTGTTTGATTCAGGGTCTACACATTCTTTCATTTCTGAGAAGTTTTATAGTAAATTGGGAATTCCATCTCATGATATGAATACTGAACTTATGGTAAAAACACCTAGAGGAAATGTAGAGACAAAAAGAAAACATAATAACATTACTGTCCTTGTGTGAGGAAAGAATCTACCTTCAAACCTTATTATTTTGCCTTTAGTAGAGTTTGATGTTATTTTGGGCATGTATTAACTTTCTGTTTATCATGCTAAGATTGACTGTAGAGCTAAAGAGGTTTATTTTCAGAAAGATTTTCAGTTTGTATACAAAAATGAATCCTTGCTGTTGATAACATACCAGGAAGCTGAGAAACTAGTAAAAGATGAAAATGAATGTTACCTTGCACATATTGTTGAAAATAAAGGAACAATTTAGATTAATGACGTGCCAGTGGTAAATGAGTACGTTGATGTTTTTCCTGATGAGTTGCCTGGTATTATACCTAATTAGGAAGTTGAATTTACTGTTGACTTAGTTCCTGATGCTAAGCCAATTTCAAAACCCCCTTATCGAATGGATCAAATTTAACTTTTAGAGTTAAAGAAGCAATTGCAAGAGGTATTAGATAAAGGTTTCATTAATCCTAGTACATCACCATGGGGTGCTCCTATCTTGTTTGTTAAAAAGAAAGATGTTTCAATGAGACTTTTCATTGATTATAGAGCATTGAATAACATCACTGTTAAGAACAAGTATCCTTTGCCTCATATCGATGATTTGTTTGATCAGCTCTAGGGAGCTCAGTATTTTTCGAAGATTTACTTGAGGTCGGGGTACCATCAGTTGAAAGTAAAGGAAGCAGATGTTCCAAAGACCGCGTTTCGTACTAGATATGGCCATTATGAATTCATAGTTATGCCTTTTGGTTTAACCAATGCACCTGCTGTATTCATGGATCTTATGAATAGAATTTTTCATGAGTTCTTGGATAAGTTTGTGGTTGTGTTCATTGATGATATTTTGGTTTATTCAAAAATTAAAGAGGAGCATGAAAGTAATTTAAGGGTTATCTTGCAAACCTTAAAAGAAAATAAACTTTATGGGAAATTTAGCAAGTGTGAGTTTTGGTTACAAAAAATTTCATTCCTTGGTCACATTGTTTCAAAAAATGGCATAACTGTTGATCCTACTAAAACAAAGGTTGTTGAAGAATGTCCAATACCCAAAAATATAACCGAGATCCGTAGTTTTCTTAGTTTGGCAGGTTATTACTGAAGGTTTGTTGAAAATTTTGCACGGTTATCTAGTCAAATGACTAAGTTAACTCGAAAAGGTGTTAAGTTCATCTGGAAAAAATAATGTGATGATTGTTTTCAGGAATTGAAAATAAGATTAGTGAATGATCCAGTTTTGGAACTGCCTTCCAGAAATGGTGAGTTTGTTATCTATAGTGATGCTTCGTTGAAAGGATTGGGTTGTGTCCTAATGTAGAATGATCAGGTAATTGCTTATACTTCACGTCAGTTGAAACCTCATGAGTTAAATTACCCTACACATGATTTGGAATTAGATTATGTTGTTTTTGCTTTAAAAATTTAGAGGCATTATTTGTATGGAGTGAAGTGTGAAATATATACTGATCACAAAAGTTTAAAGTATATATTCACTCAGAAATAATTGAACATGATATAAAGAAGATGGTTGGAATTAGTCAAGGATTATGATTGCACGATCCATTACCACCCGGGAAAAGAAAATAAAGTGGCTGATGCTTTAAGTCGAAAAAGTAATGTCTCATTAGCCATGCTACATTTGGAACGAGATCCATTGGTTTTTGATTTGATGAACTTTGACATAGAATTTGTTGGTGTAGGAAATTCTTCTGTTTTGTTTCAGGTGTTAGTGAGATCATCTCTATCAGATAGAATAAAGAAAGCATAGAAGGAAGACAATGAGTTATAGAAAAAAGTAGAATTGGTTCAGAAGGGTAAGTTGCCTGAATTTAACATTGATAATGATTGTGTTTTGAGGTTTGGAAAGAGATTATGCGTGACTTGTGATTCAAAGTTGAAGAATGAGTTGTTATGTGAAGCTCATAGTTCTCCGTTTTCAGTTCATCCTGACATTACTAAGATGTACAGAGATCTTCAGGAGTATTACTGGTGGGATGGAATGAAAAGAGATATTGTTGATTTTACTATGAAGTGTTTGACTTGTCAGCAGGTTAAAGCAGAGTGAAAATTACCAAAAGGAATGCTTCAGCCTTTACTAGTGCCAGAGTGGAAATGAGAAAATATATCCATGGAATTTGTTGTGGGATTACCAAAGACATCTCGAGGTAATAATGCAATTTGGGTTATAGTTGATCGATTGACTAAATCTTATCATTTCCTTCTTATTAGAGATACTTTGTCTCTAGATCAACTTGCTCAGTTGTATGTTAAAGAGATAGTCAGGTTGCATGAAGTTCCCCTCTCCATTGTATCTGATCGTGATCCCAGGTTCACTTCTAACTTTTGTAAAGGCCTTCATAAGTCATTGGGTACTGAATTAAATTTTAGTACAACTTTTCATCCTCAATCAGATGGGCAGTCAGAACGAACAATTCAGACATTGGAAGATATGTTACGTGCTTGTTCGATGGATTATCAGCGAAGTTGGGATCAGCATCTTTCTTTGGTTGAATTTTCTTATAATAACAACTTTCATTCCAGTATACAGATGGCTCCATTTGAGGCATTATATGGAAAACGTTGTCGAACTCCATCTTTTTGAGATGAAGTAGGTGAAAGGAAGCTGATGGGACCAGAATTGGTAGAAGAGATGGCAAAGAAAGTTTAGTTGATTCAGAAGCACATGAGAACAGCTCAGAGCAGACAGAAAGGTTATACAGATAACCGGAGGAAGGATCTTTCTTTTGAGGTAGGTGATCATGTCTTTCTCAAAGTTTCTCCATGGAAAAGTGTGATGCGTTTTGGTAAGAAGGGAAAGTTGAGTCCGAGGTTCATTGGACCTTATGAAATTCTAGAGAAAGTTGGATCAGTTGCGTATAGAGTGGCATTACCTCCAATTTTATCCTAGGTACACAATTTTTTTCATGTTTCGATGTTGAGAAAGTATATACCAGATCCATCTCATGTTTTGAGCCCAGAGATAGTTCATTTGGAAGAGAATCTCTCTTATGAAGAATAACCAGTCCAAATTCTTGACCACAAGGAGAAAGTGTTGCGGAATAAGGTAATTCACCAGGTAAAGGTTTTGTGAAAAAACCATATGATTGAAGAGGCAATGTGGGAATCTGAAAATGCTATGAGGGATAAATACCCCCACTTATTTTTATAAGTGAATAAAAATTGCGAGGATACAATTTCCAAAAGGGGGGAATGATGTAACATCCCAGTTAAATGAAGAATAAGACATATTTCATATTTATTAATATTTGTGAATTAAATATTAATTTTACTTTAAAGAGGTTTCTATGTTCGATAGCGTACCCGATACGCAACAGCTAGTTTCTTTGGAATCTTACGTTGCACACTAATAATATAATATTATTATTTTAAATTGTAGTTAATTCCTAGCCGTTGTATTGGAGGGAATGAACAAAACTAACTACAATATGATTATATATGTTTTTTAAATGAATTTACATTTATCAAATAAAAGTTAGAGGCTTAAAATGTGAATGAATCTAATTTTATGCATAATTTACATTAAAAGGCCGATTTATCGCCTTTTAATGGTGAACCCTTTTTAAATATAGTTTTGGTCACTTTAATACATTCTATATGACCAAATAAAATCCTTATTTAGAATGGGGACATCAAAATTTACTTTGTGCAATTTTTTGGAATTTTTCTGATAAAGTTCATTTTTTAATGAATAGTGAAAAATATTGTATTTTAATTCAAAAGTGACTTTTAATATAATTTATTTATATGGTTATATTATCTTTTTAATTGGTTTTAAAGTGAAATTTAAATATATTTTTACCATTTAATACAATGTTGGTCATTGTAATTAATTTCACTTTGAAATTGGACATAAACAAGTATCAATCTTTTGATAGTTATTGTTTCTTAAAAACATGCTATTTGTTTTGATAACGGGAATTAATTTTAAAATTAATTAATACCACTTCTATGTTTTGAATTTGAAAAAATAGACATCAATTTTTAATTCGGAATATCAAATAATTCTTAGGCTGAATTTTGGGTATTTTTCTGAAAAACTTCAATTTTTGATGAATAGTGAAACCACTTAGTGGTAGTTAAAAAAACTGACATTTTCATTTAAATGAAATTTTACCACTTCTGTGAATTGAATTTTGAAAATCCGACATACATGGTTGTTATTAAGAAGTAAAATGTGGTTTAATAAGATGAAAATAATTTTTGGTGAATAGTAACTTTTGACTTTTATTTACTGCGGTTAAAGGTAAATAAGGTAATTCAAGGTAAAAAGAGTATTATAATAATTCAAAATTACCTTTAAACTTTTCCAAACCTTATTGTTTGAGTCATTAACGACCATGGGAATCTTTGGGTCGATTTTGGGACCCCATTGAGGCACTTGGGAGTGAAAATGACAATTTAGATTAATTAATTTAATGTAAAGACAAAATTGACATTAACAAAAATCTTTTAGTAATTAATTTTTATATGGTGTTATATAAGTTATATTTTCAACTATAAATATTCTTTATAAATATAAAAATATTTCCCACATAATTGTATTTTTTGTATAATTTTTAGACAACAAATAAATTAAATTATTTATGACATAATAATGATGCAGTATTTACCTCATTAATAAATCATTTAAATAAATAAGATTATAATGATTAAAATATTATCCAAAACATGTACAATTCTGATTGTATGATTTTATTTCTACCATGACTCATCTTATCTTAGACTATAATGATTTTTGGACCATTAGAAACCGAATATCATTATATTATAAAATAATATTTTCACACTTTCTTAAAGAGCCCCTCCTCTCCCTTATAAAAGGAGACCACTTCTAACCAATTTCTCACACCTCTCAAGCCATTTGGATCATCCAAAATCTGACCAATTAATATTACTACATCCCTATCCTTCCCCTAGAAGCATTACCTTAGGCATAAGGAACTTCAAGAAGTCCTTTTGGTTCAAACCAAAGGAGTTACCCAAATTAAAGGTAACAGTTTCTCTTAAATTGTTTTCATTTATTTTAATTCTCCAACACCTAAAATATTTTTATTTATTTATTTTTTAACAAAAACAGTATAATCAATATACTAGGATGTTTTTATAAGAATTATTATAACTACACTTACACACACCTCCATCTAATGGATGAAGAACATAATGTTTCTGTGGATGACAAACTAACGCCTCACGAAACGATGATTGTTCAAATATCTCCAACCGCCTATCATGGTGGCCATTATAATGGAAATGTATTTATATATGATATATATTATTTTTATGATTTCATTATTCTTCTTTACATCCCAATTATATCAATACTTTATGGTTTCCATAGTGGGTAAATACGATAATCTCATTTGAGGAAGTGCGGACTACCGCCCCCTTAAAGTGATGTGACTCGTTAATGCCTTATGTGGGATGTATAAAGGATAGTGTTAATAATATTATATATGATATTATACTGGAATTATAATATAACTATGTATCATTATGTTTTATTTCCATTAAAATAATAAATATAAATGAAAGTAGCATTCACGCGTACGTACGACTTACCGTCTCCATGAATGGTGCATTTCATTTATTACCTCTAAATGTTATGTACTATTATAAATACATGTATATACTGGATATATATGATATATATGATATCTAAATCATGAATATAATTCTAGATATAATGGACTATTGACCACATGGACAACTTGTAAATATAAGGTGTTCATTTTTGACTCAAGTACCAAATATCGACAAAATCAACGTTATTAACTTAAATGATTAAATAATGTTTATAACATGGTAATAAGTGATATAAAAGGAATAATAAACTTGAAAAAGGTTCTTAAGTAAGTATAAATTAACTTTAGTTTATTATTCAGGAGATTAAAGAATGATCGAGTCAAGTCGGACGTGAGGTAAGGGACTTCGTCTCAATCTTCTTTCATTGAGGCATATTTTGTTTTAATACACGACTTTATTTTATATGCTGTATAAACACCCTTGACTTTTCAAAGGGAATCTTTTTCTACAAAGCATTTTACTAAATGACAAAAAGGAATTTTTCTTTAAACGTAAGCTGCAACAACGACCTTTCTGCCGCCACGAGTATTATTTGATCTTTGGCTTCCTCAACAAGTCGTAATGTTTTTAAAAGAAAATAAATACCATATACTCTTTTACGTATTTTTTGTATTGAAAATGGTTTTGAAAATGGATTTGATATGTCAATATATTTAAGTGATATATTGTGATTGAAATTTGGAAATGTTTTCTTTCCTTTATATTTGTTTCATGTCTTATGATTTTATAATGGTACTTGGACATTTGATGGGTGGTTACGTGATAAACCAAATGACGAGTGGTGTCGTGAATAATAGGATGGGTGATTACATTATAACCTACAATGCATTGGGTATGGAAGTTGGCCGTATGGATATTCCATTTAGTGATATGTGTGGAAGTCGGCTGTATGGTTATTCCATTTAAGTATATTTATGTCCCAGTTACCTTTATATGTTATGTGTTCTTTATATGGGTTTTACGGTAATCTTTTGGTTACAAAAGGGTAAGTAATGATCTTTTATTCAGTGAAGAGTATTTAATACTTCATAAAGGTGAAAAGTATTACTTATGTTAAAGTATTCATGTTTTACTTGTTGTTTTGAAAAGTTAACAGTTTTCCTTCTTTGTGTATACCTTACTGAGCTTTATATGCTCATCCCAAGTTTTTGAAATGTTTTTCATAGGATATAAAGTGGAATAGGGTGAAGGATGGGATCAAGGAAAAGTCATTTCATCTAAAACATGGAACTAGACATGACTCTTTTTTTTAAGAGTTCATGTTTTGTAAAAAAATGGAAACAAAGTAGAAGTGTCTATTTTGTAATATTTTGAAATGTAATAGTTATGGCCTAACTCTCTAAAAATATAAACCTGAAAAGATCCTCTACGTTAATTATTCATTTAATTCAATATTATGTAAGGTTTAAGGACGGGTCCTTATATTAGGCCCTATGCTTTATCCATAACATGCTTTAATTTAATTAAATGTCATGTCCAACTTAATTTAAATTTCTATAAGTGTAATTAATTGTTAAATAACATGATCTGTTGATAGCTAACTTAATTTTATACTATGCCAAGTGCGATACAAGGGTCCCGACTTAAGGATTCCTTGTAAAAACTTGTCGTGCTTTAAAAACGATACTTGTTATGAATCATATACACACCAAGAGAGATACCAGTTATGCTTAGGATAGGCTCACTATGCATTTAACTTACCTCCATGAGAGTGATACCAATTCCCTAGGGGAGACACCATGGTTGGTCTTAGTGGATATATGTTTAGACCAGGACATAAGTGATACTCGGTCCCCTACATGTAATACCAAGGACAAGCTCAGAGAGTTGATTTCATACCATGCTGAGAGTGATACTTAGGATTCAATTTATGGATCACTTTGGATGAGATATTATGGTATTGGTATTTTACAGTGACCATGGATTGATACTTGGGATTCCTTCCAAATATCCTTGGACGGGTTTAGGGTACCTCTTAATAATTTATAAAGATGACTGATTAAAGAATGTGAATGTGTAACTGAAATTCCAGGGATGTGTCCACCAAGAAAAATCACATGATTAAGCACGGTCCACCTCATGATGCCTATTTATAGTATCCCTTTATGAATTATATCATAATTTTATAGGTTCACCTTGGTTTAGAGATATCCATCTTAGGCCAAAATAGGTAGAATCAGTTAGGTATCCCTTGAGTAACCTCAGGATGATGTATTTATTTATTTATTACCTTACATTTATTATTATTGGCACACTTCTCATTATAAATGAACAAAATAGATTGATATAGATACCGTTGTTGGTGGCCTAATGAGTATTTCTCACACCCTTCTTGGGTCTCCCTTGGTACCCAAGCAAACATCACAATTTTAGGTATAGGTAAAGGGAAGCATCCAACTTCCAATGATTGATTCTGAGTTGTAGGATGGAGTACAGGAGTAGAGGACTGAGTCTATGCTCATGATTTCAATAATATCAGCTTTTGGTCTTTTTGATATTTTGTTAGCATGTGGTATTTTCATGTATCCCCTATATTCTATGTACTCATTTTTTATAGCTACATGATCATCACCATCATTTTGTATCTATTGCTTATTATCAGCTTCCGCCTGTTTATTTCACTTAGATGATTTATTTTTATTATTTCTGCTTATAATTTTCTATTATTATATTTCACTAATTATATTATTATTTACTATTGTATTACACTCTAACTCGTGAGGTAATAGTCTCCTCATGGACATACCCTAGGCCCTCGCTGCTAGTTGGCAGCCTCTGGTATATGAGGAGGTGCACTTGAGCTCATGTGGCCAACCGTCTTGGGGAACCGCTAAGTGGATTCCATGGCAGGACACTACATAAGTTATTTTTATTCCTATCATAAAATATTATAGATATTAAAAATAAGAGAGTGAACATTTTGACTTTATCCTTTAGTTAAATATTATAAAGGTGAAAATCACATCTAAATGGAAACAAAAGGTCATATTTTAAAAGTTTGGATGTTTTTGGATGAAATATGCTAATAAAATAAAATTAATCCAAGTGTTTGAATGAAATTTAAGTATTATAACACTATTTTTAACTCTAGATAACCCATTTTACCTTTACCGTGGTAACAAAAATTAATTATGGTTACTATTCATAATAACAAAAAATAAAAGGGACTTATTTACCAAATTTTGATCCCTAATTCCAAATATGGATTCAATTTTTCAATATTCAATTTCTATAAGTGGAATAATTTAATTTAAAATTAAACACGAAAAACATGATGAAAAATAGTTTTTCATAAAAATGCATTTTAAGTATAAAAATGTTTTTATACCAAATTCAAATATAAAACTCATTATAAAGACCATAATTAGATTTTTAAATAAAAATAAACTAATTAAAATTTAAAACTAATCCAAAATATAATTTTATTTTTTAAATACTTGAAAATAAATTACAGTTTCCAATAAAAATTTCTATTTTTCACTATTTGTTAAAAAATCAAAATTTTCATAAAATTGTCAAAAAAACATCCAAATTTAATTTTTACACGTTGAATTAAAAAATGTAGTTTATTTTTTTTAGAATTAAAATTATAAAATATAAAATCAAGATTTTAAATGAAACCAAAATTTATTAAGAATAAAGTTATTTCTTTTTAGACTCAATATTCTTATAGTGAATTCATCCCTATAAAATCTAATTAATTAATATTAATAGAAAATGAAAATGATTTATTATAAAATTACCTGGTTTGTTAAAATAATTGGATCATATGTGATATTATAAGTATTTACATTACTCTATTATATAATTATAATAAATTTAAATTTATTATACAGGAGGTTAGAGCACCTTCAAAGAAAGTCAAACTAGTGTTAAAAGATTTATGTTACAATCTCATTGTTTATTGGGATTGTTTTATGATTAAGTTTTAAATGATAAAATTTTATGATATACCTCTCAATAAACTCATGATTTTTTATACTATAGTTATTTCTATAGGTTACATGTTTTCCTTTCATTTCCTTATCTTTAAGTACTCAAGAGACCGAAAAAACATTTTTAAGGAAAACCAAATTTATTTATCTCTTCAATCAAAAATACTTTTTATTCCATATCTACATTTTCTAAAAATGTTTTAAAAAATGTTTTTAATATTATACTATTATTTCTTAAAGTCATTTTTACCCATGTTTTACTTTTTTTCAAAAATGGTTTAAAAGGAATCTTCTTATCATTTTCTAAACAAGGTACTTTTGACTTTTTACCGAAAATATGAAAGGAATACTTATTTTAACATACATGACATGAATATAATTTACTACTTTCACAAAGAATCACTGTTTTTAAGATTAATTTACAAGTTTCTTAGGTTCTTTTTAGCGAAATTGTTTCCTTAATATCAGATATTTTTTTTTGATTTTATATATGATTTAAAAATGTTAATGGTATTTTTTTATCAAGAAATATTCAAGTGATATTTTAAAGGAACTATTCATCTATGATAACATACTTTAATGTTAATTAGGATTTACTAGGGATATGATCCAATGATTCCATCATCATTATTTCTTGGTATGGTTTATGGTTATGATGATGAAATATCGATAAAACCCATTTTCTCTTCCTTGGGTTAAGTTATGATGAATGTTTTTATGATCTTGTGGAATAAATATGAATGGATTTATGATTATATGATAATTGGTCCTGAAATTATATATCCCTAAAATGAAATGGGTAAATATTAATGTTTCATGAGATCAAAGGGTACACAATAGGTTATCATAATCCCATAAAAAAGAGGGTACACGAGTGGTTATCCCAAGCCTGAAAGAGGGCACATGAGAGGTTATCCCAAGTATGAAGAAATTACATGGGTATTTATCCCAATACTAACATGTTATGAAATTCATGGTGGGTATCCTTGACATAATATTTATATGATTATGATTATTCCACACTTTATTCCACTCTTTTATGACATGATATTATGCCAATATAATGTTCTCATGGATCGTGTTCTTTGATCCCTTTATGATTCATGTCTTATAAACTGCCAAGATTTATTCCATGACTCATGTTTATGATCTAAGAATTGTTGGGTATGACTTCCAAAGGTTATTCTCACGTGATCATACCCATTATTCTCATGTTATGTTTAAATGATCATTGGTATCTCCCTTGTTTACCCTTACTAAGAATCTAAGCTCACCCTTTATTTTGTTTTCTTTTCCCTAGGATATAAAGAAAAGTTATAAGTATGATGTGTCTTATAAGGGTGATAGTTATTAAGAACTAAGTGGGAGATGATATAGATATTTTATGAAATAGTTATTTATGTATCAAATTTTTGAAAGACACTAAACCTTTATGGTTATGACGTGGATCATAATGTTAAGTATCAAATATTCATCTAATAATATGTGATATCCATGTATAAAAAGTATGGGTTTCTACAATTGGTTTTAGAGAAGGGTTAGTTACCCTTTTAAACTATTATGAGAAAACTTTAGTGAGAACCCTTATGATAATCCTATGTATAGGAGAATTTCCCAAGTTATGGTAAAGGAAAAAATGTGGGTTTCCTAGAAAAACATCCATGACTAGATACTAAAAGTGGATGTGGTTTTGGTACAAATACATCTAGGGGTAATAACCCTGAAATGATTTAGTTGAGTATATCTCAGCCACCATTTTGGTGCACGGTGAGTATTCCCTTACCAAACACCTGATTTGACACTCCTGGGGGATATGATTTGTTTTTGTTTCTCATTTTATTTATGAACCGTCATAAAGTATTTTAATAGATAATGATCATATATGACCTAGGTTAAACTTAAGGTATCATATATTGGAAAGAAGGTACCATGATTTAGACATCCTATAATTTTTTTTTCATGATTATGTGGTTTCTTACTATTATTATTATTCCTTACACTATGATTTTTTGTTTAATTCAATTGTTGGAACCTAAAGGAACCAAGTTAATGCTGAATGTGACAGACAATGAAATGATTGTACCCCCACAAAACCAAATGTTATGGTAGTTGGAATGAAAAATCTCATTGTTATGCTTATGTAACTTTCTCAAGCCATGAATCATGCTGAGCTTCCAAATGAGAAAAAGAGGGAACAACGTTTTGTCGAGTCATTCATGAGGCAACATCCAATATCTTTTAGTGGGTATTCTAATCCACTAGTTGCTGAGCAATGGATTAGAACCATTGAAATGATATTTTCTATTATCTGGTGTTTGGATCATGAAAATGTAATTTTGGCCATCTATCATTTGGATGGAAAATAAAATCAATGGTGAGATCTCATCAAGAACAAGCGACAATGAGAAGATATTGACTCCATGGAGTGGGATGAGTTTATATAGTTATTTTTCAAAAATTAATTTCTTCTTATTATTTGTATGAAAATTTAGAAGAAATTACTTGAGCTAAGTTAGAAGGATATGAATCCATTAGTGCATACGAGACAGATTTTACAAAAATTTTGAGGCATACTTCTAGTATTATCATTGAAACAGAAAGTAATATTGATCATTTTTTAGTGGCATCAAACCAAGTATTTTAAGGGAGTTATCCATTAGGTACTTTAGTAGTTATAAGGAAATAATTAGATGTGATACCAAGGTAGAAATGTAGATTGGAGTTACCCATCAATATGATAAACCATATTTTAATACACTTTATTTCATGATTTATTACATGAAGGTACACATAAAAAAATCCCAAAATATCATGAATCCTAGTGTATTTGTGAAATTAGGTACATAGCATATGTACTTGGTACATGGATACAATAACATTATTAAAAACTTCCTTAACATGAATCTAAAAATTACTTGTTCTTCTAAAACTACATGAGATAACCTGGGGACATACGTATGAAAGGGGTGAGCCATAAAGCCTGGTAAGGGAATAAAAAAATAATATTATGATGAAAGTATTAAATGTTAGTAAATATGCATTTCAATGAGACATAAAAGGGGTGATAATCATAAACATAAACACTGAAGCATGATATAATATAATAGCATAAATGAAACATGAGAATGTGGCAACAACATAAAACATGAAATCATAAACACAAGTCAAGAATAACTGATAGAGCTAAAATTTTCATTATTTTTCATGTTTATTTCAATGATTTAATCCCTATAAATTTAACAATGTGATATTATTTTCATCATTTTTATATTTTTGGTGAGTTTTGAGCTAAAATGTGAAAATTGGTTAATTCTTGAATTTTAACAGTTTTATTTCACTTCTGTATTTTGATCATAACATTTAAAACTTTGATCCAATTGGAGTAATTTTTTTAAGATTTATTTTTTCATAGTATAGAACTTACTATTCTAAACCCAGTGATAATTCAAAACCCATAGACCCATAAAAATTAATCCATTATATTTTTTTAGATGACAGAATGAACCCCACCTTAGTAATTAATACATATATTAGACTACATACCTCCAAATTAAGTGATTATAGCTGGATTGGAAATATAAATCTAATAATCATGTGAAAAATAAATTTCATGGATATATAATCTCATTAAGGAAGCCGTTTAATGTGCCAAATTCAAAGAAGTTGAAGAGTTTCCTCAGCTAGAAAAAGTGTGCTTGAGTAATTCAGGAATAAATTTATATAAACATATCCAAATGAATTAAAATTATGAGGGTAGATATAAAAATAAATTTTGAATAACTTTTGAGAAGTTACATTAGTGATTTTCAACTTTTTGGTGGGTATAATAGGGAAAATATTTGGTGAACATATCTGGAAGAAAACTTTTCTGCTTTTCTTTTTACCTCTTTTGTTCTTCTTAGTTTTCTAATGAATCCTCCCCCCTTCTTAATGTATACCCTCCACATGGAGGGGTAATATTATGAGTGATTGGGGAAGGGGAGGTTTTATTTTGTAATTCTTGAGTTCATGCACTTAATAGTATAAAATCTTTTATCTCTTATGCAAAGTTAGTTTTAATTTCTAATAACGGTTTTTATTATCAAATACGATCGTATTTGGATTTAGATTCTATTGTTTATTTTGCATTGTTCAATGATAATTTTCTACCTCTTCTAGGTTCTGGTTTATATACGATGGAATAAACCAGGTCTTAGTGGTGAAGTACTTGGTGATCATCAGTACTTATGGGAGGGGTAGTGGATATTTTTGATTGTTTGGAATAAACAAGACCCAATCGGGTATTTCTTAAGTCAATTGAGGGTATATTTTGCAAATATCTCACACATAAGAAGGAGATTATACCAAAATAAGATCTTGTAAAGGTTTACTCTCACCATCACAATTTAACCAAGGGAGTAAGAGGAAGCTATCATGGAATCTCACTTTAATCGACTTAGCAGTAAAGTATTGGATAAATTAGAAATAGGTTAACATTATATTTGGAAGACCAAACCTGAACTAATCACCCTTCTCATTTAATTGTTTTTAATCACTTGTTTTATCAATTTCTTTTCAATATTCTTCTTAATTTCTTAATTTTGTTACATTTATTTAGTTTGTTTTCAAAATCAAAGAATTTTAAAAACCTCAAATTCTTTCTCAAATTTAAAGTGAAAAAATATGATTTTTGTGCACTCCTCTACAGAGACAACCTATGTTAACCACCGTATTACATTTTTAAGTTAGAAAATATTTTTTTTCCACACCCCATTAACGACACATGTAAAAACTTGGCATCGTTTCCGGGGAGGTAGTGCTGATAATATAATTGTAAATATTTGACTCTTTTCAAATTTAAAATAAAAATATTTTTTTAACTAACCTTGGTCTATGGAAGATAGTGTTTTTTATTTCCTAAATACATCTAGGGAGCTTGAATCCAAATCATCAAGGTGGATGAATTCAAGGATCTCATCCAATACCTTAAATCAAACCTCAAATACCCAGTGTTTTTGGGATTGACCAAATAATTAATTGAACTCTTGGAGTACTTCCTAGAATTTTATCAAGAAATGGTTGAGGTGCAATAAGAATAAGAGACTAGTTATGATAAAGTTCAGGTGCAAGAACATTGAAAATACATAGAAAATCTGGAGAAAAAAGTAGAACTAGTATTTTAATATGTTCGTGCATTGACGGAGAAACCGAAATGTAAGCAAGAACCTGAGGAGGGAAAGGAAGAAGAATTGCCTGTTGAGCTATGTGTGGGAGATCAACACGATCTGGATGAATTCTGGAATGAGTTTGAGGAACTACTTGACCCCCCTATTCCTTACAAAGTAGAATACCCAACACCATTAAAGGAAGACACCACCAAAGTGGTGGAATTTTAAGAGAATAAAGAGGATCCTAAATACCTACCTCTATCTAATGAAACTAAACTACAATAGGCACCTCCCACTAAAGAAGAAATTGAATCTGAACAAACTTAGGGAGATGGTTTTTCATGAACTCATTATCTTATAATTTTTTTGAAACTGAATTGAGTATCACCTCTAGTTATTTTAAATTTTCAAATTTGTCCAATAGTTGTACTTACTTAGAGGATGAAGAAGAGAAATTAGATGCATCATAAGAGGAACATATGAAGCTCCCTAAACTTATTGAACATTTATCAGAGGGAGTATATAAGAAGAACAAAGTGGATTTTCCAGAAGAAAATGAGACACAAGATTCTTAATTTGAAGGAGGAGAATTTGATATTGATTCTTCATACTTTAATTTTATTCAAATATAATTACACTATGAAATTCCCTATTATTTTTACATTGATACAACAAACCTTCATCAACCACTAGAGAATGAAGAAGAAGTTATGCAAGTGGAAACCAAGAAAGAGGATGCCTCATTCATTATCCCCCCACCATGAAAGTTATATCTCATTATCATGGGGGTGGATTTGGTTTACTATATCCATGGATTCCTCAACAAAAAGTAATAAGTGTATGCTGGAAAGAAGAATATTTAGTGGTTTATAAGCAAGAAACTTCACCCATCATCAGATTGGGGATAACCAACTGGAACTGCCCGTCCGGAGGTAGTCAAAACCCAGGACCACTTGGAAGATTAAATCAAGATCCATACTTCTATTCTCATTATATTTATCCTATCTTATCTTTTAATAAATTTCTTATGTTTTCTTTTTTTTTCTTATAGGTTTTCAGTGTGCAGCACTTAGGAGCTTAACTCAACATCACTCTATGATTAAGTTTGGTTTTAAATATCTTTAAAAATTACTTGCTTGTTGTGATTCAATTATAAATTTTATTTCATGTTAAATCCACTTTAATGAATTTAGATCACTGCATCATTTAATTTTGGGGGAGGTAACATTTATAGTTTAGGATTTTCAATTTTTTTGTTTTTATTTTTTTCAAAAAACAAACAAAGTGTGTGTTTTTCAATTTTTGTGTTTTTTTGAAACTTGTGATCTCAAATTAATATATTTTTCATTTTTGAAATCCATTTCAATGATTAAAATAATTTATTCCATGAAACTAAGCTTAAATAGATGTTGAAAATGACTTTGTTCAAGTTTTTTTTTTATTTTCATGAAAAGTACTCTGATTTTTGAATCTCATGCCACATATCACTATCTTTATCTTTGAAATCACTTTCCCATGAGGCTTTTGAACCATTTTTTCATATTATTTAAATTAAACTAACTTCTTGAGAAAACCAAATCATGCTTGATTTGACCAAAATTTGATTTATTTCTATCAAAACTTGAGGCTTTGAGACACTTGTGTTTTAAATGATCAAGACATTTCTTTGGTTTTAAATCCCATTTTAAAGAGAATCCTTTTTATTCTAGAATTATGTGTACTTTTAATCTTTGTATCCTTTATAATCTATGAACATCCTATTAGGTTAGCCACATTACAAGCCAATTTTCCCTATTCTACCTTCTCTTGTAGTGAAATTGCATGATCTAGTTGAAATTAAGTGTGGGGAGAAGCTATATTGTGTTGTGATACCTCATTTGGTGATACTTTGGGTGGAAAATAAAATATTTAAGAGATTGTTTTTATGCTAAAAATTCATTTTATTAAAAACTCTGTGCCTTTTTGGAGCTTCCAAAAGAGAAAGAAAGTTGTGTCTATCTAGAGCTTTCAAACATTATGTTCAAGAAGATTGACAATATTTATAATGAAATGATGAATTATGTGCACATTCCTTGATTTTTCATGATTATGGAGCTGATTTTATACTAAGTGGAGTGAGGAGGAGACTATACTTGAGTGAAAATTATAATCTTGCAATTTTGAATAAAAAATAGCCAAGACCTCCTTATTCAACCTTTTGAATTTTTGACATATAAATCCTACTAACTAAAATCCACTGAAAAACCCTGAAAATTCCCCATGATAAACAAATCTTCTTAACTCACATCAGATGGATATGTAAGAATTTATCAAGCTTATGGTGACTCTTTCATGGATTTGGATGAGAAAAGCTTTATTAAAAATTGACATATGTGAGATGAGAGAAAATTTATGCGAGGTAGGTGTCTTGTGTGCATGGAAGGATAAATGAATTAGAAATGTATTGAATGATCTTAATTGAGAACTTTAAATAATGGTTTTTGAGGAGTCATGGTATCTTTTGTTTCTTTTTGTAAATTGGTGGATCTCATGGTCATGTGTTTTGCATTTTCTTTGATTTGATTTTGATGTTTAATTCTCTATAATTCTAAGTGCTAAGTGTGGGGGAATTGATAAAGTTAATATTTTTATTATTTTATATGTTTATTTAAATTATTTAATCCCATCCAATTTAACTATGTGAGTTTATTTTCATCATTTTTGGATTATTGTTGAGTTTTGAGCTAAAATGTGAAAATTGGTTAATTTTGGAATTTTAACACTTTTCTTTCACTTTTTTGATTTGAGCATAAAATTTAAAAATTTGATTTAATTAGTGTGATTATTTTTTTAGGATTCCTTTTTTCATGGGATTAAACTTCCTTTTTTGAACCTAGAGATAATTTGAAACCCACATACCCATAAAAATCAATCGATTATAATTTTTTTGGCTGATATAATGGACCCCACATCAGTAATTGAGACATATCTTAGCCTACATACCTCCAAATGAGGTGATTACAATTGTATTGGAAATAGTACTTGAAGAATCATGTGCATAATAAATTTCATGGATAAATGATCTCATTAAGGTAGCCATTGAATGAGATAAAGTGGAAGAAGTTGAAGAGTCTCGTTGGACACAAAAAGTGTGCTTGAGTAATTTAGGCATAAATTTTTCTACACATGCCCAAATGCATTGAATTTTGATGGTCGACAGAAATCTCAATTTAGAAAAAAATTTAAGAAGGTACATTGGTGATTTTCAATCATCTGGTGGGCAAAACAGGAGAAAAATTTCAATGAATAGATTCTGGAGAAATTTTTTTCTACTTTTCTTTTTCCCTCTTTGTTCTTTTTAGTTTTTGTAATGACTCCTTTTTCCCCCTTCTTCATAGATACCCTCCACATGGAGGGGTATTCTTCTGAGTGATCGAGGAAGGAGAGGTTTTATTTTTTAATGCTTTATTTAATGCACTTAATGGTATAAAATACTTTATCTCTTCTATGAAGTTGGTTTCAATTTCTAATAGTAGTTTTTATTATAAAGTATGATCATATTTGGTTTTAGATTTCATTGGTGATTTTTCTTTGGTCAATGATCATTTTATCCCTATACTAGGTTCTAGTTTATATACCATGGAATAGACTTGGGATTATCGGTGAAGTAATCAGTGATTGTTAGTATGTGTGGGAGGGGTAGTGTATATTTTTTATTTTTTGGGATAAAAAATCCCTGATCGGGTATTTCCTAATTCAATTGAGAGTATTCACTGCAACTATATCGTACATAATAAGGAGAATAGAGTGAGCTAAGATATTGGTAAGTTTTACTATCACCATCACCATTTTACCAAGGGAGTGAGAGGAAGTGATCACTTAATCTCACTTTAATCGACTTAGTAGTATAGGATTGAGTAAATTCGAACTAGGATAACATTGCATTTGGAAGACCAACCCTGACCTGATCACCCTTCCAATCTCATTATTTTCAATCACTTTCTTTTTCAATTTGTTTTCAATATTTTTATCAATTTATTTATTTATTTTTATTTTATTTAGTTTGCTTTAAAAATAAAATAATTTTAAAAACCATCACTTATTTCTCAAATTTATAGTGACAAATGTGATCGTTTCATGCTCCTCTCTGGTGAAAAACTACGTTAACTACTATATTGCATTTTTAAATTGGCGTGAATATCCCAAAGGCCTTATTTTTTTTATTTTTTATGCATAATACCCCTTTTAAGGGTTGAAGGGGAACCCGTACATGACCCGTGGGCCCAAGGCACAATGCCTGGCATGACCTGAAATACATGACCCGAAGGCCTAGAGGCATACCATTCCCAATACATGACCCATAGGCCCAACCCACTAGAACTTCCCCTCCCCAGCTTCTGCATCATTGATCATCAAACTTCCCACCTTGCATTTCTAATCGGCTAGCATTGCCCCGTACAAAGCTGCACGGTGCCTGGTCCCGATAGCGGTTGTCATACCCTCTCATTCTTCCAATCCAGTTAGATCTGCTTCTGGTGACTAGTTTTTGTTTCTCTGATCCTCTTCTAGGGACTAATCTATGTGAATTGGGCTACTCTATGGTCTCTGTGACCCGAAGGCCCTGAGTCCCGAAGGCCTTTGATGGACCGAAGGCCCTTGAGACCCGTAGGCCCAAACCGGTGGCCCGAAGACCAAATTCAGGTGAATATTTCCGGCTGCTACAATACTACTACAGTACCCTAGAAATTAACCTCCACCTAGTTTTGAACTTGGGTCTCTTGGATGCCAATAAGAAGCCCTTACCACTCGGGTACGAGCTCGTTGGCTTGGTAAATAATTGTTTTTACAACACCCCATGACATGAATGCATAAATAACAAATAAGAAAACATAACATATTATAATTAGGATAAACTCCTATGCACTATAACTAGCATCTCATGAGATTAAAACATTACCCAATTCATTAGAGGGATATATAATTCATGGACCACGAGTCACTTTCATATCATGTACATGTATAAGTGTGCCACATAGATCATTCATCATAGGATCACATTTCATCACATTTAATACCATGATTAAGGAGTGTGAGATGCATGAATGTAAGTCCAAAATAAATAAAGTACAGGTAAATATAGATTAATACCCTTGAGTGGAAATGAGGATGAGTATTTATAAAACAAAAGTTTGGTATGGAAAATCACAAGATAATTTAGGTAGCATAACGGGGGTACTCAAAGATTCATGAGAGGGTTTAATGAGAGTGAAAAGAGTATATAATCACTTGTAAATCATAAGGTAAGTAATAAGGATATGTAATAACATATTTCAACATGAAAAATTAGGAATAAAAAGGCATAAGATAAGATGGTTCTCGAATAAAGAGGAGAAGGAGATGATCCCTTACCTTGAAAGGGTGTTTCCAAAAGCTTGGGTGGAGCTTATTGAGATATTAGGGGAACCTTGGGAGGTATATAGAGAGTTAATTAAAGAGTAAAGTCATTATACAATTGGTTTTATTTAATATTAATGAGATATTGGGTGGGTTTATATAGGAAAAGAGAGGAGAGTTATTTATTATTTCCCTTTGGTTTTTGAATCTATATAATAAAGTATTCAAAACCAAAAACCTTCCCATGATTTTTTATCATGGTTTATACCAAAGTGATTTTTTTTTTCATTATTTTACATGTTTAAGAACCAATATCATTAAAAAATTATCCCTGGTGATGTGGAAGTGAGTCATGTTCATAAAAAAATGATTTTAAAACCTTAATATATAATATAGGTTTTAGAGGATTCATAAAGGGTTTATAAAATTAATAAAATAAACTCAAAAAAAAATTATTTTAAAGGTTAAATATATATTTGGTCACTAATACCATTTATGGAATATATCACATCACTTTTGGGGTATTATGATGTTATAATATACACCGTATATTTATACCGTGTTTAATTTTGACCCAAAAAATTCGAATGTATGAAAATTATGAAAAAATAACCATTGGATAATTTCAACATGATAATTTTAAAATTAATATTTATTTTATCCAAAAAAATCTCTAATCATAATAATTTAAACTTTTTAATAAAAAAATCCACATTTATTACAAAATACTGATTTTTTGACAATAAGAGTTTTTTGTCACTTATAAAAATTATTTTTGACTTCATAAAATTATATTATCATTTATATTTAATAAAAATTACTTAATAATAAAATTTTATTAAAATATAATTTATTTAAAAAATACTTGAATTCATTAAAATATATCATCTTGATTGAAATTATACATTTTCCAAAAATACAATTTGTGTTTTATCATATCAAAATCTAATTTTTATCAAACTCATTAACCAATAATTAAAAAAGTAATAATAATCACAATATATATATATATATATCCATATTGTTAGGGTTTTTAATCACATCACTTTATTAAATCAGTAAATTCCCTAAGGGTAAAGTGTGTGATGGTGAGATTTTCATGGGGTGGTTCGACATACATGGTTTGGGACATGATCTCAATGAGCTTGAAATTCTACTATAAATGATTTTGATCATGCTTTAATTTTTGAATCTCAAATTGGGATTGATCAAGGTTAAATCCTAGTGATGTTATCTCCCTCCAAATCTTCTATAAATGGGCTTTATAGGGTATGATCCCACTGGTCGAGGGCATCACTTATTTCATCTGTATCAATTGGAATTTATCATAAACCTATATATATATACACTAATTATATGATCAATGTTCAATGACTATATTATCAATGGTTATGATACTTAATAGTTTTTAAAATTTGATAGGATATAACTTATAATGGTAAAAAATAATCAAAGAAGTGCATGTGTTTTATATAACCACATTATATAAAATGACACTTACTCATTCATTAAGGGAATTTCATTTATAAAAGTTTATGTCATTACATTATTACTCCCTTAAGAAAATTTCCCCTCAAAAATTTCAATTCATGCAATAAAATAGATGAGGGTACTTTTGTTTCATCACCTCTTCTAGTTCCCATGTCGCTTCCTTAAACTTTTGGTTTCACCACAACACTTTCAACATGTGAGTTTTCTTGTTTTATAGAACTTTGTCTCTACGATCTAAGATCTTCACCAACTGTTCCTCATATGAAATATAATTCTATAATGGTAACACCTCTATATTCAGTACATGTGAGGGGTCTATTATGTATTTCCTCAAGAGGGATGCATGAAACATATCATGTACATGGGATATGTTAGGTGGGAGTTCTAGTCAATAGGCCAATGTTCTGATGTGATCAATGATCTCAAAGTAGACGATGTATCTAGGACTAAGATTCCCCTTATTACCAAACCTCATGACTTTATTCAATAGATATATATTAAGGAACACTTTATTATAAACCTCAAACTCTAGGTATAATTGATGATTGTCTTCATAACTTTTCTGTTGACTTTGTGTATATTTATTATGATGATAAATAGTTTTAAACTTATCCATCATATCTTGGATAAGATCAGGTCCCAACAGCTTCCATTCCCTAAATTCATCCCATCATGTTGAAGTCTGACACCTCTTCCTATACATAGCCTCATAAGGTTCCATTTTAATGATAGAACAGAAATTGTTGTTATTAAAGAACTCCACTAGGGGAAGGTGCTGATCCTAATATCCTTGGAAATCCATTGAACATGATCTCAATGTATCCTCTATAGTTTTAATGGTCCTTTCAAATTAACCGTATGTTTGAGGGTGATAGGTAGCAATGAATTTCATTTCTTTATTCAATTATTGTTAAAGGATTCTCCAAAACCTTAAGGTAAACCTTGGATCTTGATCAGATACAATAGAGAGTAGAACTCCATGCAGTATTACCACTTCCCTTATGTTTATCTTGGCGAGTTGGTTAAGAGATAAATCTTCTTTGATAGTAATGAAAAACATTAACTTTTTAAGGAAATTGGCTACTAACCAAATGGAATTATTACCTCTAGATGTCCTAGGGAGTCCTATGATGAAATCCATGGTTGTTTTTTTCCCATTTCCATACTAGTATAGGCAATGGTTGTATCATACCCTTATAATTTTATCATTAAGCCTTGACTTGTTGGAATACCAAGCATTAAGATACAAACTCCAAAATCTACCTCTTTATGTTATCCCACCAAAATTTTTACTTTAAATCACTATAAATCTTAGTGTTTCCTAGATGAATAGAGAAGGATGATCTATGCACATCATCCAGAAGTTACCTCTTCGATTCTGATTTTGATGGGACACATATCTAGGTTACAAACCTCATAAATCCATCTTCAGAAAAGTTGAACTCCATAATATTCGATACCTTTTTCTATAGCATCTTATCATCTTTCTAAGACTCCTTAATTCTATAAATAATGGATGATTGGTAAGTTATTTGAGTAAGGTAGGATGAATATCATCTTATTATTTCCATGTCTATCCTTTTTATGTCCAAGAATATTGGATCCCTTAAAACCCTCATCATGGATAGAGTTGAGTGATCTTTTCTACTCAGAGGATCTGCCACTTTGTTTTCTTTCCCAGGATGGAAATGGATCAAACAATCATAATAATTGACAATCTCAAACCACCTATCTTGGAAAATATTAAGATCCTTTTGTGTGAATATAAAGTTGAGGATTTTATGATCTGTATATACATCGCACTTCTCCCCGTAGCGATAATACCACCAAATCCTTAAGTCAAAGATCACCACAACTAATTCTATATCATGAGTTGGGTAGTTCTTCTCATGGATCATTAGTTGATATAGGTTATCACTTTTTTATCTTACATGAGTACATAACCCAATCCTTTTTAGACACATTGCTATAGATCACAAATCCATCCCAACTTGTGGGTAATGTGAGCACATGTGCAGTGATTAGCCTCTTCTTCATCTCCTTAAATATTTCCTCACGTTCATCATTCTGGTCCTTTTTGAGTTAGTTTAGTTAGGGGGCTTGAAAATCATGAGAATATTCTCAAAAATTGATGATATTACCCATCTAATCCAAGGAAACTGTGAATTTCTATCACAATGGTTGGTCTTGGCCACCCTTCAATTGCCTCTATTTTTGAAGGGTCCATTGATATCCATTTTCTAGTGATAAAATACCCCATTAATGTTACTTTCACCAACAAAAATTCACATTTACTATATTTAACATACATATTTTCTTTTCACAATGTATTCAGTATAATATTTAAATGTTCATAATGTTCTTCCTTTATTTTAGAGTAAATGAGAATACAGTTTATAAAGATTGCTATAAATTTTTTCAAGTTAATCCCCAAAGACTCTATTAATGAAATCTATGAATATTTATAGGGTATTAGTGTGTTTAAATGGAATCATAATGAACTCATAGCTACCATACCTTATAAGAAAAGTAGTATTGGGGATATCCTTCTTCTTCACCTTTACTTGATAGTATCCCAACTGAAGATCCACCTTAAAGAAATACTAAGATCCACGTAGATGATCAAATAAGTCATCAATCTGTGGTATATGGTACTTTTTCTTTGTCATGATCTTATTTAGATTATGATGATCAACACTAAGTGTATTGACCCATCCTTCTCCTTGAGGAAGAGGACCGATGCACCCTACAATGAAGCACTTGTTCATATAAACCCTTTATCCATATTCTCATGTAGTTGCTTCATTAGCTCCTTGAGTTTACAAATTACCATTCTATATGGAGTCTTGAATATTGTAAAAGCTCCAGGTATAAACTTGATTGAAAATTCATCCTCTCATCTAGGAGGAAGACTAGAAAATTATTTGGGAAGCACATCATCTTATTCCCTCACAATAGGCATGTCTTCAAGGACGATATTTTCCTTAGTATCAATCATTTGAGCTAGATACACTTTCTCATAGGGAAATAATATCTATGCTTAAGATGATGATACTAAATAAGATTCATCCTTCTCCTTACACTTGTATAGAATCGGAGGGAAATTCACGATACAAAGGTTAATTTCCTTCTCTCGACAATTTATGTTGGATCTATATAAGGAAAACCAATCCATACCCATAATTGCATCAAATTACACTAAAGTAAGTATCACAAGGTTAAATGGGAAGTTCAACCAAGAATTTTTTATAGGGTAGGAGTTTTATACTTAAGATACAATAATTACCCCATTTATTATTTTCATCGATATCTTTACTTTCATGCTTTGTGATGGTGTTTGAATAGTTCTACTAAACTTGTGAGATATAAAATAATTCATATAAATAGAATCAAAAAGTATTTTTTCTATTCTTGAATGAATAACTAGCATACCTATCACCACTTTGTTTTTATGATCCATATCTTCAATTGTGTTGGAATAATCTCACCCTTTCCCTCTAGGCCTTAGAGGTTTCTATTATCGGTTATCATTGAAAACCCTTGGCTTAGTGAATTGATTCACACAGTGTCCTTGTCCCTTATAGTTGAAATAGTGGATATTGGACTGAGGGTTGACTGAATCATTCCTTTCTTCCATCACATTGGTGGGTTTCTTCCACTGGAAATTCCAATCTAGGTGCCCTTTCTTCCCACACCTAAAGCATTTCCTCACTCCTTTTAGGCAATTTTTGGGGTTCTTCTTCCCACACCTTTGACAAGTAAAATATTTAAATTTCATGCCATCATTATATTTCTCTATCACACTTCCAAAATTAAACTCCAATTTTAACTTCTTATCCCCATGAGACCCTTAAGATTCTCTAATCTCTATTTTGAATTTGAGGTTACATCAAACATTTTTCTTATAGCTATAAAAGTTTCAAATTTCCAATTATTTTCGTAGACTCAGCTTCAACCCACCAAAGTAGTGGTCAACTTTACATTCAGGGGTAATGAAAAATTTGGAGGCATAACATAGATGTCTTGTGAAGTTTTCCTTGTACGCCCTGATAGATTCATCATCCTTTGGCTTAAGGGAAATTAAATACCTCTCTATTTTAAGTCATAGAGTGTGAGGAAAATATTTATTTAAAAACATTTTTTGAAATTACTTCTACTCCATTTCTCCAATATCTTCCTCATACTTTGTATTTTTGACCAATTTCCATCATTGATCAGCTTCTCCCTCTATACGATAAACAACCAACATGAACTTATCTTTCTAAAATCATTGAAGGATGGAAAATATTTTTTCAATGGAGTTGATCTAATGTTCCATAATTAAGGGATCAAAAGATCCACTGAAAGTCAGAGGCAATTTTTTCATAAAGATATCAATTGAAACTTTATCTTTATTAGGGGAATTTGGGTGTTCCTCCTGATTTAGGTTTCAGTTCAAAACTTGAGTTAATTGAGAATGTATTGCCATGAATTTTGTGATTCCTTATTCTATCAGGTTGATCATTTCATTTGGGTATTCATCACATTGCCCCTCACATTGGTTGTTGACTTAGTTCCTCCTATTTCCCAACATTGACTAGAATAAAGGTAAAATTAGGTATGAATATTTTTAAAATATTAAACACATAAATGGGAAAGCATGAAAATTAAAGGGAAAACTCATAAATGACATATATTCCTTAACCTATGAATTTCTAGGCTCTAATCTAAGTTATCCATGATCTATTTCCTAATATAAAATATTATGGGTATTTTTTCTTCTTTAATAATTTTTTGTAAAGAGATTTTGAATTTACTAAATCATATCCATTGAGAGTGTTAAACTAGGTTTGTAGTAAGACCCATTTTTGTGCACCAGTTCATGATCGAGTCTAGAGTCCTTCCATTCCAGCTTTATTTTTTTATTATAAACTAAAAACAATTTTAAGGGAAAAGTGAGAAACCCCAAGAAAAAACAAAGTTGTTAAAGTAAAACTTAAGACTATTGACATTTTTATCCTTAATAAGTTCCCAAGAAAAAGAAGTTACCGATGTTTCTGGATCATCCTTTATAAGGTCTTCAAATCAATGCACCAGTCTGTCCCACACTTGCGTATATTCCTCTTGGTTGATTTTCCTCGCATTGAGACCTCTTACTGGGATACAATTCTGCTTGTCAATATAGTCCTGATGTTCTCTATTGGTGTCCACCTGAATGGTCCTTTCCATCATTTTATTACCATCATCTGTTGAGGAATTAGTCACATGATATTCCTCATCCATTTATTCTCCGAAATGCAGTAGTATCTCTACAGGTTGTTCAACATCCATGCATGTATTCTGTAGAACATCCCTGGTGGGAATATCCCCCTCGACTGCAGCGGCTGCAACCCTTGATCAAACTGCATTTCCATGTAAGATGGGAATACCTTCCCTCACTTGGGCCTTCACCTTCCTGGCAGAGCGGGTCTCCATTGGTGAAGGCAGATATGAATAATCCTTGCATCCTTTCTTCTCACCATGCCGACCCTTCCTCCTCCTCAGACTGCAAGTGTCGCTACCATAGAAAACATAATCACTAACTCCTGAGATATGTCTAGAAGATTCATCACCAGACTCCTCCCACGTGATACCCTGCTCCTCATTGTGAGGTACTGTCCGATCATCCTCCTTGTTCTTCCCTTCATCCTCCAAGCTCCCAAAGTGATTACAAAACTTAATATCTAGAAAAAAACTCCTCAGGCATGACCTAATCATTGGATATGGCTCATCCTGGGGACCCAAAAATCCCTTGTTCTCAAGTCATGCAAGCACAACCTCCCTATAAGAAGTTTCCTTGGGGGCCTTTAGACCTTCCTCAGTGCCCATTTGAGTTCCCACAACTGGGTTAGAATCACTCCCTATTAAGATCACCACACCTATTGTGCTGGATGAAATTGGGGGATCCACCATAGCCTCTGGTGAGGGACCCTCCTCTTCAACTCCATTAAGACCCAAATCTTGTTTTAAGCGGGAAAAAATATCCACAACCTATGGCTCTGCCTCTTTTATCATCTCACTCTTTGCTACCACTTGAAACCATGGGACACCACTGCTGAAGCTGAGACTCTCGAAAGCTAGACTCAGTGACTGTAAATTCTGAATAATCTATTATAGAGACTCATTTTTTGCCCTGTAAGACTTTGGAATATTTCTACATATATTTATAGAGCTAGGAGCTAAGACGGCGTGTGATTCTGAGGCCCAGTGTGCCTGGAATAAATTATACGAAAATATTAAGTGTTTTTATACTATGCACATGGAGAGGTTGTGTTTTCTCCTAAACGGTAGCTCGGATCAGAAATTTGAGGGAACGGTTGCACCCAGAGCATGCCATTTACCCTAGGCGGGGTGTAAAAGTTGCGGGTGCAAGCCTGCTACGAGAGATGTCACCCAGGGGAAAAAATTTCATTTTAAAATAACGACTTAGTGGTTTTTATCACTGGCGTTATTTTCAAATAACTTTCGAATGAAGTATCAGAATGGAAATCTAAGACTTCCATTGAGTTAGAAATGGGGTGTTTTTCCTAGGTGTGATATAAAATAGGCAGGCACAGAGGTTTCAGAATTCTCTCCTGACGATAGAGTTTCAGAGAGATTTTATAAATTCACTTAAGTGTTGGATTTAAGGGAAAACCATAATTTTCCCTTATCTCTCTCTCTCTCTCTCTCTTGTTCTTCAGCGTTCTTCATTGTTCTTCGCCGGATTGAGGAGCGAACTCCAACGGATCGAAGTGGGATCGCAGCAGGTGCGTCGCCAACAACAAATGACCAGATCGAGGTAGGCTTTCGGTTGATTTTCCGCTCCTTCGTCAATTTCTTGAGTTTTTTTCAAATCCATTGTTTTAAATTCTATAATTTTTGAATTGGGACGATGGACGAATGAACATGGCCACTGTCCGAGCCCTGTTCTAAATCCTGTTCTTGAGCGTTCTTCATCTAAAATTTCAGACGTGCCAAAACCATGATGGATCGACGAGCGAGGGGCGGTGTTGTGAAGATCCGGCCCAGAGGATTCCAAAACTGGTTCCAGATCCTTTTTCCGACCACTGGAGTGGTCGGAGGGACCGGCTAAAGGTCCGGTTCCGGAAAGGGGTGGCGGCCGGAGGTCGAGCTGGAGGCGCGACGGAGCGCGGCGGCCCCGTTTTGGAGCCCGACGACGTCGAGTGTGGACAGAGTAGCGGCGTTCGACGGAGAAGCCGAGCGGCGCGGGCGACCAGTGTGTGGCGGCGTCGAGTGTGACCGGGCGGAGCCGACTGTCATGGCTTCCGGCATGGCAGAGTGGAGAGCCCAGGTGGCTGCAGCGTGGGCGTCCAACTTGCGGCGGTGTGCTCGGCCGGCGGGGAGGCCAGGAGACCGCGGCGCGGGCGGCCTGTCGCGGTCAGGAGGAACCTCGAGGCGCTGATCTCGGGGGATCTACAGACAAGGACCCGCAACTCGCGGGTCCTGTTGGTGCGGCGTGCGGAAAGGGACCGACCGCTCGGCCGGTCGGGGTGAAGAACCAGACCCTAGGGTCTGGTGGTGTTCGGGTAGACCATGACCAGCAGGCCGCGGTGAGCTGGACCGGGCCGGCCGGTCTGGACTGGCCCAATTTTGGGCCCCCTTTTGTTCAAGGGGGCTTATCTCCTAAACGGCGCGTCTGTTTGACGCGCTGTCAGCGGCTACGGGTTCGTGTCAGCGAGATGAACTTTTTGAATTGGGTTTCATGGTTTTTGGGTTCTACACCCGAATACGGGTGATGAAAAATTCTTTAATTTAATAATATTAACTTATTATTAAAGTTTGCAACAGGTGTATTCGCGAGTCGGACATCCGTTTGATGCGCCGTTAGAGGCGTTGTGGCCTTGGAGTTGAGGCGGTCCATCCAAAGTTGGTTCAGAACCTTTGCAGTTTGGTTTCGTTGCTCGGTGGCACGAAACACTTAATGTGAATAATTAATTAATCAATTAATCAATTAATTATTCTTGCATCGGACCTAACTCCTGTTTGGGATGTCCGATTGATGCGCCGTCAGCGGCAGCGTGACCCCAGTCCTCGTGCAGAATTTTTGAGATGCTTTCCATAGCGTTTGAGTTGGAGACAAGGTGCAGGCCCCATAGGGCCTGGTTCAAACATTTTACGGTTAAATGCCACTTTTCACTCGACATCCGTTTGGAGTGTTTGAACACTCGTTTATGAGTGTTCTTCTGAGGGGATTGCGATGACGCAATCTGCCCGCCTAAATTCGGGCCTGAGGCATGGGCCCCATGAGGTGGCTTTCAGATGTTTGCTGTGTTTTTAAAACTTATGATTCATAAGTCCGTTTAGGGAAAATGAATAGCCTACACCTCTTGGTTATCTGCAAGGAACGCAATGGTATGATTTGCGTGACATGTTTCGGGGTCGAGGTGTGGGCCCCACAGGGCCCCGTTTTCATAACGCGGGGAGTTGCAGCTTCTGCATCCGGAGTCCGTTTTAGGTGCCGTCCGTAGTGTTGAGACCCTGGCATTGAGACGAAGTTGACCAGGGTGGTTTCAGGCGTTGAATCCAGAGTTGATGCATGGGCCCCACGAGCCGTCTTTTAAGCTGTAAGCAGCGTTTTGCGACTTTTTCATCTAACGTCTATTCGGGGCGAATAAATAGTCATTTTGGCGTGTTTGTCCGAGATCATCGTGATGACGCAGTTCGCCCACCCTTTTTTGGGACCGAGGTGTGGGCCCCACGAGACGCCGTATGGGAATAAAGCGGTGTTGTATAACTTTTTCATTGGGAGTCCGTTTCAAGTGAGTAAATAGTCTATCTCGCATGTTTTTCCATGAGGAGTACAATGGTGTAATCTGTTTGGGTGTGCAGATCCTCTTTCGAGATATCATTAAATGTGGAAACATGAAAGGGTGTTGGTCGGAGGTTCCTTTGACGCACTCCGAACCAACGCACGGTAGAGATGTTAGTGACACCCAGAGATGGTACAGGCAGTGCAGAGTTATCAGAATAGTTATGAGTTTACCCTCCAACAGGGTTGGGAAGTGGGTTACCCACCGACATATCAGGGTTTACCCTCTATTGGGGCTGAGTAGTGGGTTACCCATTGACCTTAGGGTTTACCCTTCATCTGGGCTGGGCATTGGGTTACCCGTTGACTTTAGGGTTTACCCTCCAACGGGGCTGGCCAGTGGGTTACCTGACAACCTCTTGGGGTTTACCCTCTAGTTGGGATGGGCAATGGGTTATCCGACAACTTCTTTCAGAATCATCCCTTTCTATGAGTCTAGTCAATGACTTTTCTCCATGATTACCGAAGCAGGACCCTTGGTTGTACGGTTTTGTGATGAGACAGCTTTGGCATGCGGGACTTTTGGGCATCAGAGATGTATATCATTAGAACTATTGGCAACTTTTCCTGGGATGAGCTTGGAGATGGATATTCCCTTACACCCTCGTTGGGGTTTCTTGTTGAGCATATATATATATATACACCCTACTTTTGTTCCCACTCCTTGGGTTCGGTTACTCGCCTTCTAGGAGGGGTGAAGATGCATGGGGTATGCCACATGATTTCCGTGTCTAGCTCCTCTTGGATTGGACGAGTCTACTTTCTTTCTTTTATTGGGTTGAGCTGCACTCTCTCTATTATACTCTTACAATGTTCTTTATTTTGTTTACTACTCACCGTTTTAGTACCTCCTTTGTTTCTCCCTCGAGCTTTCGAGGTATCCTACTAAGTATCTTTATACTCACCCCTACTTGGGCTTTGCCCACACTTGGTGTGCCCTTGCAGATGATGGACAGGTCGATCGAGACTACAGAGGAGCGTAGAGGACACATGATCTTGGGCTGCGTTTAGTATTCGTAGTAGGACTTTTTGGTGTGAGACTCACTAGCTGTTTACTTTCGTTTACTTATTGCCCGGTTGTGGAACATTTCTAGTTGGGTGTGTGTTTTCCCTTTTCTATTCAGTTTACTGGTCAGTCTACCTTTCAGCACTTACTTTTTCTGTTTTAGAATTTTATGCATGACTAAGGTTGGGTTATAATTGTTTGTACTTTGGTTTTCTTTTTTTACTCTACACTTCTGCATTGAGTGGGTTGTGTGTGTGTGTGTACAGGTACTTAGACAAAGGCCTCCCTGATATTGTTACGCCTTCAGCACTTGTCTCCAGCCCCTGGCCTATGGAGGCGGGCTTGGGGTAGTTGTGGCTCGAGACTGGTAGATCCGGGTCATGACAAAGTGGTATCATAGGTGGTTCGTTCCTTGGGGTGTTGTTCGGACATCCCTAAAATGGGATTGGTTGAGTTTTAGGGCAATAATGTAAACATGTATCAAGAGAGTATCTCAGGCCAGGGAGTACAGTGATGGTGTGGCGACTGACGCATCCATTCACGAGGACCTTGATTACCCGTTTGTTGACTCAGTGTGCTGAGACACTTATTTCAGGGAACATGGGTTCGTGCATCATATAGGATTGAGTCTTTGACTGTCCTTATTGAGTTATCTCCCCATCATTGTTGATATATATATATATATATATATATATATATGATCATTTGATCGCAATACTCCTTAATCATATTCAGGATGTATCCACGATGATAGCTAGCCAGGATACTAGCTCTAGTTCATGACGACGATTCTGTGAGTGAAGAGGCCTCAGTTCAAGATCCATCATATGATTAGCCTTTCTCTAGGAGGACTGGCAGCAACACCCCCACCTATGGAGTAGCTGATAGTACCGACAGTGAAGGCTGATGACGAGCGCAGGTTGGGCGCGCTATGTTAGTTTCAGCATCAGAGACCGCTGAGGTTCCACGGTGATCCATACCCTTAGAAAGTAAAGGTTTGTCTAGATTCGGTGATTCACCTCTTCAGGCTTGTTTGGACACTGACAGGTTGATGGTGGTTTTGACAGCCAGTTTTTCCACTAAGAAGTTTGGCATTAGTAGAGCCAGGGTTACTCAGATGCACGATGAGTTGGTACTCTCGTGGGATGACTTATAGCAGCTGTTTCATGAGGAGTACTACCTCTCCTAATTATTCTTATTATAGTTTCAGGAGATGTTGGGGCTTCAGCGGGGAGTGATGGTAGTGGCTGAGTATGTGACTAGGTTCGAAGACCTTACTCAGTACTCTTTGGACGTGTTCCATGATGGAAACTTCTGAGCACAGAAGTTTGAGCGAGGTCTCTGTAGAGGATATTCATGCCAGTGTAGTTCCCTTGTGCATACTCACCCATCTCAGAGTGCTGGAGCTGGCACTGGTGATAGAGAAATTTTTGTCAGAGGGAAATCAATTAGCAGGGCCTCGATTCCAGAAGTCTCCCCTTGATGAGACTCAGACACATGTTCGGGGACAACATATAACACCGAGACAGCCTAGGGAGGACTAGTTCTATGATTGTGATGTGCAAGGTCACATGGCGTGTGACTACCCGACCGAATGTGATGAGTTTTTCCAGATAGTTGGTTGATGCACCGCCACGATAGAGGCAGTTTCGTAATCAGAGAACTCCCAGGTGAGGATAGGGTGGTCCCCAGGGAGGCAGTGTTGGAAGAAGAGTAGGAAGAACCGTGGTTGGAAGACGGTGTTTCGAGGTCCTTCCACCACCACTAGGCGGCCCATGTCAGGCTCAGTGAGCTGACAGACGGGGTCGCGGGTGGCTGAGTGCTATGGATGTCTACAATCCTGCATCATATGAGATGATAAGAGGTACGCTATATGTATTTTTCTACTTTTCTTAGTATAACTTGTTAGACGCTGTGTGAGGTACTTTTTTGATCTAACTTCTTGTTCAAGGGGTTACCGAGGGTGACGTAGGGCGTCGGTGTAACCCTGTGTTGGTGTTGTTCGATGTAGCTTTGAATGCATGGGAAAGAGGGGTTCTTCCCCTACTAAGACGTGTTTTTGTGATGCGATCAAAACCGTGAGGGAGAGTCAGTACCACCCAAAGCAGATAGTATTGAGGTGTGGTGGATGAGTCCCTCTGACATGTGCATTCATGGTGGGGTTGTGCGGTGGAGTGTCAGAGCAGGTTCTGGATTTTCCAGTGGGGCTTTTCTGCTTGACCTCCCTTTGCTTGAGGTTCCACTAGTGGGTTTGGCAGAGTGCCTATTTTGGGGATTACTCTCCTTCCAAGAGGGGAAAAGACATGTGGGGTATGCCACGTGCTTTTCATATCTAGCCTCTGATGGTTAGATGAGTTGCTCGCTTACCCTGTTTGTTGGTACCTTGCGTGCTCAACATCAATATTGATATTGTTATCAAGTACAGGTCGAGGTGATGGACCCCCCATAAACAGAACTACGTGATTCACTATGTGGTGCTGGTGGTGGTAGTCTTTGCCTTGAGAGTGTGGAGACACTATCTTCTGGGAGAGTGTTTTGTGGTTTGCTCAGACCACCAGTGTCTCAGGTGCGTCCTCACCTAGAGAGACTTGAACCTGAGACGATGGCATGAGTTGAAATATTTGTAGGACCATGATTCTGAGGTAGTCTATGTTCCAGAAAAATGGCAGTGTTGTATCAGGTTCCCTTAGCAGAAAGTCCCAGACTCGTCAGGTGCATGAAGTTTCATAGTAGTTAGCTTCCTTGTAGTTGACCCAGTTAGACCAGGAGGGTGAAAATTTTCTTTAGTCGATGGTGTTGACTCATCCACTCCTTGAGTGTGTAAGAGAGTCTCAATTATGATGCATCAACCGTGAAAATTTGTGTGACCGGATATCCTTGGGTGTTTCACCAGATGGGTATTTTGAAGGAGGGAATCACGAGACCCTGTTCCAAGAACAAACTGTGATTTCAGTCACGATGTGGAAAGTAGAGGTTCGGCCGAGGAAGTCCCTTAAGTTTCTTTGGGCCATTCGGGAATCGTGTAAGAGCTGGAGATGTTGCTTACCATCTTGCCCTACCCTTTCAATAGTAGGAGTGGGCGCACGACGTCTTACACATGTCACAGCTGATGAGGTTCATGTGTGTTCCTATACATGCCATCGAAAGTAGAAAACCTTATGATTATGAACCATCCCTTTGGTTCACGTGTTGTGCCAGCTTGGTGTTGTGCAAGTTTTCTTAGGAGCGGGAGAGCTAGGTGTGAGCTCTGTATCCCGAGTTGTTTTTCCTAGTTTTTCTTTTCGGGGACAAAAATATTGAAGGAGGGAATGATGTAGAGATCCGGTTTTTTTCCTGTAAGACTTTGGAATATTTCTACATATATTTACAGAGCTAAGAGCTAAGAAGACGTGCGATTCTGAGGCCCAGTGTGCCCGGAATAAATTATACGAAAATATTAAGTGTTTTTATACTATACACATGGCGGGGTTGTGTTTTCTCCTAAACAGTAGCTCGTATTGGAAATACGAGGGCATTGTTGCATCCGAAGTGTACCGTTTATCCTAGGAGGGGTGTAAAAGTTGCGGGCGTGGGCCTGCTGCGAGAGATGTCACCCAAGGGAAAAATCGTTATTTTAAAATAATGACTTAGTGGTTTTTATCACTGGCGTTATTTTCAAATAACTTTTGAATGAAGTCTTGGAATGGAAATCTAAGACTTCCGTTGAGTTCGAAATGGGGTGTTTTTCCTAGGCGTGATATAAAATAGGTGGGCGCAGAGGTTTTGAAATTCTCACCCAACGGTAGAGTTTCAGAGAGAGTTTATAAATTCACTTAAGTGTAGGATTTAAGGGAAAGCCATAATTTTCCCTTCTCTCTCTCTCTCTATCTCTCTTGTTCTTCGGAATTATTCGCTTTTCTTTTCCGGATTGAGGAGCGAACTCTGGGAGATCAAAGTGGGATCACAGCGGGTGCATCGCCAACGACGAACAACCAGATTGAGATAGGCTTTCAGTTGATTTTCCACATCTTCGTCAATTTCTTGAGTTTTTGTCAAATCTGTTGTTTTAAATTCTATAATTTTTGAATTGGGAAGATGGTCGAACGAACACGACCACCGTACGAGCCCTTTTCTAAATCCTGTTCTTGAGCGTTCTTCATCCAAAATTTCAGACGCGCCAAAACCGTGACGGATCGACGAGCGAGGGGCGACGCTATGAAGATTCGGCCCCGAGGATTCTGAAACCGACTTCGGATCCTTTTTCCAACCACCGGAGTGGTCGGGGGGACCGAATGAAGGTCTGACTCTGGAAAGGGGTAGTGGCCAGAGGTCGATCCGGAGGCGCGGTGGAGCGTGGCGACCCCGTTTTAGAGCCCAGCGGCGTCAGGTGTGGTCGGAGCAACGACATCTGGCAGAGGAGCCGAACGGTGCGGGCAGCCGGTGTGCGACGACGTCGGGTGCGGCCGAGCGGAGCCGGCTGTCGTAGCTGCCGGTGTGGCAGAGTGGGGATCCCGGGTGCCTGCGGTGCGGGCGACTGGCTTGCGGCGGTGTGCTCGGCTGGCAGGGAGGCCAGGCGGCCGCAACGCGGGCGACCTGTCGCGGTCGGAAGGAACCTCGAGGCACTGATCTCGGGGGAGCCGCATACAAGGAACCGTAACTTGTGGGTCCTGTTGGTGCAGCATGAGGAAAGGGACCGGCCGCTCGGCTGGTCAGGGTGAAGAACCAGACCCTAGGGTTCGGTGGTGTTCGGGTGGACCGCGACGAGCTGGACCGGGCCAGCCGGTCTGGACAGACCCAATTTTGGGCCCCTTGTGTTCAAGGGGGCTTATCTCCTAAACGGCGCATCTGTTTGATGCGCCGTCAGTGGCTGCAGGTTCGTGTCAGCAAGACGGAATTTTTTAATTGGGTTTCGTAGTTTTTGGGTTCTACACCTGAAGACGAGTGACCCGAAACTCTTTAATTTAATAATATTAAATTATTATTAAAGTTTGCAGCGAACGTATTTGCGAGCCGGATGTCCGTTTGACGCGCTGTCAGAGGCGTTGTGGCCTAGGAGTTGATGCGGTCCTTCCAAAGTTGGTTTGAAACCCTTGCGCTTTGGTTTCTTTACTCAGTGGCATGAACCGCTTAATGCGAATAATTAATTAATTAATTAATTAATTAATTAATTATTCTTGCATCGGACCAAACTCCTGTTTGGGATGTCCGATTGATGCGCTGTCAGTGGCAGCGTGACCCCAGTCCTCGTGCAGAATTTTTGAGATGCTTTCCGTAGCGTTCGAGTTGGAGATAAGGTGCGGGCCCCACAGGGTTTGGTTCACATGTTTTACGGTGAAATTCCACTTTTCACCCGACATCCGTTTGGAGTGTTTGGGCACTCATTTTTGAGTGTTCTTCCGAGGGGATTGCGACAGCGCAATCCGCTCGCATAAATTTGGGCCCAAGGTGTGGGCCCCACGATGCGACTTTCGGACGTATGCTGCGTTTTTATGACTTATGCTTCATAAATCCGTTCAGGGAAAATGAATAGCCTACACCTCATGATTATTTGCAAAGAACATAATGGTACGATCTTTGTGACATGTTTCAGGCGTTGAAGCCGGAGTTGAGGCATGGGCCCCACATGCCGTCTTTTAAGCTGTGAGCAGCGTTTTACGACTTTTTCATCTGACATTCTTTCGGGGTGAATAAATATTCATTTTGGCATGTTTTTCCAAGAGCATCGTGATGGCGCAGTTCGCCCGCCCTTTTTTGGGACTGAGGTGTGGGCCCCACGAGACGCCGTATGGGCATAAAGCGGTGTTGTATAACTTTTTCTTAAGGAGTCCATTTCAAGCGAGTAAATAGTCTATATCGCATGTTTTTTCACAAGGAGTAGAATGGTGTAATCTGTTTGGGTGTGCAGAGCATCTTTTAAGATCTAATTAAATGTGGAAACATTAAAGGGCGTTGTTCGGAGGTTCCTTTGATGTACTCTGAACCAACGCACTGTAGCGATGTTAGTGACACCCAGAGATGGTACGGTTTGTGCGGAGTTATCGGACCAGTTCCGGGTTTACCCTCCAACGGGGCTGGGCAGTGGGTTATCCACCAGCATATTAGGGTTTACCCTCCAGCGGGGCTGGGCAGTGGGTTACCCGTTGACCTTAGGGTTTACCCTCTAGCTGGGCTGGGCAGTGGGTTACCCATTGAATTTAGGGTTTACCCTCCAGCAGGGCTAGGCAGTGGGTTACCCAATGACCTCTTGGGGTTTATCCTACAGGTGGGCTGGGTAGTGGGTTATCCGATGAATTCTTTCGGACTTATCCCTTTCTATGATGCTAGTCAGTGACTTTTCTTTGTGATTACTGGAGAGGGACCCTTGGTTGTATGGTTTTGCGATGAGACAGCTTTGGCGTACGAGACTGTTGGGCATCAGAGATGAATATCCTTAGAACTATTGGTGACTTTTCCTTGACTGAGCTTGGAGATGGAGATCCCCTTACACCCTCGTTCGGGTTTCTTGTTGAGCATATATATATACACACCCTACTTTTGTTCCCACTCCTTGGGTTCGATTACTCTCTTTCTAGGAGGGGTGAAGACGTGTGGGGTATGCCACGTGCTTTCCGTGTCTATCTCCTCTTGGATTGGATGAGTCTACTTTATTTTTTTTGGGTTAAAATGCACTCTCTCTATTGTACTCTTACACTGTTATTTGTTCTGTCTAATGCTCACCATTTTAGTACCTCCTTTGTTGCTCCCTCGAGCTTTCGGGGCATCCTACTGAGTATCTTTATACTCACCCCTGCTTGGAATTTGCCCACACTTGGTGTGCCCTTGCAGACAACAGACAGGTCGATCGAGACTACGAAGGAGCATAGAGGACACAGGAGCTTGGGTTGCGTTCAGTGGTCGTAGTAGGAATTTCAGGTGTGAGACTCACGAGCTATTTACTTTCGTTTACCTGTTACCGGGTTGTGGCACCTTTCTTATTGGGAACGTGTTTTTCCCTTTTTTATTCAGTTTACTGGTCAGTCTAATTTTTAGCACTTACTTTTTCTGTTTTAGAAGTTGATGCATGACTGAGGTTGGGTTATAGTTGTTTGTACTTTGGTTTCCTTTTTTACTCTACACTTCTGCATTGAGTGGGCTGTGTGTGTGTGTATAGGTACTTAGGCAAAGGCCTCCCCGAGATTGTTACACCTTCGGTGCTTATCGCCAGCCCCTGGCCTATGGAGGTGGGCTTGGGGTAGTTTCGGTTTGAGATCGGTAGGGTTGGGTCATGACATCTATCACCTTTAAAGTAGCCCTGCACACCTCCTCATACTCACCCAGATCATCACTATCCCGCACCTGGACATCGGGATCAACCTGCACCTCTAATCCCTATGAAGTAATGATCACAGTTTACCTAAAATGGATCCAAAGACAGCACCCAAAATCCAAATGGACAATCCCATGGCATCCCAAGAAGAACGCTGGCCACAATTCAAACACCACCCTCTGTTTCCATCTGAACTCTTCTCCTACCAAAATCCACAGCCACTCCACTGGAGGTATTGAAACATCAACCTCAACACATACGCGAGGTAAAATAGGATGGAAAACCACTGTCGTGTGATCATTAAAGCATAAAAATCATTCAAACATATTCCCTATTATACATATAATATAAGGGGTCTAGAAAGGGAGTGGTAGATTGGGAAAGTTTACCCACACCGCTGACGAAGGTGGGTCTCGATTCATGATGAACACTGAAGACCATCGAAAGAGATGAAATATGCATCTGTTGAAGATAATTAATCCTAGTGTATTTAGGAAATTAGGCACATAGCACATTAAATTTATACATGGATATAACAAAATTATTGAAAAATTCCTAAACATGCTTCTAAAAATTCGTTGTTCTTCTAAAATTTCACGGGATAACCTGGGGACATACATATGAAAGAGGTGAGATATAAAGCCCAATAAGGGAATAACCAAATAATAACATGATGAAATTATTACATGTTATTCAATAATCATTTAAATGGTACATAAAATGGATGTGAATCATAAACTTGAACATCGAAGCATGATATATGATGATAACATAAAGGCAACATGGGAATGTGGTAACAACATAAAACATGACATCATAAACACAAGTCAAGGATAACCACCAAGATAACATAACATAGTGTTATTAGATTAACCTTAAATGAACCATACATGTAATCTAATGAGATTAAAACACAACCTAATTCATTGGAGGGATATATAATTCCGAGCCCACCCATCACTTTCATACCATGCACATGCATAAGTGTTCCATATAGATCATTCAATATAGTATCATATTTCACCACATTTAATTACATGATTAAGAATTTTGAGATACATAAATTTAAGTAAACTATAAATAAAGTATAGGTACATCTAGGTTAATATACTTGAGTGTAAATTGGGATGAGTATTCACAAAATAAATGTTTGGCATGGAAAGTCACAGGATAATTTCGATAGCATAATGGGGGTAATAAAAGGTTCATGGGAGGTCATAATGAGAGTGAAAGGGGTATATTTTCACTTGGAAATCATAAGTTATGTAATATGGATATGTAATAACATATTGAAATATGAAAAATTGGTAATAAAAAGGCATAAGATAATAAGGTTCTTGAATAAAGAGGAGAAGGAGAAGATCCCTTACCATGAGAGGGTGTTTCCAAAAGCATGGGAGGAGATTATTGAGAGATTTGGGGAACCTTGGTAGGGATATAAAATGTTAATAATATATTATATTAATTATATAATGGTTTTGATCGAATATTAATGGGATCTTTGGTGGGTTAATATAGGAAAATAGAGGGGACTTCTTTATTATTTCCCAAACTTAATTTTTCAGACTCTATACAATAAAGTATTTAAAATTACAAACCTTCCAATGGTTTTTGCCCATGGTTTCAACCAAACTGAAGTGTTTTTCATTATTTTACAAGTTTAAGAACTTATCTCTTTAAAATATTACCCTTGGTGATACAGAAGTGAGTCATGTTCATAAAAAATTGATTTTAAAACATCAATATATAACATAGGTTTTGGAGGATTCATAAAGGGTTTATAAAATTAATAAAATAACCTAAAAACACATTATTGTAAATAGTAAATATATATTTGGTCGTGGATACCCTTTATGATATATATTTCATCACTTTTGGGTCCTTAGGATGTCATAATACACACCGTATATTTATACCGTATTTAGTTTTGACCCAAAAATTCGAACATCTCTGAAAATCATGAAAAAATTACCGTTGAAAAATTTCAACATGTCAATTTAAAAAATAATGTTTATTTTATACAAAAAAATATCTAAGTATTATAATTTATAATTTTAAATTAAAAAACCACATTTATTAAAAAATACTATTTTTTTGACAATAATAGTTTTCCGACCATTATAAAAAATGTTTTTTACTTTATAAAATTATAATATCATTTATATTAAATAAAAAATATTTAATAAAAACATTTTATTAAAATAATATTTATTTCAAAAATTCTTGGATTCATTAAAATAGAGCATCTTGATTGAAACTATACATCTCACAAAAATACAATTTGTGTTTCATCATATCAAAATATAATTTTTATCAAATTCATTAACTAATCATTAAAAAGTAATAATAATAATAAATATAAATATAAAAATATAAAAATTAATACTGTTAGGTTCTTGAAACATAACCCCTCATTACACCAGCAAACACCATAAGGGTAATGTGTGCAATGGTGATATTTTCATGGGGTGGTTCGACATACATGGTTTGGTCCATGATCTTAATGAGCTTGAACTTCTCATATAAATGGTTTTTATCATGCTTTAACTATTGAATCTCAGCTTGGGATTGATCAAGATAAAATCCTAGTGATGCTATCTCCCTCAGAATCTCCGATAAATGGGTTTCATAAGGGGTGATCCTACTAGTCGATCCCATCACTTCTTTTGTTTGTATCAATTGGACTTTATCATAACCCTATATATATACTAATCATATGATCACTATTCAATGATAATATTATCAATGATTATGATTCTTAACAGTCCTTCAAATCCCACAAGATATAACTTATAACAGTCTAAAATAATCAAATAAGTGCATGTGTTTTCTATAACGACGTTATATAAAAAATCCATTTATTCATTCACAAAGGGAATTTAATTTATAAAAGTTTTAGGTCATTATAATAAATATCATGGTTTTGATAAGAAAAGAAAGATGTAATTCAAAGGAAATTCTAATAATAAAAACCATGGAGGGAAGAAGATGATCCTTCCATTATGCTCGAAGTGTGGAATAATACATGGATGGAATTGTCTTAATGGGATTAGTAAATTATTTATATTTGGAAATGAATCTCATTATGATATCGAATGTCAAAGTAACGAGAAGAATTTATCCAATGATGGAGGACAATCATTATAGAATAAACCACCCACACTTCAGTGTTTTAAATACAAGGAGCATGGGAATTATACCTTCCAGTGCTCAAATTTGAAGGTTAATAAAGATAATCGATGTTAGAAACCTCTTAATCCCATAAAAAAAGGGAAATCTCATGCAATAATAATTTATGATGTGGGTTATTATAATGAAGTGGTGAAAGGTACAATTGTTATCCACTCAAGAACTAATAATGTCTTATTTTATTCAGGATTTACCCACTATTTTATATTTGAATAATTTTCTAAGTGTATCACAATACCACCTCAATTATTAGATTTTGAATTAGTAGTGAAAACCCCTAATGGTATGATGATTTTATCTCAAGTCTATGATTCATATCCAGTTGAAGTTTTTGGGAATGTGATTCCTAAAAATCTCATTATTCTACCTCTAGTTGAATTTTATATTATCTTAGATCTAGATTGGATTTATTTACATAAATCTCACATTAATTTCCAAGGAAGTTAAGTCATGTTTGATATTACGAACCAACCTACGATCATATATTATGAACCAACCTATGATTTTATATCAGTGTGATGAAAAATATGAACTTCTGATGGAAATCACATCCATTATATGGATCTTGATTCTTATTCAATAGGGGTGTTTATCCTAGATGGTTGGAGAGAAACTCAACATAAAAGATATTCCTATTGTGTGGGAGTTTTATAATGTATTTCTAAAAGATTTTCCTAGTCTTCCATTGAATCATGAAGTTGATTTTTCAATAGAACTCATACCTAGTGCTATACCTATTTAAAAGAATCCATATAAAATAACCCTGATTAAGTTGCAGGAATTGAAGAAGAAACTCTAGGATAATCTAGACATGGGATTCATTTGGACAAGTGAATCATCTTGGGGGGAACTTATTATTTTTGTTAAGAATAAATATAGATCAATGTGACTATGTATTGATTATCAAGAACTTAACATGACCACTATAAAGAATGAGCATCCTCTACCCTGTGATTGAAACTATACATCTCACAAAAATACATTTTTTTGTTTCATCATATCAAAATATAATTTTTATCAAACTCATTAACTTATCATTAAAAAGTAATAATAATAATAAAATATAAATATAAAAATATACAAATTCATACTATTAGGGTCTTGAAACATAACCCCTCATTACACCAGCAAACACCCTTAGGGTAATGTGTGCGATGGTGATATTTTCATGGGGTGGTTCGACATACATGGTTTGGTCCATGATCTTGATGAGCTTGAAATTCTCCCATAAATGGTTTTTCTCATGATTTAACTATTAAATCTCATCTTGGGATTGATCAATAGAAAATCCTAGTGATTCTATCTCCCTTGTAATCTCTGATAAATGGGCTTCATAGGGTGTGATACTACTAGTTGATCCCATCACTTCTTTTGTTTGTATCAATTATACTTTATAATAACCCTATATATATACTAATAATATGATCACTGTTCAATGATCATATTATCAATGATTATGATTCTTAACAGTCCTTCAAATCCAACAATATATAACTTATAATAGTCTAAAATAATCAAATAAGTGCATGTGTTTTCTATAAAGACATTATATAAAAAAAACATTTATTCATTCACAAATTGAATTTAATTTATAAAAGTTTAGGTCATTATAATCAATATCATGGTTTTGATAAGAAAAGAAAGTTGAAATTCAAAGGAAATTATAATAATGAAAACCATGGAGGGAAGAAGATGAGCCTTCCATTATGCTCGAAGTGTGGAAGAATACATGGATAAAATTATCTTAATGGGATTAGTAAATGATTTATATTTGGAAATGAAGGTCTTTGTGAAATTAAATTTCAAAGTGATGGGAAGAAGTTAGCCAATGATGAAGGAAAATCATTATAGAATAAACCACCCACACTCCAGTGCTTCAAATACAAGGAGAATGGGAATTATACTTTCTAGTGCTCAAATTTGAAGGTTAATAATGATGATCGATGTCAGAAACCTCTTAATCCCATAAAAAAGGGAAATATCACGCAATCATAATTTATGATGTGGGTTATGATAATTAATTGGTGAAAGGTACAATTGTTAACCACTCAAGAATGACTAATGTCTTATTTTATTCAGGATTTACCCACTATTTTATTTCTGAATAATTTTCTAAGTGTATCGCAATACCACCTCAATTATTAGATTTTGAATTAGTAGTGAAAACCCCTAATGGTATGATGATTTCATCTCAAGTCTATGATTCATATCCATTTGAATTTTTTGGGAATGTGATTCCTAAAAATCTCATTATTCTAACTCTAGTTGAATTTTATATTATCTTAGATCTAGATTGGATTTATTTACATAAATCTCACATTAATTTACAAGGAAGTTAAGTCATGTTTGATATTAAGAACCAACCTATGATCATATATTAGGAACCAACCTATGATTGTATATCATTGTGATTCCAAATATGAACTTCTTATGGAAATCACATCCATTATATGGATCATGATTCTTATTCAATAGGGGTGTTTATCCTAGATGGTTGGAGAGAAAATCAACATCAAAGATATTCCTATTGCGTGGGAGTTTTTTAATGTATTTATAAAAGAGTTTCCTAGTCTTACATCGAATCATGAATTTGAGTTTTCAATATAACTCATACCCAGTGCTACACCTATTTAAAAGAATCTATATAAAATAACCCTGATTAAGTTGTAGGAATTGAAGAAGAAACTCCATGAGAATATTGAAAAAGGATTCATTTGGCCAAGTGCATCATCTTGGGGTGCACTTGTTCTTTTTGTTAAGAATAAATATAGATCAATGTGACTATGTATTGATTATCAAGAACTTAATAAGACCACTATAAAGAATGAGTATCCTCTACCCTATGATTGAAACTATACATCTCACAAAAATATAATTTGTGTTTCATCATATCAAAATATAATTTTTATCAAAATCATTAACTAATCGTTAAAAATTAATAATAATAATAAAATATAAATATAAAAATATACAAATTTATACTATTAGGGTCTTGAAACATATCCCCTCATTAAAGCAGCAAACACCCTAAGGGTAATGTGTGAGATGATGAGACTTTTATGGGGTGGTTTGATATACATGTTTTGGTCCATGATCTTGATGAGCTTGAATGTCTCTCATAAATGGTTTTTATCATGATTTAATTATTGAATCTCAGCTTGGGATTGATCAAGATAAAATCCTAGTGATGTTATCTCCCTCAAAATCTCCGATAAATGGGCTTCATAGGGTGTGATCCTACTAGTCGATCCCATCACTTATTTTTTTTTTGTATCAATTGGAATTTATCATAACCCTATATATATACTAATCATATGATCACTGTTCAATTATCATATTATCAATGATTATGATTCTTAACAGTACTTCAAATCCAAAAAGATATAACTTATAATAGTCTAAAATAATCAAATAAGTGCATGTGTTTTCTATAAAGACATTATATAAAAAATAAATTTATTCATTCACAAATGGAATTTCATTTATAAAAGTTTAGGTAATTACAATAAATATCAGGGTTTTGATAAGAAAACAAATATTCAATTCAAAGGAAATTATAATAATAAAAACCATGGAGGGAAGAAGATGAGCCTTCCATTATGCTCGAAGTGTGGAAGAATACATGGATGAAATTGTATTAATGGGATTAATAAATGATTTATATTTGGAAATGAAGGTCATTGTGAAATCTAATGTCTAAGTGATGGGAAGAAGTTAGCCAATGATGGAGGTAAATCATTATAGAATAAACCACCCACACTCTAGTGTTTCAAATACAAGGATCATGGGCATTATAATTTCCAGTGCTCAAATTTGAAGGTTAATAATGATGATCGATGTCAGAAACCTCTTAATCCCATAAAAAAGGGATATCTCATACAATCATAATTTATGATGCGGGTTATGATAATGAAGTGGTGAAAGGTGCAATTTTCATCCACTCAATAACTACTAATATCTTATTTTATCCAGGATTTACCCACTATTTTATATCTGAATAATTTTCTAAGTGTATCACAATACCACCTCAATTATTAGATTTTGAATTAGTATTGAAAACCCCTAATGTTATGATGATTTTATCTCAATTCTATGATTCATATCCAGTTGAAGTTTTTAGGAATGTGATTCCTAAAAGTCTCATTATTGTACCTCTAGTTTAATTTTATATTATCTTAGATCTATATTGGATTTATTTACATAAATATCACATTAATTTATAAGGAAGTTAAGTCTTTTTTGATATTATGAACCAACCTATGATCATATATTACGAACCAACTTATGATTGTATATTAGCATGATTACAAATATGAACTTCTGATGGAAATCACATCCATTATGTGGATATTGATTCTTATTCAATATGGGTGTTTATCCTAGATGGTTGGAGAGAAAATCAACATCAAAGATATTCCTATTGTGTGGGATTTTTTTAATGTATTTCTAAAAGAGTTTCCTAATTTTCCATCAAATAATGAAGTTGAGTTTTAAATAGAACTCATACCTAGTGCTACACCTATTTAAAATAATACATATAAAATAACCCTGATTAAGTTGTAGGAATTGAAGAAGAAACTCTAGGAGAATATTGACAAGGGATTCATTCGGCCAAGTGCATCATCTTGGGGTGCACCTGTTATTTTTGTTAAGAATAAAGATAGATCAATGTGACTATGTATTTATTATCAAGAACTTAACAAGACCACTATAAATAATGAGTATCCTCTACCCTATATTGATGACTTATTTAATCAACTGTGTAGATCTCAATACTTTTTCAAGACTGAACTTTGTTCTAGATATCATCAATTGAGGGTCAAAAAATAGGATATACCCAAGAAAAAATTTCATACAGGGTGTGAACACTATAAATTTATTGTGATTCTATTTAGTCTTACTAATACCCATTACATATTCATTAATTTAATCAATAGAGTCTTTATATATTACCTTGATCACTTTTTGGTAGTCTTTATAGATGATATTATTATATATTCAAATGGAACGAAAGAGAATGAATATCAATTGAAGATTGTGCTGAAGAACTTAAGGAATGAGAAGCTGTATGAAAAATTTACAAATTGTGTATTTTGGCTACAAAAAGTTTCATTTTTGGATCATATAATCTCAAAAAAGGGTATATAAATGGATCCATCAAAGATAGAAGTCATTAAAAATTAGTCCAAACCAACCATTGTGAATGAGATCCATAGTTTTATTGGTATTTTTAGATATTATCAATTATTTTTGGAGAATTTATCATGAATGTCTAATCCACTGACCAAATTAACTCAAAAGGGAGCCAAGTTCTTTTATACAAATGTATGCAAAGAAAATTTAAAGGAACTAAGAGTATATTATCCAGTGCACCTTTTCTTACATTACCCTACATCTAAGAAGGGGTTTTGATCTATAATGACGCATAAAATAAGGGACTAGGATGCATCCTCATACAGAATGATATGGTGATAGAATATGACTTGTTCTAATTAAAGGTTCATGCAAAAAATTACCCAACTATTGATTTGGAGTTAGCTATGATAATTTTTGAATTAAAGATATAGAGACATTATCTTTATTGAGAAAGGTGTGATATATATATTGATCATAAAAGTTTAAACTATATATTCACTAAAAAATATTTGAATATGAACCATAGAATATGGTTGGAGTTGATTAAAGATTATGACTACTCAATACATTACCACCCTAGAAAAGAAAATAAGGCGGTTGATGCTTTGAGTCAAATGGATCACAATTGCTTATTTATGAAGATGATAAAAAAAGATCCAAAATTTCTATAATTTAAAAGGGTGGATTTATAAATCTTGAAAGAAGTGTAAAAATATTATCTTTCTCAAATGAGTGTTTAACTATCTATCCATGTGAGGATTAAAGAGGCATAGAAGGAAGATATAAACTGCATAAGAAGATCAAAAATTTTCCTGAGTTAAACCTTGATTATGATGGAATGATAAGGTTCAAGAAATGTGTATGTGTTCTATCCATACTAAATTTAAAGAATGATATATTGGATGAGGCTCATAGTTCATCATTATCTAAAGGCCATAATGATATTTTTATTTTAGTCGATCTCCTTACAAATTCATCACACTTTATTACTATTAGAGAATATTTCTATCTTGATCAAATTTCTAGAATATAAATTAAATAAGTGGTAAGGTTGCATGTAGTACCACATTCTATTATATCTGATCAGGATCTAAGGTTTACCTCAAAGTTCTAGTGAAGTCTTTAGTAGGATCTAGATACAGAGTTGAGTTCTAATACTACCTATCATCCTTGAAAATACGGTCAGTCTCATGAAACCATTCATAACATTAGAGGATATGATAAGATATTGTTTTATGGATTTCAAAATGTGGTTGAGATCAACACCTTCCTCTAGTTGAGTTTTCTTACAATAATAACTTTCACCCGAGCATTCAAATGGCTCCTTATAGAGCCCTATATAGAAATACGTATAGAATTACAATGTACATGGATAATATTGGTGAAGTAAATTTATTGGGACCTGAGCTAGATAAGGAAGTGGAAGAGAAATTAAGAGTTATTCAGTAGCATATCAAGGTAGCTCAGAGTCGATATAAAAGTTATTGACAATCATTGGAAAAATCTAGAATTTGAAGCAGGTGAGAAGGCATTTCTATGAATTTATCTAGGGAAGAAGGTTATGAGATTCAAAAAAAAGGAAAGTTGAGACCTATGTATATTAACCCCTTTAAGACTATTGATTTATTAGGGATGGTAGCATATCGCTTGGTACTTCCACCGAACCTCTCTCAAGTTCATGATGTGTTTCATGAATCTCTCTTAAATAAGTACATACCTAATACATCACATGTATTGAACTCAGAGCTCATACAACTAGATCATGATCTTTATTATGAAGAAAAATAGGTAAAAATCTCTGAGTTTAGAGATAAAGTGATACGGAACAAGACTAATCACCTAGATAAAGTTCTCTAGATGAATCAAAATTTCAAAGATGCTACTGGGGAACTTGAGGATGTGATGAAATGGATATATACACATTTGTTTATATCATAGTGATATAGTTTCATGGGAAAAAATCATTTTAAGGGTAGTAGAATATAACAACCAAAAATTTTATGATATATTTATATATAAATAAATTTTATTACTTTGATATCTTTCTTTATATGCAAAACTTAGTTTAAACAAACTACGATATACTATTGAAATATTATTATTTAATGTGATAGTTGTCGCCTCACTGTTGGATTGATGAGTATGAATAGGAATAACAAAATTATAAAAAATTTATGGTTTAAACATGCATAAATAAATTGATTGGTTATCAATTTATTAGTAATGAAAGTAAAAATCATTTAAAAGCAAAGGAGATATTTTTTTGAAAAACATTTTTTATGCACACAATGTGTTTTTATATTAATAAATTAAATTAATCACTATTGGTGAATTAATTTATTGAAATTTATATATTATATATTCAATCAAAAGTTTTAACATTTATCTAATATTTTTTCTAGGCATAAGATAAGAATAAATCCAGTTTTATGTTTAAAAATGTACTTTTCTAAAAAATGATTTCCATCATGTTTTGCACACTAATTTTAAAATGAATTTTTGTAACAAACCAAAATTTTATCAAAGTAATTTCTCCCTTATTATAGTAATTTAATATATTATAAATCATATAAAATCACTTATGTACCATAATAAAAATTTTATAAATGAAGAATTAATGAAATAAGAAGAATATCTAAAAGTTAAAGAACCTATACCGATTAAATAGTAACTTTACCTTAGGAATAGTAATATGACCCTTATGAATAGTAAAACAACAAAATAAATAGTAACCACACCCATTAAAGTATAAATAAAATTTAGGTATCTTATGAATAAAATTATGATATAATTATATCATAGTATAAGTAAACAAATGTTTTAAAAATTAAGTGTTGGTATTCTTTTATAAGTCATAAATATTTAATTACAATTTTATGATTAATTTAATAAATTAATAGAAAATTTATTTTCATAAAATATATTCATAAATTAATATTTTGATGACTTATTATTTTAATATAATTTTATGAGACCTTAAATAATATTTCAAAGTGTTGTAAAATTGGTATTTTCAAATAAATGATTATTTTGATTAAAAGTTAAATTTCTCATATTTAGAAAATTATTTTCATAAAATGGTGTCCATTTTTGAAATAAAAATTTCAAAATTTTCCAAGGTTGATTTTTTGGTAATTTTCCAAAATACTTCAATTTTCAGGTGAATAGTAAAAATACTGTTTTTCACATAACCGGTATATCTTAAATTACACCATTCATGATGTAATGGTGACATAATACTTTATATAACTTTAGGTCTAGCCATGTTTTATTTAATTTCTTAAATGGTTCCTTAAAATACAATAAACTCATTTTATAAACCTAAAAAGAACTTTCCAAAACCTAAAGTCAAAAGTGATTCCTTAAAATATCATTTTTCTCTTTCTTCACTTTCCTTTTATTAAATTAGTGAATTATAATTACAAATATGCTTTAAAGTCTAAAAATAATTATATTATATCAATATATTTTTTATATTATCAAGAAACTACTATTACAAGTCTAACCTTTGATATATTATTTTATTTAATATTTTATTCTAAAAATACCCCCTCCCCGAGTATAAATAATTCCCTTCCCTCCCCTTGGAAAACCACTCCTCCCAACAATTCCAAAGCCTAATATCTACCCAAATCCTCCCTCTCAATCCCCTTAGGATACCTAGGTACTTTTTGGAGTCCTCCAACTCCAATCATCAATGGAGTTATAGTTTCGTGCAAGAGAAGCTACACTGAGGAGAGAGTAAGTCTCTATTAAATCTTCTCTCCTTTCTTCTTATCTTTTCTTTTTTACCCACTCTATTTCAAAACCATATGCTAAAAAATTTATTATACAATAATTTAACATCATATCAATGATTTTAACCTAATTTAATTATCATATTAATGAAAAATATAAATGTCATACTTCCCTTTCCCGCTCTTTTAACAACGTCCCATTAAAGGCCAGTTAACCACCTACAGAGACGTTGCCAAGAAAATTATTATAACCACCTTCATGCATGGGAAATATAAATTATATATAATGTATTAATATAAAATTAAATTTATTCTATGATTTTGGAACTAATTATACTAATTTATAAATTACATTTAATAAAATAGTGAAATCATTATAAGATGGTAAATTTTTAAGTAAAATATGATATCAAAATGCTTTAATTTCATCAATGAAAATTAATAAATATAATACAATGAATATAATTGATAAATATTTTTATAAAACTACTATAACTAACTTATATATCATTGTCTTAATAAACATAAGTTTATTATTCAGGAGGCGCAAAAGAGATGAAATTAAGCGGGAATTAAGGTAAGAGGAATTCTTGAACCCAACTCTTTTTTTTGGGTTTTCCCTATTTCACCTCATTTTCAGTATGTATATTACTTAAAAATAATTTATTAATCATTATATTATCTTTTATGGGATATACATGTTTTATACTGGTTTTTATAACAAACATAATGTTTTCCAAAAGAACTCTTCTTTCAAAACACACCTTTTACTTCTAACTCAAGGTTGATGATTCTTATATCAAGTATGTTATTATAACTTTCATTTAGAAAACCAAAGTTTATGAATTTATTATTATAAGATGAAACACATTCCTTTCTATGGGTTATTTATGTTCACGATTGATATATGTTCTATGTGGCATGCATGATAATGTAAATGTTATGATGTGATGGGTGAACCCAGAATTATATAGCGCAATGTTAATATTATGATATGACATGTGTCCCCAGAATTATATAGCGCTCCAATGCATTGGGTAATGTGAATAACCCTCATGATTAAAGTGAAATATGTGTGAACATGATGCTATATTTTTACACAGCTACGTGCGGTAGTTGACCACTAAGACATGATGTTTCATTTTTATGCATTTCCACATTCCAAGTATTCTATTAATCCTTCCTCTCATGATTATAATCCTATATCTATGTTATGATAATGATTATTCTCAACCCATGTTATATTATTTCATTTTTGTATCTATCCTCTTATTGGGATTTTAGGTCACCCCTTCTTGATATATATCCTCAGATGATTACTTGTACTAAGGAGAATTCAAGAACCGATAAGAAGCTAGAGAATAAAGAATTAAATAAATATTTATGTTTTATGTTGTAAATGTTATGTATGATCCTATTTTTTCCAAGACACTAAACCTTTGGATCCTGGTCATGTAATGCTTTTATGTTGTTTATCATTAAAATGAAATAGTAATGTAAGAAAAGAAAGGTTGCTATAGTTGTTATCAGAGAAATGTTTATTTAATTTGGGAATTAAGATTAGATAACCTTAGTGAAAAAACTTAGTGTGAGACTAAACATAGTTATCCCATAAGATATGATTTTATTGTTAATTGCACAAATGAATAAATCATTTATTCATGACTTATTATATTATGTTTTCTTCTAACCTTTTCTATTTTAGAAAATGGTGGGAACTAGGAGAAACTATACCAACAATCCATATGCGGGACAATATACCTGAAAAAAATCCCCAATGATTTGGGAGGTGGAGTTAAAAAATTCATGGTGATGCTTACCCAACTATATCAGGTTATAATGAATAACCTGAATAATGTGGAACATCCTCCTTCACCTAAGAGGGAGCAACTGGATATTGAGTGTTTTATGTGACAAAAACCACCGACATTTGGTGGATCTTTCAATCCACTAGTCACAGAATAGTGGGCCAACTCAATAGAGAAGAAATTTTCTCTGCTTTACTGTTCTGATATGGAGAAGTTGACCCTAACCATTTATCATCTAGATGGAGAGGCCGATCAATGGTGTGAGTTTATTAAGAACACCAAGCTGAGGGATGAAATTGAAGAGATGGAGTGGGAATACTTTAAGATAATGTTTCTTAATAATTATTTCCCTAAAACTCTTCGAACTAAGATGGAGAGAGAATTCATAAATCTGAAACAAAATAAAGGAGAATCTATCACATCCTATGAATCAAATTTCATAAGTCTTGGAAGGTACACTTCAGTTTTTTTATCTTCAATGATAGAAAAATTGATATATTATTTAGTGGTTTAAAGCCACACCTTTGAAATCCTCTAGAAATTTGAGACTTTGAGAGTTATAAATAAGTTGTTCGATGTGCTCTCAAAGTTGAGATTGAGTTTATAGAATGGTCCCATGGATATGGTGATAAGAAATGAAATATGGAGTTTCAAGCTGAAGTATTTGATGAGAAAGGTGGAAAGAAAACTCAACCACACACATGCCCAAAATGTAGGAAGAAACATCATGGGAACTGCCTCAAAGGGATGGAAAAATAATTCAAGTGTGGGAGAGAAGTCCACAAAGCTCATAAATGTCAAAAAGACATGAGAAGGCAAGAGAATGTGGTGAAGGAAAGGAGATCACCACCCATGGTCCAATGTTACAACTGTAGGGAGAAGGGCACTATGCAAGCCAGTGCACTAAACCTAGAGTTCTTGAGGGTAATCGGTGTCATCAACCACCAAATCCAAAGAACCAAGGGAAGGCTTATGCCATTACTAATGCGGTAGTGGATTAAGAAAATAAATTCATACAAGGTACACTTCCTATTAACTCAAGAATGGAAAAAGTATTATTTGATTCTGGTTCTATGCATTCTTTTACATCTTTCAAGTTTGCTAGAACTATAGAATCTAAGCTCCAAAACCTTGAAGTACATATATCTGTTAAAACACCAAGTGGTGTAATAATTATAACCCAAGTTTTGGAATCTTCCCTTGTTGGAGTATGTGGGAAGATTCTTTGATCAAATCTTATGATACTTACCTTGGTGAAATTCAACACCATGTTGGGAATGGATCGACTCTCATTATATAGAGCAAATATAAACTATTGGAAAAAGGAAATATATTTTCATATTCTGAACCATCCCATGATCCTCTATAAATGCAAGGAAGATCATGAATCTATTTTGAAAAATCCTTCAATAGTGTGGGTGGTGATTCCCTATGAAGAGGCATACCTCATTCAAATGGTCGAGTCAAAGGAAAGTGTCAACCTAGAGGAAATGTACATCATAAGGGAATACAATGATGTATTTCCTAAAGAGTTACTTAGACTTACCCCTAATCGTGATGTATAATTCTCAATAGAACTCATACCCGAAGCTAATCCTATCTCAAAGTGTTCCTATAGGATGAATCCTATCAAACTGGAGGAGTTAAAGAAGTAGTTTCAAGAGAATTTAGACAAATGGTTCATATGATCTAGTGCATCACCTTGGGGTGAAACAGTGCTCTTTGTTAAGAAGAAGGATGGATCAATACAGTTGTGTATCGATTATCAGGAACTCAATAAGATCACCATAAAGAACAAGTATCCTCTTTAGAGGATTGATGACTTATTCAATCAGTTGTGAGGATCTCAATACTTCTCAAAGATGGATCTTCATTCTGGATATCATCAACTTAAGGTGAAGAAGGAAGATATTCAAAAGACTTCCCTCGTATAAGGTATGTGAACTATTATTTTTTGGTGATGTACTTTAGACTTACTAATTACCATGCAATATTCATGGATTTGATGAATAGAGTCTTTAGAAATTACCTTGACTAATTTTTGCTAATGTTTATTAACAAATTTATCATCTACTCCACAAGATAAATGAGGAACATAAAGAACATCTAAGACTTGTGTTGGTGAAATTAAGGAAAGATAATTTGTATTCCAAGTTCAGCATGTGTGAATTTTGGATGCAGTAAGTCACATTCTTGGGACACGTGGTCACAAGTGAGGGAATTTCTGTGGACCCTTAAAAAAAGGCAATTGAGGAATGGGCCAGAACCTCTAGTGTCATGGGAATATATATTTTTCTTGAATTATATGGGTACTAACAATGTTTTTTGAGAAATTTATTATAATTTTAAAGTCTGATAACTAAGTTAACAAATAAATGGGTGAAGTTTTCTGGACATATGAATGTGAGGAAATCTTCAAAGAGCTAAAGAGAAGGCTAATCACTGCACCTGTACTCACATTACCAAAAAGTGGAGAAATATTTGTGAAATAAAGTGATGATTTAAATAAATTATTAGGTTGTGTACTCATGAAAAATGATAATGTGATAGCCTATTCCTCACAATAGTTGAAGATCCATGAGCAGAACTACCTGGCGCATGATTTGGAGTTAGCGGTTGTGATTTTTTCCTTGAAAATCTAGAGGCACTACCTCTATGGTGAGAAGTGTGATATATATACTGATCAAAAAAGATTAAAATATATATATTCACACAAAGGGATCTCAACATGTGTCAAAGGAGATGATTATAGCTAATCAAATACTACGATTTCTCTATTCACTATCATCCTGGAAAGGTGAACAAGGTAGCTGATGCTCTTAGTAGAAAAGAACCTGCCACTCTATCCATGCTGCAGATTGAGAAAGACCCTATATTCATGGATATGTAAATGATGGATTTTGAAATAATAATGGCATATAATACATTATACCTTGACCAAATGATTGTCTAACCATATATCCAATATAATATTAAGGAGGTACAAAGGGATGATCTGGAGTTACAAAAGAAGGTGAATGTAGTAAAGGAAGGGAAGCTACAAGAGTTCCATATCGACGATGATGCTATGATTCAGTTTGGAATGAGTATTTGTGTGCCTTCATCACTTGGTATAATGAAGGATCTATTGGATAATGCACATATCTCACCTTTCTCTATCCATCATAGGAGTATCAAGATGTACTGTGATCTTCGAGAACACTTCTTGCGGGAAAACACGAAGAAGAAGATTGTTGAGTATATATCAAGGTGCTTGATATGCCAGCAAGTTAAATCAGAGCAACAAAAGTCTAAAGGGATGATGCAACCATTGCCTATACCCATGTGTAAATGGGAGAATTTCACTATGTACTTTTTCATAGGACTCCCAAAGACAGCCAAAGGAAATAATGCGATATGGGTTATGGTGGACCGACTCACCAAGACTTCCCACTTTATCACTATTAGGGATGACCCATCTCTTGAAAAACTTGCAAAGATATATATGAAGGAAGTGGTGAAACTTCATGGAGTTCTACTCTCTATTATCTCTGATCCTAATCCAAGATTCACATATAAATTCTCGATGAGTCTTTAGCATGCTTTGAGTACTGAATTAAATTTTGGCACGACCTATCACCCCCAAACTGATGGAAAATCTAAAAGGACTATTCAGATGATCGAAGATATTCTAAGATCCTTCTATTTAGAATCCAAAGGGGGATGGGATCAACATATCCTATTGGTTGAGTTCTCATACAATAATTGCTTCCACTTGAGTATTCATATGACTCCATATAAAGCTTTGTATGGAAAGCGATGTAGAACTCCAACCTGTTGGGATGAAGTTGGTGAAAGAAAGCTACTTGGACCTGATATTGTGAAAGAGATGACAGAGAAGGTTCAAGTCATCCAGAAACATATTAAAGCTGCTTCGAGTCAGCAAAAGATCTATGTTGAAAATTTTCGGTGGGAATTGGAGTTCGATGTTTGAGATAAAGTCTTTCTTTGAATATCACTATGGAAGAGAGTCATGCGGTTTGGAAAGAAATAGAAGCTAAGCCCAAGGTAAATTGGCCCCTTTGAGATCCTTGACTTCATATGATACATGGACTATCGGCTTATAATTCCACCGAATATGGATCAATTTCATGATGTGTTTCATTTATCACTCCTAAGAAAGTACATACCAGATCCTTCAGATGTACTGAACTCAGAGGTGGTACAGCTGGAAGATAATCTCTCTTATGAGAAGCAGCTAGTAAAAATTATGGACCAGATAGATAAGGTTCTATGCAACATGACAACCAACCTTGTAAAAGTGTTGTGGAGAAACCATAAGTATGAAAAATAAACTTGGGAACTGAAGGAGGTGATGAAGGAAAAGTAACCTCACCTGTTTATGTAAAATGAAATTTTGAGGGTGAAATTTCAGAAGGGGGAAGAATGTAACTACCCAAACTTTTATCAATGGAATTTCTCCCTTATTATAGTAATTTCATATAGTATAAATCACATAAAATCACCTATAGACCATAATAAAAATTTTATAAATGAATAATTAATGAAATAAGAAGTATATATGGAAGTTAAGGAACCTATACTGATGAAATAATAACTTTACCTTAGGAATAGTAATATGGCCCTTATGAATAAAAAACCAAAAAAATGAATAGTAACCACACCCATTAAATTATAAATAAAATTTAGGCATCTTATAAATAAAATTATGATATAATTATATCATAGTTTAAGTAAACAAATTTTTTAAAAATTAAGCGTTGGTATTTTTTTGTAAGTTATAAATATTTAATTATAATTTTATGATTAATTTAATAAATTAAAATAAAATTTATTTTCATAAAATGTATTCATAAATTAATATTTTTATGTCTTATAATTTTAATATAATTTTATGAGACCTTAAATAATATTTCAAAGTGTTATAAAATTGGTTATAATTTTAAAATCAGTATTTTCAAATAAATGATTATTTTAATTAAAAATTAAATTTCTCATATTTAAAAAATTATTTTCATAAAATGGTTTCCATTTTTTAAATAATCACATCGAAATTTTTTAAGAGTGTTTTTTTTGTAATTTTCTTAAATACTTCAATTTTCAGGTGAATAGTAAAAATATTATTTTTCACATAACCGATATATCTTAAATTACATCATTCATGATGTAATGGTGAAATAATAATTTATAGATCTTTAGGTGCAGCCATGGTTTATTTAATTTCTTAAATGGTTCCTTAAAATATATTAAACTCATTTTATAAACCTAAAAATAACTTTTCAAAACCTAAAGTCAAAAGTGATTCCTTAAAATATCATTTTCTCTCTTTCTTCACTTTCCTTTTATTAAATTAATGAATTCGAATTATAAAGATGATTTAAAGTATAAAATTAATTATAGTATATTAATATATAATTTATATTATCAAGAAACTACCACTACGGGAAAAATAGGTATTTGCGACGGGATCCCATCGCAAATGGCCTTTTGCGACGGGGGCCCGCTGCAAATCGCCCGTTGCAGAAAATGCCGTCGCAACAACAATTATTTGCGACGGGCCCGTCGCTGAAGCTATTATTTGCGACGAGGATCCTTCCCGTCGCAAATAATACTCTGTATATTTGTAAAAGCTTTTAAAAAAAGTAATTGCGACGGGCCCCGTCGCAACAGTTATTTGCGATGGGCCCGTCGCAATTGCTTTTTTAAAAGAAAAAAATAAAAACCATTATTAAATTATTTTAATGGATATAATAATAATACTATTTGCGATGGACATAGTATCCAGTCGCAAATACTATAAAAAAAATAAAAAAAATTATTAAAAAATTATTTTATTTAATATAATAATAATACAATTATAATTCAAAAATAAAAAATAATAAAAAATTAATAAATGATTTTAATTAATATAATAATAGAATTATAATTCACAAATAAAAATAATAAATTATTAATAAATTATTTTAATTTATATAATAATAATAGAATTATAATTCAAAAATAAAAAATAATAGAATATTAATAAATGATTTAATTAATATAATAATATTAGAATTATAATTCATAAATAAAAAAAATATTAATAAGTTATTTTAATTAATATAAAAATAATAGAATTATTTTACATTCAAATATTAAAATAATTCAAATATTACAAAAAAAATATAATTAAATTATAATATTATAAAATTTTAATATATATATAAAATTTAATATTATAAAATATAAATAATATTATTATTCATATTAATATTGTTATTTCAAAATATAATATTATTAATATTTTATAATGAGACAGAAACTACGAATAGAAAAAAATTCATATTTTGATTTAACAAACTTTATAACATAAAAACAAACTCTAATCTGAAGGAGGGGGGGGGGGGAGGGGGGGATCTACAGATGCGGGTGGAGGAAACTCCATCCCTAAAGCATGAGTGAGTCGGCGCATGTACTTCATCTGCTCCTGGTGCTGCTGCTGCCACCGACTCATCTGCTCCTCGTACAACTGCTGCTAGCGTCGACGCTCCTCCTCATGCTGATGCTGCTGCTGACGCATCTGCTCATGCTCCTGTCGGAGACTCTCTATCAATGCAGTCTGAGATCGCAACTGATCCTCATACTGTGTAGCAGAAGAAGATGCACAAGCTCCTCTCGAGCTGGACGCCGACATCGCAACACTGCCATAATAATCTCCGGGAGTCAGTCGAGAGCTAATACCAACTACCCGGCCCTTCTCGAAGTCATACTGGGTGGCCTGCATCCATGCCGCCTCATCAAACTAACGGCCAGTGGTCTGATCTGATGACTCGGCCTGACTCTCAGGCCGAGTCTGTGACGCTGCGGCCTCATATGACTCCTGTAGTTGCAATTTAAAATTAAAATTGTGAATATATTATATGCAGTTAATTTTTAAACTTGAAAACAAATAATACTGACCACGATGTGATGCTGACGATCACCTATGAGCTCCCCAGTAGCAGGATCACTATACATCCTCTGATATACGTCGTACTCCGTAATGTCGGGGTGCTCGACAGCCTATAAGAATAAAAAATAAACTGTTAATATTTATAGTTATATAAAATATTTATAAATAATGTACGTACCAGATGCTGTCTATGAGTACTGAAAGAATGACTCCCAGCTCGATGAGTCACCTACTGTCTCCCCCAATTCTGCCTCCCCACCGATGATCTCCTCTGGAAGGCACCACTCAACCAGTGCGCACATAATCCATCCCATACATGGGATGAAATGTACTCTGGTCGGTGTGCTCTACATGACTCGTCAAAATCTGACACTCCTGCTTTCTTCATGGCAGCTTTTCTTAAATTGTGCAAAAATTGACGCAAGCGATCACGCATGGCCACCTCCCATGCCTTGTGGATGGCGTCACGCATTGTATCCTCGATCGGATACCATAAACCCTACAAATAAATCAAAATATCAAGTTAGAAAATGAAATAATTTTCAAAATAAAAATTATTTATTTACGTACGTACCAACCAATGGCCGAACATGGCCTGCTGCACATCAATGGGAATCTGCTCCCATGTGGTCCACGGCTGAGAGAAATAGTTGCGTAAAATAGCACTTCCCTGTCTGACTGCTATATGCGGAAAACTGTAAAAATAATAAACATTTATTATGTGAATAGATTAATGAAATCTTAGTCAAATCCACATATTATCACACAGGTTATCACACCTCCGTGTGCGTGGATCAAACCCAAGACGTGGACGTCGCTCGGGGACGGGGTCAGGAATCATCAATCGTGCAAGACCGCGCCCCCTCCGCGTACTCCCTGGAGTGCCTGCAGGCTGAGGGTCATCTGCCAGCAACTCATCCGCATCGAAATGCAGGTCAGCATCCGCCAACTCACGAAATGTCTCGTCGTCCATCTGAAACAGAAAATGTTAATGTTGTTAGCAAATAATTGATAATTACTATTATATATATATATATATATTATGATTGTATATAACTACCTTGGAATTCTATCAGTGTTCATCTTCATCATCATCTTCATATATGTCAATGTCATCTTCATATTCCTTCTCAACATCATTGATATCCATTCGAGTTCCAGTTGCTTCATCTCTTACCATTTCAAATTCATATGTGACATCATTAACATCATCGCCATCACCGACTCTTAAATGTGGGGTGTCGTCATCGATACTCATGTCTCTTTTTAAAAAAGATTGATTTTGATGACTCTCTTGAAAAACTTCAATTCTTTGCACATCAGTAAAAGCACATTCACTTTGACTAAACTGATTGTCTTGAATTTTGATTTTTATTACACTCCACCAATCAGTCAAGTCTCTTGATGTAGCACAGTACTTTGCGTAATAAACTTGATGTGCCTGTTGAGCCAATAAGAATGGTTCATTTACTGCGAGAACAATTTTACATTTAATATCGATGATTCCATGAGTCGGATGAACACGCACGACTCTCTCTGTATCCAACCACCGACATTTGAACATGGTTATGTAATGTTGTCCAAGATAACAGAGTTCAATGATTTCATCAAGTATGCCATAAAAGTCAACTTCATTTTCTCGATGATGAGATCCTCTCAAGCTAACTCCACTGTTCATTGTTTTTTCGATTCCACATATGCATGTGTGTGAAATAGAAATCCATTCACCACATATGCATTATAAGTTTTAACAAATTTTTAAGGTGGGTTACTCAATATACACAGTTGTTTGTCAATTTTATCAGCATGTTGAGACACCTGAAAAGTTGTGAAATAATTATCAATATAGTAAACTATACATTGAATGAGTTGCTAAAAGATAAAGAATTTATGTTAGCAGTTTTTGAAACCACTGAGAGAAATTTTTCAGTCGGCATTCTTTGAGAGCAGCTGCTGTAATTTGTGGAATTTGTTTCTTGATATGATTATCATACAACCTACAAAAACCAAAGTTATTTACTGTAACATAAATGATAGAATAAGTGATATAAACACTTACAATACAACTGATGTCATCTCTTCACAGTTGAGCAGAACATACGTATGAGCTCTGTGATGTTCATCATCCGAAAGCCAGCGTTCATAAACTCCACCAAAACCAAGCTCTGGTTGGTTAAAAACAGATAATTGATTGTCAATTTCATCAATATTCCTCTCGTTCCATCCCATTCGGTTTTGTTTTGAAGGATACTCAGATTCAAAATAATGGGAGCAGAAAAAAAATATTTCCTCTTGCAAATAAGCTTCTGCAATAGATCCTTCAACAGATGCTTTGTTTCGTACTTTTCTTTTCAATTTTTTCATGCATCTTTCAAATGGGTACATCCATCGAAACTGTACTGGACCACCACATTTGGCTTCATATGGCAAATGTAACATCAAATGTTCCATTAAGTCGAAGAAAGACGGCGAAAATATTTTTTCCAGTTTACATATAATTACAACAACATCTTCTTCAAGTTTGCATAGAGCATCATAATCTGCTATAGCCGCACAAATTTCCCGAAAAAAATGAGACATGTCTGTTATGGAATCCCAAATCACAGAATTCAACAGACCTCTTAATCCAATGGATAGAATTCTTTTCATTATAACATGACAATCATGACTTTTTAATCCAGTAATATGACCATTCTTTACACATCTACCCAAATTGGAAGCACAACCATCTGGAAGTCTCAAATCTGCAATACACTGACAAAATAATAAACGGTTTTCTTTAGACAGTGTATAAGATGCTTTTGGTTTCAGTAACCTTTCTGTTCTGACATTCTCAAACAGTTCCAGTTCTGGACGCCTGCAAATTTGGGCAAGATCTAAACGTGCATTTACATTGTCTTTGCTCTTTCCTGGCGTATCCAAAACTGTATGAAACAAATTATCAAAACAGTTCTTATCAATATGCATGACATCTAGCATGTGTCGGACCAAAAAATCAGACCAATATGGAAAATCCCAAAATATGCTACGTTTAATCCAATTGTGTTCTTTCCCAAAACCAGAAATTTTCTGTTGGTTTATTGTGTGACCAAAAGTGATGGGAGGTAATGAAAATACAACTGATTTTAACTCCAAACCTGATATCATTTTTGGAGGTCCATCCCTTTCAACTGTTCCTTTTCTGAAATGAGATCTGTTTCTGCGAAAAGGATGATCAGCTGGAAGAAATCTGCGATGACAATCAAAATAACAAGGTTTCTTTCCATGAATGAGCATAAATGCTTTGTTCTCTCCCATACAGTAAGGACATGATTTCTAACCATGTGTACTCCAGCCAGATAACATCCCATAAGCCGGGAAGTCACTAATTGTCCACATCAATGCTGCTCTCAGTATGAAATTCTGTTTCGTTGCAACATCATATATACTGACACCAGTACTCCATAATAAACTTAATTCATCGATCAATGGTTTCAAATAAACATCAATATTTTTCTTCGGATGTCCTGGAATTAGTAAAGTCAAAAAGATATATGGCTCCTTCATCAACATCCATGGAGGTAAATTGTACGGAGTTAAAAAAACAGGCCAACATGAATATTGACTACCATAAGACCCGAACGGACAGAAACCATCAGTGGAAAGGCCCAATCAAACATTTCTAGCTTCTAAAGCAAAGGATGTATGCACTCTATCAAAATGTTTCCATGAATCACCATCGACTGGATGATTCAAGATTTTATCGGTTGAAATATTCTCTTTATGCCATGACATCATTGTCGCTGTATTCTAAGACATGAATAAACGCTGAAGTCTGGATGTAAGCAGAAAATATCTCAACTGTTTTACAGGAATCAAACCAGACTTCCCATGTTGTCCTTCTTTATATATCAGTTACCCACATGTGGGACAACTATCCAATGACTCATTTTCCCCAGAATACAAAATGCAGTCATTTTAACATGCATGAATCTTATGACAAGTAAGTCCCAAATTTCGAACCAACCTCTTACTCTCATAGTAATTTGTAGGCAAAACATTTCCTTCGGGTAACAGTGTTTTAAGCAAAGAAAATATCTGGTCAAAACATGTGTTTGACATTCCGTTATCTGATTTGATAATCATAAATTTTGCAACTGCTTCTAATTTTCTCATCTTGCAGCCAGGATATAATGCATCCTCAGCAGACCTCAACAACTCATAAAATTCAGACGGTGCCAACTCAGGATTTGAAGCTATATCAGCCGGAGTTTCTGTATGTTGAACAGATGAACCTGCAACATCATGTACTAAATCTTGAAACCGAGATGGATCCAGAATCAAGTTGGTATCACCTGCTCTAGAACTGCGTTCACCATGTTGATACCAAAAAACATAATCTGGTTGAAAACCAAAATGCAAGAGATGTCCCCCCACTTTGTCAAACGTGTCAAACGTTCTCAATGCACATTTTCTACAAGGGCATTTTATTTTGCCTTCTGAAACAAATTCTGGATTTGATGCCGCAAATGATAAAAAAGTCTCCACACCCTCTACATATACTGGATTTAAACCAGAACCATTTGGATTTCTACATTGATTTATCCATATACGGTCACCTAATAATGATTGTTGACGACCTCGCTGTTCCATATTTTTCTATAAAATATAAAAGCATTACTGGTTTTGAATAATTTGTTAGAAAAAACACTCAAGCAAGGATAATTATAGAGTTTACTAATTATTGGTAATTATTACTAATTATTACTAATTATTGATAATTATTCCTAATTATCGGTAATTATTACTAATTATCGGTAATTATTGGTAATTATTGGTAATTATTACTAATTATTGGTAATTATTACTAATTATTGGTAATTATTGGTAATTATTCCTAATTATTGGTAATTATTCCTAATTATCGGTAATTATCGGCAATTATTGGTAATTATTGGTAATTATTGGTAATTATTACTAATTATTACTAATTATTGGTAATTATTACTAATTATTACTAATTATTGATAATTATTCCTAATTATTACTAATTATTGGTAATTATTGGTAATTATTGGTAATTATTGGTAATTATTGGTAATTATTGATAATTATTACTAATTATTGGTAATTATTACTAATTATTACTAATTATTACTAATTATTGGTAATTATCGGTAATTATTGGTAATTATTGGTAATTATTACTAATTATTGGTAATTATTACTAATTATTACTAATTATTGGTAAGTATTACTAATTATTACTAATTATTGGTAATTATTCATAATTATTGGTAATTATTCATAATTATTGGTAATTATTCCTAATTATTGGTAATTATAACTAATTATTGGTAATTATTACTAATTATTACTAATTATTACTAATTATTGGTAATTATTACTAATTATTGGTAATTATTACTAATTAGTACTAATTATTACTAATTATTACTAATAATTGGTAATTATTACTAATTATTACTAATTATTACGAATTATTGGTAATTATTACTAATTATTACTAATTATTACTAATTATTGGTAATTATTACTAATTATTACTAATTATTGGTAATTATTCCTAATTATTACTAATTATTACTAATTATTGGTAATTATTCCTAATTATTGGTAATTATTCCTAATTATTGGTAATTATTCCTAATTATTGGTAATTATTCCTAATTATTGGTAATTATCGGTAATTATTGATAATTATTGGTAATTATTACTAATTATTGGTAATTATTACTAATTATTGGTAATTATTACTAATTATTACTAATTATTGGTAATTATTCCCAATTATCGGTAATTATTACTAATTATCGGTAATTATTGGTAATTATTGGTAATTATTACTAATTATTGGTAATTATTGGTAATTATTCCTAATTATTGGTAATTATTCCTAATTATTGGTAATTATTGGTAATTATTGGTAATTATCGGTAATTATCGGTAATTATCGGTAATTATTGGTAATTATTGGTAATTATTACTAATTATTACTAATTATTTGTAATTATTACTAATTATTACTAATTATTGATAATTATTCCTAATTATTACTAATTATCGGTAATTATTGGTAATTATTGGTAATTATTGGTAATTATCGGTAATTATTACTAATTATTACTAATTATTGGTAATTATTCTTAATTATTGGTAATTATCAGTAATTATGGGTAATTATTGGTAATTATTACTAATTATTAGTAATCATTACTAATTATTGGTAATTATTACTAATTATTGGTAATTATTACTAATTATTGGTAATTATTACTAATTATTACTAATTATTGGTAATTATTCCTAATTATTACTAATTATTACTAATTATTTGTAATTATTACTAATTATTGGTAATTATTCCTAATTATTGGTAATTATTACTAATTATTGGTAATTATTCCTAATTATTGGTAATTATTACTAATTATTGGTAATTATTACTAATTATTGGTAATTATTGGTAATTATTACTAATTATTGGTAATTATTACTAATTATTACTAATTATTACTAATTATTGGTAATTATTACTAATTATTATTATTTATTACGAATTATTGGTAATTATTACGAATTATTGGTAATTATTACTAATTATTACTAATTATTGGTAATTATTACTAATTATTACTAATTATTGGTAATTATTCCTAATTATTACTAATTATTGGTAATTATTCCTAATTATTGGTAATTATTCCTAATTATTGGTAATTATTCCTAATTATTGGTAATTATTCCTAATTATTGGTAATTATCGGTAATTATTGATAATTATTGGTAATTATTACTAATTATTGGTAATTATTACTAATTATTGGTAATTATTACTAATGTTTCCTAATTATTACTAATTATTACTAATTATTACTAATTATTGGTAATTATTGCTAATTATTACTAATTATTACTAATTAGTGGTAATTATTAGTAATTATTACTAATTATTACTAATTATTACTAATTATTACTAATTATTGATAATTATTGATAATTATTACTAATTATTACTAATTATTGGTAATTATTCCTAATTATTACTAATTATTGGTAATTATTCCTAATTATTACTAATTATTACTAATTATTGGTAATTATTACTAATTATTGGTAATTATTCCTAATTATTGGTAATTATTCCTAATTATTGGTAATTATTCCTAATTATTGGTAATTATTCCTAATTATTGGTAATTATCGGTAATTATTTGTAATTATTGGTAATTATTGGTAATTATTACTAATTATTACTAATTATTGGTAATTATTACTAATTATTGGTAATTATTACTAATTATTGGTAATTATTACTAATTATTACTAATTATTGGTAATTATTACTAATTATTACTAATTATTACTAATTATTGGTAATTATTACTAATTATTGGTAATTATTCCTAATTATTGGTAATTATTACTAATTATTGGTAATTATTCCTAATTATTGGTAATTATTAAAAATTATTGGTAATTATTATTAATTATTTGTAATTATTACTAATTATTACTATTAATTACTAATTATTGGTAATTATTACTAATTATTATTAATTATTACGACTTATTGGTAATTATTACGAATTATTGGTAATTATTACTAATTATTGGTAATTATTACTAATTATTGGTAATTATTGGTAATTATTCCTAATTATTGGTAATTATTACTAATTATTGGTAATTATTCCTAATTATTGGTAATTATTCCTAATTATTGGTAATTATTCCTAATTATTGGTAATTATCGGTAATTATTGGTAATTATTGGTAATTATTGATAATTGTTGGTAATTATTACTAATTATTGGTAATTATTACTAATTATTGGTAATTATTACTAATTATTGGTAATTATTACTAATTATTCCTAATTATTACTAATTATTACTAATTATTACTAATTATTGGTAATTATTCCTAATTATTACTAATTATTACTAATTAGTGGTAATTATTAGTAATTATTACTAATTATTACTAATTATTACTAATTATTACTAATTATTGATAATTATTACTAATTATTACTAATTATTGGTAATTATTACTAATTATTGGTAATTATTACTAATTATTGGTAATTATTATTAATTATTACTAATTATTACTAATTATTCCTAGTTATTGCTAATTATTGGTAATTATTCATATAATTACCAATAATTAGGAATAATTACTAATAATTAGGAATAATAACATTATTAGTATATTTTATTATTAATATTAAAATAATATAATTTTCTATATTATATACAATTCTCCTTTCATCTGTGTGTTTTCTTTCTCCAGATACAAATATTACATGTGGAGACAGCAAACACACAGATGAAAGGAGAATTGTATATAATATAAAAAATTATATTATTTTAATATTAATAATAAAATATACTAATAATGTAATAATGTAATTATTCCTAATTATTGGTATTTATTACTAATTATTAGCATTTATTCTTAATTATTAAAAATTATTACTAATTATTCCTAATTACCATTAACTATGAACAATACTAATAATTTAAATTTATTAAGTAACAAAACAATGTAAACATAATTAAATTACAACTAATTAAGAATAATTGAAACTAATAAAAAATTTAAAATAAATATTAAATTAAAATGAAAATAAATACCTTTAAAATTGATCTGAGCTTGATCTCTGATCGTTCTTGAAAACTTCAATATCAACTTCGGAGAAAAAAATTAAACTTAAGAAACACTGAACTCTAGAAATAGAATTTTGAGAGAAGGAGAAGATGGAGTTTGAGAATAAATTGAAAAAAACGGATGGGAGTATTTATAGGTTAGATTAGTTGCGACAGGTCCATTTGCGACGGGATACTCGTCGCAAATAATATTATTTGCGACGGTACCCGTCGCAAATACCCTAACCATCATTTATTACGGTCAACAGTTAAATAGTTATTTGCGACGAGTCCCGTCGCAAATAACAACCTGCCGACATACTATTTGCGACGGGAGAATATTCCCGTCGCAAATACCTTTTACCGCCGCCAGTATTTGCGACGGGCAATAACCGCCCGTCGCAAATACATTTCCCGCGATTTGGCGCGCAAAGCGCGCCAGTTCTTTTGCGACGGGGAAAGCTAACCCGTCGCAAAAGACTACTTATTTGCGACGGGCAAATACCCCCGTCACAAATAAGTTTTTAACGAGGCTATTTGCGACGGGAATAAATCCCGTCACAAATAACCCGTCGCAAATACCCATTTTTCCCGTAGTGTACTATTACAAGTCCAACCTTTGATATATTATTTTATTTAATATTTTATTCTAAAAATACCCCTCCCCAAGTATAAATAACCCCTCTCCCTCCCCTTGGAAAACCACTACTCCCAACCATTCCAAAGACTAATCTCTAAAACAATTATCCCTCTAAATCCCCTTAGAATACCTAGGGATGTTCTGGAGTCCTTCAACTCCAATCACCGAGGGAGTTATAGTTTCATGCAAGAGAAGCTACACCGAGGAGACTGTAAGTCTCTATTAAATATGCTCTCTTTTCTTCTTCTCTTTTATTTTTACCCTCTCCCTTTCAAAACCATATGCTAAAAAATTTATTATATAGTAATTTAAAATTATATAAATTATGTTAACCTACTATAATTATCATATTAATGAAAGATATAAATTTCATACTTCCCTTTCCCGCTCTTTCAACAACGTTCTGTTAAAAGTCAATTAACGACCAACGAAGACGTTGCTAAGACAATTATTATAACTGCTATCATGAATGGATAATATAAATTATATTTAATATATTAATTTTTAATTACATATATTCTATGCTTATGGTACTAATTATAATAATTTATAAATTACATTTAACAAAATAGTGAAATCATTGCAAGATGAGAAATATTTAAGTAAAATATGATATCAAAACGCTTCAATTTCATCAAAGGAAAGTAATAAATATAATCCAATGAATATAATCGATAAATATTTTTATAAAATGACTATAATTCACTTTTGGATCATTATTTTAATAAACATAATTTTATTATTTAGGAGGCACAAAAGAGGCAAAATTAAGCGGGAATTAAGGTAAGGGGAATTCTTGAACCCAACTCTCTTTCTTTGGGTTTTCCCTCTTTCACCCAATTTTCAGTATGGATATTGCTTAAAAATAATTTCTTCATCATTATACTATCTTTTCCGGGATATACATTCTTTATACTAGATTTTATGACAAACATAATGTTTTCTAAAAGAACTCTTCTTTCAAAAGGCACCTTTTACTTCTAACTCAAGGTTGATGATTCTTATATCAAGTATGTTATTAACCCTTTCATTTGGAAACCCAAAGTTTATGAATTTATTCTTATTAGATGAAACCAATTCCTTTATATGTGTTATTTATTTTCATGATTGATATATGTTCTATGTGGCATGCATGATAATGTAAATGTTATGATGTGAAGGGTGCGCCCGGAATTATACAGCGCAATGTTAATGTTATGATGTAACAGGTACAACCAAAATTATATAGCACTCAAATTAATTGAGTAATGTGAAGAACCTCATGGGTAAAGTGAAATATGCATGAACATGATGCTAGCTTTGTTCACAACTATGTGTGGTAGTTGACCACTAAGACATGATGTTTCATTTTTATGCCTTGCCACATTCCTAGTCTTATCTTAATGCTTCCTCTCATGATTATGATCCTATTCTTATGTTATGATAATGATTATGCTTACCCCATGTTATATTGTTTCATTTTCTTATCTATCCTCTTACTGGGATTTTATCTCACCCCTTTTTGATGTATATCCTTAGGTGACTACCTGTACTAAGGAGAATTAAAGAGCTAATAAGAATCTAGAGAAGAAGGAATTAAATAAATGTTTATGTTTTATGTTGTAAATGTTATGTATTATCCTAGTTTTCCCAAGACCCTAAACCTTTTGATCCTGGTCATGTAATGATTTTAAGTTGTTTATCATTAAAATGATGTAATAGTAATGTAAGAAAAGTAGGGTTGCTACAATTTATACCACTTATTGAAATTGAATCTAGAAAAAATGGATTCCATATTTGGAATCATGAGATTCAAATTTGGTAAATAAGTCCCTTTTATTTTTGGTCATTATAAATAATAACCTTGGTAAATTTTTGTCACCTAGGTAAGGGTAAAACTTGTTAAATAGGGTTAAAACGTTAAAATTACTCTAAAACTTAAATTTATCTTATTGGATGAGCGGATTTTGAACATTATCATCAAAGTCTCAAAAATATGGTCACTTGGTTCTATTTTTCTTTGATTATGACCTTTATATTGTTTTGAGAGAAGGATAAATATAAAATGTAACTCTCTTGACTTTAATAAATCTAAATTTTTATTATATGAATAAAAAGAGGATAAGTTCAGTTCTAAATTTTTATTTAAAAGATGAATTATTATTTATTATGCTGATTTATTTCTAATTTTTTGTGATTGAATAACCACTTTAAATGTTTACGCAACACCAACATAATATTTATTCAATTAATAGAAAAATAAAATAAACAATTTTAAAAATATTAAAATTAATCTGATTTGAATGAATAATTTTTTATATGAATTTTATAGATGAATATAACATATTAGGGATGTGTGAAAGGTTTATATTTGAACTACATTACAATATTTATGTATTTAAAATCAAATCAAATTAATAGTGTCAAAAATGACATTAATGATATATTTTTTTCATAAAAATATTGTAAGAGGACAAGTATGTTGAAAAATGATAAAAAATTCCATCCAATAACCATTTATGAGCTAATTTTTCCCTTATAAGTAAAATTATAACCCTTTAATATTTAAAAATTCATTACCATGGTTAAGATTAAAATTGGTTAACCAAAGAGTTAAACCAAAATATAAGGTTTAAAATGACACCAAAACCTATATAAATTTATTTGGATGATGATATTTTAAATTTATCTTATTTTTATTCAATTATATAGCCGTTTGGAAGCATTCGTCTTGAGAATGAATTATTTATATTTGAATCTTTTTTGTAATTTCAAGTGTTTCCTTTCCCTCCCTTATAAAAGGACACCCTTCTCTCTTTTCTTTACACCACATTAATCCATATAGCTTGACCAAACGATAGATTTTTTTTAAACTTCCATAGCCAAAAATTAGAGGTTCTAGTATTCTTAAAAGACCATTCCAAGGGTCCTTAGGAAATGATCTCAAGGTGGTCTCCCAAAGAATAGGTAATCATATTACCCGACCTCTTTCAATTTATTTCTTATTATAACTACTCTAAATCTATGGTATTCATAATAAAATAATAAATTCAGTATTATAAATATATTAAAATTTTATTATGACTATAAACTACCATTATCCACCCTATTTTCCATCAGATGAGAAGTGAAAGTATCACTCGTGTGTAGGTGTGGACTACCACCATGACATAGCGACGCGATTCATTTTTCATCACCATCTTTCATGGAAGACTATTATGATGAGTTTAATGTTTATAAATGATATTAATTAAATCATTATGATACTATAATTATAATATCATATTTACCTTCTATTGGTTCCAGGTGCAGCAGAAGCGTGCGGTGGAGGGGGATATATTAAAAATTATTTTAATAATCATTGTCTAAAACCAAGAGCAATGATCTTACACAACAAATTTATAATTAATTATTTAATATTTGAAGAAATAAATACTCAGAATTAGGAAATTTATTTTTTGGTGAATGTTGATCATTTGAAAAGACCCTTTTAGATTACCTATGTTGCGCTGTGAGGATCGAAGGATAGAACCCCTCTAACATTGATCCACACACGAACCTATGATCTCCAAGAAACACCACTAAATCTCCGGGTGCTAGCACGGCAAGTCGAATAACTTGTATTGTTTGTTATTGATCACTCATTCTTTGGTTTTGAATAAATCTCTCTCACACTACTTGGTCTATATAGGTAGAGAGAAGAAGTATTTGAGAGAGAATTCATTCTGTGCACCAATTATTTATTCTCAATTTTAGATCATCCACACAATAGACACAACTATCTATTTATAGAGTTAGGATTTAGGTTAAAATATTATTTAATTATATGTTAGCTATTAAATAACATTTATTACCTTTAATAAACCCCATTACACATAATAATAATAATAATATTATTTTTTGATGCATTCCAACTTGCGTAATAACAAATATTATTTAACTGAATTGTTTATTAATATTTGTTATCAGACATGATATTGGTCAGTTTGAACTCCTATTTCATTTATTGAACACCTGAATAAATTTTTTATTCATAAATAAATATTTCATTCACATAACGATGAATAAATATTTATTAAATATTCAATAAAATAAATAAATATATTTTTATTAACATTTTGGTGAATAAATATTTATTTAATTTATGTGATCATTATAACATAAATAAAATTATTCCTCAGACTTGAGAATAATATTTATTTTATTAATTAAACTCAAATAGATTTTAATCAAGATCAATGGAAACCCTTAGTGTGTGACCCTCTAGGATTCTTTCTCATTAGCATTAGGTGAACTTGCATAAAGTCCAAGATGTCGAGCAATGGGTCAAGGCACCTAAGAGAAAGAACTTAATTTCACAACATAGAAAACCACATACAAACACTCACTATATAATATAATCCCATTTTCACAATATCTTATAAAGTAGGTTACACAATGATGTCATCAACCTATTTAAAAGAATCCATATAAAATAACCCTGATTAAGTTGCAGGAATTGAAGAAGAAACTCTAGGATAATCTAGACATGGGATTCATTTGGACAAGTGAATCATCTTGGGGGGAACTTATTATTTTTGTTAAGAATAAATATAGATCAATGTGACTATGTATTGATTATCAAGAACTTAACAAGACCACTATAAAGAATGAGCATCCTCTACCCTGTGATTGAAACTATACATCTCACAAAAATACATTTTTTTGTTTCATCATATCAAAATATAATTTTTATCAAACTCATTAACTTATCATTAAAAAGTAATAATAATAATAAAATATAAATATAAAAATATACAAATTCATACTATTAGGGTCTTGAAACATAACCCCTCATTACACCAGCAAACACCCTTAGGGTAATGTGTGCGATGGTGATATTTTCATGGGGTGGTTCGACATACATGGTTTGGTCCATGATCTTGATGAGCTTGAAATTCTCCCATAAATGGTTTTTCTCATGATTTAACTATTAAATCTCATCTTGGGATTGATCAATAGAAAATCCTAGTGATTCTATCTCCCTTGTAATCTCTGATAAATGGGCTTCATAGGGTGTGATACTACTAGTTGATCCCATCACTTCTTTTGTTTGTATCAATTATACTTTATAATAACCCTATATATATACTAATAATATGATCACTGTTCAATGATCATATTATCAATGATTATGATTCTTAACAGTCCTTCAAATCCAACAATATATAACTTATAACAGTCTAAAATAATCAAATAAGTGCATGTGTTTTCTATAAAGACATTATATAAAAAAAACATTTATTCATTCACAAATTGAATTTAATTTATAAAAGTTTAGGTCATTATAATCAATATCATGGTTTTGATAAGAAAAGAAAGTTGAAATTCAAAGGAAATTATAATAATGAAAACCATGGAGGGAAGAAGATGAGCCTTCCATTATGCTCGAAGTGTGGAAGAATACATGGATAAAATTATCTTAATGGGATTAGTAAATGATTTATATTTGGAAATGAAGGTCTTTGTGAAATTAAATTTCAAAGTGATGGGAAGAAGTTAGCCAATGATGAAGGAAAATCATTATAGAATAAACCACCCACACTCCAGTGCTTCAAATACAAGGAGAATGGGAATTATACTTTCTAGTGCTCAAATTTGAAGGTTAATAATGATGATCGATGTCAGAAACCTCTTAATCCCATAAAAAAGGGAAATATCACGCAATCATAATTTATGATGTGGGTTATGATAATTAATTGGTGAAAGGTACAATTGTTATACACTCAAGAATGACTAATGTCTTATTTTATTCAGCATTTACCCACTATTTTATTTCTGAATAATTTTCTAAGTGTATCGCAATACCACCTCAATTATTAGATTTTGAATTAGTAGTGAAAACCCCTAATGGTATGATGATTTCATCTCAAGTCTATGATTCATATCCATTTGATTTTTTTGGGAATGTGATTCCTAAAAATCTCATTATTCTAACTCTAGTTGAATTTTATATTATCTTAGATCTAGATTGGATTTATTTACATAAATCTCACATTAATTTACAAGGAAGTTAAGTCATGTTTGATATTAAGAACCAACCTATGATCATATATTAGGAACCAACCTATGATTGTATATCATTGTGATTCCAAATATGAACTTCTTATGGAAATCACATCCATTATATGGATCATGATTCTTATTCAATAGGGGTGTTTATCCTAGATGGTTGGAGAGAAAATCAACATCAAAGATATTCCTATTGCGTGGGAGTTTTTTAATGTATTTATAAAAGAGTTTCCTAGTCTTACATCGAATCACGAATTTGAGTTTTCAATATAACTCATACCCAGTGCTACACCTATTTAAAAGAATCTATATAAAATAACCCTGATTAAGTTGTAGGAATTGAAGAAGAAACTCCATGAGAATATTGAAAAAGGATTCATTTGGCCAAGTGCATCATCTTGGGGTGCACTTGTTCTTTTTGTTAAGAATAAATATAGATCAATGTGACTATGTATTGATTATCAAGAACTTAATAAGACCACTATAAAGAATGAGTATCCTCTACCCTATGATTGAAACTATACATCTCACAAAAATATAATTTGTGTTTCATCATATCAAAATATAATTTTTATCAAAATCATTAACTAATCGTTAAAAATTAATAATAATAATAAAATATAAATATAAAAATATACAAATTTATACTATTAGGGTCTTGAAACATATCCCCTCATTAAAGCAGCAAACACCCTAAGGGTAATGTGTGAGATGATGAGACTTTTATGGGGTGGTTCGATATACATGTTTTGGTCCATGATCTTGATGAGCTTGAATGTCTCTCATAAATGGTTTTTATCATGATTTAATTATTGAATCTCAGCTTGGGATTGATCAAGATAAAATCCTAGTGATGTTATCTCCCTCAGAATCTCCGATAAATGGGCTTCATAGGGTGTGATCCTACTAGTCGATCCCATCACTTCTTTTTTTTTTTTATATCAATTGGAATTTATCATAACCCTATATATATACTAATCATATGATCACTGTTCAATTATCATATTATCAATGATTATGATTCTTAACAGTACTTCAAATCCAAAAAGATATAACTTATAATAGTCTAAAATAATCAAATAAGTGCATGTGTTTTCTATAAAGACATTATATAAAAAATAAATTTATTCATTCACAAATGGAATTTCATTTATAAAAGTTTAGGTAATTACAATAAATATCAGGGTTTTGATAAGAAAACAAATATTCAATTCAAAGGAAATTATAATAATAAAAACCATGGAGGGAAGAAGATGAGCCTTCCATTATGCTCGAAGTGTGGAAGAATACATGGATGAAATTGTATTAATGGGATTAATAAATGATTTATATTTGGAAATGAAGGTCATTGTGAAATCTAATGTCTAAGTGATGGGAAGAAGTTAGCCAATGATGGAGGTAAATCATTATAGAATAAACCACCCACACTCTAGTGTTTCAAATACAAGGATCATGGGCATTATAATTTCCAGTGCTCAAATTTGAAGGTTAATAATGATGATCGATGTCAGAAACCTCTTAATCCCATAAAAAAGGGATATCTCATACAATCATAATTTATGATGCGGGTTATGATAATGAAGTGGTGAAAGGTACAATTTTCATCCACTCAATAACTACTAATATCTTATTTTATCCAGGATTTACCCACTATTTTATATCTGAATAATTTTCTAAGTGTATCACAATACCACCTCAATTATTAGATTTTGAATTAGTATTGAAAACCCCTAATGTTATGATGATTTTATCTCAATTCTATGATTCATATCCAGTTGAAGTTTTTAGGAATGTGATTCCTAAAAGTCTCATTATTGTACCTCTAGTTTAATTTTATATTATCTTAGATCTATATTGGATTTATTTACATAAATATCACATTAATTTATAAGGAAGTTAAGTCTTTTTTGATATTATGAACCAACCTATGATCATATATTACGAACCAACTTATGATTGTATATTAGCGTGATTACAAATATGAACTTCTGATGGAAATCACATCCATTTTGTGGATATTGATTCTTATTCAATATGGGTGTTTATCCTAGATGGTTGGAGAGAAAATCAACATCAAAGATATTCCTATTGTGTGGGATTTTTTTAATGTATTTCTAAAAGAGTTTCCTAATTTTCCATCAAATAATGAAGTTGAGTTTTAAATAGAACTCATACCTAGTGCTACACCTATTTAAAATAATACATATAAAATAACCCTGATTAAGTTGTAGGAATTGAAGAAGAAACTCTAGGAGAATATTGACAAGGGATTCATTCGGCCAAGTGCATCATCTTGGGGTGCACCTGTTATTTTTGTTAAGAATAAAGATAGATCAATGTGACTATGTATTTATTATCAAGAACTTAACAAGACCACTATAAATAATGAGTATCCTCTACCCTATATTGATGACTTATTTAATCAACTGTGTAGATCTCAATACTTTTTCAAGACTGAACTTTGTTCTAGATATCATCAATTGAGGGTCAAAAAATAGGATATACCCAAGAAAAAATTTCATACAGGGTGTGAACACTATAAATTTATTGTGATTCTATTTAGTCTTACTAATACCCATTACATATTCATTAATTTAATCAATAGAGTCTTTATATATTACCTTGATCACTTTTTGGTAGTCTTTATAGATGATATTATTATATATTCAAATGGAACGAAAGAGAATGAATATCAATTGAAGATTGTGCTGAAGAACTTAAGGAATGAGAAGCTGTATGAAAAATTTACAAATTGTGTATTTTGGCTACAAAAAGTTTCATTTTTGGATCATATAATCTCAAAAAAGGGTATATCAATGGATCCATCAAAGATAGAAGTCATTAAAAATTAGTCCAAACCAACCATTGTGAATGAGATCCATAGTTTTATTGGTATTTTTAGATATTATCAATTATTTTTGGAGAATTTATCATGAATGTCTAATCCACTGACCAAATTAACTCAAAAGGGAGCCAAGTTCTTTTATACAAATGTATGCAAAGAAAATTTAAAGGAACTAAGAGTATATTATCCAGTGCACCTTTTCTTACATTACCCTACATCTAAGAAGGGGTTTTGATCTATAATGACGCATAAAATAAGGGACTAGGATGCATCCTCATACAGAATGATATGGTGATAGAATATGACTTGTTCTAATTAAAGGTTCATGCAAAAAATTACCCAACTATTGATTTGGAGTTAGCTATGATAATTTTTGAATTAAAGATATAGAGACATTATCTTTATGGAGAAAGGTGTGATATATATATTGATCATAAAAGTTTAAACTATATATTCACTAAAAAATATTTGAATATGAACCATAGAATATGGTTGGAGTTGATTAAAGATTATGACTACTCAATACATTACCACCCTAGAAAAGAAAATAAGGCGGTTGATGCTTTGAGTCAAATGGATCACAATTGCTTATTTATGAAGATGATAAAAAAAGATCCAAAATTTCTATAATTTAAAAGGATGGATTTATAAATCTTGAAAGAAGTGTAAAAATATTATCTTTCTCAAATGAGTGTTTAACTATCTATCCATGTGAGGATTAAAGAGGCATAGAAGGAAGATATAAACTGCATAAGAAGATCAAAAATTTTCCTGAGTTAAACCTTGATTATGATGGAATGATAAGGTTCAAGAAATGTGTATGTGTTCTATCCATACTAAATTTAAAGAATGATATATTGGATGAGGCTCATAGTTCATCATTATCTAAAGGCCATAATGATATTTTTATTTTAGTCGATCTCCTTACAAATTCATCACACTTTATTACTATTAGAGAATATTTCTATCTTGATCAAATTTCTAGAATATAAATTAAATAAGTGGTAAGGTTGCATGTAGTACCACATTCTATTATATCTGATCAGGATCTAAGGTTTACCTCAAAGTTCTAGTGAAGTCTTTAGTAGGATCTAGATACAGAGTTGAGTTCTAATACTACCTATCATCCTTGAAAATACGGTCAGTCTGATGAAACCATTCATAACATTAGAGGATATGATAAGATATTGTTTTATGGATTTCAAAATGTGGTTGAGATCAACACCTTCCTCTAGTTGAGTTTTCTTACAATAATAACTTTCACCCGAGCATTCAAATGGCTCCTTATAGAGCCCTATATAGAAATACGTATAGAATTCCAATGTACATGGATAATATTGGTGAAGGAAATTTATTGGGACCTGAGCTAGATAAGGAAGTGGAAGAGAAATTAAGAGTTATTCAGTAGCATATCAAGGTAGCTCAGAGTCGATATAAAAGTTATTGACAATCATTGGAAAAATCTAGAATTTGAAGCAGGTGAGAAGGCATTTCTATGAATTTATCTAGGGAAGAAGGTTATGAGATTCAAAAAAAAGGAAAGTTGAGACCTATGTATATTAACCCCTTTAAGACTATTGATTTATTAGGGATGGTAGCATATCGCTTGGTACTTCCACCGAACCTCTCTCAAGTTCATGATGTGTTTCATGAATCTCTCTTAAATAAGTACATACCTAATACATCACATGTATTGAACTCAGAGCTCATACAACTAGATCATGATCTTTATTATGAAGAAAAATAGGTAAAAATCTCTGAGTTTAGAGATAAAGTGATACGGAACAAGACTAATCACCTAGATAAAGTTCTCTAGATGAATCAAAATTTCAAAGATGCTACTGGGGAACTTGAGGATGTGATGAAATGGATATATACACATTTGTTTATATCATAGTGATATAGTTTCATGGGAAAAAATCATTTTAAGGGTAGTAGAATATAACAACCAAAAATTTTATGATATATTTATATATAAATAAATTTTATTACTTTGATATCTTTCTTTATATGCAAAACTTAGTTTAAACAAACTACGATATACTATTGAAATATTATTATTTAATGTGATAGTTGTCGCCTCACTGTTGGATTGATGAGTATGAATAGGAATAACAAAATTATAAAAAATTTATGGTTTAAACATGCATAAATAAATTGATTGGTTATCAATTTATTAGTAATGAAAGTAAAAATCATTTAAAAGCAAAGGAGATATTTTTTTGAAAAACATTTTTTATGCACACAATGTGTTTTTATATTAATAAATTAAATTAATCACTATTGGTGAATTAATTTATTGAAATTTATATATTATATATTCAATCAAAAGTTTTAACATTTATCTAATATTTTTTCTAGGCATAAGATAAGAATAAATCCAGTTTTATGTTTAAAAATGTACTTTTCTAAAAAATGATTTCCATCATGTTTTGCACACTAATTTTAAAATGAATTTTTGTAACAAACCAAAATTTTATCAAAGTAATTTCTCCCTTATTATAGTAATTTAATATATTATAAATCATATAAAATCACTTATGTACCATAATAAAAATTTTATAAATGAAGAATTAATGAAATAAGAAGAATATCTAAAAGTTAAAGAACCTATACCGATTAAATAGTAACTTTACCTTAGGAATAGTAATATGACCCTTATGAATAGTAAAACAACAAAATAAATAGTAACCACACCCATTAAAGTATAAATAAAATTTAGGTATCTTATGAATAAAATTATGATATAATTATATCATAGTATAAGTAAACAAATGTTTTAAAAATTAAGTGTTGGTATTCTTTTATAAGTCATAAATATTTAATTACAATTTTATGATTAATTTAATAAATTAATAGAAAATTTATTTTCATAAAATATATTCATAAATTAATATTTTGATGACTTATTATTTTAATATAATTTTATGAGACCTTAAATAATATTTCAAAGTGTTGTAAAATTGGTATTTTCAAATAAATGATTATTTTGATTAAAAGTTAAATTTCTCATATTTAGAAAATTATTTTCATAAAATGGTGTCCATTTTTGAAATAAAAATTTCAAAATTTTCCAAGGGTGATTTTTTGGTAATTTTCCAAAATACTTCAATTTTCAGGTGAATAGTAAAAATATTGTTTTTCACATAACCGGTATATCTTAAATTACACCATTCATGATGTAATGGTGACATAATACTTTATATAACTTTAGGTCTAGCCATGTTTTATTTAATTTCTTAAATGGTTCCTTAAAATACAATAAACTCATTTTATAAACCTAAAAAGAACTTTCCAAAACCTAAAGTCAAAAGTGATTCCTTAAAATATCATTTTTCTCTTTCTTCACTTTCCTTTTATTAAATTAGTGAATTATAATTACAAATATGCTTTAAAGTCTAAAAATAATTATATTATATCAATATATTTTTTATATTATCAAGAAACTACTATTACAAGTCTAACCTTTGATATATTATTTTATTTAATATTTTATTCTAAAAATACCCCCTCCCCGAGTATAAATAATTCCCTTCCCTCCCCTTGGAAAACCACTCCTCCCAACAATTCCAAAGCCTAATATCTACCCAAATCCTCCCTCTCAATCCCCTTAGGATACCTAGGTACTTTTTGGAGTCCTCCAACTCCAATCATCAATGGAGTTATAGTTTCGTGCAAGAGAAGCTACACTGAGGAGAGAGTAAGTCTCTATTAAATCTTCTCTCTTTTCTTCTTATCTTTTCTTTTTTACCCACTCTATTTCAAAACCATATGCTAAAAAATTTATTATACAATAATTTAACATCATATCAATGATTTTAACCTAATTTAATTATCATATTAATGAAAAATATAAATGTCATACTTCCCTTTCCCGCTCTTTTAACAACGTCCCATTAAAGGCCAGTTAACCACCTACAGAGACGTTGCCAAGAAAATTATTATAACCACCTTCATGCATGGGAAATATAAATTATATATAATGTATTAATATAAAATTAAATTTATTCTATGATTTTGGAACTAATTATACTAATTTATAAATTACATTTAATAAAATAGTGAAATCATTATAAGATGGTAAATTTTTAAGTAAAATATGATATCAAAATGCTTTAATTTCATCAATGAAAATTAATAAATATAATACAATGAATATAATTGATAAATATTTTTATAAAACTACTATAACTAACTTATATATCATTGTTTTAATAAACATAAGTTTATTATTCAGGAGGCGCAAAAGAAATGAAATTAAGCGGGAATTAAGGTAAGAGGAATTCTTGAACCCAACTCTTTTTTTTGGGTTTTCCCTATTTCACCTCATTTTCAGTATGTATATTACTTAAAAATAATTTATTAATCATTATATTATCTTTTATGGGATATACATGTTTTATACTGGTTTTTATAACAAACATAATGTTTTCCAAAAGAACTCTTCTTTCAAAACACACCTTTTACTTCTAACCCAAGGTTGATGATTCTTATATCAAGTATGTTATTATAACTTTCATTTAGAAAACCAAAGTTTATGAATTTATTATTATAAGATGAAACACATTCCTTTCTATGGGTTATTTATGTTCACGATTGATATATGTTCTATATGGCATGCATGATAATGTAAATGTTATGATGTGATGGGTGAACCCAGAATTATATAGCGCAATGTTAATATTATGATATGACATGTGTCCCCAGAATTATATAGCGCTCCAATGCATTGGGTAATGTGAATAACCCTCATGATTAAAGTGAAATATGTGTGAACATGATGCTATATTTTTACACAGCTACGTGCGGTAGTTGACCACTAAGACATGATGTTTCATTTTTATGCATTTCCACATTCCAAGTATTCTATTAATCCTTCCTCTCATGATTATAATCCTATATCTATGTTATGATAATGATTATTCTCAACCCATGTTATATTATTTCATTTTTGTATCTATCCTCTTATTGGGATTTTAGGTCACCCCTTCTTGATATATATCCTCAGATGATTACTTGTACTAAGGAGAATTCAAGAACCGATAAGAAGCTAGAGAATAAAGAATTAAATAAATGTTTATGTTTTATGTTGTAAATGTTATGTATGATCCTATTTTTTCCAAGACACTAAACCTTTGGATCCTGTTCATGTAATGCTTTTATGTTGTTTATCATTAAAATGAAATAGTAATGTAAGAAAAGCAAGGTTGCTATAGTTGTTATCAGAGAAATGTTTATTTAATTTGGGAATTAAGATTAGATAACCTTAGTGAAAAAACTTAGTGTGAGACTAAACATAGTTATCCCATAAGATATGATTTTATTGTTAATTGCACAAATGAATAAATCATTTATTCATGACTTATTATATTATGTTTTCTTCTAACCTTTTCTATTTTAGAAAATGGTGGGAACTAGGAGAAACTATACCAACAATCCATATGCGGGACAATATACCCGAAAAAAATCCCCAATGATTTGGGAGGTGGAGTTAAAAAATTCATGGTGATGCTTACCCAACTATATCAGGTTATAAAGAATAACCTGAATAATGTGGAACATCCTCCTTCACCTAAGAGGGAGCAACTGGATATTGAGTGTTTTATGTGACAAAAACCACCGACATTTGGTGGATCTTTCAATCCACTAGTCACAGAATAGTGGGCCAACTCAATAGAGAAGAAATTTTCTCTGCTTTACTGTTCTGATATGGAGAAGTTGACCCTAACCATTTATCATCTAGATGGAGAGGCCGATCAATGGTGTGAGTTTATTAAGAACACCAAGCTGAGGGATGAAATTGAAGAGATGGAGTGGGAATACTTTAAGATAATGTTTCTTAATAATTATTTCCCTAAAACTCTTCGAACTAAGATGGAGAGAGAATTCATAAATCTGAAACAAAATAAAGGAGAATCTATCACATCCTATGAATCAAATTTCATAAGTCTTGGAAGGTACACTTCAGTTTTTTTATCTTCAATGATAGCAAAATTGATATATTATTTAGTGGTTTAAAGCCACACCTTTGAAATCCTCTAGAAATTTGAGACTTTGAGAGTTATAAATAAGTTGTTCGATGTGCTCTCAAAGTTGAGATTGAGTTTAGAGAATGGTCCCATGGATATGGTGATAAGAAATGAAATATGGAGTTTCAAGCTGAAGTATTTGATGAGAAAGGTGGAAAGAAAACTCAACCACACACATGCCCAAAATGTAGGAAGAAACATCATGGGAACTGCCTCAAAGGGATGGAAAAATAATTCAAGTGTGGGAGAGAAGTCCACAAAGCTCATAAATGTCAAAAAGACATGAGAAGGCAAGAGAATGTGGTGAAGGAAAGGAGATCACCACCCATGGTACAATGTTACAACTGTAGGGAGAAGGGCACTATGCAAGCCAGTGCACTAAACCTAGAGTTCTTGAGGGTAATCGGTGTCATCAACCACCAAATCCAAAGAACCAAGGGAAGGCTTATGCCATTACTAATGCGGTAGTGGATTAAGAAAATAAATTCATACAAGGTACACTTCCTATTAACTCAAGAATGGAAAAAGTATTATTTGATTCTGGTTCTATGCATTCTTTTACATCTTTCAAGTTTGCTAGAACTATAGAATCTAAGCTCCAAAACCTTGAAGTACATATATCTGTTAAAACACCAAGTGGTGTAATAATTATAACCCAAGTTTTGGAATCTTCCCTTGTTGGAGTATGTGGGAAGATTCTTTGATCAAATCTTATGATACTTACCTTGGTGAAATTCAACACCATGTTGGGAATGGATCGACTCTCATTATATAGAGCAAATATAAACTATTGGAAAAAGGAAATATATTTTCATATTCTGAACCATCCCATGATCCTCTATAAATGCAAGGAAGATCATGAATCTATTTTGAAAAATCCTTCAATAGTGTGGGTGGTGATTCCCTATGAAGAGGCATACCTCATTCAAATGGTCGAGTCAAAGGAAAGTGTCAACCTAGAGGAAATGTACATCATAAGGGAATACAATGATGTATTTCCTAAAGAGTTACTTAGACTTACCCCTAATCGTGATGTATAATTCTCAATAGAACTCATACCCGAAGCTAATCCTATCTCAAAGTGTTCCTATAGGATGAATCCTATCAAACTGGAGGAGTTAAAGAAGTAGTTTCAAGAGAATTTAGACAAATGGTTCATATGATCTAGTGCATCACCTTGGGGTGAAACAGTGCTCTTTGTTAAGAAGAAGGATGGATCAATACAGTTGTGTATCGATTATCAGGAACTCAATAAGATCACCATAAAGAACAAGTATCCTCTTTAGAGGATTGATGACTTATTCAATCAGTTGTGAGGATCTCAATACTTCTCAAAGATGGATCTTCATTCTGGATATCATCAACTTAAGGTGAAGAAGGAAGATATTCAAAAGACTTCCCTCGTATAAGGTATGTGAACTATTATTTTTTGGTGATGTACTTTAGACTTACTAATTACCATGCAATATTCATGGATTTGATGAATAGAGTCTTTAGAAATTACCTTGACTAATTTTTGCTAATGTTTATTAACAAATTTATCATCTACTCCACAAGATAAATGAGGAACATAAAGAACATCTAAGACTTGTGTTGGTGAAATTAAGGAAAGATAATTTGTATTCCAAGTTCAGCATGTGTGAATTTTGGATGCAGTAAGTCACATTCTTGGGACACGTGGTCACAAGTGAGGGAATTTCTGTGGACCCTTAAAAAAAGGCAATTGAGGAATGGGCCAGAACCTCTAGTGTCATGGGAATATATATTTTTCTTGAATTATATGGGTACTAACAATGTTTTTTGAGAAATTTATTATAATTTTAAAGTCTGATAACTAAGTTAACAAATAAATGGGTGAAGTTGTCTGGACATATGAATGTGAGGAAATCTTCAAAGAGCTAAAGAGAAGGCTAATCACTGCACCTGTACTCACATTACCAAAAAGTGGAGAAATATTTGTGAAATAAAGTGATGATTTAAATAAATTATTAGGTTGTGTACTCATGAAAAATGATAATGTGATAGCCTATTCCTCACAATAGTTGAAGATCCATGAGCAGAACTACCTGGCGCATGATTTGGAGTTAGCGGTTGTGATTTTTTCCTTGAAAATCTAGAGGCACTACCTCTATGGTGAGAAGTGTGATATATATACTGATCAAAAAAGATTAAAATATATATATTCACACAAAGGGATCTCAACATGTGTCAAAGGAGATGATTATAGCTAATCAAATACTACGATTTCTCTATTCACTATCATCCTGGAAAGGTGAACAAGGTAGCTGATGCTCTTAGTAGAAAAGAACCTGCCACTCTATCCATGCTGCAGATTGAGAAAGACCCTATATTCATGGATATGTAAATGATGGATTTTGAAATAATAATGGCATAGAATACATTATACCTTGACCAAATGATTGTCTAACCATATATCCAATATAATATTAAGGAGGTACAAAGGGATGATCTGGAGTTACAAAAGAAGGTGAATGTAGTAAAGGAAGGGAAGCTACAAGAGTTCCATATCGACGATGATGCTATGATTCAGTTTGGAATGAGTATTTGTGTGCCTTCATCACTTGGTATAATGAAGGATCTATTGGATAATGCACATATCTCACCTTTCTCTATCCATCATAGGAGTATCAAGATGTACTGTGATCTTCGAGAACACTTCTTGCGGGAAAACACGAAGAAGAAGATTGTTGAGTATATATCAAGGTGCTTGATATGCCAGCAAGTTAAATCAGAGCAACAAAAGTCTAAAGGGATGATGCAACCATTGCCTATACCCATGTGTAAATGGGAGAATTTCACTATGTACTTTTTCATAGGACTCCCAAAGACAGCCAAAGGAAATAATGCGATATGGGTTATGGTGGACCGACTCACCAAGACTTCCCACTTTATCACTATTAGGGATGAACCATCTCTTGAAAAACTTGCAAAGATATATATGAAGGAAGTGGTGAAACTTCATGGAGTTCTACTCTCTATTATCTCTGATCCTAATCTAAGATTCACATATAAATTCTCGATGAGTCTTTAGCATGCTTTGAGTACTGAATTAAATTTTGGCACGACCTATCACCCCCAAACTGATGGAAAATCTAAAAGGACTATTCAGATGATCGAAGATATTCTAAGATCCTTCTATTTAGAATCCAAAGGGGGATGGGATCAACATATCCTATTGGTTGAGTTCTCATACAATAATTGCTTCCACTTGAGTATTCATATGACTCCATATAAAGCTTTGTATGGAAAGCGATGTAGAACTCCAACCTGTTGGGATGAAGTTGGTGAAAGAAAGCTACTTGGACCTGATATTGTGAAAGAGATGACAGAGAAGGTTCAAGTCATCCAGAAACATATTAAAGCTGCTTCGAGTCAGCAAAAGATCTATGTTGAAAATTTTCGGTGGGAATTGGAGTTCGATGTTTGAGATAAAGTCTTTCTTTGAATATCACTATGGAAGAGAGTCATGCGGTTTGGAAAGAAATAGAAGCTAAGCCCAAGGTAAATTGGCCCCTTTGAGATCCTTGACTTCATATGATACATGGACTATCGGCTTATAATTCCACCGAATATGGATCAATTTCATGATGTGTTTCATTTATCACTCCTAAGAAAGTACATACCAGATCCTTCAGATGTACTGAACTCAGAGGTGGTACAGCTGGAAGATAATCTCTCTTATGAGAAGCAGCTAGTAAAAATTATGGACCAGATAGATAAGGTTCTATGCAACATGACAACCAACCTTGTAAAAGTGTTGTGGAGAAACCATAAGTATGAAAAATAAACTTGGGAACTGAAGGAGGTGATGAAGGAAAAGTAACCTCACCTGTTTATGTAAAATGAAATTTTGAGGGTGAAATTTCAGAAGGGGGAAGAATGTAACTACCCAAACTTTTATCAATGGAATTTCTCCCTTATTATAGTAATTTCATATAGTATAAATCACATAAAATCACCTATAGACCATAATAAAAATTTTATAAATGAATAATTAATGAAATAAGAAGTATATATGGAAGTTAAGGAACCTATACTGATGAAATAATAACTTTACCTTAGGAATAGTAATATGGCCCTTATGAATAAAAAACCAAAAAAATGAATAGTAACCACACCAATTAAATTATAAATAAAATTTAGGCATCTTATAAATAAAATTATGATATAATTATATCATAGTTTAAGTAAACAAATTTTTTAAAAATTAAGCGTTGGTATTTTTTTGTAAGTTATAAATATTTAATTATAATTTTATGATTAATTTAATAAATTAAAATAAAATTTATTTTCATAAAATGTATTCATAAATTAATATTTTTATGTCTTATAATTTTAATATAATTTTATGAGACCTTAAATAATATTTCAAAGTGTTATAAAATTGGTTATAATTTTAAAATCAGTATTTTCAAATAAATGATTATTTTAATTAAAAATTAAATTTCTCATATTTAAAAAATTATTTTCATAAAATGGTTTCCATTTTTTAAATAATCACATCGAAATTTTTTAAGAGTGTTTTTTTTGTAATTTTCTTAAATACTTCAATTTTCAGGTGAATAGTAAAAATATTATTTTTCACATAACCGATATATCTTAAATTACATCATTCATGATGTAATGGTGAAATAATAATTTATAGATCTTTAGGTGCAGCCATGGTTTATTTAATTTCTTAAATGGTTCCTTAAAATATATTAAACTCATTTTATAAACCTAAAAATAACTTTTCAAAACCTAAAGTCAAAAGTGATTCCTTAAAATATCATTTTCTCTCTTTCTTCACTTTCCTTTTATTAAATTAATGAATTCGAATTATAAAGATGATTTAAAGTATAAAATTAATTATAGTATATTAATATATGATTTATATTATCAAGAAACTACCACTACGGGAAAAATGGGTATTTGCGACGGGATCCCATCGCAAATGGCCTTTTGCGACGGGGGCCCGCTGCAAATCGCCCGTTGCAGAAAATGCCGTCGCAACAACAATTATTTGCGACGGGCCCGTCGCTGAAGCTATTATTTGCGACGGGGATCCTTCCCATCGCAAATAATACTCTGTATATTTGTAAAAGCTTTTAAAAAAAGTAATTGCGACGGGCCCCGTCGCAACAGTTATTTGCGATGGGCCCGTCGCAATTTCTTTTTTAAAAGAAAAAAATAAAAACCATTATTAAATTATTTTAATGGATATAATAATAATACTATTTGCGATGGACATAGTATCCCGTCGCAAATACTATAAAAAAAATAAAAAAAATTATTAAAAAATTATTTTATTTAATATAATAATAATACAATTATAATTCAAAAATAAAAAATAATAAAAAATTAATAAATGATTTTAATTAATATAATAATAGAATTATAATTCACAAATAAAAATAATTAATTATTAATAAATTATTTTAATTTATATAATAATAATAGAATTATAATTCAAAAATAAAAAATAATAGAATATTAATAAATGATTTAATTAATATAATAATATTAGAATTATAATTCATAAATAAAAAAAATATTAATAAGTTATTTTAATTAATATAAAAATAATAGAATTATTTTACATTCAAATACTAAAATAATTCAAATATTACAAAAAAAATATAATTAAATTATAATATTATAAAATTTTAATATATATATAAAATTTAATATTATAAAATATAAATAATATTATTATTCATATTAATATTGTTATTTCAAAATATAATATTATTAATATTTTATAATGAGACAGAAACTACGAATAGAAAAAAATTCATATTTTGATTTAACAAACTTTATAACATAAAAACAAACTCTAATCTGAAGGAGGGGGGGGAGGGGGGGATCTACAGATGCGGGTGGAGGAAACTCCATCCCTAAAGCATGAGTGAGTCGGCGCATGTACTTCATCTGCTCCTGGTGCTGCTGCTGCCACCGACTCATCTGCTCCTCGTACAACTGCTGCTAGCATCGACGCTCCTCCTCATGCTGATGCTGCTGCTGACGCATCTGCTCATGCTCCTGTCGGAGACTCTCTATCAATGTAGTCTGAGATCGCAACTGATCCTCATACTGTGTAGCAGAAGAAGATGCACAAGCTCCTCTCGAGCTGGACGCCGACATCGCAACACTGCCATAATAATCTCCGGGAGTCAGTCGAGAGCTAATACCAACTACCCGGCCCTTCTCGAAGTCATACTGGGTGGCCTGCATCCATGCCGCCTCATCAAACTGACGGCCAGTGGTCTGATCTGATGACTCGGCCTGACTCTCAGGCCGAGTCTGTGACGCTGCGGCCTCATATGACTCCTGTAGTTGCAATTTAAAATTAAAATTGTGAATATATTATATGCAGTTAATTTTTAAACTTGAAAACAAATAATACTGACCACGATGTGATGCTGACGATCACCTATGAGCTCCCCAGTAGCAGGATCACTATACATCCTCTGATATACGTCGTACTCCGTAATGTCGGGGTGCTCGACAGCCTATAAGAATAAAAAATAAACTGTTAATATTTATAGTTATATAAAATATTTATAAATAATGTACGTACCAGATGCTGTCTATGAGTACTGAAAGAATGACTCCCAGCTCGATGAGTCACCTACTGTCTCCCCCAATTCTGCCTCCCCACCGATGATCTCCTCTGAAAGGCACCACTCAACCAGTGCGCACATAATCCATCCCATACATGGGATGAAATGTACTCTGGTCGGTGTGCTCTACATGACTCGTCAAAATCTGACACTCCTGCTTTCTTCATGGCAGCTTTTCTTAAATTGTGCAAAAATTGACGCAAGCGATCACGCATGGCCACCTCCCATGCCTTGTGGATGGCGTCACGCATTGTATCCTCGATCGGATACCATAAACCCTACAAATAAATCAAAATATCAAGTTAGAAATGAAATAATTTTCAAAATAAAAATTATTTATTTACGTACGTACCAACCAATGGCCGAACATGGCCTGCTGCACATCAATGAGAATCTGCTCCCATGTGGTCCACGGCTGAGAGAAATAGTTGCGTAAAATAGCACTTCCCTGTCTGACTGCTATATGCGGAAAACTGTAAAAATAATAAACATTTATTATGTGAATAGATTAATGAAATCTTAGTCAAATCCACATATTATCACACAGGTTATCACACCTCCGTGTGCGTGGATCAAACCCAAGACGTGGACGTCGCTCGGGGACGGGGTCAGGAATCATCAATCGTGCAAGACCGCGCCCCCTCCGCGTACTCCCTGGAGTGCCTGCAGGCTGAGGGTCATCTGCCAGCAACTCATCCGCATCGAAATGCAGGTCAGCATCCGCCAACTCACGAAATGTCTCGTCGTCCATCTGAAACAGAAAATGTTAATGTTGTTAGCAAATAATTGATAATTACTATTATATATATATATATATTATGATTGTATATAACTACCTTGGAATTCTATCAGTGTTCATCTTCATCATCATCTTCATATATGTCAATGTCATCTTCATATTCCTCCTCAACATCATTGATATCCATTCGAGTTCCAGTTGCTTCATCTCTTACCATTTCAAATTCATATGTGACATCATTAACATCATCGCCATCACCGACTCTTAAATGTGGGGTGTCGTCATCGATACTCATGTCTCTTTTTAAAAAAGATTGATTTTGATGACTCTCTTGAAAAACTTCAATTCTTTGTACATCAGTAAAAGCACATTCACTTTGACTAAACTGATTGTCTTGAATTTTGATTTTTATTACACTCCACCAATCAGTCAAGTCTCTTGATGTAGCACAGTACTTTGCGTAATAAACTTGATGTGCCTGTTGAGCCAATAAGAATGGTTCATTTACTGCGAGAACAATTTTACATTTAATATCGATGATTCCATGAGTCGGATGAACACGCACGACTCTCTCTGTATCCAACCACCGACATTTGAACATGGTTATGTAATGTTGTCCAAGATAACAGAGTTCAATGATTTCATCAAGTATGCCATAAAAGTCAACTTCATTTTCTCGATGATGAGATCCTCTCAAGCTAACTCCACTGTTCATTGTTTTTTCGATTCCCCATATGCATGTGTGTGAAATAGAAATCCATTCACCACATATGCATTATAAGTTTTAACAAATTTTTAAGGTGGGTTACTCAATATACACAGTTGTTTTTCAATTTTATCAGCATGTTGAGACACCTAAAAAGTTGTGAAATAATTATCAATATAGTAAACTATACATTGAATGAGTTGCTAAAAGATAAAGAATTTATGTTAGCAGTTTTTGAAACCACTGAGAGAAATTTTTCATTCGGCATTCTTTGAGAGCAGCTGCTGTAATTTGTGGAATTTGTTTCTTGATATGATTATCATACAACCTACAAAAACCAAAGTTATTTACTGTAACATAAATGATAGAATAAGTGATATAAACACTTACAATACAACTGATGTCATCTCTTCACAGTTGAGCAGAACATACGTATGAGCTCTGTGATGTTCATCATCCGAAAGCCAGCGTTCATAAACTCCACCAAAACCAAGCTCTGGCTGGTTAAAAACAGATAATTGATTGTCAATTTCATCAATATTCCTCTCGTTCCGTCCCATTCGGTTTTGTTTTGAAGGATACTCAGATTCAAAATAATGGGAGCAGAAAAAAGATATTTCCTCTTGCAAATAAGCTTCTGCAATAGATCCTTCAACAGATGCTTTGTTTCGTACTTTTCTTTTCAATTTTTGCATGCATCTTTCAAATGGGTACATCCATCGAAACTGTACTGGACCACCACATTTGGCTTCATATGGCAAATGTAACATCAAATGTTCCATTAAGTCGAAGAAAGACGGCGAAAATATTTTTTCCAGTTTACATATAATTACAACAACATCTTCTTCAAGTTTGCATAGAGCATCATAATCTGCTATAGCCGCACAAATTTCCCGAAAAAAATGAGACATGTCTGTTATGGAATCCCAAATCACAGAATTCAACAGACCTCTTAATCCAATGGATAGAATTCTTTTCATTATAACATGACAATCATGACTTTTTAATCCAGTAATATGACCATTCTTTACACATCTACCCAAATTGGAAGCACAACCATCTGGAAGTCTCAAATCTGCAATACACTGACAAAATAATAAACGGTTTTCTTTAGACAGTGTATAAGCTGCTTTTGGTTTCAGTAACCTTTCTGTTCTGACATTCTCAAACAGTTCCAGTTCTGGACGCCTGCAAATTTGGGCAAGATCTAAACGTGCATTTACATTGTCTTTGCTCTTTCCTGGCGTATCCAAAACTGTATGAAACAAATTATCAAAACAGTTCTTATCAATGTGCATGACATCTAGCATGTGTCGGACCAACAAATCAGACCAATATGGAAAATCCCAAAATATGCTACGTTTAATCCAATTGTGTTCTTTCCCAAAACCAGAAATTTTCTGTTGGTTTATTGTGTGACCAAAAGTGATGGGAGGTAATGAAAATACAACTGATTTTAACTCCAAACCTGATATCATTTTTGGAGGTCCATCCCTTTCAACTGTTCCTTTTCTGAAATGAGATCTGTTTCTGCGAAAAGGATGATCAGCTGGAAGAAATCTGCGATGACAATCAAAATAACAAGGTTTCTTTCCATGAATGAGCATAAATGCTTTGTTCTCTCCCATACAGTAAGGACATGATTTCTAACCATGTGTACTCCAGCCAGATAACATCCCATAAGCCGGGAAGTCACTAATTGTCCACATCAATGCTGCTCTCAGTATGAAATTCTGTTTCGTTGCAACATCATATATACTGACACCAGTACTCCATAATAAACTTAATTCATCGATCAATGGTTTCAAATAAACATCAATATTTTTCTTCGGATGTCCTGGAATTAGTAAAGTCAAAAAGATATATGGCTCCTTCATCAACATCCATGGAGGTAAATTGTACGGAGTTAAAAAAACAGGCCAACATGAATATTGACTACCATAAGACCCGAACGGACAGAAACCATCAGTGGAAAGGCCCAATCAAACATTTCTAGCTTCTAAAGCAAAGGATGTATGCACTCTATCAAAATGTTTCCATGAATCACCATCGACTGGATGATTCAAGATTTTATCGGTTGAAATATTCTCTTTATGCCATGACATCATTGTCGCTGTATTCTAAGACATGAATAAACGCTGAAGTCTGGATGTAAGCAGAAAATATCTCAACTGTTTTACAGGAATCAAACCAGACTTCCCATGTTGTCCTTCTTTATATATCAGTTACCCACATGTGGGACAACTATCCAATGACTCATTTTCCCCAGAATACAAAATGCAGTCATTTTAACATGCATGAATCTTATGACAAGTAAGTCCCAAATTTCGAACCAACCTCTTACTCTCATAGTAATTTGTAGGCAAAACATTTCCTTCGGGTAACAGTGTTTTAAGCAAAGAAAATATCTGGTCAAAACATGTGTTTGACATTCCGTTATCTGATTTGATAATCATAAATTTTGCAACTGCTTCTAATTTTCTCATCTTGCAGCCAGGATATAATGCATCCTCAGCAGACCTCAACAACTCATAAAATTCAGACGGTGCCAACTCAGGATTTGAAGCTATATCAGCCGGAGTTTCTGTATGTTGAACAGATGAACCTGCAACATCATGTACTAAATCTTGAAACCGAGATGGATCCAGAATCAAGTTGGTATCACCTGCTCTAGAACTGCGTTCACCATGTTGATACCAAAAAACATAATCTGGTTGAAAACCAAAATGCAAGAGATGTCCCCCCACTTTGTCAAACGTGTCAAACGTTCTCAATGCACATTTTCTACAAGGGCATTTTATTTTGCCTTCTGAAACAAATTCTGGATTTGATGCCGCAAATGATAAAAAAGTCTCCACACCCTCTACATATACTGGATTTAAACCAGAACCATTTGGATTTCTACGTTGATTTATCCATATACGGTCACCTAATAATGATTGTTGACGACCTCGTTGTTCCATATTTTTCTATAAAATATAAAAGCATTACTGGTTTTGAATAATTTGTTAGAAAAAACACTCAAGCAAGGATAATTATAGAGTTTACTAATTATTGGTAATTATTACTAATTATTACTAATTATTGATAATTATTCCTAATTATCGGTAATTATTACTAATTATCGGTAATTATTGGTAATTATTGGTAATTATTACTAATTATTGGTAATTATTACTAATTATTGGTAATTATTGGTAATTATTCCTAATTATTGGTAATTATTCCTAATTATCGGTAATTATCGGCAATTATTGGTAATTATTGGTAATTATTGGTAATTATTACTAATTATTACTAATTATTGGTAATTATTACTAATTATTACTAATTATTGATAATTATTCCTAATTATTACTAATTATTGGTAATTATTGGTAATTATTGGTAATTATTGGTAATTATTGGTAATTATTGATAATTATTACTAATTATTGGTAATTATTACTAATTATTACTAATTATTACTAATTATTGGTAATTATCGGTAATTATTGGTAATTATTGGTAATTATTACTAATTATTGGTCATTATTACTAATTATTACTAATTATTGGTAAGTATTACTAATTATTACTAATTATTGGTAATTATTCATAATTAAGAGTAATTATTCATAATTATTAGTAATTATTCCTAATTATTGGTAATTATAACTAATTATTGGTAATTATTACTAATTATTACTAATTATTACTAATTATTGGTAATTATTACTAATTATTGGTAATTATTACTAATTATTACTAATTATTACTAATTATTACTAATAATTGGTAATTATTACTAATTATTACTAATTATTACGAATTATTGGTAATTATTACTAATTATTACTAATTATTACTAATTATTGGTAATTATTACTAATTATTACTAATTATTGGTAATTATTCTTAATTATTACTAATTATTACTAATTATTGGTAATTATTCCTAATTATTGGTAATTATTCCTAATTATTGGTAATTATTCCTAATTATTGGTAATTATTCCTAATTATTGGTAATTATCGGTAATTATTGATAATTATTGGTAATTATTACTAATTATTGGTAATTATTACTAATTATTGGTAATTATTACTAATTATTACTAATTATTGGTAATTATTCCCAATTATCGGTAATTATTACTAATTATCGGTAATTATTGGTAATTATTGGTAATTATTACTAATTATTGGTAATTATTGGTAATTATTCCTAATTATTGGTAATTATTCCTAATTATTGGTAATTATTGGTAATTATTGGTAATTATCGGTAATTATCGGTAATTATCGGTAATTATTGGTAATTATTGGCAATTATTGGTAATTATTACTAATTATTACTAATTATTTGTAATTATTACTAATTATTACTAATTATTGATAATTATTCCTAATTATTACTAATTATCGGTAATTATTGGTAATTATTGGTAATTATTGGTAATTATCGGTAATTATTACTAATTATTACTAATTATTGGTAATTATTCCTAATTATTGGTAATTATCAGTAATTATGGGTAATTATTGGTAATTATTACTAATTATTACTAATCATTACTAATTATTGGTAATTATTACCTATTATTGGTAATTATTACTAATTATTGGTAATTATTACTAATTATTACTAATTATTGGTAATTATTCCTAATTATTACTAATTATTACTAATTATTTGTAATTATTACTAATTATTGGTAATTATTCCTAATTATTGGTAATTATTACTAATTATTGGTAATTATTCCTAATTATTGGTAATTATTACTAATTATTGGTAATTATTACTAATTATTGGTAATTATTGGTAATTATTACTAATTATTGGTAATTATTACTAATTATTACTAATTATTACTAATTATTGGTAATTATTACTAATTATTATTATTTATTACGAATTATTGGTAATTATTACGAATTATTGGTAATTATTACTAATTATTACTAATTATTGGTAATTATTACTAATTATTACTAATTATTGGTAATTATTCCTAATTATTACTAATTATTGGTAATTATTCCTAATTATTGGTAATTATTCCTAATTATTGGTAATTATTCCTAATTATTGGTAATTATTCCTAATTATTGGTAATTATTGGTAATTATTGATAATTATTGGTAATTATTACTAATTATTGGTAATTATTACTAATTATTGGTAATTATTACTAATGTTTCCTAATTATTACTAATTATTACTAATTATTACTAATTATTGGTAATTATTGCTAATTATTACTAATTATTACTAATTAGTGGTAATTATTAGTAATTATTACTAATTATTACTAATTATTACTAATTATTACTAATTATTGATAATTATTGATAATTATTACTAATTATTACTAATTATTGGTAATTATTCCTAATTATTACTAATTATTGGTAATTATTCCTAATTATTACTAATTATTACTAATTATTGGTAATTATTACTAATTATTGGTAATTATTCCTAATTATTGGTAATTATTCCTAATTATTGGTAATTATTCCTAATTATTGGTAATTATTCCTAATTATTGGTAATTATCGGTAATTATTTGTAATTATTGGTAATTATTGGTAATTATTACTAATTATTACTAATTATTGGTAATTATTACTAATTATTGGTAATTATTACTAATTATTGGTAATTATTACTAATTATTACTAATTATTGGTAATTATTACTAATTATTACTAATTATTACTAATTATTGGTAATTATTACTAATTATTGGTAATTATTCCTAATTATTGGTAATTATTACTAATTATTGGTAATTATTCCTAATTATTGGTAATTATTAAAAATTATTGGTAATTATTATTAATTATTTGTAATTATTACTAATTATTACTATTAATTACTAATTATTGGTAATTATTACTAATTATTATTAATTATTACGACTTATTGGTAATTATTACGAATTATTGGTAATTATTACTAATTATTGGTAATTATTACTAATTATTGGTAATTATTGGTAATTATTCCTAATTATTGGTAATTATTACTAATTATTGGTAATTATTCCTAATTATTGGTAATTATTCCTAATTATTGGTAATTATTCCTAATTATTGGTAATTATCGGTAATTATTGGTAATTATTGGTAATTATTGATAATTGTTGGTAATTATTACTAATTATTGGTAATTATTACTAATTATTGGTAATTATTACTAATTATTGGTAATTATTACTAATTATTCCTAATTATTACTAATTATTACTAATTATTACTAATTATTGGTAATTATTCCTAATTATTACTAACTATTACTAATTAGTGGTAATTATTAGTAATTATTACTAATTATTACTAATTATTACTAATTATTACTAATTATTGATAATTATTACTAATTATTACTAATTATTGGTAATTATTACTAATTATTGGTAATTATTACTAATTATTGGTAATTATTATTAATTATTACTAATTATTACTAATTATTCCTAGTTATTGCTAATTATTGGTAATTATTCATATAATTACCAATAATTAGGAATAATTACTAATAATTAGGAATAATAACATTATTAGTATATTTTATTATTAATATTAAAATAATATAATTTTCTATATTATATACAATTCTCCTTTCATTTGTGTGTTTTCTTTCTCCACATACAAATATTACATGTGGAGACAGCAAACACACAGATGAAAGGAGAATTGTATATAATATAAAAAATTATATTATTTTAATATTAATAATAAAATATACTAATAATGTAATAATGTAATTATTCCTAATTATTGGTATTTATTACTAATTATTAGCATTTATTCTTAATTATTAAAAATTATTACTAATTATTCCTAATTACCATTAACTATGAACAATACTAATAATTTAAATTTATTAAGTAACAAAACAATGTAAACATAATTAAATTACAACTAATTAAGAATAATTGAAACTAATAAAAAATTTAAAATAAATATTAAATTAAAATGAAAATAAATACCTTTAAAATTGATCTGAGCTTGATCTCTGATCGTTCTTGAAAACTTCAATATCAACTTCGGAGAAAAAAATTAAACTTAAGAAACACTGAACTCTAGAAATAGAATTTTGAGAGAAGGAGAAGATGGAGTTTGAGAATAAATTGAAAAAAACGGATGGGAGTATTTATAGGTTAGATTAGTTGCGACAGGTCCATTTGCGACGGGATACTCGTCGCAAATAATATTATTTGCGACGGTACCCGTCGCAAATACCCTAACCATCATTTATTACGGTCAACAGTTAAATAGTTATTTGCGACGAGTCCCGTCGCAAATAACAACCTGCCGACATACTATTTGCGACGGGAGAATATTCCCGTCGCAAATACCTTTTACCGCCGCCAGTATTTGCGACGGGCAATAACCGCCCGTCGCAAATACATTTCCCGCGATTTGGCGCGCAAAGCGCGCCAGTTCTTTTGCGACGGAGAAAGCTAACCCGTCGCAAAAGACTACTTATTTGCGACGGGCAAATACCCCCGTCACAAATAAGTTTTTAACGAGGCTATTTGCGACGGGAATAAATCCCGTCACAAATAACCCGTCGCAAATACCCATTTTTCCCGTAGTGTACTATTACAAGTCCAACCTTTGATATATTATTTTATTTAATATTTTATTCTAAAAATACCCCTCCCCAAGTATAAATAACCCCTCTCCCTCCCCTTGGAAAACCACTACTCCCAACCATTCCAAAGACTAATCTCTAAAACAATTATCCCTCTAAATCCCCTTAGAATACCTAGGGATGTTCTGGAGTCCTTCAACTCCAATCACCGAGGGAGTTATAGTTTCATGCAAGAGAAGCTACACCGAGGAGAGTGTAAGTCTCTATTAAATATGCTCTCTTTTCTTCTTCTCTTTTATTTTTACCCTCTCCCTTTCAAAACCATATGCTAAAAAATTTATTATATAGTAATTTAAAATTATATAAATTATGTTAACCTACTATAATTATCATATTAATGAAAGATATAAATTTCATACTTCCCTTTCCCGCTCTTTCAACAACGTTCTGTTAAAAGTCAATTAACGACCAACGAAGACGTTGCTAAGACAATTATTATAACTGCTATCATGAATGGATAATATAAATTATATTTAATATATTAATTTTTAATTACATATATTCTATGCTTATGGTACTAATTATAATAATTTATAAATTACATTTAACAAAATAGTGAAATCATTGCAAGATGAGAAATATTTAAGTAAAATATGATATCAAAACGCTTCAATTTCATCAAAGGAAAGTAATAAATATAATCCAATGAATATAATCGATAAATATTTTTATAAAATGACTATAATTCACTTTTGGATCATTATTTTAATAAACATAATTTTATTATTTAGGAGGCACAAAAGAGGCAAAATTAAGCGGGAATTAAGGTAAGGGGAATTCTTGAACCCAACTCTCTTTCTTTGGGTTTTCCCTCTTTCACCCAATTTTCAGTATGGATATTGCTTAAAAATAATTTCTTCATCATTATACTATCTTTTCCGGGATATACATTCTTTATACTAGATTTTATGACAAACATAATGTTTTCTAAAAGAACTCTTCTTTCAAAAGGCACCTTTTACTTCTAACTCAAGGTTGATGATTCTTATATCAAGTATGTTATTAACCCTTTCATTTGGAAACCCAAAGTTTATGAATTTATTCTTATTAGATGAAACCAATTCCTTTATATGTGTTATTTATTTTCATGATTGATATATGTTCTATGTGGCATGCATGATAATGTAAATGTTATGATGTGAAGGGTGCGCCCGGAATTATACAGCGCAATGTTAATGTTATGATGTAACAGGTACAACCAAAATTATATAGCACTCAAATTAATTGAGTAATGTGAAGAACCTCATGGGTAAAGTGAAATATGCATGAACATGATGCTAGCTTTGTCCACAACTATGTGTGGTAGTTGACCACTAAGACATGATGTTTCATTTTTATGCCTTGCCACATTCCTAGTCTTATCTTAATGCTTCCTCTCATGATTATGATCCTATTCTTATGTTATGATAATGATTATGCTTACCCCATGTTATATTGTTTCATTTTCTTATCTATCCTCTTACTGGGATTTTATCTCACCCCTTTTTGATGTATATCCTTAGGTGACTACCTGTACTAAGGAGAATTAAAGAGCTAATAAGAATCTAGAGAAGAAGGAATTAAATAAATGTTTATGTTTTATGTTGTAAATGTTATGTATTATCCTAGTTTTCCCAAGACCCTAAACCTTTTGATCTTGGTCATGTAATGATTTTAAGTTGTTTATCATTAAAATGATGTAATAGTAATGTAAGAAAAGTAGGGTTGCTACAATTTATACCACTTATTGAAATTGAATCTAGAAAAAATGGATTCCATATTTGGAATCATGAGATTCAAATTTGGTAAATAAGTCCCTTTTATTTTTGGTCATTATAAATAATAACCTTGGTAAATTTTTGTCACCTAGGTAAGGGTAAAACTTGTTAAATAGGGTTAAAACGTTAAAATTACTCTAAAACTTAAATTTATCTTATTGGATGAGCGGATTTTGAACATTATCATCAAAGTCTCAAAAATATGGTCACTTGGTTCTATTTTTCTTTGATTATGACCTTTATATTGTTTTGAGAGAAGGATAAATATAAAATGTAACTCTCTTGACTTTAATAAATCTAAATTTTTATTATATGAATAAAAAGAGGATAAGTTCAGTTCTAAATTTTTATTTAAAAGATGAATTATTATTTATTATGCTGATTTATTTCTAATTTTTTGTGATTGAATAACCACTTTAAATGTTTACGCAACACCAACATAATATTTATTCAATTAATAGAAAAATAAAATAAACAATTTTAAAAATATTAAAATTAATCTGATTTGAATGAATAATTTTTTATATGAATTTTATAGATGAATATAACATATTAGGGATGTGTGAAAGGTTTATATTTGAACTACATTACAATATTTATGTATTTAAAATCAAATCAAATTAATAGTGTCAAAAATGACATTAATGATATATTTTTTTCATAAAAATATTTTAAGAGGACAAGTATGTTGAAAAATGATAAAAAATTCCATCCAATGACCATTTATGAGCTAATTTTTCCCTTATAAGTAAAATTATAACCCTTTAATATTTAAAAATTCATTACCATGGTTAAGATTAAAATTGGTTAACCAAAGAGTTAAACCAAAATATAAGGTTTAAAATGACACCAAAACCTATATAAATTTATTTGGATGATGATATTTTAAATTTATCTTATTTTTATTCAATTATATAGCCGTTTGGAAGCATTCGTCTTGAGAATGAATTATTTATATTTGAATCTTTTTTGTAATTTCAAGTGTTTCCTTTCCCTCCCTTATAAAAGGACACCCTTCTCTCTTTTCTTTACACCACATTAATCCATATAGCTTGACCAAACGATAGATTTTTTTTAAACTTCCATAGCCAAAAATTAGAGGTTCTAGTATTCTTAAAAGACCATTCCAAGGGTCCTTAGGAAATGATCTCAAGGTGGTCTCCCAAAGAATAGGTAATCATATTACCCGACCTCTTTCAATTTATTTCTTATTATAACTACTCTAAATCTATGGTATTCATAATAAAATAATAAATTCAGTATTATAAATATATTAAAATTTTATTATGACTATAAACTACCATTATCCACCCTATTTTCCATCAAATGAGAAGTGAAAGTATCACTCGTGTGTAGGTGTGGACTACCACCATGACATAGCGACGCGATTCATTTTTCATCACCATCTTTCATGGAAGACTATTATGATGAGTTTAATGTTTATAAATGATATTAATTAAATCATTATGATACTATAATTATAATATCATATTTACCTTCTATTGGTTCCAGGTGCAGCAGAAACGTGCGATGGAGGGGGATATATTAAAAATTATTTTAATAATCATTGTCTAAAACCAAGAGCAATGATCTTACACAACAAATTTATAATTAATTATTTAATATTTGAAGAAATAAATACTCAGAATTAGGAAATTTATTTTTTGGTGAATGTTGATCATTTGAAAAGACCCTTTTAGATTACCTATGTTGCGCTGTGAGGATCGAAGGATAGAACCCCTCTAACATTGATCCACACACGAACCTATGATCTCCAAGAAACACCACTAAATCTCCGGGGTGCTAGCACGGCAAGTCGAATAACTTGTATTGTTTGTTATTGATCACTCATTCTTTGGTTTTGAATAAATCTCTCTCACACTACTTGGTCTATATAGGTAGAGAGAAGAAGTATTTGAGAGAGAATTCATTCTGTGCACCAATTATTTATTCTCAATTTTAGATCATCCACACAATAGACACAACTATCTATTTATAGAGTTAGGATTTAGGTTAAAATATTATTTAATTATATGTTAGCTATTAAATAACATTTATTACCTTTAATAAACCCCATTACACATAATAATAATAATAATATTATTTTTTGGTGCATTCCAACTTGCGTAATAACAAATATTATTTAACTGAATTGTTTATTAATATTTGTTATCAGACATGATATTGGTCAGTTTGAACTCCTATTTCATTTATTGAACACCTGAATAAATTTTTTATTCATAAATAAATATTTCATTCACATAACGATGAATAAATATTATTAAATATTCAATAAAATAAATAAATATATTTTTATTAACATTTTGGTGAATAAATATTTATTTAATTTATGTGATCATTATAACATAAATAAAATTATTCCTCAGACTTGAGAATAATATTTATTTTATTAATTAAACTCAAATAGATTTTAATCAAGATCAATGGAAACCCTTAGTGTGTGACCCTCTAGGATTCTTTCTCATTAGCATTAGGTGAACTTGCATAAAGTCCAAGATGTCGAGCAATGGGTCAAGGCACCTAAGAGAAAGAACTTAATTTCACAACATATAAAACCACATACAAACACTCACTATATAATATAATCCCATTTTCACAATATCTTATAAAGTAGGTTACACAATGATGTCATCAACCTATTTACTCAATACAAATTTCTTCAACTATCTAAAATAAACACATAATTACACCATGGATATGGAATTTAATGTGACGGTTATATTCCAATCAAAGGGATGAGATATTAAATTTCATAATGATGGAAGGGACAAATCCTTCTTCGACTTATCCATTAATGATATTTCAATCATGATGCACCCAGTGTACCCTACTTCCCACCAACATATGGAATGATGGTTTTGGTTAGTAAATATAAGTGAACAAGTCATGACATCCATTAATGATAATATTAAAGTCTAAGGAAAATCACACACACTCAAAGATAGGAATATATGATGGCACCAAAACATGAGGAATTCCTACTTGTGAGTCTGTTATCATAATCTCCCATCTTTGATATTACCAAGTGAAAACTTCATGAGAATAAGTTTCATCTTCTTACTCACACTCACACCCGATGGTCAAAATACTATGTGTACCATAACAATATGTTATCCACCACAAAACTATATCAAGAATATTGTCATAACATTTCAAGGTTCTCATCCTAGTAGGGAATTTCTATGACCTTATCAATGCGACAAATACTCTATGACATTATTACATTAAATCCATACAGAAACAATGAATAATATGTAATAATTTGTTAAATTAATATTCAATACATAAAATATACATGTAATAAAAGTATAATAAGTTGGTCTTAGGATACCAACTCTAAAAAACTCCCACTTTAACTAGAGCCAACTTCCTACAACTTTCATTTTTCTTGACCTCACATGATAATCATGTTTCTGCTGAGCTAAGGATTTAGTAAAGGGGTACACCATATTATCTTCTATAGAAATAATACTCATTGAAACCTCACTTATCTAAAAAAATCCCTCAATATATGATACTTCCGAAGTATGTTCTTCATCCATTGATGTGACCTTATATCTTTTGCGAGAGACACCACTATAGTATTATCACAATAGAGTGTGATATTATCATTATTTATAGGTACCACATAAAGATCTTGGATGAAGCTACACATCCATATTTATTCCTTAGCTTCCTCATAAGACACAATATACCTAGACTCTGCTGTAGAATCTGCAACAACAACTTGCTTTGAGTTCTTTTAGATCACAACACCTCCATTTAAAGTGAAGATGTATCAAATTTGTGAGTTTATTCCATATTAATCAATTTGGAAACTAGAATATGCTTATCCCATGATGACTAGTTCCTCATATTATCTATAGACTAGGAACATATCCTTAGTATGGCTCACATACTTAAAGATAGTATTGATTGCCATCCAATGGTGGTCACCTGGATCAGCTTGATATCTGCCTACAACACTCAATGCGTAGGAAACATATTGACTATTATATATCATAACATACATGACTAACTCAATTAATGACATGTATGAAATCCTTGACATTAGTTTTCTTTCCTCATGTGTATGAGGATACATTCTCCTAGAAAGATTAATGCCATGAGACACTGAAAACAATCCCCTCTTGGATTATTCCATACTAAATATCTTCAGTATCTTGCCAATGTATGCACATTGAATTAGGCTGAGTAGTCTCTTGGATATATCACGATGAATATTGATCCCATGAATATATTCTACTTTACCCAATTCCTTCATGAATAAGAATTTATTAAACCACTTCTTAACAGTCTGTAAGACTATTATTTCGTTTCCTATGAGTAATATGTCATCAACATATACTATTAAGAAAATGATTGCACTCCTAAAAAATAATTTGTATACACAAGGATCACACTCATTATTTATGAAACCAAATTCTATTATAGATTAATCAAAACTAATGTTCTATGATTTAGATTCTTTCTTTAATCCATAAATGGATTTTTTCAATTTTTATATCTTATTAGAATCCTTTGGAGTCATAAACCCTTAGGGTTGTGTCATATAGACATATTCCTGAAGGTTACTATTAAGGAAAGATGTTTTCACATCCATTTTCAAAATCTCATAGCCATGGTAAACCATAATGGAAATTAGAATTATGATGGGTTTCAGCTTTGCAGCTGGTGAAAAAGTTTCGTTGTAGTCAATGCCTCGAAGCTGTTTAAACCATGTTGCAACTAGTCGTGCCTTATAAGTACTAATTTTTCCTTCTATTTCCAGTTTCTTCTTGAATAACCATTTTAAATCAATAGTATTTACATATAATAGAGTATGTAACAAAATCTAGACTTTGTTTTTTTACATGGAATGCATTTTAGTATTCATGGATTCTTACCACTTAGCAACATCTGTTCCACTTACTTCTTCCTTATAGGTTATAAGATCATTATTATTAACTAATAATGAGTAACCATACTCGATGACTATAAAACCATAAAATTATGGTTCTCTAACCTCTCTCGTACTCCTACGCAGTACTTGTGTCTCCAGAATAGTCTCATCTTCCATGGGGCTTTATGGAATATGTTCCTATACTAACTATTGTGTACCTTAAACCTCAACTTCATCGAAGTCTATATTGCTCCCATTATTTATTTTAGAGATGTTATCCTTCTCAAGGAATATGTAATTTCTTACAACTATAATTTTTTTTATGATGGGTCATATAGGTAGTATCCCCTTGTTTCCTTAGGGTATCCTATAAAGTAACACTTTGAGCCTCAGGTTGAAAGTTTGTTACCTGAAGAGGCCTTAACAAATTCTTCACTTCCCCACACATGTAAATTTGATAACATGGTTTTTATTCCACTCCAAAATTCGTATGGAATACCATTTATTGATTTAGTTGGTACTTGGTTTAGTATATATGATGTTTTTTGTAATGTGTATCCCCAAAAGGATAATGGAATACTCTTATGACTCATCATTGATCTTACCATGTCCAATAAGGTGTGGTTCTTCCTTTCACTTACGCTATTCCACTGAGGTGTATAAGGAGGAGTGATTTGGGATAAGATCCCAAACTCCTGTATGTAACCAATGAAGTCTTTATTATGATATTCTCTACTAGGGTATGAGTGGATTTTCTTAATTTTCTTACCAAGATGGTTCTAAACTTCATTCTTTTATTCCTTGAATTTATCAAAATAATTCAAATTATACCTCATCAATTAGAAATATCCATATCTACTAAAATCATCAGTAAAAGTTATGAAGTATGAGTATCCACCCTTTCCTTCAATAAGAAATGGTCCACACACATCCGTATTAACTAGTTCAAGAAGCTCTTTTTCCCTTTAACCTTTCCCAATAAATGGGGATTTGGTCATTTTGCCTTGTAAACTTACATAACATACACCAAGTGGTTTTAGTTCAAAATAAGTTAATATCCATCATGATGTAATTTAGTCAAGTGATTTTAATTTATATGAACTAGCTGGTGATGTCAAATTTGGGTGTGGTATGAGTCATGTGAATTAACTTTATTATTGATTTCCATTACTTGGTTCATTTAATCCAACACATAAATACCGTTATTTAAATACACCTTACCATAAAAATGATATCTTTATAAAATAAGAAACATTTATTCCAAAATTTGAAAATAAATTCATTTGTATCAAGTCTAGATACATAAATAATGTTTTTTGTAGCATATGACACGTAATCACAACCATTCAAAACAAAGATCATTCTGGTCAGTAATGTGAGGTGGTAGTCCTTGATAGATACAAAATCAAGTTTAGATTCATTGGTTGGTCATAGATCTACCTCTCCTCAATCAATATTTTTGAATTTACTTGGTTCATGTATTTGAATACATATATGAGAACAAAAAACTTTATATATTAACCAATTTTTAGAAAAAGATAAATTTCACTCGATAACAAACGTACCTGAAGCTTCCCTTTACTTATTTGGATGGGTGTGGGTTTTCTTCCAGTGGCCCTTCTTACCACATGTGAAACAGACAACATCATGTTCCCTTGCTTTCCCCTTGATCTTCTTCTTGTAAGAGTGTGAAGAAGCTTTTATCTTAAAGCTCTTCATTTTCCCTTTCTATTTGTTTACCATAATGATGAAAGGCTTTTCACACTTCGTATCCTTATCTACTTGGAGAAGAAGAGTGAGAAGATCTAGAATAGACTTCTCATTTTTGTTCATATTAAAATTCACAACAAAGCTAGGGAAGCTTTGGGGGAGTGATTTTAGAAAGAGATTGGTGCCCAGTTCTTTGTGGAGTTTAAACCCTAGAACCTCGAGTCACTTAATTTAGCCAATGAGCTTGACTATATAAGGCCTAGATAAGGAACCCTCTCTAAGATATCTATGAAAGGGTGTCTTGTAAATCTCAAATAGTTCCTATCTAAATATCTCCTATTAAAGACCATGGTGGTGCTCAAGCATGTTATATGCATCCATGTTTTCATGATACCTCATGAGTTCACTAGACATTGATGAAAGCACTAAACACTGAATATTGGTTGTGTCACTTAAATGATTTTCATAGACAATTAACTCTTCATAAATCACCTCCTTAGTAGGGATATTATTCATTGAGGATTCTAGCATGCAAGATTTCCTTTAATGGCGTAGAACAACCCAAAGGCGTATGTACCATTAATGGAAGTTTCTGCTAGTTAGGAGGTTATTTTTATCAAATATTGATCATAGGGATAATGTGGATGAAAATATTTACATTTTATTCTATAATTAAAAATAGTATACTATTATTAATTTTCTTGATTACAAAATTTCTGATAAATAATAAATTAATTGATTTTATTAAATCTCCCACTATTTTATCAAGTTTTAACAACCCTCACCATTAAATTAAGAATTTATAATTGATTTAACATCATAGTGGAAAGAATCCATATGCCCCTTTGTATAACCCCAATAAGGGTTGGTAAATATACTTAAAGGTATATAGGTAGGCATGTCTTTTCCAACCACGAGCATGAAACTTTTTGATCCATTGAGTGGATTCACCAATTATGAAATATTGACTTGGATTTTCTCAACACTTGCCTCCAAATTACAACAAGTATAGAAAGGGATACTCTTTTTGATATAAAATGGTTAAGTCAACCTAAAAACTTCATAAGTACCCCCTTAAAAAAGTAAGTGTCCCAAGAAGGGTTGGTCAAACACTTAGTTCTATTGAGTTTTGTTACTAATCATATAATGGAAGGTTAAGTCTGACTTAATATTAGGTTTGAAGGATTTTAATTAATTATGCATAAATTTTATCTTATTTTCTACTTTACATGTTTTTTAATATTAAGTGTATGTTATTTAATTAATTAACCATGTTGGATAAAACATCTATGCATAATTCAATTATTTAAATTCCATATTTACACATTAATTCATTTATTTATGTGATTGCTGTCTTGTATCCATAAAATAAATAATTACATAGAAATAAATAAATAAATAAATAAATAAATAAATGATCTATTCATGATATTTATTTAATGGTTGATTTAATAAGGAGACATTAAATCAACCTTTGACCTATGGAAAATAAATCCTATTACCGGTGTAACGCCCCGACCCTAGAAGCACATAGTCAGTGCATTACTTTATTACATTGGCATGATTAAAAGAAATAAAATCCCAAAGTACTGATTAGTTTAGTAGTATTTAAGAAACTAGATACATATATGGAACCCATTTTACATTGGTAAAGGAAAAAAAAATGATACATAACAAAAGATAAAAAATGCATCCTTGAAAACTCAATAAATGATCTCTTATTCATAACCTAGGGAAAGAAAAAAATGAAAGGGGTGACCTCAAATGCTTAGTAAGGGTTACAAATATCAGAGGTATGAATCGAAAATAACTAAATCATAAACAAATTGGCATAGACAATATGGAATGGTGAATAAATGAAAAACATACACCATTAATAAACTGAATGAAACAACATCCATAGATTTTGTTATAGTGAAAACCTCATGGATAGTAATAATTGAAAATGAATAAATAGAATGCTTATTAATTGGATGTCATGTATCTATCATATGATACCACTATACTGTCGAAACGGTTTAAGTCTATGGGTAGAAACCTGTCTGATTTTTGGAAACAAACTCGAAGGGTTTGTTGCCAACTGATTTGTCTCATGAGACCTATCGATGCATCGAGGGGCTGTAGATGGACCATACCATAACTAAAAGTCCAAATAATTCTTTATATATATATTTAATATAAGTACAATACGCCTACTTAATGTTCGTTTAGATTAGAGGATACAAATTCATCAATATTTCCATAGTTAAACAACATTCCAAATAAACACTATATGTAAAAGGGTATACGACTTAAGAAAATAATAATATCCCTAAAACCAGAATATGTATATATAATATATTTAAAATTTCAAATGAAAAATGATATCAAAGGGGTAGTGGATACACCACATAAGAAATATTAGGTACGCAATACTAATCAAATGACAATGAAATGGAAATTGAGACAAAGTCCCTTAACATGTTGTAATCAATCGAGTCGTATGACCACAAATTAATAAAAAAAATGAATCATATAATACCATGAATATAAAGATAATAATGATAATATATATCAAATGAGAGTACACAATACACTACATGCAAGAAATAAGTGGCGAACAATGGAAATATCACGGAATTAAAAGTGAGATAAAAAACCCCTTATAAAGAACATATCATTAGATTGAGGAAAAATAAATGACATAATTATGTGTGAAAAACATAAACCCACAAAATAAAAGTGGATATATAAAATAAAACAATCATAGGTCATTTACACATATTCTGGGAAAGACAAAACCAATGACATTGATGTTTAACTCAATGAATGGAAATTGAGTTAAGATATCCCTTACCTCAGGTTCGACTTCCTTCAAATTTATTCAAACCTCTTGTAATATGGTTTGAATAGTTTTATTAAATTATTAAAGAACTAAAATAATGTTTATAATACCAAACATAATTTTCTTATACCATTTTCCACCCATTTATTAACAATATTTTGTTTTTCCTATTGTTTCAGGTATGTTCTTCTCATGGTTTCAAAGGTCGGTTTATTATGGAATTACTTGTAGAAAGGAAATAATAATCCAGAATTGATAAAATATATATATTTAGGTCATTTTAAAAAATTACATGTGATTTTAAACTTCCCATGATTGTGGTAAAGTGAAACAAAAATTCATCATCCACAAAGGCGGTTAATTGACACACCATGAACAACGATTTTGTTATTCAAGAATTAAAGAATAAAATAATAGAATTTATGATGAATATAACATAAAAACAAAAAAATTACAGTATATATATGATACTGGAGTTTTCATGAATCATTTTATAATAGGTAGGGATAAGTTATAAGTGAGAATGAATTTGAAAGAGATGAAGAAGGAATCTTACCTCTTGAAAATATTTCTTTTAAAACATCCTTAAGGCTCTTCAAAGTGGTATTTTTATTATAACATAAGCACAAGAATGTGTTAAGGAATATGTAGGATGGAATTTTGTAGAGGTTGGCTAAAGAATAAGGCTCAATGTGATTAATATTTTTGAAAGAAAGAGTCTACTTTTATAAGTGAGGTGGATGATAACTTAGGAATTACAAAAAATATTAAATTATAATAAATATATTATAGGTTTGAAGACTTAAAAAAGGCCTCAAACTAAATGGTATTATATTTTATAATGAATATTATAATTTTGGGTCTTGTTAAATAATTTTTCTATTTTTAAATAATTTAATAAAATATTTTATTCATGAAAATCAATTTTGTCAATATAAAAACCATTCATAAATAAGACTTTAAACACATCAAAAAAAAGTTTCAAAATCAAATAAAATTTTATATTATATCATATAAATTTCATATATGAAATTCGTGAATTATCTTAAAAATATAAAATTATATTTATTTTATTATTTTTAATATCATTTATTTGATCTATTCATTAATTAAATTAATACCGCATCATCTTTGTGGAAGCTATTATGGTATTTATTTTTTGTCTAAAAATTAAAAATAAAATTCTATGAGAAATATAATCTTATTATTTTTCCAAATAATATTTTTTTTCTAATAAAAGTCAAGGAAAACCTTACATTAAAAACGTTATACAAACTAAACTTTATAGTGTGATCACCTTGTCTTACTTTTAAATAAAATATTCTAAAGGTATTAAAGTAATTATTGTGGGTCCAAAGTGTCCCCAAATCGAATAAAAAATATATAATATTCTAAAATTACTTATATAATAAGTTTTATTGAAAATATGTGCCATTTAATAATTATTATAATTTTATTTAAACACATTTTATTTAATTTTGTTATTCTTGCACAAGCACTGTATCAGCGTTTCATAAGCATTAATGATAATTGTATTATATATAAAAATTAAAAATAAATTACTATCATAAAAATAAATAAATTTTTTTCAAAATAAAATTATAAATTCATTCATTATGTATATTCACTCTTATACATAACAAGACATCTTCTTAAATTTGTTATTTTGTCTTTTCTTTCCCGACACAAACATTTCAAAAAAATTTGGATAATACTCATGTTATATAATACTAAAATTATAAATTAATAATAAAATACATAAAAAATACATAATAATTAATAAATAATTCATGAAAATAATTTTTATCACTTAATTATTATATATAAGATACCAAATTTGACTTTGTTAGTGCTGCGCAGACACTACGTCGACATTGGTAATGATTTTTATACTTATCATGAAAAAATATACTTTTCATGTTATAAATCAATTATCTAAAATATTCCACTTGTAATATAATTATTTAGTTATTACATAGTTTAAATAAATTTTTATATCATAATAACTTCATGATGATGTCATAAAAAATGTCGTATTTCATAAAAAACTGCATTTTTTTACTAATCAACAAAAATTAAACTATTTTATAAAAATCCCAAAAATTCATCCAAATTTTTTTGATGTGTATAATCAAAAAAGGAACTCCATTTTAAGAAAATAATTTTCTAAATATGAGAACTTTAATTTTTAATTAAAATCATCATTTACTCGAAAAATACCAATTACAACTTATTTTATGACACTCTGAAAAATTAACTAGGGTCTTATAAAATTATCTTATAATCATATGAAAACAAAATATTGATTCATGAATACATTTTATGAAAATTAATTAGATTCTAAGTTAATATATTAATTATAAAATTGTAATTAATTATTTATTGCTCATAAAAATACCAACACTTAATTATTAAATATTAATATATTCACTCTCATTTATAAGGTGCCTAAATTTCATTTTTACTTATATTGGTGAGGTTACTATTCATAAGGGTGTATTAATATTCATAAGGGCCAAGTTACCATTCATAAGGCTACATTACTATTCAATTTACTATTCATAAGGGTATATTACTATTCATAAGGGTCAAGTTACTATTCATAAGGGTACATTACTATTCACAAGGGTCAAGTTACTATTCATAAGGGAACATTACTATTCAAGCTATTATTTATAAGGATACATTACAATTCAAAAAAAAATTATGTTTTCTTTTCAGACTCTAAATATCTTACTGAAAGCAACCGTGTATGTCGGTTTTTCAAAATTCAAATCACAGAGGTGGAAAAATTATGTTTACTTGATAGTTTATAACTTTCTCCTATAAAAAAGTGTTGTTTCACAAAGACTCAATGTTGTATGTATTATAAGCTATCTATTGAATTGAAATTATTAATACCATAAAATATTGGGGTGTTATATTCTTCCCACCTTTGGAAATTTCATCCTCAAAAGTTTTCATGTATAATTAAATCAAAATAGATGTGAGTGGTTATTATATTCTTATCCTATAAGTTTATCTTTGGGTTATGTTTACTAAATTATTTTTTCTAAATCTAGTTCCCAAGGTTTCTACTAAAATTTCTCTGATACCAACTATAACGCCCCTACCCCAGAAGCCCGGAGTCAGTGCATTAATTTATTACATTGGCATGATTAAAAGGAATCAAATCCCGAGGGATAGATCATTTTAGTACTCTTAAAGAAACTAGATACATACATGGAACCCATTTTACTTTAGGAAAGGAAACAAAACATGATAAATAACAAAAGCTAAAAAAATGCATCCTTAAAAACTCAATAAATGATCTATTCTTCATAACTTGGGGAAGGAAAACAAATGAAATAGATGATATCAAATTCTTAGTAAGGTTTACAAATAGCGGAATCATGAATTGACAATAACTGAATCATAAACAATTTGGAATAGTTAATATGTCATGGTGAATAAATGAAAAACATGTGCAATTAATTAACTAAATGAAACTACATCCATAGATTTTTTCATAGTGAAAACCTCATGGATAGTAATAACAAAAAATGAATAAAGAGAATACTAATTAATTGGACGTCATGTATCTGACACATGATACCACTATACTGTAGAAACGATTTAAGTCTGTGGGTAGAAACCCATTCGATTTTTGGAAAAAAACTCGAAGGGTTTGTCGCCAACTGATTTGTCTCATGAGACCTATCGATGCATCAATGGGATGTAGAGGGACCCTCCCATCACTGCAATTCAAAATAATTCTTTATAAATAGATTTAATACATGTACAATATTCCTTCTCAATATCCGTATAGAGTAGAGGATACAGATTCGTCAATATTTCCATAGTTAAAACAACATTCCAAATAAACATTGTATGTAAAAGGGTATACAACTTATGAAAATAATCATATCCATGAAAACATAATATGGATATATAATATATTTACAATTTAAAATGAAAAATTATCTTAAAGGGTTAATGGATACACCACATAAGAAATATTAGGCGCACAATACCAAGTAAATGACAATGAAATGGAAATTGAGACAAAGTCCCTTACCACATTGTAATCAATCGAGTCGTATGACCACAAATTAATAACCAAAAAATGAATCACAAAATACCATGAATATAAAGAGAATCATGATAATATATATCAAATGGTAGTACACAATACACCACATGCAAAAAAATAAGTGGCGAATAATGGAAATCTCATGAAATTAAAATTGAGATAAGAGACCCCTTACAAAGAACGTATCATTAGATTGAGGAAAAATAAATGAAATAATTATTCATGAAAAAAATAAACCCACAAAATAAAAGTGGATATATATAATAAAACAATCATAGTTCATTCACACATATTCTGGGAAAGAAAAAACCAATGACATTGATGTTTAACTCAATGAATGGAAATTGAGTTAAGATATCCCTTACCTCGGGTTTGACTTCCTTCAAATTTGTTAAAAACTTATATAATATGGTTTTAATAGTGTTATTAAATTATTATATAACTAAAGTAATGTTTAAAATACCATACATAATTTTCTTATACCATTTTCCACCCATTTATTAACAATATTTTGTTTTTCCCATTGTTTCGGGTATGTTCTTCTCATGGTTTCAAAGGTCGGTTTATTATGGAATTCCTTGTAAAAAAGAAATAATAATACATAATTTATTACATATATATATTTAGGTCATTTTAAACAATTAAATGTTATTTTAAACTTCCCATGATTGGGGTAAATAGAAACAAAAATTCATCATCCACAAAGGCAGTTAATTGACACACCACGGACGGTGATTTTGTTACTCAAGAATTAAAGAATAAAATAATAGAATTTATGATGCATATACCATAAAAAAACAAAATTACAATATATATATTATAATAGAGTTTTCATAAATCATTGGATAATAGGTAGGGATAATTTATAATTGAGAAATAATTTGAAAGAGAAGAAGAAGGAATCTTACCTCTTGAAAATATCTCTTTTAAAACCTCTTCAAGGCTCTTCAAAGTGGTTTTTTTGTTATACCAAAAGCACAAGAATGTGTTAAGAGATATGGAGGATGTAATTTGGTGGAGTTTTTCCAAACAATAAGGCTCAAGGTGATTAATATTTGTGAAAAAAAGAGTCTCCTTTTATAAGTGAGGTGCAGGATAGCTTAGGAATTACTAAAATTATTAAATTATAATAAATATATTATAGGTTTCAAGACTTCCAAAAAGGCCTAAAACTAAATGGGATTAAATTTTAGAATGAATCTTATCGTTTTGGGCCTTGATAAATAAATTTTATATTTTTAAATAATTTAATAAAATATTTTATTCATAAAAAACAATTTTGTCAATATAAAAACTATTCATAAATAAGACTTTAAACACATCAAAAAAAAGTTTCAAAATCGAATAAAATATTATATTATATCATATAAATGTCAGATTCATCTATTTAATATGTGTATTATCTTAAAAATATAAAATTATATTTATTTTATTATTTTTAATATCATTTTTTTATTTTTTTATTAATTAAATTAATACCGCATCATCTTTGTGGAATCCATTATGGTATTTATTTGTTGTCTAAAAATTAAAAATAAAATTCTATGAGAAATATAATATTATTAGGTTTTCAAATAATATATTTTTTTTAAATAAAACTCATGTAAAAACTTACATTAAAAATGTTATACAAACTAAACTTTATAGTGTGAACACCTTGTCTTACTTTTAAATAAAATATGATAAAGGTGTTAAAGTGATTCTTGTGGGTACAAAGTGTCCCCAAATAGAATAAAAAATATATAATAGTCTAAAATTACTTATATAATAAGTTTTATCCAAAATATGGTTCATTTAATAATTCTTATAATTTTATTTAAAAATATTTTATTTAATTTTCTTATTCTTGCACTAGCACTGCATCAACATTTTATAAGTATTAATGTTAATTATATTATATATAAAAATCAAAAATAAATTACTATTATAAAAATAAATAAATTAGGTTCAAAATAAAATTATAAATTCATTCATTATGTATATTTAATCTTATACATAACAAGACATCTTCTTAAATTTGTTATTTTATCTTTTCTTGCCCTGCGCAAACATTGGATAAACATTTGGATAATACTCATGTTATATACCAATAAAATTATAAATTAATAATAAAATAAAAAATAAAAAATAAATAATTAATAAATAATTCATGAAAATAATTGTTAGCACTCAATTATTATATATAAGATACCAAATCTGACTTTGTCAGCGCTACGCAGGCATTGCGTCGACATTGATAATGATTTTTATACTTATCATGAAAAAATATAATTTTCATGTTCTAAATTAATTCTATAATATATTACACTTTTAATATAATTATTTAGTTATTACATAGTTTAAATAAAATTTTATATCATAATAATTTCATAATGAAGTCACAAAAAATGTCGTATTTCATAAAAAACTGTATTTTTTTACTAATCAACAAAAATTAAACTATTTAATAAAAGTCCCAAAAATTAATCCAAACCATTTTTCTATTTGTAGAATCCAAAAAGAAACTCCATTTTAAGAAAATAATTTTTTAAATATGAGAACTTTAATTTTTAATTAAAATCATCATTCACTCGAAAAATACCAGTTATAACTTATTTTATGACACTTCGAAAAATTAAATAGGGTATTATAAAATTATCTTATAATCATAGGAAAAAAATATTGATTCATGAATACATTTTATGAAAATTAATTAACTTTTAAGTTAAAATATTAATTATAAAATTGTAATTCATTATTTATTTCTCATAAAAATACCAACACTTAATTTTTAATTTTCAAAATATTCACTCTCATTTATAAGGTGCCTAAATTCTTTTTTTACTTATATGGGTGATGTTACTATTCATAAGGGTATATTACTATTCATAAGGGCCAAGTTACTATTCATAAGGGTCAAGTTACTATTCATAAGGGTACATTGCTATTCAAGTTACTATTCATAAGTGTACATTACTAGTCACAAAAAAATATGTTTTTCTTATTAGACTCTATATATCTTATTGAATGCAACCGTGCATGTTAGTTTTTCGAAATTAAAATCACAGAGGTGGAAAAATTATGTTTACTGGCTAGTTTATAACTACCTCCTATAACTAAGTGTTGTTTCACAAAGACTCAATGTTGTATATATTATAAGCTATCTAATGAATTGAAATTATTCATACCATAAAATATTGGGGTGTTATAGCTGGTCTTGGCATGAGTTAAAACATTCCACATGTCCACCTGTGTATAACCTGAATTGAAATCATAATGGTTCTATCTTGAATTACCTCTATGTACCTTAAGATACCATATTAATTAAATGTACTTATGACTCACACATAGGTGAGGGGAACCAAATGATTGGTTAAAATGGGATTACATAAATATACTTAGACATGCAGGTCCTATATAATAATAGAGGGAGGGATGACATGTGGGCCATCATATTTAATTTAATGATAAATAATTGCAAACTCATGAAATAAATTTAATTAAAACATCCAACACATACACAGGTTTTGGTCAAGCTCATGAATGATCATACATGCAACAAATATTAAAAAATAACCGATATCGTTCTTTTCTTTATCTGTTATTTATTATGTAATATAAACATGCTTGAATTAATTAATTAATTCTATTTCATATTAATGATCATCCTAACTTAATTTGAGATACCCATCATTTATGGTATTCATGGAAAATAAATGATAATACCAATAATGAAATATTAATTACAATAAATTAATTGATCATTTAATATTCTTTAAAACCATTATTAAATTTTCAAACACATAATGGTGTGTTAATCAATAAAATAATATTTTAATGCTGTAATTTTCAACTTAATAAAACTTTTAATTCTATCATTTAATGGGAGATTACATGGAGTGTACATTCTAACTACATGTCATGTATCTGAGTCATATGCCTGAGGATTTGGCATGTTAACTCAGTATATAGCTGGACTGTACATGGTGTGTTAACTCGAATACATGACATGCATCCTAGTCACATGCCTAAGGTTTCAGCATGTTAACTCAGATAGACTACATGGCGTGTATAGGCTAGCTACATGCCATAAATCCACTTTCCATGTGCTAGGTTAGACTGGTCAACACGTGGTGTGCAATAAATTCCATGTGTGTAATTAACTGCTCAACACATCCAGGTACAATGTGCATGGAACATGGTGTGTGATCTAGCTACACACTGTGTAACCCAGTTTTACCAGCCAAAGATTTAGCACTTCCCAATGGAATCTCTGGTCATTCTTCATCTGTTCTTAAACCTTTAATAAAATGAAACATTGAATGAACATGATTAATATATCGATAACATGTTAATTCAAACCGGATTAAAGAATGAATAACATGAAATGAAAATCTAACCATAATTTAATGCAGATCAAAAATCCAATAAATAACTATAAATTTAAACACGACCACTCTGATACCACTTGATGGTTCCGGGAATAGTGGCAGTGTGCGGTGGTGGGTGATATATTAAAATTTATTTTAATAATCATTGCCCAAAACCAAGATCATGGATCTTGTATGTCAAATTTATAATTAATTTATTTAATATTTGAATAAATAAATACTTGGGCTTAATAACTTTCTTCATTGGTGAATATTGATCATCCAAAAAGGCCCTTTCAGATTACCTTCATTACACTGTGAGGATCCAAGGATAGAATCCCTTTAGCGGTGATCCACACGTGCTCCTTTGATCTCTGGGAAACACCACTTGATCTTTGGGTGTTAGCATGATAAATCTAATGTCTTTCATTGTTCTTTCCTGATCACTCATTCTTCAGTCTTAAAGAAATATATATTGTGCTTATCGTTCTTGAGAGAGAGGGATAAGGAGGAGTTGAGAGAGAATTCATTGTGATATTTAGTTTAAAATATTATTTAATTGTATGTTGGACATTAAAAACATTTATTACCTTTAATAAACCCCATGCCACATAATAATAATATTATTATTATTTTGTGGTACGCACCAACTTTCACAATAACAAATATTATTTAACCATCTTGTTAATTAATATTTGTCACCGAAAATGGTATTAGTCCATTTGAACTCCTCTTGAATTTATTTAACACTCAAATAAAAATTTTATTCATAAATAAATATTTCATTCACATACTAGTGAATAAATATTTATTAAATATTAAATTAAATAAATAAATATATTTTTATTCACATTCTGAAAAATAAATATTTATTGAATTTATGCGATCAATATAACATGAATAAAATTATTCCCTAGACTTGAGAATGATATTTATTTCATTAATTAAACTCAAATATAATTTAATCAAGATCAAGAAAAACACTTATTGTGTGACCCTCTAGGATTCTTTCTCATTGGAATTAGATAGGCTTGCTTAAAATCCAAGATTACTATCTACCAATGGGTCAAGACATCCAATATAAAGAAATTAATTTTGCAATGTCTACAACCATATATGAGAATTCACTTTATAATATAATCCCTTTGTCACAATATCTCATCAAGCAGGTTGCACAACGGTGTCATCAACCTATTTACTCAATATGTCTTTCTTTGACTATCTAAAATAAACACATCATCACACCATGTCCATGGAATTTAATGCGATAGTTCTATTCCAATCAAAGGGCTGAGATATCAGATTTAATAAATATGGAAGGGACAAATCCTTCCTCAACTTATCCATTAATGACATGTCAATCATGGCACACCCAATGCACGATACTTCCCACAAACATATGGAAGGATGGTTTTGGTTAGTAAATCTAAGTACACGAGTCATGACGTACAATAATTATAACATTAAATTATAAGGACCATTACACATTCTCACATATAGGAATATCCAATGACACTAAAACATGAATAATTCCTACTTGTGGTCATGTTATCATAATCTTTCATCTTGGAGATTACCAAGTGCGAACTTCATGAGAATAAGACTCAAATGCTTACGAGCACTCACACCTGATGGTCTAAATACTACGTGTACCATCATATTACATTATTCAACCATAAAACTATATTAATAATATTTTCACAGCGCTTCAAGGTTCTCATTATAGCAAGGAATTGCTATGACCCTATCAATGTGACAAATACTCTAGGAAATTATTACATTAAAGCCATGAAGAAACAACAAACAGTATGTAATAAGATGTTAAATTAATATTCAATACATCTAATATACATGTAATAAAAGTATAGTCAGTTGGTTCTAGAACAACAACTCTAAAAACTTCTTACCTTCCAATTTGTTGAAAATCGATAACGTCATTCATGCGTACATGTGGACTACCACCTCCACAAAGTGATGTTATTCATTTTTAATTTTCCATTTACATTGATGAAAATAAGGATATACTTAATGAATATATATGATGTATATGATATAATAAATATTCTTTAATGTGAATTATTATATAACTCTTCTTCGTTCCATCTGTCAAAAATTAAAAATAGCGTTCATGCATATGTGCAACCTACCATCTCCATGAACGATACAATTCATTTTTCTATATATAACTTTTATTGATGATTATAAATATGTATATAATTAATATATATGATATTTATATCATAAATATAATTTTTTTATATGATGTAACCATGATTAAAGTACAAGAATCAAAACTACTAAATAGAAATTCTCATAAAAAATGAAATAATTATCACCCAGAAATGACAATTTTAATAAGTAATTATTAATAAATGGGTGTTGAAATGTTATAAGTGGATAATATGTGATATTATAAGTATGTACATAAATCTAGTATAGATTTATAATAAATTTAAATTTATTATACATGATTTTAGAGTGCCTTCAAAGCAAGTCAAACTTATGGTAAGATATTTATGTTACAATATCATTGTTTGCCAAGATTGTTTATGATTAATTTTTTCATAATGAAATTTTATGATATAAATCTCAAGAAACTCCTGAATTTTGTTCTCTTATGTTTATTTTTTTAGGTTACATGTTTTCCTTTCATTTTCCTCTCTTTAAGTACTCAAGATATTGAAATAACATTTTTAAGGAAAACTAACTTTATTTCTCTCTTCGACCGAAAATCCATTTTCTTCCAGATAAATGTTTTATAAAAATGTTTTCAAGAATTTTATTAATAGTCTCATATGATTTTTTAAAGTCATTTTACCCATGTTTTCATATTTAAAAAATGGTTTAAAAGGAATATTCTTTTCATTTTCCGAATGAGGTACTTTTTAATTTTTATCTAAAATGTTAAAGGAATATTTATTTTAATGTACACAATATGAGAATAATTTACCACCATCATGACCAATCAAAGGTTTGAAGTTTTAATCACTAGTTTCCAAAGTTTTTTAAATGATTTTTTCCTTAATATTTGAGGATTTAGATTATAATATGTGATTTAAAAATAAAAATGGTATTTTCCTCAAGAAATATTCTAGTGATATTTTAAAGGAATTTTAATCTATAATAATATCATTTGACGTCACTTAGGATTTTTTGGGGATATTATCCAATGATACCATATTTATTATTTCTCTAGTTGTTTTATGGTAATGATGATGAAATATCGATGAAACCTATTTTCTTTTCCATAGGTTAAGTTATGATGATTATTTTTATGATCTTGTGCCATACATATGAATGGATTTATGATTATGTGATGGGTGGGGATGAAATTATATAGCCCTAAAATGTATTAGTTAAAGATTAATGTTTTATGAGATCAAAGGGTACACAAAAGGTTATCCCAATCTCAAAAAAGATAGGGTATATAAAAGGTTATCCCAATCCTAAAAGAGAGTACATGAGAGGTTATCCCAAGCCCAAAGTAGGCACATGGGTGGTTATCGTAAGACTAACATGTTATGAATGTATTGATGGTTATAATTGATGTAATATTTCTATGATTATAATTATGCTACACTTTATGACACTAGTTTTTGACATAATATTATGCTAATTTTATGTTCTCATGGATCATTTTCTTTTATACCTTTATGATTAACGTCTTATAAACTGCCAAGATTTATGCCCTGACTCATGTTTATGATCTAAGAATTACTGGTTATGATTTTAAAAGGTTAATATCATGTTCTCATATCCATTATTCTCATTTTATGTTTAAATAATAATTGATATCTCCCATGTTTACCCTTACCAAGCATATAAGCTCACCATTTATTATGTTTTATCTTCCCCATGTTATGATTTTTTTAATAATGACATATCTAAAAAGGGTGATAGTTATGAAAAACTAAGTAGAAGATGATGTAGATATTTTATGAACTAGTTTTTTATGTATCTATGTTTCCAAAGACATTAAACCTTTATGGTTATAGCATGGATTGTAATGTTATCTATTGAATATTCATCTAATAAGATGTGATATTTATTTATGAAATGTATGGGTCACTATAGAAGAACCCAATGTAATTTTTTAAGTGTTGAGGAATGTGTCACATTTGTTTTCAACATTACACATGAAAATGATTTTGAGAATCAATTAAAGATGAAGATGTTATTTTTGGAAGTTTGGATCCGAAGGATATGAGTTGAGGTGGATTAATTATATATCTAGAAGTTACCATTTTCTATAACTAGAAATTTGAATTTTTATCTAGAAGTTACCCAAGTCACGAAAATGAAAACTATGATTTTTTGTTAAATACTTGAGTGTCTAAATGTTTAATGTATCCTAAAGTTAGAAGATTTTATGGAGTATGCTGAAATTTAAAAAATGAAAAGATATTATGTGAATACATATGATAATTTGAATCCAAAACATATACACTAAAGAAATATAAATAAAATAAAAACTATACATCATTACATAAGAGTATTTTTGTTGTGAAAATTGAAAATGTGGAAAATTCAAAAACCTCAATTAATACATAAGAGTTAAAAAATTCTTACATCAGGGTTGCTGACTAAAGATCTGAAAAAGTGTTAGAAGATGCAATAAGATGCTTGAATATATTCTAGAATATAGATCTAAAAGTTTAGTTAGGTAATGCTATGCTGATATTTAAAAGTTAGAAACACAATAGGGTTTTTTGAATAAATTGTGATTCAAGATGAGTTAAATTGAAAAATGTGTAGAATTAGTTTCATATCATATTATTATAGATGCTGATTTGAGAAATCAGCTGAAGAGAAGGCCTTTAACAAGGTTAATGAAGTTTGATAAAGGATAAAGTCTTAACTCCTGATTTAATTTGTTTTTTAATGTTAAAAATTTTTAATGTTAGAATAAGTTTGAAGTGTATGAGATTTAAAAAAGTAAAAATTACTAGAATATAATGTCTAGTATGTCCAAAATTGATAAGGCTAGAGGATAAAGACTGAAAGTTATAGTAAAGAATGATGAAAACTTTTATTGATGTAAATATGAAAGTTTTAGAGTAATACAAGTGTAATTTACTAATCTTGATGAAGTTGAAGATAATTGAATCAGTGGAGAATGGTGCGGATCAATAGAATATAAAGCAGAGGACAAAGCTAAAGTTTAAGTTGGTTGATTTAATCCTAGAGTATGTTTCAAGATAATAACTCTCTTAATCCCAGATGATTAAAAGTTAATATGATCATAATCTAAGGATAGAAAAAGACGAGAAATTATATAGGTTCAGAAGCAGAGATGATCAGAAGTTATGGGGATCATAAGTCAAATTGAAAAGTGAGATACCATAATCCAATATCTAAATTATGTGTTGGAGAAATGAAAGGAAAACACTGGAATCTCAAAAGGGTAGTAAAATTAAGTTTTAATATCTAAGGGTTGTGAATGATTGAATAATGTGGAGGAAAAGGAAAAACTAAAACTCTAAGTGGAATGAATTTCATGTCAGAGTTATCTTAAGTTTCTGGAAGTTAGAGAACAGGAAGATGAATGATATTTTGCATAATATTTATGTAAATTCAAAGTAAATGTGATGATGCATAGCTATAATTCATGATATAAAAATTTTGAAGTTGAAGTTATGATTCTAGTTAAGATTTGTGGAAGCTTTAAAGATCATTGATGTTGATATTTGTGAGATCTTTGACGAAGTCAAATTTTGATATTTTTAGAATCATTAAAGGTAGTTGATTGAAGAATTAAGCAAGTGAGAATTTCATATTCTATAACCCACATTACTTACATTTGTTGGAGTAAGTTTGATTATATAAAGGGGGACTTCATATTGGTTTTGGTGATACTGAGAATTTGAGATTTGCGATATTGAGAGGTTGAACAACATATTTTGAAATATTTTTTAGGTCTAATAAGAAGTGAAATGATTACATAGAATTAAAAGAAATGGAATAAATGACTAAATTTTGGAATGTCACTAATTTGAGAGATCAAAATCTAGAGTTCTAGATATTTATGTTCTAGAAAGTTAAGTTTCCAAAATTGAGATGACGAGATGGTGTTGATTTTGATCATTCTAGGGTCACAAAGGAATATTTATCTTTTGTTGAAAAAAAATATTGAATATAAAAGGATCTTTATCATTAAGGTAGGGGATTGTTGAAGATCAATTGAGATACTAAATACTGGAGGGAGTTAGTATAAAGAATCTACCAGGTAGTTTTTTCTAGGGATGTGAACATTTATCATAACCTAAGATTCCTTATAAATTAAAAATAAATAGTATAGGTATTAAGTATAAAATGATACCTTCTCACCCAATCATAATCACTTTTATACACTAGTGATAAAATATGTGTCCCAAACTTGACCCAAACATAGGAAGAATTAGTTACCCACATTGAGATAAAACCTTATAAAAAACATGTGTGCCTTATGTTTATTTATGTATCGTTGCATATGGGTAAGTATGAGATATAAAGTTGATAGTATTGATACTATAACAAGTCACAAAGGTAAATTTTAGTTTAAATAAAATTGTAAACGAGTACCAATAATTCAAACCCCCTTCTCAGTGGAACATCATACTCTTGGGAACATCAAGTGGTGTTAGAACAACCCATATTACCTATGAAAGATCCTTACTTTGTTGAAGATATAAAATCTAAATTCAGTCATTAATATAGGTATTACTATATTTAATGGAAAATATTATAATGTATGGAAGTGTATGATGATTCCCTATCATATTTAACTTATGCTAGAAGTTATATATGTTGCTATTTTGGGATTTATATCGATTGAAATGGGTCCCCCCATGAATTTTTCTGATAAGAGAAACTTGGAGGATGATGGAAATAAAAATAAAATATTCTTATGTCTTTATTAAACAAACTTTATATGAAGTTAATGGGTCTCCAAACTGATAAGAATACTTGGAAAAAACTTAAAATCATATTTTAAGTGAATTTGAAAGTTAAGGAAGCAAAGTTATGGTTATAGAGAATTAAGTTTGAAGATTTGAGGATGGATAATAAAGAAATTATTGATGATTAATTTACAAGAGTAAATGATATTGTCAACAATATCATAGGATTTAGATATACTCTATAAGATTATACTATCATTAAGATATCGATGAGAAATTCCATGATATGTTTAATGATAAGGTATCTAATTTACAATATAGGGATGATTTATCTCTCAATGAATTATATAGCATACTTGTTTCATATGAGATGAGGAAATATTTGATGTTTAAAAAGAATATCGATAAAGAGATGACATTTGAGGTTATGAGAATGCTTAAAATTAGGAAAGAGGAATATGATTACTCTAGTTAATGAGAAGATGATGTCGAAAATATAAAGAGTATAAGAATACTATGACTCTTATCTCAAATAATTTTAGTAAAGGAAATGTCAAGTACAAATTTTAAATCCCACTAAAAATATTCAAGTGTAGTGTAATTGGACATTTTTTATTTGATTGTCTAAGGAAAAAAGGTAGAGAGTGAAAAGATGACGAGCAATAAGGAAAAACTTAGAGGGTAAAATGGGGTAAAACTATAAAGGAAGTTAAAAAATCCAATTAGAGAAAGAAAATATTTCCTAGAAAGAAAAAGACAAGTATGTTGATAAAAGAATAGGAAGAATGATCCACATAAAGTAGTCATTCTAAACAAGAGGTTCTTAAAAAGTTTAAAAAATTTATGGATCATGTTGAAAAATGTGAAGAAAATTCAAGCAGTGAAGAAGAAGAAGGCGAGGAGACTTATATGCAATATGTATTGAAAGTGGAAATTGGGGCATCTCTTAAGAAAAAAAAACTCAAAAAGTAAGACATGATGTTATAGAAAGAAAGAAATAATATGAATAACAAAAAATAAGTTTTTCTCAAAAGGGAATATTATTATATTAAATAAATTTTAATAAATCAAGTTTATGGTTGTATATAAAGACAATATTGTGAAATATCTTGATGAAAAACACAATGTGAATAAATAAGAGTTAATTAAGACAGAATAAAAGTGACTTGAAGTTGAAAGAAGTCTGAAAAAGTTGAATGAAAATTTAATAAAATCTATGGAAGTTAAAGTTGAATAATCTTTTTCTACTGAGAATGATCACCCAAAAAGTCAAGTAAATCCTACCCTTTCTAAACTTAAAAGTAAATTTGTTTTTACTAACAATGTAGGTTTTAAAAATAAAACTGGGTGATTTAGGCTAAGAAAAATTATGGGAAATCTTCTTATACATCAAAGAAAGTTATGAAAAGTTTTTATAGAAATATATACCCAAGTAAAAGTTGAAAGGAAATCGAAAATATAACAAAAAATCAGTAACCTTTTTCTAAAAAAAACTCGTATCAATATGGGAGATCATGATTCAAAGGTTATTGTAAGTGCTATGGAATCTATGGTCATAAAGCCTATAGTTTCTAGTACAACATGTTAATCCCTTATATTTAGTATGAATTGGGTGTGAGAAACTATAAAAGAAAAGGAATCAACTTTAGGAAGATGAATTAAAATTCCAAGAAGAAGAAATATATGACTAAGAGTTTACCAAGTCTAACCACTAAGAAAATATTCGAGTATCTGGAAGATATTTGTGGGAGATGTGAAAAATACAGTCATTATTATGAACAATGTATTCATAATCTTCTGGGAAAATTTCATTGCATTGAAAAATTCAAGGAATTCCATAAAATAAAGAAATAAGAAAAGTGATTTACTATTAAAGTGAAGGTGTGGCAGTCGTAGAGGACCCAACACTGGGTCCCACAGCTAGGGAGACGATGGTGGTAGAGTCCAGTGATGCTGGGGAAGTAGGGGCGGCCTTCTTAGAATCCTCAGAGCCCACAATCGTATATGGGGGGCCATGCCCCGACCTCCTAGTGATGGTAGACCCAAGGCGAGACTAAGGGGAAGATCCGGGTAAGTCTCATACTCTAGAGCTGTACCCATTATCTGTTCGGTCAAACTGGATAACATGACCTTTTCACACATAGTTTCCAGGATGGTACGTATGTTAATAATGCAAATGGATAGAAGACCTGAGGCTCCTCTTCGAATAGAGGTGCCACTCCCTATCGTGTTGAGTTCCCTAGCAGACTAGGACATAGTTCCCTATGAATGGACGATGGTGGCAGGCGATATTTCTGGTGGGATAGAGTTTAATATTGACTGGGAAAACATCATCAAAGTGGAATCCATAAATGAAGACAAACCCAAGGAAGACCCTACCATGGATCTCTTGGAGGAATTTCCTACATAGGAACCTACCGACCCACAAGATCGAGACGAAACTACTTCTGAGGAAGATGAAAACAAGTTCATTCATCAACTATCATAGAAGTTGATCAATAACTTTATCATGGATACCCCATAAGAACAATGGATAGATCAGATGGGGAGGCTCCATACCCGACTGCGTGAACTATGCATCGGAGGAGTAAATTCCCAACGCCCTCATGTGCTTATTTGGAACTACCTTATCGAGAGGGTGTGGGAGGATGCGTGCAGTATCATTGTTGGTTGGAAGTGAAGGAGGGATGTCAATATTCAAAGGATATAAGAGGATGAACATGAGATCCAATGTTTTTGGGCATGGGTGAATGAGCAGTTTTCTTTCCTCGAGGTGAAATTGGGGCTCATATCGTGACTGAAGGCTTAGCTGGCAAAGGCCGAAGAACAGATGAGGCGAGCCTCTGAAGAGATTGTCCTTATCTGAGCCAATGAGGATTGGGCCCAGATTGAGGCTGACGAACTACACCCCATTTCATTTGAGCAAGATCAGGAGCTTCGCAGGTGACAATAGGTTCTGTATGCCACGAGTCAGCGAGTGGTGGAGTTGAAATGCACCATTGAAGAGGTCAACCCATCTGTGGGAGGGGCCTACCCCTGAGCACTATGATTGGTGTGAACTTATAAATTCTCTTTAAAGATTTTTTTACTAAAGTTGAATGCGTTCATGAATTCCATTGTCCATTTTTATTGTTGCATTTCCATAACATCCATGGAATATAGAGTGATCAACCCATAAGCTCACATGGGTCATGTCCGATGCACAAAATAAGGGATGGTTGTATCATGACTTTGTTTGAATGTGGGAGTTCCAACCAATCTCCGGGCATCCAAGATATAGATGACTAATCTAGGATTTGAGGAAGAAAGAGGGAGGCATGATTAGAGAATGAAATTCTTAAAACAGTTGAATTTCCATTTTCCCAATGTGATCTAGTGCATGAGCGGGGTAATGCTAGGGGCGATAGAATCAATCCAAACATAGGGGAGTGGAAAGTGTGAATTATGATACCCAAAATTAAGAACACTATGGAGGTGGCATGAAAATGGAGGATAACTGTTGACCATTTTTGAAACATAGTGTCCCTATTGCGTTAGCCTGAAATGAGGATGAAAAATGAGGGATGACCATTGACCATGTTCAAAACATGGGGCCTGACTCAAAATGATATCCATTAGTCTTTCATAACTTTGGCCTAGAACAGTAAGTGAGCCACAGGTCATGCATTCGTACTGTTAGGGGGTTAATTTAGATGTGAAATAGGATGAGGGTCCGAATAAAGGACATAGAAAACATGGAGGGTGGAGTGATGGGTTATTCGAATGGAGTCCAACACTCTTAAAATTATGCCACCATGTTGAAAACACATCATGTGGGCGCATCTGTCTGATCAAGGGTCAAACTTACTTCTGAATAAGACCTCTCTAGTGAGGGCCTAAGATTACTTGTGGTTTCATGCCATGTCAAGGTGGACAATAGACATTGGGATGGGCCTAAGGTGAATTTTCTGGGCATCACTACGCATCCCATAAGGATGGTAATCAAGCCAAGCATAGTTCTTGAGCACAACATGGTTAGAGAAAAACACTGGTAGGGGGGATTCTCTCTAGAGAGAAATTTGCAGCATCCCATAATTATTATGGGGCATCCCAAACTTGTTTAGGGTATAACTATAGTTTAAAGTCATGCGTCGAGGACATGGTTACCTAGAAAGGAGATGCGCTGTGCGGTACATGTTCCAATGTGAATGAGGTCCATAATAGTCCATAGCACACCTCCCGTTCCCTGATGGGATTTTTTATCCCTAGACCCAAGAGGGCCTAACTTGGGGCTAGACTGGAGGAAAAGTGCTTAGGAGTTCCTATATACCCCATCCAAATGAGAATCAAGCCATACATAGTTCTAAGATTACAATTTAACATCGTGCGGGACAAGGAGGCCTGTGTGATATGGATACACCAGTACACATCCTTCAAAAACCACTAATCCCGTGTGAGTCATGATCGATGTGGAAAATAAGGAGTAGTTGAGGGACTTTCCTAGTACAAGTAGGTACACATCAGTGGAAATTGAACACTAGGTGAATGACGTCCCATAATCATTTCCCCACCTGCTTGACGCACATAGATACACGGTGGTGTAAAATAGAGCGTATTGGAATTCCTCTTGAATGTAAGGAAGGGGAAAGATGTGAATCATGGCACTCAAGATCTGGATCATAATGAAAAAAATGTGATGATAAAGAATTACTATTGACCATGTTAAAAAAACAAAATTTGTTTTGCGTTATCCTAGAATGGGGGCAGAAAAATGAGGGACGACCACTGACCATGTTCAAAACACAGGACCTATCACAAATGTTGTCTGAGGTCTTCTGGGGAGTTGGACCAAGATGATAGATGATCCAATGTGGCATAAGATCAGGATATAAAGGGGGTCCATTTAGACATCAAAGAGGATGGGGATCCAAATAAAGGGCTCATGAAGCTTAGAAATGAAATGAGAGAATGTCCATTTGAAAATTCCACACTTTGGGATCTTTGTCATGATGAATTTGAGTACGACAATAAGACGTATCAGATAGAGGGAGTTGAATCCATTTCCAAGGACAAGGGTCCTAGTGTCGTATGCTCCTAGCTTAAGGTTTTAGAGTGGACCATTAATATGGGACCTGATTTAATGAAATGCTCACAGGGTGGTGAATTAGTCAAACCTGATGTGTAGTTCCCATAGGGAGATCTTAGTTTAGGGTCATAGAACTCAGACCAGGTTGGGAAGAGGTAAGGAAGAAACATGGTGCGGTTATCGCAAAACTTGACACGAATGAGAACCCAAGGGGTGCTCTCCACACCACATGATTCCAAAGGAGTTCAGGCCAAGGGGACAAAAAAGGGTTAGGATTTAAGATTAATGGGGCTGGAACTGTAGACAGAATGTATAGTAATTCCTATGTATCCCATTAAGATGGGAATCACGCCACATGTAGTTTTGGAAAATGTGGAGTAGTTTAGTATCCTGCGATAAGGATGGTCAGATCATAGTTTAAAGGTATTAGATCTCAGACCATAGATAAAAAGTAGGGAGGGAGACACATGGTACGGTAATTAAAAAACCCAACGTGAATGAGGATGATAGGAGTCCATATCACACCATGTGATCCCTAGGGAGGTTTTAGGTAGAGGGACCAAAAATGAAAGTTGGGCTAGGCCCAGGGCCAAGTGCCTAGGTGTTCCTAAGTACCTCATTATGATGGGGATCAAGACATATGTAGTTCTAGATGTGGCATGGTAGGTTAATAATTCCAGGGAAAATACTATTGTGCGGGTCTATCCCAAACACCAAAAGGAGCGGCATTTGATAGATCTTGTTTGTTCTTTAGGATGGAAGTGTGTGTTTTCTTGTGAAGCGAAAAACCTAGGATGAAGAATCTATGCATTGCTATAAGAATAAATCTATATGTAGGCCTTGACAAATGGCATGGTGGAGAACTGATACCAAACATGATGTCCTCTTGAGTGAGGATACCACAATGCGGTGCCATTTTTCATCGTGCGACCAAGACAATAATGTCATAGTTTAAGGTCATATGATAAGACCAACCATGAATTTTAATGTTGTGAAATAAAGATGCAATGCTTTAAAGTCATGTGGGACCAGAAATCATAGTTTAAGATCATATGTCTTGGACGCACACAGAACAATGAGGTCCTGAAGGGAATGCACATGGCATGATAAAACATACACTATCACAAAACTGGGTTTCCGCAATGCCACCCTTTATCAACACTAAAAAAAATCACTAATAAAGGTGGGGGGATTTATCAGCGCTAAAAAAAAGTACTGATAAAGGTCACTTTTAACAGTGCTAAAAAAAGAACTCTTAAAAGTGACCCTTTATCAGTGATGATAAAGGCCCCCCCTTTATCAGTGCCTTTTTTAGTGCTGTTAAAGAGGACACCTTTATCAGCGCTTTTTTTAGCAGCACTGATAAAGGGGGGGCTTTATCAGCACTTTTTCCTAGTGTTTATAAAGTTTATATTTCAAAAAAAAAATCATGAAAAATAATATATTGTTATATAAGTATATTTATATTGATATAAATATAATATATATATTTTAAATATGTTTTAGATAAGTATAAATAGACTATTACATTTAATATATAATAAATTTAGTAAAAATGACTTTAAAATATTTTAAAAAATATTACTAATTAATAATTTTCTAATTATCATCCATTAATAAACATTTAATAACAATTTGAAGACACAAAAAATAAAAAAAAAGATCTAAAATAAGTTGAAAATGTAACTCAAACTTTAAATGACAATAACTTTTGATTTGGGTGTCCATTTGAGCTCTACAACATATCAAATCGAAGATTGCGACGATATATACATGCTAGTGACTGAAGGAAACCTTGTGTCACATTTTTAGAGGCCCAAAAGGCCCATAAGGCCTGATAAACTGAGTTTTTAGTCGGGATACCCTGATTTGTTAACATTAAAATATGTATAATTGATGATATGAATGTCCACTAGGCTTATAACACATATCATATCAAATATTGTTTCATTTTATTCTATTTGACTGGTTGTGGAGTTGAAACAGACTTCTGGATTAGATGTTATGGTCGTTTTAACATTCTATGGCTTTTCAAATACACATATATATGTATTTATTCGTAAATATATATATATATATATATATATGTGTGTGTGTGTGTGAGTGTGTGTGTGTGTGTGTCTGTGTGTGTGTGTTGTATATATATATGTATGTATGTATTTATTTATTTATAAACACACATAAAAAAAGATATTTTATAAATTCATTTAAAACTAATCTTATAAATATATATTAATATATACAAATAAATATACAGATAAAAAATTATAACTAAATATATATATATATAAATAAAAATAAGTAAAAATAAATATAAGAATAAATATATATACTAATATATGAATAAATATATATGCAATAATATAACTAAATATATTTATATTAATATGAATCTATATTAATATACGAATAAACATAACTATATATAAATATAAATAAATATAAATATATATTAATATATGAATAAATATATATATTAATATATGAATAAATATATATGTATTAATATAACTAAATATATTTATATTAATATGAATCTATATTAATATATGAATAAATATAACTATATATATATATATAGATATATCATTAAATAGAGAAAAAAATAGCTTAGTGGTAAAGGTACAGGCGCATAAGGGGGAGGGGGTCTCGAGTTTGAGTTTGAGTGGAAGCAGGGAGGGGCACGTGGGCATGTGGGGTGTGCGGGCAAGGGAAGTGCGTGTGAGAGTGGTAGGGGGTCCGCGCGAGTGATGATAGGGTGGGGGGGGGGGTCAAGCGCTATTAAAAGCTCCCCCCATATTATATATTCTTTTTAATTTTTTTGACTTTTATCAGCGCTTAAAAAAAGTGCTGATAAAAGGTGTCTTTTATCAGTGCTAAAAAAAGATATGTTAAGAAGTGAGACTCTTCCAAATGGGCGTAAACCTAGACCAAATCCCTAAAACCACATGATCCATGATCGATGTGAGAAATAAGCGTGGAGAAGGTCTTTGCAACCTATGGAATACATGAAAAGGGGAAAATGGTGTGGATCCCCGAAAGACGCCTCACCGTGGATTTTTTCTCCTAACGTGTAAACACACACTGAGGGATAACACCATGAGTGTCAAAATTCCACTTGGACATGATGGAGTGGAAAATGATGTGAATCATACAACCTACATTTAGGGATTTATGTGGGTGGCATGATGATAGAGGATAACTGTTGATCGTGTTCAAAACACAACACCCATATCAGATTACCTGAAATGGGAACAACAAATGAGCATCGACTGCTGATCATATTCACAACGTGAGATTTTTATCAATTTTTTGTTTAAAATTCTTGAGGATGTTGGCCCAAAGTGGTAAGATATCCCTAGATCCTAGAATCCATGCCATTCAGGAGTCCTTTTGGATGTGAGAGATGATGAAAAGACTAAATGAAGGAGAACACAAAGCCTGAAAATGGGCGATAACAAGTCTATGCAGAATCTAACACTCTAATTCCTGAACCAGGGTGTTCCTGGAAACATTAGTGAACTACTGAAGAGGGACTAGGGGCCCAAATCAAGAGCATCCAACTCAAAAAGATGAGTGTAAAACTGGGGGAGGAATAGCTCACAGGAGGGAGAGGTACGTGGTGTGGCTGTTACAAAACCTACATGAATGAGGATGTAAGCCCATATCACACCACATACCTCCTCCTGAGGAACTTAGGACAAGGGGCCAGAAAGATAAGGATGTTTCTAAGAAACAGGGATGGGCCTGAAGACTAAATTTCTGGGCGGTTCTATGTATCCCATGAGGATGGGAATCAATCCACACATAGTTCTGGAAGATGGTGTGTAGTTTTACGTCGTACGATAAGGACACAGATAGGGGTAAGGTATCTCAATGAGGAATGTGTATGACATGGTGAGTAACCCAACATAAATGAGAACATAATACCATAACACACCGTAAAATCCTAAATGAGAACTTGGTCCATGGGGATAAAAAGGTCGAGGGATCTAAGATGGGAAGTCCCAGCCAGTTCGTAGTTTAATGTCTTGTAGTGAGGACAATGGTGATCTCAGTTTAAGGTCATAGGGCTTAGACCATAGATACATGATCCTTTATGAGGTTATTTCATTATCAAATATCCTAATCCTATGTGAGAAATTCTTGGTGTAGGAAACAAGGAATATGATCAAGCTCTCCCCAACATATAAGGGTATGACAATGAGGGAAGGAGATTAGGCAGGGTCGACCCTGACTAGACTAACACTCCTGCCCGAGGAAGATTGATGTTTGAAGGGATAATAGGAAAAAATGAATCACTTCACCCAATATTTGGGACATATAGGGGTGTTGACAACAATGGAGGATGGCTGTTGACTGTGTTCGAAACACAACATCCACATCGTGTGACTTGGAACAACAAATGAGCATCGATCGCTGAACATATTCACAATGCATGACTTGTATCAAACTGTCATTCAAAATCCTTGAGGACGTTGGCATGAAATGGTAAGAGATCCCTAGGGCCTAGAATCCATGCCGTTCGGGGGTCCTTTTGGATGCAAAATAAGATGAAGACCCAAATAAAGGGAATATGTGAAGCATGAATGTGCCTATGCAGTTTAACATCATGTGGGATGATGAAAGAGGTGGAGATCTCTAGGGAGAGGGATACATGGTGCGGTCATGATGAACTCGATGTGAATAAGGGAAAATAAATACAACACACCATGTGTTTTTACCCAAGGGGCGATCCTGAAGTTTGTGTCTAGGCCTACAGATTAAATGTATAGGATTTCCTACGTATCCCATGAGGATAAGAATCAATCCATACATAGTTCTAAAAGGGCCATGCAGTTTAACATTATGTGGTGAGACATGGGAGGATAGAAGAATGAGAAGGGTAATATGGTGCGATCATCTTAATCTCGACATGAGTGGGGGACTAAGAAGCCTACACTACACCATGTGGGATCCTCCAAGAGAACTACACCCAGGTGGGATAGTCAAAGAGAAGAGTTTGGGGGATGGACTCTAGGATGAGGTGTCCAAGAATTCCTATGTATTCCATGAGGATTGGAATGAATCCATACATAGTTCTTGAAGGTTCCATGTAGTTTAATGTCGCGTGTTGAGGACGTTGATACAAATAGATCTTAGTTTAAGGTCGTAGAGCTCGGACCATAATAGTATATCTGCCGCTCACAATTTAACGTCATATAGGAAGAATACTGAGTATTTTTACATCCTTTAGTTTGGATAAATCACATATTTTAACATCATGTGGCGAAGATGGAATAGTTTAAGGTCATTTGGGACCATTTACTCAGGTAAAGTATTGCTTGAGAAATTTGGCATTTGTGGGAGGAGTTATACGCTCGCTATCGATGGTAACCAGGGAGTACACACCATTAGGGTAAACCTTGTGAATGATGTAAGGTCCTTCCCATTTGGGCTCCAGATTGGGTGTTTTCCTACCAGGTATCATGGGTGTTATCAGGGCTAACACCATGTCATATTTCAATAAAGAGTAGAGGAAAAATTTCTTATTGAAATCTCTAGCTATCTTTTTCTGATTTATTTTCATATTGTGCAGGGCATGAATCCTGTTCTCATCGAGTGCTTCCAATTCATCTAGATTTATTTAATATACCTTATTTAGTGGTTGCTGATTGTAGACAACTATGCATAATAAATGAAATTGAATCTTGATGGGAAGGATGACCTCCGTTCCATACACCAGAGAGTATGGGGTCACTTGGGTGGAATTGTGAGTTGTCTTTTGATAGGACTAGAGTGTGTTAAAGAGCTTGTCCGACCAAGTATTCTTGTTATAACCAACCATTTTCTTCAGGATGTTAGAGAGGGTTTTTTTGAATGCCTCGATCTGGCCATTTTATTGCGCATGATAGCAGGAGGTATGGTTAGAACAGATGTTGTACTTGGTGTACAATTTCTTCAAGTCGGTTGCCTAGAAGCTGGTTCCATTATCGGTGAGTATGACATGAGGGAATCCAAATCGGTAGATGATATTGGAGCTCACAAATTCCACAATAGAATGGGTTTTGACCTCGTTGAGAGAAATTGTCTCAGCCCACTTGGAAAAGAAATCTTTAGTGGTCAGGATGAACATATATTGGCGAGCTGTCACCGGTGGATATGGTCCCACAATGTTGAGTCCCCAGACCCCAAAGAGCCAAGAGTAATTGTTAGTGTGAAGAGGCTCTGGCAGATGATGCACAAAATTAGAATGGATTTTTCACGCATGAAACCTCTTGGTAAACTCGATACAGTCATGGATCCTGGTGGTCCAAAAATACCCCAGTCTCTGAATCTAGTGAGATATCTTTGACTCGGTCTGATGAGACCCACATGAACCGGCATGGACCTCCTACATAACTTGAGAAGTTTCACCTTTTTGAATACAACAGAGGAGTAATACATCAAACACGTGTTTGTAGAGGATCCAATCAAGACTAGGACTACTCTAGAGAGTAAACTGCAACACACAACGTCAGATTTTCTTGCGCTCTTCTCGATCTACCAGGAGACTACCATGCTGAAGGTACTCAATAAAAGGGGCCCTCCAGTTGGGAGTCACTTCCATCACTGTGACAAGGGGACTTGGGGGTCCTTATGTGGAGGCACCAATGGTAAGGTGGCTTACCTACATGATATCATCGTCATCCGTAGTGATGGGGGTGATGAATCTATGGTGTTCCATGTGGATAATCAAATCATCCTAATCAGGTTCTGCAAGAGATAAAGCCAGGCTTGCCAAGGCATCGGCTCGACCATTCTGGGATCGAGGGATATGGGTAACTTCTGGACAAGATGGGAACTGGGCCATCAACTGGCGGGTATGTTCCAACAGTGGTATGAGCTCTGGCTTCTTGATGAAATAGTCACCATTAATCTATTTTATGACTAGTTCAGAGTCCCCTTTCACATGAAAGTGGAGAACATCAATCTCGAGGGCCAGATCAAGGCCAGTAAGGAGGTCTTGATACTATACCTCATTATTAGTATAACTTTCTAATAACAGGAATGAATATGGCAGAACAACTTGTGATGGAGTGATGAAGATGATACCCAGGTCCACTCTATTGAGTTTGGGGTCATTGCGTCTTCTGTCGATAGGGATTTGGGAAGCACCATCGAAGTGCATTTGCCAACATGGAATGACTTGGTCTACCGAGAGGATTTCCTCATCGGGAAAATCAAGTTTCAGGGACTGGTCCATGAAAGATTGATGGGTGGAAAAGAAGTCTTCCAATGCTTTCCCCTTAATATCCTTATGGGGGACAAACCTGATGTCGAACTGCTGGAGGATCACTGCCAACTGAGCTAGACGACCTGTAAACATGGGGTGGTTTAGTATGTACTTTAGAGGATCCACTCAGGACACTAGCTTTATCTCATGGTGTTGCAAGTAATGTCACAATTTATGTACTGCGAATACTAGATCAAGGTAGATTTTCTTGATAGGGTAGTATCTGGTCTCCGTATCGAGGAGCATGCGACTGAGATAATATACACTACTCTCTATTCCATTTTTATTCTTATGGGAGAGAAGGGCGCTGAGAGATCATTCTAGGGTGGTCACATAAAGGACCAACAACTTTCCAGAAATGAGTGACATCATGACTGGAGGCTGCAAAAGATACTGCATGATTTCCTCGAAACCAGTCTTCCATTCCTCATCCCACTAATAAAAAATTCCTTTCTTCATGAGATGAGAAAAGGGCTTACACTTGTCGTCCAAATTTGTGATGAATCGACATATGTAGACCAAGTGGAATTGAAAGCCTTGCAACTCCCAAATATTTCTCAGAGGAGACATCTGACTGATGACCTTAATATTTTCTGGATTGATCTCGATGCCTCTATATCTGACAATGAAGACAATAAACTTTCCAGAGGTGACCCCAAAGTCACACTTCAATGGGTTCATCTTCATATGGTGATAATAGAGGAAGCTGAACACTTTCTCAAGGTCTTTGAGATGGTCCTGACACTAGTGAGATTTGACCACTAGATCGTCCACGTATAATTCCACCAATGTCCCAAGGATCGTCTTAAATATGCAATGTATGGAACGCTGATAGGTTTCACCTGCATTATTTAGATCAAAGGGCATTACCTGGTAACAAAAGGTACCTTGTGGTGACCTGAAGGCTATAGACTCTTCATCCTCAGGGGCCATTTGAATTTGGTTATACCCAGAATATCCATCCATGAAGGAGAGAGCCTAGAACCCAGTGGTAGTATCAATCAACAGTTCTGTCATAGGAAGGGGAAAATAATTCTTTAGACAGTGATAGTTGAGATCCTGAAAGTCGATGCAGACCCTGATCTGTCTGTTTTTCTTCCTGACAAGCACAATATCAGATAACCACCTAGGGTACTGGACCTCCTTGACTAAATTTTCTCTGATGAGCTTATCAACTTCGGCCTCGACCATGGAATCATGAGAAGGATGCATCTTTTTGGGAGGATGTTTAAACCCACAATGATTTTCCAGGAGACCGAGGTGGTGGATGGTGACCTGAGAATCTAGTCCTGACATATTGTTATAACTCTAGGAAAACACATCACGATGTTGTTTCAGGAAGTCCATGTACTGTTGTTGCTCTTTTACAGGCATAACGACACTGATCAATGTGGGTTTCAGATCCATCTCACTACCAAGGTTCACCTGTACCAATTCATCGACCATGGTGGATACACCCTCTTTGAATGCAGGAGGTGCATCTTCTAAATCCTCTTCTTCGATTATAGAGGAGGGACCCTCAGCAGGAGGCGATTCCTATGAATTGACAGATCTCGATGGGAAACTGGTGCGAGCCTGAACGACGGTAGACACACCATCGGGGGACTCCTGTGATACTGAAACCATAACGACAAAAGCTGTCGACCCAATCCCATATGGTTTTCAGCCCAGGGGACCATGATTGATGATATCAAAACAATAGTGGTGCATCATCTTGATCCAGTTTATCCCAACCCGGTGAAATAAGAAAGTATGACATATTTCCATTTCCATGGGGCGGACATCCCGATACCTTATGGGGATAGGGGGATTTGGGATCACCCAATACTAATTCGTGTAGGAATATGAGGTGATCTTTTGATATCCCCTAGACTTGGGAATGTTATTCCCACTTGTTCTAGAAACAAAAAAACATTTCCACAAATATGGGGTCATAGCCTCCAATCATTGGATTGGAAAAATATAGGTATCATCCAGGTCTATCCATAGGTCTGTCACAGCCATAGCGTGTTCAACCTCATTAGCCCAAATCTGCTTGTCCTTGATCTTATAATAGACAACATACAAATAGTGGGATTCACAAGAGGAAAATGGAGACGCGTCACCTTGGAGTATTCCCACTCGAATATTAAGGGATTACTTAAGGCATTGTCAATATGATGAAGGAACCGCCACATGCAGGTGAAGCCATGGCCTACCCATCAAATCATTGTAGGCGGTGTCCTGGGAGACAACCATGAACTTGGTGCTAGCCACCAAGCCACCAAAATGGGTCTTTAGGTAGATCTTTCCAAGAGGTGTTTGTTCTATCCTATTATAACCTTGAATTTTCAGGTCAGAGGGACATAGATCATCCTCAGAAAACCCCATTTTTCAAAGTGTCCAGGTCAGGATTCGGTTGATCCTAGAGCCTGTGTCGACAAGACAAAGACAAAAATCCACACCATTGAAGTGTTCGGTGATGTACAGTTGGTGGATGTGCCCCTGTATAGGATATCCTTTATCTTCTCCAAATAAAGAGATAATGGACTGACATTCAACATGCTCGATTGCCTCAGTATGGAAGGATTCTGTAGTTACTACCTCCGTCTCAAACTAGAGGGGTCTTCTTAAAGCTTCAGCAAGGGCTTCATGAATATCTGCTGATAGGTGAAGGTCCTCAAGGATAGAGAGCCTCTCAATAATTCTGGAAATATTCTTAAGGATATCATACTTCTATGCTAAGCATGAACTTCTACTTACAGAAGTTTGTTCTGTGGAGGGGGGTATGACGTGCCCTTCTGGCTAAACCGGTGGCTAACTGGTGTTGGGAATGTCCCGCTGCTCACTAGTCAAAGCTCATGGAGTGACTACTAGATGTGGGATATATGACTGAGGCCAGTCCTTAATAGAGCGTGGTTGATCAAAGTGCAGTATAGGCGGCTCTTCCTAATAAAGTAACACAAACGGTGGTGAAGGTGGACCTGATGACACAAGATGAGAAGGATGCGCGTGATGAGATCTGCGCTGGTCCTACTATCTAGTTTAGGTGGAATTCACATCCTAGCTGGAATTATTGACTGAGGTATTCTGATGACCCATATAGCCACAGTTCCATCGACACTGGCGATTACTGAGGATGTTGGGAGGATCCGTCTAGCACTCCTAATCATCAGGAATCATGTAGGGGTTTAAAAGCTCCAAAACTTTAACCAAATCATACCCTTGATTGCTAATTGAATAAACCCACACCACTAGATAGATTATGTGGGTAACCAACATCTCCGGAGGCATACAATCCATGAGAGTACGGGATAACGACAAAATTGGTGAGGGACTTTTTTTCCCTTGCATCACTGATGCTTGCTTTTCTAAGAAGAGGGAGACTAAGACATCGATGTAGAAGTAGTGGATATGAGTTATGAAACGCATTCTAAAGTCTCAGGTCAATTAAGACATGCATGGATAATACCATGGGAATGGGTGACTGCCTTACGAGCCATCCAATGGTCATACTTTTGAGACCCACAGTTAGGAACCAGATTCCACTCACCTTCACTGTCACTACCGCTGTTTGGATTCACGAATACACATGCCACCTATGCTAGAGATGGGCCTAACCCGAATATGTTGTTATCAACTTGGCCTTGAATCTAGTCATTAAACACATAAAAAATCCTAATTATGTGCCCTAGGATCTGGTGATAGGGGCAGTAATTGGGGTTATCAGTGAGATCCACCTCTTCAGGCCTCCTGTATCCGGGAAATAATAGAATTCCCTATTCAAATGAACTTTGGAAATAACTGGGGACCTGACCCCTATTGAATGAGTAGGTCTGGTTTCTCCTATCTGAAAAGGGTGCTCTAGGAGCCTAACCCTGATGAGGGGCTTGGGGAGCCTTGTTATCTCACCTAGGTGGTGGTGGCACGTTACGTGGGGCACCTACCAATTCTATGTTGGGCACTGCTGGGTTGGAGGCTATGCCTGAGGTGGAAGGACTCTACGAGGATGTGGAGGTGGCTTCACTGGTAATAACTCCAGTTTCTTGGGAGCCTCTATTTGTGTTACCATGGCGGGCTCAGCCTTAGAGGCTCTACTCACGGGAATTGCAGGAGGCAACAGACGTGTCTTTTTAGCCTACTGCAAGGATTCCTCTAGATGCTGGGCCTTATCAAAGAAGTCTCATAATCCCCCAAGGTAATTCTGAGTAATGAGAGATGGGACCAGTTCAGTTTTGACATTCCCCACACACATTTTCAGTAGCTGTTCTTGAGTCGGCGACATATCTAGGGAGTAGGTGAGGCCTTTCCACCAGGCGACAAAGTCCGAAACGCGCTCATCAGACCTCTACTTACACTTGAAGAGGTATTCAATAATATTCTTCCAGGTGGTAGAGATGAACTAGTAAAGAAAATGTCTATGGAGATCTTCCAAGTCGGAAACTGACCCAATGGGTAGCTGGCTGTACCATACAAACGTAAGCCCTTCCAATGTCTATATGAAATACCAGAGTTTGGCAGCCTCTTTCTGTGTTGGAGTTCCCAGTACGGGTCCACATATTGAGATGAAGTGGGCCAGATGCTATAGCGAGTCACCCGTCCCATTAAAGAGGGGAAAAGGTGGGATTTTTGAAACCTGAGGGTGCTAGAATATCATTGACCCATGCTGAATATGGCTTTCCATTAGGAGGTATTTCCACTTATTGTGTTTCCAATGCCTTGAGGTGAGCAATGAGCGCTGCCATCAGATCATCTAGGTGGGGATTCCTATCTTGATGAGGGTCCATGAACACCAATACGTTGGAAGGTTCTTCAATATGATAAGTAGGCCCAACGACTTGTAGAGTGGTTGGTGGGATGATCTGCAGAGAGGATGAGGGAACCTGAGATGGGTCCCAGGGATTATCATGCTTCTCAGGTAGATTTGGTGACACATATCGCTCCCTCTTTCCATAATTTCTGGACTCTATCCTGTCTATATGGGCAGGATGGTTAGGGTCACCCAGAGGCAACTCACCAGGGGAAAGTTGTACCTACCCCTGCTGCCCCAGCCTAGGATCACCATAGTCTGGTCACCACTCTATGGCATGTTCATCAAGGAGGTCATCAACCATATTATTTTTCTCCTTAAGCTATTGATGCAATGAATCTTTTTCGGGATCATCCTCTGTCTTCTGCACTGAGCTAGATGGGTTAGAGGGTATTAAGGCCCAAATATGCTCCTTACCCTTATTTGGATTCCAGCTGAGGGCTAATGACTCAATAGGTACAAAAAGACCCAGTAAATTTCTTTACTGGTGAGTGATACTTCCCAATGGATCCAATAGGTGTGACGCTCCCTCAAGGGAAAAGTCCTCTCTAAGGAGCTCTATCTTGTTCTCTCCCATTGGTAGGTTGACCATGTTAACTGCGACTCTACCTGGAGGCATATCCTCAATATCTCCTGGAAAGTTGGGCTAGATCTCGATAGAACTAAAGTGAAGGGAAGCATACTTCCCCTAACCACAGACCTAAACATGGGGGGAAGCCTCATTGATAATCCTTCAGAGTACTTTAAAACTCTAAATGCATCATTTATAGAGGGTCTGGAGGAGACTGGGTGACTCAAGGCGCTGGCCTATAGGGAGCGTAGCCAAGTCGACCATGCAGCATTACTAATCAATATCTTTAAAGTTTTCCTGAATCTTGGGGTAAGACACTCTCTGATAACGAAGATGAAAGTGCATCACCTAGAGGGTTTGAGGAAATAACGCGACCTTCTCCTGGGTAAGAGATTCCGGTGCACTGAAGTTCGTGGTTGTGATTGGACAAAATATCCCTGAGAAATGATCCGCTACAAGGATGTCGCACAAGATCCTTAGCTCAGACTCAGGATATGGCCCTTGGTTTCGGCATTAATCAACTGGGGGTAGTTGTGGGACCAATAATGACACTGAAGCAGACTGCTAAGATGGTAGAATTGCCGGTGGAGAATACGGAGAATGGGATGACAATCCACCACATCTTGGACTATCCTGTGAAGAACGTAGTGATTGAGCTACCACATCCCAATAAGATGGACTGGTGACCACGTCTTTTGGAATAGGGGCTATGGTTATTGGTGGTGGGCCATGTTATTGTTATTCCTCTACCGATCCCTAGAATAACTCTCCATGATCTCTGGTCAAGGTAGATAATGAACCTCTCGATGATAGGGAGGATTTCACGACCAGACCTTAGAAAGAGGCTAAATATTCCTCTTCCTAGATGTATCTACAGAGGGAGTCAGGAATCCAGTGGACCTCACATTCTGGAAGGATGAGGCTGATACAAATCGTTCCTACTCTGACCCTTGACATAGAGGATTGAGATGAGGGTTCCATTTCTGAATCGCATTCCACCTTAGAATCTGAGAAGTATATAGGATTAATCATATTCTAAATCTTCTTGGAATTCTTTTTATGGCATTGCTGACCTGCCCTCCTGCCTCAGGACGACTCTTCGGGATAGAGTAGGTTTTTTGGATCGAGGAGGGCCTTCGGATGAAATGATGCAGGGGAAGAGTGGACTTCCTCCTGGATGAGATGGGGTACGAGGATCACCTAGACAAATGTCAAAGGGAACATGGGGAAGATCTTCATGTCCACTGGATGACGCATGGAGGGAGTCTCTGTGGGAAGTGTTGGAGTGGGCAGGACCTCCACTGGAGCTGGTAGGAGCATGTTTAGGACCTCCATGCTTATTTCCTTTGACAATGTTGGTACGAGGAGGGTCCTCATATTGGTCAAGCTGAACACAGGTAGGACCTCCATTTTGGGTACCCATGAAGTGAGGAAAACCTCCGATTCTTGGATTTCTGGGATGAGGAGGACCTTTATCGGTTGCTGTAAGGACATGGGGAAGACCCTCACACTGATAGTTGACCATATGGGTAGCATCTTCACATCGGTGACCCGTGATAAGAGGAATGGCTCCATACCTAAGGTCATGGGTGTGGATGAGGCTTTTGTACTGGGTGTCAATGCAGTGGGGAGGACCCTCGCTTAGATTGATGGCGGCATGGGGAGGTCCTCCACGCTGAGTTTGGGAGCAGGGAGGACCCACTCTCTCATTGATGATGGTATGGGAAGGACCTCTATACTAGATGTCATTATCGTGGGTTGGCCTGTGATGGATTTCACCTGTGTCGGTGACTAGGAGAGTCGACCCAACATGCCCGTGGGGTGGTTGGGGCCTCGATCCAGGCCGAGCATATGTGTGCCCCTGCTTGTCTTAAACAGGGGACTGATGGTATGTGCCAGTGGTGGTATGGTCCACAATAACCATTGATGATAGTGATACCCCTTGGTGGGAATCCTCCTCAGCTTGCGCTTGACATTGGTGTTAGGTTAGCTGGACTGGGGCTGATGATGCAGGTGTATAACTCACCTACTCCTCAACCTGTGGGGCTGGGTGGTAGTGCTAATGCAGCCTAGTGGGAGCCCTCCCTGGTATCCCCTAGGATGAGATTACATCTAGGCTGGCCCGAACATCCCTCACCTCATTGGCGTAGGGGAGGGATTTGTCGAATAATTCCAGATAGAATCTCCAAAAACGATTATACATTGGAGTGGAGAGTAGTGGATCCCTACGCGAACCTTGGGGGCAGCGATGATGATGAGATACAGAAGCCTCTAAGTCTTTTCAGTCCATATCCTGGGTTGGAATAATCCCCTCCTCCTCGTATCATTGAAGGAGATCGTTAATTACCCTTCTCTGAATGAGTTCAGATGAGGCCATGTGGGATTTCCGCATTAACGTTGCCCCTACCCCTGCGTCGGTGGGTGGGCGGTGATCAGTTTATAGTCATAACAGCTTGGGTCTAGAAAAGTAGGGAGGTTCAACCATTAGTGATGAAAGAAGGAAAGTGACGTCCAATTCCCTAGTGCCATTCCGTATTCCATGGTTGGTAAGAAGTATCCAAGCTGACAACATCATAGATTGAGATGTCCAACATTCAACTACCCCAATTTTTTTGGTGTGTTTCACGCCAGACCCACTATTTTCTTGGTGGTACCTGGCACCAGATAACTGGATCTGATGACACGCTAATCCACTAATGTCTCAAGCACTACTAATCTCCACATTTAAGAGAATAATTTTACACCAGTTTCACCATTTCTGTTTCCGATGCTTTTGTTGGGGTGCGCATCCGTCTTTTGGAGGATGTGCTATTTGTGGCCCCACATTCCCGCTTTCTAAAAGCAGGCAACATCCATCACTTATTCAGGTAATTTTTCTCCTTGATCGAAACATGATGATGGGATGTCAGTTCCTCCTTCCGTGGATTCCTCCTCGGAACTCTTTTCCTAGTCTGGGTCTCCCTCATAGACTTAAGATGTTGTTTGTGAAAATCTTCCTTGTGCCATGTCTTTATGGACACCAGTTAATTATGCTGCTCTTATTAAGAAATTACAAGGGTTCAAGTTAGGGTGACAACCATCGATCCGGGGAGTAGTCATGTTGGACATTGTTGGCGTGTCTGGATGCTGTAACAATGATTTGTATGGGTTTCTTCCCCTTATGATAGGGATTCTCGAGGTCACGGAATCCTGACGAATCCCATGTCAAATGAAGGAAATTTTATATGACATAGGCCTATCTCTAAGGATTTCTTCAGCTTCCCATGTTTAACACAAGGTATGTCGCGAGTTTAACATCTAGCAGAAATGGATCGGACTGATCAGAACACTAATAAGAGTGGATTAAATGGGTGAAACCCTAGAATGGAACACTAATGCTGGAGCTAATGTGTGGTTAGTCACCTGATTTCTACTAGGAGCAGTGAGAAAGTGGGTGACATAATTTCACTATGATGTGGCAGCCCGGGTAAGAATCATGATGGATATGTATGTTTGAGTGGATGGAGAATGAGATGGAATCGACATGAGGAAAAACGTTATGCTGGAATTGATCCTCGAAGAGACCTCCTACATATCCCCATGGTAGGGAATCAAAGTCAACATGTTTTTGTGGGGCGATGGGACACCTGAGGAGGCGGCCCATGAGAATGGATTCATGGATGGGACCCAGAGGAAGTGGAACTTCTGGGTTAGGGCATGACCTTCCCAAAGCACAGGGGCTCAAGGGAGAGACCATGATGAGACATGGGTGATGGGTTTGAGCCTCATGGAGGCTTCATACGTATCCTCAAGGTAGGGAATCAAAGTATACACAATTAAGGATGAGGGGGCATAGAATGAGGGTGTACATATAGGAAAATGACCCGAAGATATACTAGGTCTTATGCATGGTTAACATCCCGGGTTGGTCTGAGGCTCGGGGGTGGACTAGAGATGTGGGTACCAACAAAGGGGACTATAACAGCTTACTGTTGATTATGGACTACAATGGCTTACCATTGGTTGGGATACAATGGCTTACCACTGGTTGAGGTTTACAATGACTTACCGCTGGTTGAGGTTCACAATGGCTTGTCGTCGATTGGGGTACAATAGCTTACCGCTGGTTGAGATGCAATGGATTAATGCTGATTGGGGTATAATGGCTTACTGCTGGTTGGGGTTGAAACTCAAGAATTCTTCCTACGTAACCTACCTAGAAGACAGGTATTAAACTCACGTAGTTCGAAAGTATGTAGTTTAGCATCATGTTGGATGAGGGGGGGGGGGCATATAGTTTAACATCGTGTGGGACGAGGGTGAATCAACATGAAGTGGTCGAGACCAATGGGTGTTGGGCTTGAACCTCAGGGAGGATTCCTACATACCTTGCCTAGGAGACAAGGATTAGAGTACACGTAGTTCGGTATGTGAGATATAGTTTAATGTCATGCGGGATGAAGGTGAACCAATGTGAAGGGGTCAAGATAAGTAGGTGTTGAGATTGAACCTTAGGGAGGATTCCTATATAACTTGACTTGGAGTCAAGGATAAAAGTACACATAGTTATTCATGATTTGGGGCTTACATGCTAAGGTGGCCCAGGAATGATTCCACGGTAAATGCTTATTCTAAGCCCATGTGAGTCATTCTCGATGTGAGAAATAAGAGGTAGCAAAGACCTGATGATCACGTTGTGAATGGCATGTATGCAGGAATTGGAGTGGGGATTACACATGGTCAGTTGACCAAAGAGGAAATAGGGGATTATGTGTGCTTAGTGGCCTAGGAAGATGGATACTGGGACTTACTTCTAGATGGTGGTCCAATGGCGAAAAATCCCAAAGGGAGAGAGATGGGGTAACGAAGGTCCCTATGCCCATCTATCCTCTAGTCTTTATCATGGAAGAAGAGAGAAGGAGCAGGGGTGATACCTCCCACAATAAAGGCTAGGGGCTTACACCAGGATGGTTTCCCTTCCTCACAGATAGACATCTCTCCAACAAAGAGGATCTCATTCCATGTGAGGAATATTTCACTCCCGTGGAGATCAATGGATGTGGAGAATGTCTAAGACGGGTCATCCCATGTGTATTGCACGGGGAGAGGATATAGTTTAAAGTTATGTGCTGATGACGATGATTCTTGGAAGTTTAACACCCCACAGCTCAGATGAGACAGGTTCAATCCACACCCCTAGGACTTACATAACTAATACCCACAAACCCTTGGGGAAGGGAAGGAATCAAAAATTCCATGGCGAGGGGGTGTTGTGGAGTGATCTATTGAGGGGCCCACATTAGCGTGGCTATAAGAAGAAGCAATATCAATCAACGTTCCTATGAGAAGAAGCATGAGGATAAGAAACAAAACATGAAGCACCACCCAAGGGACCTTGAAATCACTTCGTACAAACCTGGAGGGCCGTACGAGAAAGGGGTGTGTAATGTATTCAGTCTTATAAAGAGGTGCTTTGCGAAGAGGATGGCCTTCACGAAGAGGATGGACTTCATGCAAAGTATGGACCTTGCGAAGGGAAAAGACTAGCCACAAAGGAGAGGATTTGTGGAGGAAAAGGGATTCGTGAAGTGGGGGGTCTTCATGAAAGTCCAAGTCTTCACGAAGAGCCTCCCTTAAGGGAGTAGGGCTTCGCTTTAGAGAATACCTCTTTTTTTGAGAGAATTTCACGAAGGCTCTACGCATCATAAAACCTAAAGCACCCCGAAGGGGACCCTTACTCTTTGAAGGGCATTGGCCTTCACAAAGGGCATCTCCACCATAGGTGGAGGCTGAAAATCACGCAAAGGGGTAAGGCTCGCAAAGGCCAAGTACCTTTGACAATCCATTTGAGGGTTTCACAAAGGTCTATGCGAAATGGGAGATGAGAAGTTGAAAGGTCAAAGTAAAAATAGTTTGTAAGAGGGGGTGCACCTTCTATTTATAGGCAAACCCAGTTGGAGGGGTGTTAAACTCACCATGGAGACGAGTGACGTTGTAGAAAGAAACCATTATGTTGGCCTGAGTTGGCCTTGTGGAGGGGGCATGATGCCGCATAGAGATTCGTTGACGCAGTCGCCATGAAGCATGTCACAGAGGGGACTGACGCCATGGAGGGGCCTTGATTAGTGTCAGACTCCCACAAGGTAGGGACTCCATAGAGCCTCTCGCGAAGGCGTCTACGTGGAAATGCCCCCGCCGCACAGAGTGCTTCGTACAGGGGCATTTTAAGATGTCTTGGTGGTTCTTTTAGACCAGTTTGGGAGGGGGCTTCCTATGATCGCATCTTTGAATCTGTGGAATGATCCAGACACATTTTTTGGCTCCAACATGTGAATTCAAAGTAAATGTGATGATTCATAGATATAATTCATGATACAAAAATTATGAAGTTGAAGTTATGATTCTAGTTGAGATTTGTGGAAGATTTAAAGATCATTGATGATGATGAGATTTGTGAGTTCTTTGATGAAGTCAAGTTTTGATATTTTTATAAGAATTAAAGGTAGTTTATTAAATAATTAATCAAGTGATAATTTCATATTCTAGAGCCCACATTCCTTACATTTATTTGAGTATGTTTGATTATATAAAGGGGGACTTCATTTAGGTTTTAGTGATACTGAGAATTTGAGATTTGAGATATAGAGAGGTTGACCAACATATTTTGAAATATTTTTTAGGTCTAAGAATAAGTGAAATGATTAAATAGAATTTAAAATCAGTGTAATAAATGAATAAATTTTGGAAGATCGCTAATTTGAGAGATCAAAAGCTAGATTTAAATATATCGATGTTCTAGAAAGTTAAGTTTCAAAAATTGAGATTATGAGACGATGTTTATTTTGATCATTCTAAATTCATGAAGGAATATTTATATTTTGTTGAAAAAAATCTTGAATATAAAAGGATATTTATCATTAAGGTAGGGGATTTTTGAAGATCAGTTGAGAGATTGAAGACTGGAGGGAGTTGGTATAAAGAATCTACCATGGATTTTTTTATAGGGATGTGGACATCGATCATACCCTAAGTTTATCTATAAATTAAAAACAAAGTATAGGTATTAAGTATATAATGATAGCTTCTCACCCAATCGTAATCAATTTTATACACTAGTGATAAAATATGTATCCAAAACTTTACCCAAACACAGGAAGAAGTAAGTACCCACATTGAGATAAAACCTTATAAAAAACATGTGTGCTTTGTATTGATTTATGTATCGTTGCATATGGGTTAGTATGATATATAAAGTTGATAGTATCAATACTCTAAAAAGTCATAAAGGTAATTTTAGTTTCAATAAAATTTTAAAAGAGTACCACTAATTCAACCCCCCTTCTTGGTGGAACATCATACTCCCGGGCACTTCAAGTGGTGTTAGAACAACCCAAATTACCTATGAAAGATCCTTACTTTGTTTAAGATATAAAATCTAAATTCAGCTAGTAATAGAGTTATCCTATATTTGATGGAAAATATTATAATGTATTGAAGTGTATGATGATTCCCTATCATCTTTAACTTAGCCCAGAAGTTATAGATGTTGCTATTTTTGAATTTATATCAATTGAAATGGATCCTCCAATGAATTTTTCTAATAAGAGAAACTTAGAGGATGATGAAAATAAAGAAAATATATTCTTATGTCTTTATTAAACAAACTGTATATAAAGATAATGGGTCTCCAAACTGATAATAAGACTTGGGAAAAACTTAAAATCATATTTTAAGGGAATTTGAAAGTTAAGGAAGAAAAATTATGGGTATAGAGAATTAAGTTTGAAGATCTGAGGATGTATATTGAAGAAATTATTGATGATTACTTTACAAGAGTAAATGATACTGTCAAAAATATCATAGGACTTCGATATACTATATAATATTATACTATCATAAAGATATCGATGATAAATTTCATGATATGTTTATTGCTAAAGTATCTACTTTATAATATATAGATGATTTATCTCTTAATGAATTATATAACATACTTGTCTCATATTAGACAAGGAAATATTTGATGTTTAAAAAGAATATCGATAAATAGATGACATTTAAGGTTATGATAAAGCCTAAAATTAGGGAAGAAGAAGATGATTACTCTAGTTAATGAGAAGATGATGTCAAAAATATGATGAGTATAGGAAGATTATGGCTCTGATATCAAAGAATTTTAGTAAAGGAAAGGTCAAGTACAAAGTTTAAATCCCACTCAAAAGATTCAAGTGTGGTATAATTGGACATTTTTCATTTGATTGTCCAAGGAAATAAGGTAGAGAGTACGAAGATGGTGATAAATAAGGAAAACCTTAGAGGGTTAAATGGGGTAAAAATAAAGGAAGTTAAAAAATCCAATGAGATAAAGAAAATATTTCCCAAAAGTAAAAAAGACAATTATGTTTAGAAAAGAAGAGTAATAATGATCCACATAAATTAGTCATTCTAAATAAGAGGTTATTATAAATTTTAGAAACTTCATGGACCATGTTGAAAAATGTGAAGAATATTCAAGCAGTGAAGAAGAAGAAGGCGAGGAGACTTATATGGAATATGTATTGAAAGTGGAAATTGTGGCATCTCTTGAAAAAAAACTAAACTAAAAAAGGAAGTAATTATTTTGCAAAAATAAAGAAAAAATAAAAATAATGGAAAATAAGTTTTTATCAAAAGGGAATATTATTACATTAAATAAATTTTAAAAAATAAAGTTGATGGTTTTATATAAAGGAAAGATTGTGAAAGATCTTGATGAAAAACACAATGTGAATGAATAAGAGTTAAGTAAGACATAATCGAAGTGTCTTTAAGATAAAAGTAATCTGAAAAAGTTGAATTAAAGTTTAAGAAAATCTATGGAAGTTAAAGTCGAATAATCTTTTTATACTGATAATGATAACCTGAAAATTCAATTAAATCCTACCCTTTCTAAACTTAAAAATAAATTTGTTTTTACTGATACTGTAGGTTTTAAAAATAAAACAGGGTGATTTTAGGATAAGAAAAATTATGGGAAATATTCTTCTACATCAAAGAAAGTTATGAAAAGTTTTTATAGAAATATATCCCCAAGTAAAAGGTTAAAAGAAATAAAAAATATAAAAAAAATCAATAACCTTTTTCTAAAAAAAATTTGTATCAATATGGGAGATCATGATTCAAATTTTATTGTTAGTTCTATGGAATCTATGGTCACAAAGCCTATAGTTTCTAGTAAAACATGTTACTCCCTTATATTTAGTATGAATTGGGTGTGAGAAACTCTAAAAGGAAAGGAATCAACTATAGGAACATGAATTAAAATTCCAAGATGAAGAAATATATGACTAAGAGTTTACCAAGTCTAACCATTAAGAACATATTCAAGTATCTGGAAGAGATTTTTGGGAGATGTGACCAATATAGTCATTATTCTGAAAAATGTATGCGTACTCTTCTGGGGAAATTTCATTGCATTGAAAAAGTCAAGGAAGTCCATAAAAGAAATAAATAAGAAAAGTGAGTTCCTGTTAAAGTTTCTCTAAAAGTTATTAGGATAAGTAAATTGTGGATACTTGATAGTGGCTATTCCTCTCATATTAAAGGTGATACAAAAATCTTGATGAATGTTGAATAAAATTATTGAGTAGAAGTTAATTTAATGATATATCCTTAAAAACCATTGGAATTGGTACAATTAATATCAAATATCAAAAACCAAAATCTAATGATGTTTTATTTATTTTTGGGATTAAATACAACTCAATAGGTGTAATCCAACTTTGTGATATGGGAATAAAGTCATATTTAAGAAAAAATATGGCATCATCAGGTGATCAAAAGATAAAATAATTATCAAAAGGGATAAAGAACATGTGGTAACCTATTCCAAATTGGTGATCTATATAATTACTATTATTTGAGTGAAAAATATGAAAATAATATTTGGCACAAAAGACTTAATCATCTTGGTCAAATGAGTTTGAGTAAAATCTTAGAGGAAGATGTGGTGAGAGAACTACCTAAACTAATCAGATAAATAGAGGATGTTTTAAAACATGTTAAAAGGGAAATACGGTACATGGAAACCAAAAATAGGTGAAAATTCAACCCACTTGGCCACATAAATTAATTCATTATAATTTATATAGGTTGATGTGACATCGATCCACTAAAGGTGATAATTACTTATATCAATTTCCTTGATTATTTCACTAGGATGACTAATGTGGTGCTCAAGAACATAAATATGAATTTGTGGATATGTTAAAGATATTTATAAGGGAAGTTGATAAAGATTTTAGAGTATATATTATAAAGTTGAGAATAGATAATTTAAGGTAGTTCACAACAATTTTTTTAAATGTTATCTTTTTTATCATGGGATTAAAAATCATTATAGTGCTCCATATACTCCCTATTAGAATGGTTTTGTGGAGATAAAGAATAAAAACTTTATTTAAATGGGAATAACCATGTTTTATGGATAAAAACTTTTAAAAAATTTATATAGAGAAGCTATAATTACAAATGCGCATATTCAGAATATATGTTTGTTGGGGTTGGAATCAAATATGACTTCCCATGAGATATAGTGCAAGAAGAAACCTATAGTTAATTATTTAAATGTTTTTGGGATCCCACGTTTAATAAAGATAAAAAATATAGATTTAATAAAGATAAAAAATATAGATTTAATAAAGTTTTATAAAAATTTAGATGAAGGAATATTCATGGGTTATTCATCTATTGACAGGAGTTATAGGTGCTTGAAAAAATGACTATACAAACTAGTTGATACCCATGATATGAAACTTATTGAAAATAATTTGAGCTTAAAGGAAATAAGTGAATGATATTTTAAAGAATTAAAAAAATATAAAATGAAAAATTATATAAAATTCAATGAAATGAAATATTTATGTAAACCTAATTAGGATAATACTTACTTTGATCAGTCTAATGATGATGAAAGTATAGCTGAAAGTAAAAGAAAAAAATTTCAGAAGTTATAGAAACATATTGAACCTGAAAACATTATTGGGAATCAAGAAGCTCTGGTGTATAATAGAATAAATTTGAGGCTTGAAAATTAAACAACACTTGTTTCATAAGTTTAACCACAATTAGTTATAAAATATATTGAGAATTATAAGTATATAAATTCTATAAATTAATAACTTGATTAAATTGAAAAAAATAACACCTGAGATCTTGTTCTTAGACTAAAAGGGAATAATATTATAGGAACCAAATTGGTGTTTAGGAATAAACTTGATAAAAAAGGTGATATCTCCAGGAATAAGGCCAAATTAGTTTTCAAGGGTTATTCATGGGTGGAAAATATATTCTTTAATGAAACTTTTGAACCTTATTAAATACTCTAAGCTATCAGAATATTTATAAACATTATAGATTATAATCACTATAAGGTTTATCAAATTTTTGTGAAGTTTTATTTTTTAAATGTATATATTTAAGAAGAAGTTTTTATTAATAAAATTGAAGGTTTTATACTTAATAGTGATGGAACCATGGTGTACAGGTTGAAAAAAGATTTTTATGGGTTAAAATAGGCCTATATATCCTGGTACTCCAAGCTTAATAGTTTCCTAAAACAATTAAACTTTTCTAAAAGAAAATTTGAAAGTAAATTATATGTAAAGTAGATGAACACAAGTACTCTAATTTTCATCATCTATATTGATTTAATTCTTTTTATAGGTTACATGGAGTATTCTTGTGAGGAATTTGAAAATAAAATGAATATGCATTTTGAAATGTTAATGATCAGAGAAATGATTTTATTTACGGTATTATAAGTTTCGTGGAAATAAAAATGAATATTATTATCTTAAGAAAAATATTACAAGGAATTATTGAATAAATTTGGCAGGAAATACTCAAAGGAAGTAGCCACATCCATGTTAGTTTTTGTGAAGTTGAGAAAAGATGAAGTAAGAGAAAATGTGTATCATAAGAACTTCAAGAATATGACTAGAATCTTACTTTATCTTATATTATCAAGACCAGATATTATGTATGGAGTGAATTTATGTGATAAGTATCAAATTGATCCAAAGGAATCACACATGTTGGATGTTAAGTAAATTCTCAAGTATATCAAAGGGACATTGAGTTACAATCTGATGTATAAAAGAAGTGAATAACCAAACTTGATGGGTTTCAATGATGCTGATTGGGTTGGATATTGTAATGATAGAATATAAACATCAGAATGAAATTTATTTTTAGGAGAAATTTTTGTGATCTGTAATAATAAGAAACAAAGTCCCATGACTTTGAGTATAATTAAAGTAGATTATGTATCTTCCAAAGATTCATTTACATAGATGTTTTGATTGAAAGTGTAGTTGGAATATTTAAAGGAGAACATTGAAAAACCATTGAAAATTACTTGTGATAATCTAAGTGAAATTAATATTTCTAAGAACCCAGTTCAATACCCTAGATCCAAACATATTGATATCAAATATATTTTCATCAAGGGAATAATTTCTAATGGTGATGTGAAGTTGGAGAAAATTTTAATAAAATATTAGACTGTAGATATGTTCACTAAATCTATTCCAAGGGAGAAATTTGAAGAGTTAAGGATAAAAATTTAGGTTAAGTATTTCCCTATAACTTAAAAAAGTTATGGAATATCCTAATATACTTTGAATTTTGTTTTCAAATTGGGAGATAGTTAAAGAACTCTTTTACTTTATCTTTTGTGAATTCCAAGATGTTGATATTATAAAAATTGTGATAAAAGTAAAATGGGTTAATTATGGGGGAGAATATAATTATCTTAAAAATATTGATAAAAATTTGTAAGTTTATATGGTGAGAGATGAAGTGTTGAAGTAGGAGTTATATTTGTTTTTAACCTTATATGAGATAATTAAACAACTCTATACTTTATATTTTGTGAATTTGAAGCTATTGTTATTATGGGAAGGGAAATAAAAATTAAATGAGTCGATTAAGGTAAAGAACATTATTATATAAAAAACATCAATGAAATGTTATAAGTTATTGTGGTGATAGTTTTTAGTTTTGGAAAAAATACAAAGGTGGATATTGAAGAACTTAATATAATTGTTAAAGTGTTGAAGAAGGTGTGGTATTTTTTGTTAACTATATATGAGATAATGTTTTTTTATAATTATTTGAATATGAATCTATTATTTCCATAATTATAGGTATAGATGATATGAGTTGAGGTAAGCTGAGTCCATATTTAGAAATTAACATATTCTAGAACCAGAAATTTGATTATGCATCTAGAAGTTTCCCTAGTTCTAAAATCAGAAATTATGAGATACTATTAAAGACTTGAGTGTCTGAATGATTCATGGACCCAAAAGTTATCAGATTTGATAGAGTATGTTATAATTGAAAAAGGAAAGGATATTATGTGAATATAAAATATATTTTTCATATAGAACATATATGTTGAAGAAATTTAGTAGAATAAAAAAATTTATTTTAATACATAAGAGTCTTGTTGCTGTGAGAATTGAAAATGTGGAAAAGTAAAAAATATTATATAATATATAAGAGTTAAAAAATACTAATAGTGTTTCTAATTGAATATTTTAAAAGTGTTGGATTTTCACTAATATACTTTAAGTTATTCTAGATGATTGATTCAAAAGTTTTGTCAAAAGATGCTATGTTGATCTTTCGAAGTTGTAAACATCACGGTGGTTTGAGAATCAACTATGATTCAAGCTGAGTTAAATTAACAAAGTCATATAAATAGTTTCAAAACATATTACCCTAGAATATATTTTTTAAAATTATATAAATATAAGTATTTTAACAAGGTTGATGAAGTTTTATAAAGGATAAGGACTCAAAAATAATTAACCTATGATTTACTTTGTTTTGTAATGTCAAAACAGGTTCAATGTCAGAAGTGTTGGGAATCTTACATCATTTGATTACTAGAAGTAGAACACTGGATGATCTATGTAGTGGACACAACTTCTTGAACCTTATTATTGATGTTTAGACCCCATCAATCTTTAAGTATAAAAAATTAGAAATCCTTACACCTTAAATCACCCACCAATCCAACCTTGCACATACTTAATCAAAATTCACGACTCACAAACATTCAAGTGAAAAATGATAAAGTAAAGGACGCATGATTTTATATGGTTCAGATGTGAGTCCTATATCTAGGGGAGATACATTATGCCCTTTTCCGTTACATTAATATGTTATAGTAATTATAATATCTTTTTCTAGGTAAGAAAATTAGATCACTAATTATAAGTAATCCTTCAATTACAACACCACACATGTATAAGTGGACCCAATTACTTATGGAAAGTATCAACTGATCAAACAGTTGCACCACCATCCAAGATTCATAGAAAACCCACTATTGAACTTGGTGACTAAAAATTACTTACAGAAATTGATATTTGACTGCTAAAGTCAATGACCAATCCAAGTTATGTGAGGTCCCAAAGGTATGATGGAAATATACAAGAGTTGGGGGGGGGGTGAATTGTATTTTTAAAAAATTATCAAAGTTATTAAAATTAAATGTTGAATTTGGAGGTTTAAAAAGACTAAAAAATTATTTCTTAAATGGATAAGAATAGTGGATGAGTGAAGTGTGTATATAGAAAAATAAAGAGTTGAACACAAGGAATTTTATAGTGGTTCAGTCTAATCGACTTATTCCATTCTTCTCACCCCATTCGATGGAGTATGACACCCACTAAAATATGAGAGATACTTTTACATGTGATTAATCTAAACCCATACTTTTATAACAAGATAAATCCCAACCTAATACTTTTATATGAGAGTAGACCCAAACCTAACTATCCTTTTATGGGAGTAGAAGAAACCCATAATTTTCTACAAGGAGCTCCACTAACATAAATTTTCTACCTTTTAGCCAGGTGAGCATAACCAATGACTAATTTTATAGGTGGTATAACCTATCACATTAAAATATTATGTACAAAAAACTCTACCAAACTAGAATAAATAAATAAAATAACGAAATAACAATTGGAGAGTTGTAGAAATAATTTTGGTGTAGAATAATTCTTATTGGCCATTCAAATGGATTTGAATAATGAAGTCTGGGCATTCTAGTAATGGTACACTTCTTCTCTTAACAATGAATGAATTCAAAGGTGAATTATCCCATATTGAGAGTTCATGAATAGATGAAATAGTTTTGTCACAAGATCACATTCATAATTATAACCTCTACACTATCACTACCATCATTATTCTATGTATGCCTCGATCCCTTTAAATAGAAACAACTTAACAAATATAAGTGATCCATTTTGAAATTAAAAATCATAATAACAATATTAACATTATATAATTATTGATAAGATAGACTAATAAATAAATTATCATTTGAATTTAAGAACATTTGAACAATTCAAACATATTTGAAATCATTTGATTAAATAGTTCAAAACACTTCCATAACAATAATTCAAATATATCCAACAATCTCACACAATTTCAAACTATAATATTCAAAATTTAAATTTAAAATTTCCTTTCATATTTAACATATAATAACATCAATATTAAAATATATTACATTAATAACTATAATTTTTTTGAATAAATTTGTTAGACTTAAACATGAATTAAGAAACATTAAAAACAAAGAAACTAGACAAAAATAATAAATTTAAAATATTTTAGTTTCATAATATAAACATATTCATGAATGAAGAACATATTTAAACTTTATAAAATTTCCTTTAAAACAATGAAAAAATACTTCACATAGATTATATATCATTAATATGAATTTATAAAATGGTTAAACAATTTAAACACTTTAAACTAACATGCATCAAATGAATATATCATAAAAATTGTAAAAAGAGTAATCTGGAGAAAACCAGGTTTTCATACCCCCATAAGGTTTATAAATAATATTGTGTAAAGGTGAGTACTAAACTATATAGGTTATCTAAAGGTAATACTGAAATGGCAATGATGTGTAAGGGTAAGATTCAATTTGAAAATGCTATGTAAAGGTAATAATTTGTTATGTAAGGGTAAACATAAAATACATGTGCCATGTAATCGTGTAAAGGAAATATAGGCTTGTGTATGGGTATAAACCAATTTTCATAAAGGTAAACAAATATTTAAACTCCCCACGCAAGGGTAAATAGAGAGTTGTGTGAAGGTAAACTCGAATTTCCACAGCTAACATAGGGGTAGAATGAAGTCACATATGGGTAAAACTAAAATTATAAACATCGTGTTATGGTAACATTCACTTATGTGAGGGTAGAATGAAATTTATAAACCATGCATAAGGGTAAATTCAGGGCTATGTAAGGGTAAATAACACATCATAAAATCTATATAAAGGTAAATACATTTTTATGAAAGATATGTAAGGGTAAAAAATAAACTTCGAAAATTAAATTTTCATAAAATATATCAAAAAATAAATATAAAAAATAATATGAATAATAAAAATAAATAAAGAAATAATAAATAAAAAATTAAATTCAAAAAAACTATTATTATAAATAAAAACAATAATATTTGTAATTATAAAAATAATATATAATTAAAGTGTTAAATATCCACTCCAACAATCTCTACCTTTTTGATAATTACAAAAAAACATCAATTTCAAGATTTCTATCCCTTTTTGGAATTGATAAAAAAGATTTAAAAATTTAAAAACATCATTTTATCCCCCTTTTTGAAACAAATAAGGAAAAATTATCAATTTTACAAACACATTTTACCCCCAAAATAAAATATTTGAATCATAATAAATAAACTCCCCCTAAATTAAATAAAGATATAATAATAATAGATAGATCCACCTAAACTAATGGTTGATTTTTTTAAAAAGAATCCATAAAAATAAATAATATGATATTCAATTATTTTTTAGAATATATGCAAATAATTTAAAAAAAAGTTAGCACATTACATTAAACCATAAAATAAAATATAAAATACATGCGCACTGACCATAATGAAATAAATTTTAAATCACATTCTAACATACCATATGATAAAACAATATGAAAATGCATTATGGAAATAATGAAATAAATTTTAAAGTACATTCCAACATACCATATGATAAAACAATATGAATATGCATGCTTGACATAATATAATAAAAAATCACTTGGACATCCAGTCTAGTTTTGGTCTAATAGGAGTTAGAATAGTACCTTTAGGAACCCATGCTGTAGAAGGGTAAGTCCTTTTAAAATTTAAAGTATATTTATTAATATTTTATTTTTTATGACCAAATGATTGAATGAATTTCAATGATAAATAATAACCATAATTTCCAAAAATCCACATCTAAAGAAAGTAACATATGATATACCATCATTTTTACCTTTAAAAAATCTATTTTTATTTAATTGAGGTAATCTATTATTATAACCAAGACAATTTATATTGGATTTATATTTATAAATTGTTTAAAATATCATTAATTTATCAAAATATTGACTTCAAATAGTAAATTTAGATAACATTTCCTTCAAACTTAATATCCTATCCTTGTGATTCATATTTTCCTTTTGAATAATTTGAAAATAATCAAACAATTTATCCTTAGTACTAGAAGATTTTTTTTTCAAACTATGATTATCCTTTTCTAGTTTTGACAAATTAATTTGAAGAAACTATTTTTCTTTATCAAACTCAGAAATAGAATTTTTCAAATTTTCATTTTCCAAAATATGTTTTTTATTTTCTTTAAAAACTTTTTTATAATCCATAATCAACTTTTCATAACTTTTAGAAATAGTTTCTATTTCCTCTTGAAATTTATCACATAAATAAATTAACTATTTAACTTTATATTTATCATAATCATAATTAGAAGAAAATTAAAATCTATAATCATAATTAGAAGAATTATTAACCTTATTTGATTTATCCATTAAACAAAAACCAATATGATTTAAAATATCACCAAAGAAATCTGCTACCTCATAATATCTTTACATATGAGAAAGGTTATCAGTTTCCTTCTCACTACTTGATTCTTTACTAGAGTTTGATTCTTTAGTATAAGTCCAACCAACATGATAAGCATGTTTCATTTCCTTTCTATACCTCTTATTTTTCCCTTCTTTTTTCAACTCTGGACACTCATATTTGGTATGACTGGGTTTCTTGTATTAATAAAAAATAATAGTGGATTTATCTTTCATACCTTTTCTTTTGATATACTTCTTGTATCACTTTATTTTCCTTTCATCCTTTCAGGTAGTATGATTTTTATTTATAATTCCTTGAATTCATTTTAAAACTTGATTTATATCATCATCCTTCTCCAAGATATAATAACATGAGGAATTAGTAGAAGAGTTATAAGAAACCTATTTAGATTTAAAATAAACCCTATTTATTTTATTAGATAAATCAAGATCATTGTTTTTTAATTCAATATCATATTGATCAACTCATCCAAGTACTATTCAAAAAAATATTTTCTTTATTAAATAACCACTTTCTTTGAATGCCACTTATTTTTTAAGGATTAAAGTATTCTTTAAATCAACATTTCATTCATCATAGTTTCACTAACTTTAACCGTGCTGTTGACAATATTTGTAAATCTGTTAAACATATCATTTACACTTTCATGAACATACATTATAAAATAATGAAAAAATCCCAGTGAATGAAAATTTTAGGTCTCTACAATTTTTCAGTTCCTTGATGAACAAATTTTAAAGTCATCCAGATGTCAGAAGAATTTTTACAAGAAGATATATGACTATAAACACTTATAATAAGATATAAATAAAGATAATTCATCACATTATAATTCAATACATATTATGTAACATCATTTCCAATTAAATATTCAGGTTCAACCTCTAGTATTTTATAAGGTATTTTCATGAAAATCCACTATTCAATACCTATATTCTCCAAAAATACCCCCATTCTATCTTTCCAATATCCATAATAACTTATATTTAAATGAGGTGGTATCACTAGATTCAAAAATTCAATATCCTTATTTTCAATCATTGAAATAGATCTTTATCTTAGTATTTTTATTGACTTGGATACAAGTTAGCTCTAAAAATAAACAATCAATAAGACAACATAAAAAAATTATGATAAGATTAAATATATGATAGAAATTATAATTTCATAATTCTAAAATGGATGGGCTCTGATACCAAGTATTAGTATTAGGAAAAAGAATAAAATATCTAAACTATCCTTAAGAATGTTAAAATCTGATACCAAATGTTAAGTCTCAAATGTATGACGATAATAAACAAGAGCGGTGTTAATTGTATTTTTTTTTAAATTATCAGAGTTATAAAATTAAACGTTGAATTTTGTGGTTTAAAAAGATTAAACAATTATTTCTTAAATAGATAAGAATAGTGGATGTGTGAAGAGTGTATGAAAAAAAACAAAGAGATGAACACAAGGAATTTTATAGTGGTCTATTCTAATTGATTATTCCACTCTTCACACCACAACCAATTGAGTATGAAATCCATTAAGATATAAGAGGTATTTTTTACATGGGAGAAATATAAAACTATACTTTTATAAAAATATCAATCCCAAACCAGTAATTTTACATGAGAGTATCCCCAAACTTAACTAGCCTTTTTAGGAGCAGATAAATCCCATAATTTTCTATAAGGAGCAGCCCAAACCTAAGTATTCTGCCTTTTGATTAGGTGATCATAACCAATGAATAATTTTAATATGTGGTATAAAATATTGCGTGAAAGGATTATATGAATACAACTCTCTCTACCCCAAAATAAAGAAATTAAATAATGAAAGAACCACTGGAGAGTTATTAAAATAATGATGGTATAGAAAAATTCTTCATGGACCTTCAGATAGATTTGAATGATGAAGTTTGGGTGTTACAACAATGGTACAATTCTTCCCTTTAAGTTGAATGAAGTTAGAGATGAATTATCTCACCTTTATAGTTCTTCAGAAGATAAAATAGTTTTAGAATATGATCACTTTCAAAATTGTAGCCTCTACACTATCACTACCATCATTATTCCATATAGGACTCAATCCCTTTATATATAAGTATCTTAAAAAATCCAAGTGATCTCTTAGAAAATTCAAAATAATAATAATAATAATAATAATAATCATAATAATAATAATAATAATAATATTAATAATAATCTAGAATTATCAAGGAGGAGAGAGAGAAACAAATTATTATTTGAATTTAAAAACATTTGAATAATTCAAACTTATTTAAAATCACTTGATTAAAGAGTTCAAAAAACTTCCATAATAATAGGTCAAATATATCCAATAATCTTATGTAGTTTCAAACTATAATATTTAAAATTATAATTTTAAATTTCCTTCCATATTTAACATATGATAATATAAATTTTAAAAGGTATTTAATTAAAAACTATAAAATAAGTTTGAATAAATTCGTTAGACTTAAACATGAATTTAGAAACATTAAAAATAATGAAATCAACCCAATGTTTTTTTGAATTATTGGAGTTTCATATGGTAAATATATGCATGGATGAAGGATGAATATATGTTTAAAATAATTTAAAAATATTTATCATAGATTCTATATCATTAATATGAATTTATAAAATGGTTAAAACAATTTAAATACATAAAAATAACATGAAATAAATGAATATATCATGAAAATCATGAAACAAAGTAATATGGAGAAAAATGGGTTTTCATACATACATAAGGGTAATAAAACATTATATATATAGGTATCTACTAAAATATATAGGTTATATAATGGTAATACTGAAATTGAAAATATTTATAAGGGTAAGCTTTAGTTTGAACATGTTTCTTAAGGTAAGAACGTATTGTATAAGGATAAACAAAAAATACATGCAATGCATAAAGGTAATTTAGACTTATATAAGGGCTAGGTAGACTTTCATAAGGGAAAACAACATTTTTTTAAAGGTAAGAAAAACTTTAAACTCCCCACATAAGGGGAAATAGAGATTTTATAAAGGTGTACTTGAATTCCCACAACTCACGTAAGGGTAGCATGAATCCACATAAGGGTAAAACTAAAATTATAAACATTAAATAAAGGTATAATTCACTTATGTAAGGGTAGAATTAAATTTATAAACCATGAATAAGGGTACATTCAAGGTTACATAAGGGTAAATAAAAATTTATAAAAACTATGTAAAGGTAAAATAAAAGTTACATAAGGGTAAAAATTAACTTCCAATTCTCATGAAAAGGTCAAAATATTTTTATGAAAGATATGCAAGAGTAAAAAATAAACTTAGAAAATTAATATTTCATAAGATTTAACCAAAAATAAATATAAATAATAATAGGAACAATAAAAATAAATAATGAAATAATTAATAAATAATAAAATTCAATAGAGTTATTTTTATAAATAAAAAAATAGTACTTGAAATTATAAAAATAATAAATAACTAAAGTGTCAAGGTTACAATCTAATAAGTTACACTTTAATTTATCTAATCATAACACCCAACACAAAAACCCATAAATTCCATTCACACTATCTAGTCCACATCCAGTATATATGCCCATCAGACGATATCCTCATATGATTAACTTTCCATCTATTGAAGGTTCCATTTCCACTTCATGAACCATTGAGATCAAAATATCATCAATAGTACATAATTTTGGTTGATTGAACCTGCAATTGAAATAGGATTAACATTTTAATAATCTATCACTTGAAGATTGCTTCAATGAAATTTTGGAATCTCTCAAAATACCTTGGCATAAACAACTCTTTCATTTATACGTAAATAACAATCAATGATCTCCACAACCTTCTATTAAACCAAGTACCACAAAGGAACAATGTTACCTTAGAATTTCTTAGACTAAAACCTTAGTGAACATGTCCAATGGATTCCACTTCTCAACTATCTTTTTCAACTCCAACACTCAATCTTATAGCATGTTTAAGATTAAATGGTATTTTAGGTCAATATGCTTCATCCTTACATAAAACAATAGATTCCAAGATATATGGATTGAATTTTTATTATCACAAAAATAATAATATTCCCTTATTAATCCTTCTGAGTTCCTTCACCAAGTGCATTAAACATATCAATTCCTTCTCTACTTTCATTGAAACCACATACTCGGATTTTTTTACAGACAGAGTAACCACCAGTTTTAGCTGAAATATCTAATTAATATCCATTCTAATATGTGAGAACACAAAATCAGTTTTAATCCTCAAGGTTTTAGAATCCATAGAAAATTCCGTGTCAAAATAACATTGTAATGGATCATTTTCCTAAAGTACAACTCTATATCTTCTAATCCCTTTATGTACCTGATGATCCAATTCACAACCTCATATTATTAAATTCCCATATTTGAATGAAATGGATCACCACTACTACTACAAAAGTAATGTATAACTAGGTATATATCATGGTGTACATCAGACTACCCACCACCGATGAAAACAAAATATTTTCTATGTACTAGACCTCGTATTTTCTTTGATGCCTTATCCTTGGAAAATTTGAAGTGCCTAACTAATGGAGTTGAGATCTTCTTACATATGGACATTTAAAACTTTTTTATAATATTCTAGATATAGTCCCTTTGATATAGAACTAAATTTCTAGCTCCATTATCTCTCTTAGTCTCCATCACTAATATTTTCTTAGTATGTACAATATCTTTCATATTGAATCTTCTGGAAAGTCACACTTCAACTTATTAATAATATTAATGTTTAAACTAGCTAGTGACATTTAATACACATAAAAAAGAATTATGATGAAAATTCCACCATTCTATGCCTTCTGGTAGCGATATTGATCCATGTTACATCGAGTGAAATATTACTCATCCATGAAAGCATCGAACTTATGATTCCATTTCCTTGGTTATTACTTCAAGACATAAAGTATTTTCTTCATCTTATACACCAAGGATTCATTTACCTAATCCAAAAACCACTAATTTATTTATATAAATATCTTCCTCTAAGTCACCATAAAGAATGATTGTCTTTACACCCATCCGATCTAATTTTATATTATCAGAAGATACCATGATCAGTACTATCCGTATGGTAACATACTTAACTACTAGTAAGAAAATTCATGAGAAGTCATTTATATCCTTTAGTTGGAAACCCTCCACCACTAGTCGTGCTTTGTATCTCTTCCTTAAATTATTATCTTCCTTAAAAAACCCACTTATTCTAAAGTGTTTTCTTATAATGTGGTAACTCAGTTAGATCTCATGTTTTATTGGAATCCAAAAAACAAATTTCCTTTTTCATCACTGACTCCCACTTTCTAGAATCACTAATAGTGATTACCGCTTCTAGGTTTTATAGTTTTTCAATGTATGTTAGAAGTTAAAAATTAATGTTATCTCTAAATATTTAAATGAGTTTCATGACTCTAGCAGATTTTTGAAATTTAACTTGTAGTTATTCTTTATTAGATACTTCATATTTTGGTGCTCTAAATTTCATAGATTTCCCTTAGGATTCCAAAGTACTAGAGAATTATGAAACATCATCTACTGGTTTCACTTCTAGACATCTGGTGCTACTATTTGAACACTTTATAAGTTTTTTCCTTATGGTCCTTCCATCTAAATCATCTTAGACTCAGTCAGTTGAATCCTTTCTCAAAAGTTTCATCTCAGCCTTGTTCCAATCCTTCCAAATCACTTTCTCATTTAAAAGAACACCATGAATCTTGATTATATTTCAATTATCATTATCCCATAGTTGGAATCCAAAATTTTCATTTCCACATCCCATAAAGAAATATGTCTTGTAATTTTCATTGAGTTTTTCTCCATGCTTAGTATCAAAATGGACACAGGTGATGCTGATAAAACATTTAAGGTGGATAACTTTTGGTTTATTTCCAGAACAAAACTATTTATAAAATTATTACCCTAAAGGATTTAATATACTTATATTAACTAAGTATTCTATCATGTTCACTATATCCACAAAAATTACCTTGGTCATCCCTGAGTGAACTTTCATTAAATTTATCTCTTCTATTAACATCTGGTTCATTATCTTTTCAAGACTATTTTTTTGAGATGTTTCAAGAATAATTCTATTTAGACTAATACCCTTATTCTGATAGAAGATTTTAGAAATTACTTCCATTATACTCACCACCATTATCAGATCTTAGGAATTTCATATTTTGACCAACTTACTTCTCCACCATGGATTTCCATTGAATAAATTCTACAAAGACATCAGATTAATGCTTCAAGAAGTAAACTCATAACTTCCTCATCACATCATCAATAAAATTCACAAAGTAAAGTGACCCACCATGAGATTGGACTGAGGAAGGCCCCCAAACGTCTGAGTGAACCAAATATAACTTTCAAGATCTAGGATTCCTTCCATTTAAGTTTAATGACACCTCTTCTATTTCCCAATAACACAACTATCACAACTTATAAACTCAATGTAATCAATCTTCAACATTCCTTTTTCTATTAAAACTTTCATATTATTCTCATTGAGGTGTCTGAGTTAGTAATTACACACCTATAGACTATCAAACATTGAAACTCAAACAATTAACACTCTATATGATCTTCCAGTTAGATGTAGGGTCCCATCCTTTACTCCTCATGAAACCACCATGGACTATCATGTCACCTTCCAAACTCCATTTGAAAAAATAGTATCATTTCTACCACATAAAGCTGACCTATGGAAATTATATTCTTCCATATCCTTAGGATGTGTCTTACTTCTTTAAACTATTTTAATATTTCATTCTTCATCCGAACATTGAAATATCCTTTCCCCATGACTTATGGATATTTATCATCCACCAAATATACTTTTCAAAATATTCTAGAAATATAGTTCACCATGCATCCATGCTCCATCATTGAGTGAAATGATGTACCTAAGTCAATCACCCATGACTCTACTAGAATGTTGACACCAAGCAATATATTGTTTCCTCCGTAAGCTGTACTCATGAAATTTGAACTTTTAGAAGTTGATATTTTGGAAATTGTCTTGTGATATCTGCAATCCTTCCAGTTATGTCCTCTTTTCCCACATTAACTTCATGTAGGGCCAATAATAATTGATTCTCATTAGCTTTTCTATCATGTCTTATATTATATTTTTTTCTTTTAATTTATTTTACGAGGTGAATTCCCACTTACTTCAATATTTAACACAGTTTTAGAAGGTACTTTAATATCCTTCCATATAAGTTCTTTTTTCAAGATCAAGTTCCTAATATCCTAAAAAACTAAGTCAATTTTTCATAGGAATTTATAACTGCCATTATCATCACATCCCATGAACTTGGAAGTGATGACAGTAGTAGAAAATCCCAAAAATCTTCTATGAATTTGACATTGAATGATTTAAATTACCCTCAAATCATTTTGAATTCATTGACATGATATGCCATAGTTCTACCTTCCAGTAACCACATGTTGAATAACCTTTGCATCATGAAAAATTTGTTAAGTGTCACCGAATTATTATACACATATTCTAAGTATTTCATTAACTTCACCTTGGCCTTTAATTCATGGATATTAAAGGCCATATTTTTTTCCAATGATATCCTCACCAACCTAAGTACTTTACTATACAACTATTACCATTTTGCATGTTCCATCTTTTCCAGTTTGACCCCAGCCAATGGAACCTCCAAAATTTTCTAAATGAGATAGTCCTACATATTTATTCTCCAAAATCTAAAGAATATTCTATAAAACTTATCCATATGAACCTTAACTTTTTTGACACCATACCTTATAATGATAATAAAATCTTAATAAAATAAAAATAAGATCAATGAAAGATATTGAGCATTACCAGATCTACCTTAGATTGTGTTGATGAGAAAGATGAGAGCCAAAAGTTATGATACCACTTATTGTGAATCTTACAACATATGATTAATGGAATAAAAACACCAAAATATTTATTTAGTGGAAATAGCCTCCTATAAAATTATTATTAAACCCACACACACTAAAAAAAACTCAGGACTCATAAACATTCAAGTGAAAAATGATAAAGGAAAAGACACATGTGTTTATATGGTTCACACATGAGTCCTATATCTATAGTAGAAACACCACCACATTTTCCATTATAATCAAAATTTATAAAAATTACATTCACTTTTTATAGGTAAATAAATTAGATCACTAACCACAAGTAATATGTCAATCTTAATAATACACATGTAAAAGTGGTCCCACTTACTTATAATAAGTATCAACTAGTAAAATGGTTGTACCACCATCTGAGATTCACAAATGACCCACTATTGAACCTAGTGACTATCAATCCCCTATAACAATCGATATCTAACCATTGAAACCAATGAAAAATACAAGTCACACTTGCATTTATCTAATTGAAGCACCCAATATAAAACTTGTAACTTCTATTCATACTATCCAATTCACACCCCAATCATATTCCCATCATATGATATCATCATTAGATCAACCTACTATCTTCTGAATATTTTTCTACTGTTTCCTGAACCATTACGACCAATCTATCATCCAAAGTACCTTCTTATAATAGATTGAATCATCACTTTAAATAGACTTCACATCCTAATAAGAATAAGTTTGAAGTGTATGATATTTGATAAAGGAAAAGTATTAAAATACCAATATTGAGTCTATATCTAAATTGATAAGTTCATAGGATAAAAAATGAAGTTTGAAGTATTCAAGAATTTTGATAAATTTTATTGATATAAATTCAAATGTTCTAGAGTAATGTAAGTAAAATTGACTAGTCTTGATGAAGTTGAATATATATGAATTAATAAACATCGGTGTAGATCAATTGAAGCTAAATAAGAGACTAAAGTTGAAGTTAAAGTTAGTCGAGTTGAGTCTGGAGCACCTTTCAAAATAATAATTTGCCTAATTTCAGATAATTTAAAGTTAAGATAGTCAAAAGTTGAGATAATCAAAATTTAAGGGGATTTGAAGTTGAGAAAGTATATAGGTATGAAATATGAGATAATTGGAAGTTATAAATATCAGAAGATGAACTTGAAGATGATATATCTTAATATAGAGTTCAAAAAATGTGTTATAGAAATAAAAACTGAACCCTATAATCTCAATAGGGTGTTCAAATAAAGTTTAAATATCTAAGGGATAAAAATTATTGAGTATTGTTGAGGTAAAGGAAACACCAAAACTATAATTGGAATTAATTTTATGCCATAGTTATCTTAAGACTATGAAAGTTAGAGAACTAGAAGATTCCAGAGATTTCACATAACAATTGTGTGAAGTTAAAGCAAATGTTTTGATTCTAATATGGTCTTAAAGATAAAAATATCATGAAATTAAAGTCATGATTCTAACTAATATTTTTGGAATCTTTTAATATAGTTGATGCCTATATTTTTGAGATATTTTATGAAGTTAAATTTTGATATTTTTAGAATAATTTAAGGTGATTAACTATAGAATTGAGTAAGAAAGAATTTTATATTCATGTGCCCATGTTTCAAAAATTTATTATAGTAAGTTAAATTATATATAGAGGGAATTAATTTAGGTATTGGTGGCACTGAGAATTTGATATTTGGGATATAAAGATGATTACTAGAAAATTTTAGAAATTTCATTTGGTTGGAGAAGAAAATTAATGTTTCTGGAAAATTTCAGAGCAGTGGAAGAAATTCCTAAATTCTAGAAAATATCTTTTTTGAGATATTGGAAGTTGATGTTTCAAATATTGAAGTTCCAAATAGTTAAGTTCCATAAATCAAGTTTGTAAGAATGTGTTGATTTAGATCATTCTAAAGGATCAGAGGATGATCAATCTTTTATTATAGAAGCATCATGAAAGTAAAAGTATCTTTATTATTGTGGTGGAGTATTGTTGAAGACTAGTTGGGAGATTGAAGATTAGATGGAGTTAGTATAAATAATTTCACATCAGTGATGTCATTTTGAGGAATTATTTCTTTTATTTTTGGTCTTATATTTATCTCTTGGATTTCTTGAGTGTTTTTAGTGGAAAATAGTGAATTTTTGACCAAAAGTAGGTGTCACATAGTTGGCGCATGGTTAGTAAAAACCGTGCACCAGCCTAGTGGAAAACGTGTTCCCTATAAAGTGACATTGTTCAGGTTGCACAACCTAGTGCATGGCCATTAGGGATAACCATGCACCCATGAAAATAAATCTATATAAGGAACCTGGCTAGGTGCATAGGTGGGTGACCACTCTAAGAAAACCATAAAAACTATTTTCAATTTTGAAAAAGGTGTCGTACGGTTGGTGCACGGTTTGAAAAACCATGCAGCCAAACCATGAAGCCAGCTATATCTTTAAAAATGTTGAAATTCCCATTTTACCCCTCCCCGATTTTAACCCCAAATCACCTCATTCCCTCCTCATTCGGACTCCCCATCCCTAGGTTCACCTCCCCCTTCCCCCTTGCTCCCTTGGGATCCTTTACTTGTGTGTTTTTGGTGTGGAACCTTTGAGAAGTCTCCAAGAAATCCTCTCATATCCTCTTTTATTATTTCTTCTTAGCCTCTTCTCCATTATTTCATGGGTTCTCTATTATCCTATAGATTAGTTGACCTAGAGTGAGTTAAAACTTGTTCCTTTAGGTTATATCTTTATGGTTTTGGTATTCTATTTCCTTTATAATGTATCCTCTTGGTGTGGTTCTAGTTTTCACCCTATTTTTTGAAGTGTGCAAGAAAGAGGTAAGTGATTCCATAGTTTAACATTATTGGATGATTTTATTGTGATTTATATGGTTTCAAAAAAGGTTCTAAAAATTTTGTGGGTGATGGGAATCATTTTTTAAAAGGGTTTTGGTGTGCATAAAGGTTTGAAAATGGTTTACCTATTAAAAATGGTTGTTTAGTTTATGTATTTCAATTGTTGTAAGGGTGTTTTTGTAAGAGGTGGTTCATGTGACATGGGAAAAGAAATTGAGAACAAGGGAATATAATGAATCTAGGTGGGTAGACTAGGTCTAGTACATTATGCAAGTCTTCAAGGACAAGGTTTAGTCTCCCTAATAGGATTGACACTACAACATTAACTAAACAAATAATGGTGATGATTAGAGACCACTAGACCTTAGGATGTGAGTCCCCTCTAGTGGATCATGCATGAGGATGTATGTCAATTTTTTATTTATTTATCACTGAGGTATAAGGATCCTAGGACCCCACTAACCCTAGTACCTTAGGTATTGCCTATGGTGCTCATGCTATGCATACCATTCATCTTATTGCCATATTTACCATACTTTTTAATTCCAAATCATGTTTTATTTAAATTATTTCTTTCTTTTTAATAAAAATAGAATATTAATTTGTTTTATAATGTTATTTAATGGGATCTATTTTGGTGGTATCCTACTAGGCACATTGGATCACACCCTACATACACCCTCTCATATATTTAAACCTTGTCATGTTTGACCCAGGTAAAGTAAAGTTGTTCCGTGGTGGTGATGGTGGATACAGTTGCTAGTGGTTCCTCTTTGGAAAGTGTTTTTGGTGGTGGAATGGGGGTGTTGACCCTCTTATTGCATGGGGTCTTGGTTGTATAGTTGGATCCCCTCCCTATTTTTGTATTTTGGTTTTTGTTTAAAAGTGTAAAATTGTTTATCTTGGGTTAATTGTATTTTTAATTATGGATAGTGTTTATGATGTGATGTTGCTTACTTGTGATATGGATGTTTTTTTGTTATTTATTACTCTTGTGGGTTGTTTTTGGTTGATTCTTAAAGATGAAATCATTTCCAATTGTGATGTTTGATTCCCAATCACTGGTTTCCATCTAGTAGGGATTGGAAATTACCTTCAGGCCATGCCATGGGCCATGCTGGGTGTTAGGTTGGATGGAAGCCCGACTTGATTCATAAAAAATGGTATCACAGTAGGGGTTTTCCTTTCTTTTGGTCATGATATTTGGTAGAGTTTGGATATATTGGATCCAGGACGATCAAGGCTTGAGGTGCTAGTTGTGAGTGGGGTTTCTGGCCAACATACCTCATAACAGGACTTAGGCCACCATGGTATGTTCAAGATTTGTTGCGAATTTTCCTCTAGATGTGATATATAGGCTAAAAACTATGAACGAACACTGAGTAGGGGTGGAGTGGTTTAAACTGTTACCATTCTTGTTATGGTTTTGATTTATAAAGGTGTTTAAAAGATGTTGTTGCAGAACGTTTTTCTGGACAATGTGTTGATGGTTTGACTTGTGTTTGTCGATTTATGTAGCAAGATTCATACTTAGAGAATTTCTATGAAACCATAGTAAGAGGTCGAAGAGAGTTATCCCTCAATATTTAGAGGACATTGGAAGCATTGGTTCAAGCTATTCGGGCATTGGATCAGGGAGTGGGCTCTGGTCCTGCTCATGTTAAGGAAGCTGAACCAGGTCCAAAAAAAGGACAAGTATTAGAAGTTTCTCAAGAACAAACCACCTTACTTACTTATTATCATGAACCCCCAGGAGTCATAGGATTGGATTAAAAATATTGAAATTATTTTTGGGTTTCTTGACACTCTTGAATCAATTAAAGTGAAATTCTTTTTTTTTCTTGTTGGAAGGTCCCAGTCAGAGGTGGTGGGACTCATTGGTTCAGGCCAGGAAGTATGGGCATATGGGTTTGAAATACTTCAAGGTAATATTTAATGAGAATTATTTTTCCGAGACCTTAGAATTTTCTAAGACCTGAGAGTTTCTAGATATCCACCATGGGGATCAGACCATGTTGAATTATGCCAACCATTTTTCCAAACTAGTCCATTTCGCACCTAAGGTAGTTTCTAATGAGAAGATAAAGGATCAACAATTTTAAATGGGGATGTGGAAAAATATTTGATACTAGGTCTTCTAATTTAAGCTGAATAATTATGATGATTTCGTCGATCAATCCATAATGGTATAGATTGATCAGAGTGAAAATATGGTTTTTCTAGAGTAGCTTTAGCAGCGGGCCAAGGATATCATTGAACATTTGAAAAAAAGATGAAGCGTGATGAGTAGGATAATAAAAGAGGTTTCCACTCCAGTTACCCATATCATCCCTCTTCATTTTCAACTTCAGATGTTGGGCTAGTCCCATTCCATCAGTTTGGAAAGTTGGGGCATGTGCAGTTAGTGTGCCTAGTCCCACCTAGACCTTGCCCTTGGTGTGAAATTATAGGGAACTTGGAGAGGTTTTTCAAAGTTGCACGACCATATTAGGGTGGTGTAGGTTTTGTAGCCTATAGGAAAATGACATACCGGTCAGAACCATATAGAATAGTGGGTTCTTGGTTTGGAATTCATAGCGGTAAGGATGGATCTACTACTGGACAAATCCAACTTAAGATAGAGCTATAGGTCAATAGTCATTCTCAAACTTTGTAGAGACAAAGCACCTTTATGTTATGGACCAAGCGCTAGTGGAATCATATGTTGGTCCTATGAAAGTTTGAGGTATGATTATTATTTAATCATCCATATATGTTGTTTTATTTGACACGAGTACTTCTAATTCCTTCATTTATGATTTTCTTGTGGATTTTTTGAAATTTCCAACAGATCTCATGTCATATTTGATGGATTTAGTGACACCTCTTAGTGAGAAGAGAGAGTAGGGTTTAAGATGTCCATATTGTGCTCTCAGTTTGTTTGGGGTCGAGTTAGAATGATATTTCCTAGTTCTAGAAATGGACCTCTTTGATGTGATCCTAGGAAAGGACTGTATGTGATCCTAGGAAAGTACTGTATGGTACATTTTAGGGTGAGCATCAATTGTTATCAGTGGTGAGTGATATTTGTGGATCCTGATGGGAGTACCTAGGTCTTCCAAGATGAATTGTATCCTCTATTAGGATGTGCTAGACCTCTACTTTCAAATTTGGGAAATCTTATTATCTAGGTCTTAGTATTCATGTTGGAGGATTATGACAGTGGTTCTGAGGGTGGATTACCTCCTGTAGTGGATGAGTTTCTAGAGGTATTTCCAGATGACTTTTCAAGTTTACCTATGGAGTAAGATCTATATTTTACCATTGACTTGGTACCAAGAACATAGATGATATATCTTCCCTCATATCTTATTTCCCCCATTTAGTTGAGGGAATTAAAGATATTGATGGATAAATTGTAATCCAAAGGATTTATTCATCCAAGAATCTCACCTTGGGGCGCCCGGTTCTATTTTCTAATAAGGCTAATGGATCTCTCCGACTGTGCATCAATTATTGAAAGTTGAATAAGGTAACCATTAAAAAAATACCCATAACCTAAATTGATGAACTTTTTGATCAGCTTAAGGGGGAAATATGTTTCTATAAGATCAACTTTTCATCTGAGTACCAGTAGGTCAGAGTCCTAGAGGTGGATGTTCTTAAGATATAATTCTAAAGTAAGTATGACCAATTTGAGTATTTTGTTATGACGTTCAAGTTGATAAATTCTCTAATGAAATTCATGGCACTTATGAACCAAGTGTTCCATCAGTACCACTACTCCTTTGTTGTGGTTTTTGTGAACAACATCCAAGTTTACTCTGTGACTAATGGAGATCATGAGAAGCACTTGAGGGTTAGTTTAGGCACTCTATGAGATCACCATATATATTATAAGCTCTACAAGTGTACCTTCTGGATTAGGGAGGTAATGTTTCTAGGCCATGTGGTCTCAGAACGTAGGGTTTCAGTGGACCCTGAGAAGATCGAAGTAGTGATCTCCTGGGAGAAACTGAGGAAAGTCTTCAAAATCAGGATATTTTAGGGTCTGGTAAGGTATTATAGGAATTTATCAAGGATTTATCTCATCTTGATTCACCCATGAAAGAACTTACCTAAAAGGGGTTAAGTTTTGAATGGAGATCAGAATGTTAGACATCCTTTGAGGATATCAAGAAGCATTTGACCACTACCCCTATTTTGATCTTACTATAATTTAGAAAGGGATATGTGGTCTTTTTTGATGCTTTGGTTATAGGTCTTGTGTGTGTGTTAATTCAAGATTCCCATGTGGTGGTGTATGGATATCTCCAACTTCAACCACATGAAAATAATTACCCAACCCATGACTTGGAGCTGGTAGTAGTGATGCATGATTTGAATACATGGAGTCACTATCTCTTTAGGGAGATGTTTTTGGTTTATTCGAATAAGAATATTTTAACCTACATTTTCTCCCAGAAGGATTTGAATATGATGCATCTCTATTGGGTTGAGTACCTTCAGGGGTTCGATTTTGAAATCATTTATACCCCAAACAAAGGTAATGTGTCAGTAGATTCCTTGTATAGAAAAATCCTAGTGCAAGTAGTCATGGAGTCCACTAATGAGTGGAATTTTATGGTTTTTTTCCCACATGCACCTGGAAACTAAAGATTATAGTAGAGGTATGTTCTTGTATAGTGTTCACCTAACACCCTCCCTTTTGGAGCTAATTAGGTAAGAACATGCAAGTGATGAGTTGTTCCAACATTCTATACAATGTCTTAATGATGGGGAAGTTCCCAACAAGTGGTCATTGAATATTGAATGAGTTATTTGTTTCAAGGTCTATTTTGTGGTGCCATTGTATTTTTGGAAGGAGGTGATGCAAGATAGACACTATTCTTAGTGGGTCATTCATCCAGAGACTACCAAGATGTTTTATGATATGATTTTCCAGTTTTGGTGGCCAGGTATGAGGCGAGATATAGCTAATTTTGTATCTAGGTGTTATACTTGTTTGTTGGTTAAAGATGAGAACTTTAGTCCCTCTAATTTTCTTCAACCCCTACCCATTTCTACCTAGAAGTGGGATTAGGTCACCATGGACTTCATAATTAGCTTACCTCGTGCACCCTGATAGAGGAATTCCATTTGGGTGGTTATTGATCATTTGACCAAATCAGACAATTTCATTCCAATTAAGGACTGAACGAAGGTGGAAAAGTTTGTTCAATTGTATTTTTAGAAGATAGTGAGGATTTATGGTGTGCCTTCATATATCATTTCATATAGGGACCCCCTCTTTACCTATTGGTTTTGGGAAGGCATTCATAAGGTAATGGGGTCCCAAGTCAAGTTGATCATGACATACCATCCTCAAATATATGGTCATATAGAGCGGTTGAATTAGATTATGGAGGAAATGATTTGGGAATGTGTGTTGGATTTTAGAGTTTCATGGGATAGTAATTTTGGATTAATATTTTTTTTTATAATAACACTTACCAATCCTAGATTAGAATGGCTCCCTTTGTGGAATTTTATGGTTGGCCACACCAATATCCTTTTTGCTGGAAAGTAGTGGGTGAGACTTTCTTGCTGGGACTGAGCATTGTGAGAGAAACATATGATAAATTCCATTTGATTAGGCATCGGTTGTTGGCATAACTGATCTTCCATAAGTCTTATACTGATCATTGGTGTTGATCCTTAGAATTATCCATGGGTGATTGGGTGTTTCTAAAGGTGGCCCCTCACTTGGGTCATCATCATCTTGGTAATTAAGGGAAGCTAACATCGAGGTATGTCAAACCTTTCGAGATTACCAAGATAATTGATAAGGTGTCATATCAAATAGCTTTTCTATATTATTTAAAATCAATCGATGATGTGTTCCATGTCTTGTGATTGAAGAATTATAATCCAGACATGACTCATGTGCTGAATTGGGAAGAGTTGGAGATGGAATTTGATTTGTCTGTGTTTGAGTGACAGTGAAGATTGTGGATTACCAAGAGAAAGTAATTCCTGGGAAGTCCATAATATTGGTTTAGATCCTTTGGAAGCATGGGAATGATGATTATGGAACATGGGAGAAAAAATCTTGGGTAGAAGAGAAGTACCCACACTTATTCTCTGATCAGGATTCAGAATGACTTTCCAAGGGAAGAAAATTTTCATAGTGGGGAGAATTGTCACATCCATGATATCATTTTGAGGTATTATTTATTTTATTTTTGGTCTTATATTTATCTCTTGGATTTTCCAGGTGTTTTTGGTGAAAAAATGGTGATTTTTGGACTTCAAGAAGGTGGTTCACCATTGGAACACGATTAGTAGAAACTGTACGCAAACTTAGTGGAAACAGTGTGACCTAGATAGTAGAACTATCCAAGATTTATAGACTAGAGCATAGAAGTGCACACTAATTGTTGGATTTATTTCCCTAGAAACCAACTTCTTTGTACTTTATGATAAACCTATATTCATTTGATGAATATTAATAAATTACTTATCATATCATGATTTTTCTTCTATGTGACATAGTATGTGATAATATCCTAAAAATAGATGTCACATTAAAAGGTCATAACAAATCCCTACTATGATGAGAACCCAGAAGTTCCATGATACTATTCTTGAATATATGTTCTATGACTAGATGATATCATTTTAAGGGAAACAAATGATACAAGCTATCAGGGGTGGTTATTCATGAAACTTTGAGCCACCTTCTCATGATGTGCACCCTTGGTAATATTCAGGATAATATTATGAGAACAAGACCCGCCAATAGGAAATACACATTCATAAGTTTCATTGGATGTTCCTATATGAGAATGTGTTTATTAATCCTTATAATTTAAGATTATTATTAATAGGTATTATTACTCACACACTTAGATGTATTGACAAAATCTGTAATGAAAAATGTTCGTAGTGAGGTAAGATATATTGGGTGTGTCACGAGTAATACTACATTAATGAATAATGTGAGAAATGATTTTTTACTTCTATGGAATTAGATATCTCAATCCCATTGATGGAAATTATATATCCTAACTAAATACATGGCCATGGTGTTCTCTAGGAAAGTTCAATTCTGAGAAGTCAAAGGATGAGAAATCGATCACATGGGTTGATGGCACTTGCATGCAACCCACTTGATTGGAGATATCGGGCCAAATGGATTATATTATACAGTAAGCGTTCATATGATATGACATGTCATTGTGACATCAACTTCTTTCTATTAGGTTCCTTGACCCATTGCTAGACAATAATCTTGGACTTTAGGTAATCCCGCTTAATGCCAATGAGAAAGAGGCCAAGAGGGTCACACACTAAGTGTAACCAATATCTTAGTTAAATAATTTATTTATTTAACAAGTTGAATAAATATTATTCTTAGTAGTGGTTTAATAATTATTCAAGTATGGATGATCACATTTATTTCGTCACTAGTTATTTGAGAGAATATATTGCAAACATAATATTTATTTATCACCGAATAATGAAGTTATATTTATTTAATAAATAAATTGTCATTATTCAAGGCCTAGTAAATATTGAGGAGGATTGGTAGACCAAGTTATGGCTTCAGTGAGAAATAATATTAAATATTATTTAGTTAAATAATATTTAAATATAATGTGAAAGTTAAGCACATGTCATGGAAATAATAGCATTGCTATTATTATTTGACATGGGGTTTCACATGGAATAATAAATTAAGTAATGACACATGTGCTAATTATTTATTATTACATAGTGAATTAAATTCCCTATTATGTTATTATTATCTAAATTATACAAGGGGTCATTCGACCGGCTAACCAATCATTATGTGCACAACATCCCTGGAGAAAAATCTCTCGAGCCTAAATAACTCTTACCTCTCCAAGAACACTCTCAAGAATGTGAGAGATCCTCCTCCACAGAATCAAGGAGAACGCTTTGGAAGTGATTATCAAGGCGATCGAAGGTGGACATTGCCAGCACAATAATCTTCCGTAGTAGCACCCGATGACTCCTTCAACGACATTAGAAGATACATGGAGCATGTGTGGATCACTGATAGAGGATTCCTATGCTTGGAATCTACATCGCAATGAAGCCAAACCTTAGTCTCGTGGTCAGACACATCAATGAAGAAAGAATCATCTTGGAGGTAATTCTATAATTTAATTAAATTAATTATAAACAAAATATATCGATTGTCTCTTCTCAGTTATGTGATCTATCCTTTATCTTTTATCTTTGATTCAATTCTATGGATACTATCATTAATCATCATATTGATCCCAGATTAATCATCAATTATGACATTTTGTAAATTTGGGTACATGCACATCCTGTGCTTCCGTTGCGCCCAGAACCTACAAGTGGTATTAGAGAAAACATATTTTCATTTATAACTATTTAAATAATTCATTGATGATTTAATATTTAATAATTTAATTTGTAAATTTATGTTTAATCATTCTTGTAATCTGAATTTCATGATTTGTTCCTCCTTTATCATTTCTCACAGATCTAACAAAAACAAATAATTTTATGATTAAAATTAAATCAAGGATCTCATCAGGAGGTGCCGATGATTATGTCCTGATAACACAATAATACACGCTGTGTAGTCAGATCTACATGTTGTGTATTTGTGTTCAATGCATTACGAGTAATTCAGAAATTACTCAAGCTGTGTGCATTAATGACACATGGTGTAGTTAATTATTACAATGCATATTGACTAGGATATAATGGCACATGGTCATCCAGACTACACACTGTGTGGCCCACTGGGCACGATGTGTAGTCCCTTCGAGTCAAGGTCAAGTCATGTATCCCATACATGGCTTACCCGGATAGTGATGACAATGTAACATGGAGTATAAAAGATGCGTGGCCCACAAGAAATGCCATGTACTCCGAAGATTTCTGAAGTACACCTCACACACCATTTCCTCAAGCGTGTACTTCAGATGGACAGTGAGGAGGGTACACACCCTATGGCTGGATCTACACACTGTGTACTATTTCCAGATTACAAAGATATAAAAATTTATTATTATATTATGTAAACCTTGAGACATGTACCTTAGTGTGGGCATAAAACTGGAACACAACATGTGATAGGTGTTTGATATATTTATATATAAATGTTTAATTAACATCTATGTAATGTTCAAAGATATTAATATCATGTATGAGTTGTATTACAGTTATAATTCTATGTGCATGATACATGTCACCAAGAACAAAGTGTATACTAGTATAAATACATGCTGGGTAGTTTTTGATGGGTATTCACTGGGTTACTTCTAAGGTGAAAGTTTTTGGAATCAAGGATGCTCATTGATAATAATGGAGTATAGTTTTTGTTTGTTGTCAATCTGCACATGGATGACTAGGGAGTTTGCAAGGAATGTGGTCATATGTTTGAGGCTGAAAGCAGTATTGAAGGTGACACAGTTTCCCAGTGTTTTCTAAATTTTTGGGCCTCAAAATCGGTAATATGTTCATAAGAATGTATGGAATGAAGAACAACGAATGAATTTATCAAAGGGAGAGAACCACGTGGCCCGATACATGGACCACGTACCATGTTCGGGAATGGTTCACGAACCTCGTATGGAACAACAAGAATAGTACATGGAACCGAAATTGATTTGTGATAAAGGTATGCAGACGGAGGTGTGTGGTACATGGAAGGTTGGAGGTTCGCAGAATTGCTGCAGTTAGTGGGACATGAGTAGTATGTGGTGGAGGTTGTACCAAAATCAAAGATTTAGTAAATCTTGGATTATGAGATTTTTCAGATCCATTAGTGCCTATATAAGGAGAATTAATCCCCTTTTTTAAGAAGTCAGATTGAAGATTAAAGTTTTGAGAAGAAATCCAGTGAAGTCTGAAGTGGTTCACGGAGGAGAGGGTGGTGTGCGGAGAAGTTGAGTAGTACGCAGAGTAAGTCAGTAAATGGAGAAGTGAAGTTCATGGAGGAGCTGTATAGTATGTGGAAATAGTAGTGGTATGTGGACAAGGTGATCCACATACCATACCCACTACTCAATATGTGAAGGAGGTAAAGTGGTATAAAAAAAACTCAAGAAATCATAAAAATTGACCAAATCAGTTTTCAAAATTAATTACCATAACCTATTAGTGTGTGGGAAAGTAAATTACATCTATGGGTAAAAATGAGACTTCAACAGAGCATCCATTTATAGTTGAGTCTGCATGATTTAATGATGAACCATTAAAGAAACCTTTAAGTTGATAAACTGAGTGAATATTCTTCCAATGCAATAAGCAAGTGGTAGTTAGAAATAGTGATCCGAGGGACGTAGTGTGCTATCCCTAAAACCTTGTAAAGGTAGTGAACCTAATACAGTGTGACTATTCTAAAATCTTACAATCCACAACTTGTGAAGATTAGTGGTTTTTTGGTATGACCGACACAATGTCAGTGTATTATCCTTGGATGTATACCTTAGTGGTGAACCAAGTAAAATTTCTGTGTCATTGCTTTGCATGTGATTGTTTGTTTTCTTCACTTCCTCTTTAGACAGGTTTAACAGGTTCCTACCAATGTGGGAACAATATCCATCAGTTTAAGAGAAAATGTTGACACCCTGATTCAACCTCCCCTATTAGGGTATTACAGGGTACTTAATGTGGTATCAGATGGTAAAAGTTGTTGGTGTTGAATCTTTCTTCTGCTATCATGGAAAATCCAGTCAATGTTAGGGGAGTTCCCCTCTTTGATGGATGTAATTTTCAGATATGAAAAAATAGGATGAGATCTCACCTAATATCTCTTGTAATGGATGTCTTATTTTCTACTGTATAGGGAATACAAGTATTTGATCCTATAAGATTGTCAATGACTGGTACAAATAGGAAATTTATTAATGCTGATGCAAAATCATAGAATGCTCTCATTGTAGCTCTTTATGATCAAATTTATCTAAAGGTAATGAGTTTTATATCTACCAAGTCAATGTGAAATAAACTGAAGAATATTTATAAAGGAGATACAAAGTGAAATAGGCAAAAATTTAAGTACTACACAATATGTTTTATGATCTGAATATGAACCTTGATGAGAATCCAAGCTCCTTTTTCAATAAAATTACTAAATTTATAGGAGAAATTCGAGGTTTGGGTGAGGAAATAAAAATCATTGACATAGTAAAAAAAATATTGAGAATACTTCCACCCATTTATAATTTAATGGTGTCAGACCTTGAGTAAAGAGATATCTCCACACTCTCAGTGGATTATTTTATGAGTAATCTATCGGCATATGAAATGCGAATCAAACCAGAAGAAGCTACAACTCATGTGAGAAAGGAAATGGTATTCAAAGTCATGGAAAAACTGAAAGTTTCAGAAGATAGTGGTGATGAATATGATGAGTAAAAATAAATGATTTCTCTCATTTCTAAGAAGATCAAGAAGGGAAAAGGAAAATTTGAAGTCAAACTACCTATGGCTTGCTTTTATTGTGGAAAAGTTGGGCACATAACCTCTTAGTTCTCAAGAAAATTTGACGATGAAGAGAGAGAAGTTGGAAACATTGAGAAGCCTCAAAAAAGATTCTTCAAAGAGGGAAACTTTAAATTTACAAATAAATTACAAAAGAAGAGTTTTGTATGTGAGTATGAAGATGATGATAATGAACTCTGTGAGGAAAAAGAACCAGAATTTAAGACTGGAAACCATGCCTCCATGATGCCTACCATTGAAAAGTCAGAAACAATGACATATAAAGTTAGAGATAATTAGATGACTACTAATGTCGATCTCAAGTTACAAATTAGGGATGATTTGGTAATCTTGAGAATAAATGTAAGAGATGTAATAAGTGTAAAGTAATTGTGGATGAATCATCAGAATATATTGATCAGCTGGAATTGGAAATTGACCGACTTGAAGAACTGGTGAAAGTGAAATCATCAGTCCTTGAAAGCACTGATGATGTTGTGAAACTAAAACATAGAATTGAATAATAATAAAAGGTCATCAATGAACTTACCTTGAGATTGGAGGAGAATTCCAAGACCATTGAGGTACTAAAAGAAGAATTTGTTACTCTAAGAAGTAAACTCAAAAGTGAATCAATTTCAAAAGAAGCAAAGAAGAAAATACAATTTGAAAAATTATAAAATGATGAGTTTCTAGTAAGAGATAAGTGTGGTTCTAATGGAGTTTAAAAAATTTTTAATGACCAAAGACCCACATTCATGGGAAAAAGTGGAATCAGTTGTGATGCCTAAACATCAAATGCTGTAAATAAAGGTCGTCAGAATAATGTCAAGTTGAAAGTGGGTCATGTTGAAAAGTCACATGAAGTGATGAAAAATAAATCCTCAATTAAATATGAAATAAATACTGAATAATATCCTTAGGTATCTATAAATGATATATAACCAAAATTTGTGCCCAAGTAAGGAGACATGAGAAGGAATAATAATGAGAAGACATTTCCACCTATGAAATGTCAATTCTGCGGCTATATGGGCCATACCATGTCATATTGTGAAGAGGCAAGGAGCTATATGAATGGGAAGGAGATAGGAGTTCAAAAAAGGAGAACATATTCATATCCTACTTCTTATAGAAGAAATAATTTATATGGATATTGTTTTCACTATTCTAACTTTGGCCATAAAGCTATGTATTGAAGGCAAAGGTATGATAAGAGAAATTCTTACAATGCTCAAAGATAGGTCAATACTCGACAACCATACAGTGTTGTTATTTAAAATAGGTTTTCTCCTTTGAAAGAATATTATGAATATGAAGAACCTATGTACATGGGAAAGATAATTGAAAGGCCAATAATGTCCTACACTCAATCCAATATCTTATGGAAAGAAAAGAAGAAAATTGAGAAATCTAAATTTGCAGAAGTTGCTCTCAAAACTAACAAGAACAGAAATAGATGGATTATAGATAGTGCATGTTCATTCCATATGACATGAAATACAGAGCTATTAATGAATATCAATAAAAATATCTATGGAACATTGAGGTTTGGTAATGATGATGATATGGAGATCAAAGGAAGTGGAAATACTGAATTGGATAATGGCGAGCTGAATAAGACTAGAGTTCTTTATGTGTATGGATTGTGCCAAAATATTCTGAGTGTGAGTCAACTATATGACTCATGTCTTATTGTGACATTCAATCAGAAGGGATGTACTATAATAGGAAAGATAGGGGATTATCTTATGAATAGATAGAGAATAGATGGAAACTTGTATCAAGTCGATAGTAAAGAAAAAATTTTCTATATGAATGTTGAAGAAGAAAACAACTTGTGGAATCAAATATTGGGGAACATCAATCAGAAAGACATGGAAAATATATCTAAGCTGAAGATAGTCATGGATATCCCTAATATGGAGCGTAAATGTGAAAAGACCTATGATGCTTGCAAGCGAGGGAAAATGGTATGCAGTTTCTACCAGCCAAAGATGAAAATAGCATCTAATCTCTTTGACCTCATCCATACAGACATATGTGGACTGATAAATGTTGCTGGAACACATGGAGAAATGTACTTTTTTCTTTTCATATATGATTATAGTAGAATGGAATGTGTGATCGTTATACACATGAAGAGAAAAGTGCTTGATTGCATGAAAACCTATCGACGAATCGCCAAGAATGATACTGTACAAAAGATCAAAGTTCTATGGTATGAAAATGGAGGGGAATGCAATTAAATTGAATTTTAAAATTATCTAGAGAAGCATGGGATATAACATCAGGTGGCTACTGTGAGAACTCCACAGAAAAATAGAGTTGTTGAGCATAAGAATTGACAGGTAAATAACATGGCCAGAACTATGCTGTCTGAGAATCGTATTCCTCAACATTACTGGAAATAGGCAGTACAAGATACAATACATATTCAAAATTTAACAGGGCTATATATGTGTGAGACAAAGACACAACATGAATTATGGCATGGAAGGAATTCCTCTTTGATTTTTTTTGTGTTTTCAGAAGCAAATGTTTTATCCAAAATAAAGAAGGAAATCAAGGGAAGTATAGAGACAATGTAGACAAAGAAATATTTCTTGGATACTCAATAAACAAAAAATATTAAAAGTGTTTTAATAAGCACTTGGGAATAATTGTGGAAAACAGTGATGTTAATATCATTGAAGAGAAAAATATGATTTCTTCAAGGAATTTTTATGTTTTTGTGATTAAAGATGAGGAATTATGTGAACATGGAACAAATGATAATATAGAGGTAGTGGAAGGTGTAAAAAACTCTCAGGAGTCACATCATGATGTTGACTCAGAAGAAGAATCAAAAGAGGAATCCATAACTAGAGGGAATTCAGTAGAACCCCAAAGGAAAAATCTAAGAGAAGAGATTGATCGGTCCAACATTATTTGGGATTAGAATGAACCTACATAGATAAAGAGAATGAGGAATAATGCACAATCTGTATTTCTATCAGTTGTGGAACCATCTTTATTTGAAGAAGATGCAAAGGATGAATCATGGGTTAAAGTAATGAATGAAGAGCTAGATCAGATTGACAAGAATGAAACATGAGATCTAGTTAAATGACCCTGAAATCACAATGTGATTGGTACAAAGTGGATTTTCAAGAAAAAAATTAATGAACATGGTAATGTGATTAGAAACAAAGAATGATTGGTGTGTAAAGGATATTCATAGATTGAAGGCATCAATGTTGAAGAAACATTTTCTTTGGTGGCTAGACTAGAGTCAATCAGGCTATTTCTTTCCATGGAAATCCAAAGAGGATATAAAGTGTATCAAATGGATATCAAGACAGATTTCCTAAATGGTATTCTTGAGGAATAATTCTACATTGAACAAATGGTGGGTTTCCTACTTGGAAATGATAAAATGAAGGTCTGTAGATTAAAGAAAGAACTTTATGGACTGAATCAGGAACCACGAACATGGTACTATCGACTGAATTCTTACCTAAAAAGATTGAATTTAAAAGAGGAGGAGTGGATCACAATCTCTATGTGAATAATTATCAGAAGGATCAGTTCATGGTATTTTTTTATGTTGATGATATTATTTTTTGTGGAAGCAGGTAAGGATCAGTGGATGAATTTTCCAATCACATGAAATCATAATTTGAAATGTCAATGATTTGTGAACTCACATACTTTTAGGGATGCAGGTGATTCAAAATAAGGATTACACTTTCAATTCAATGTAAAAGTATGTAAGAGAGCTACTGAAGAAATTTAATATTCATGATTCCAAACCAATTTTGACTCCGATTGTAGTTTGGAAAAAACTTAGAAAGCATGAATATGGAACTTATATAGATCCCACAATGTATAGAAGAATCATTGGAAGATTACTATACTTGACAGTGACACAACCAGATTTTGTCTTTGCAACATTCTTAGTGGTCCACTTTTAGAGTAATCCGAAAGAAGAACATATGGTGTTAATGAAAAGAATCATGAGGTACATTCAAGGTACTCACAATTATGGATTATATTTAGCTGCAGGAAGTGATGGTGAACTATCAACATTTCTGTTGCTGATTGGGCTGGAGATGTAGTGTAAAGAAAGTCCACCAGTGGTGGAACATTCTATGCTGGGAAGAAATGTGTGGGATGGATGAGCAGGAAATAAGAAAGTACTTATTTTAGTACCATTGAAGCTGAATATATCTATGCAACAAAAGCTTGCACTCATCTACTTTGGATGAAGCAACAACTGAAATTGGTGATGACATGAAACAACCAATGGTGATTTATTGGGATAACAAGAGCATATTTTATCTTATGAAGAATCCCATTAAGCATTATTGTATGAAACATATTGAAATTAGATATCACTTCATCAAGGAAAAAATTGAACAAGGCATGATTAAAATGGATCATGTGGGAACTGATGAGCAAGTGGCTAATATTTTTACCAATCCACTGGAAGCGGCTGTGTTTGAGGAACATCGGTTGAACCTCTGTGTTCAACCACCTCCAACTGCATAAGGAGGTCACAAAATTCCCCTCTACCCATTTGTTTTAATTGCTTTTAATATGGTTGTAGAAGTGATGCAGGTTTATGGGGGAGATACGATCTAGGGAGAGCATATTTTTGAGCTCTACAAGTCAAAATTTGGTTCATTGGGTTTATTGATAATGGGGGAGAATGGATAAATTCAATGGATATTGATCTATTTTTTTCTGGATTCAAGAAAGGTGGGGAATAGAAAAAGCCATAAATGAAACTATGGGGGAGAATATGGGGGATAAATGAAAAGAGATTTGTTTCTTGAAGGTTCAGGTTTTGATCATGGATGGAGCTTTAGTGAATTTATCTGAAGATTTCCAAAAAACCCAAATGGAAGATTGTTGGAACCATGGATGTTCATTGATAATTATAGATTATGGTTTGTGTTTGTTGTCAATATTCACATGAATGACTAGGGATTTTTCAAGGAATGTGGTCATATGTTTGAGGCTGAAAGCAGTATTGAAGGTAGCACAGTTTTCTAGTGTTTTCCAAAATTTTGGCCTCAAAATCAAGAATATGTTCATAAGAATGTATGGTATGAAGAATGGAGAAGGAATTCAGTAAATGGAGAGAACTGTGTGGCATGGGACATAGACTGCGCACCATGTTTGGGAATGATTCATAGAACACGTATGGAATAATGAGAACAGTACATGGAGCAGTTCACAAAACTGAAATTGGTTCGTGGCGAAGGTATGCGGATGGAGGTGTGTAGTACGTAGAATGATGGGGGTTTATGGAATTGATGCAGTTAGTGGGAAAGAAGCGGTACACGGTGGAGGCTGTACCAAAATCAAATATTTTGAAAATCATGGATTAGAGGTTTTTTGGATCCATTAGTGCCTATATAAGGACCAGTAATACCCTTCATTGAGAAGTTAGATTGAAGATTAAAATTTCGGGAAGAAATCTAGTGAAGTCTGAAGTGGTTCTCGGAGGAGAGGGTGGTACGAGGAGAAGTTGAGAAGTACATGAAGTAAGGAAGTACGCGGAGCAGGGAAGTTCATAAAGGAGATGAACAATACACAAAAATAGTAGTGGTATGTAGATGAGGTGATCCACGAACCATACCTACTACTTAGTATGTGGAGAAGGTAAAGTGGTATGTGTAACACTCAAGAAAGCCTAAAAATTGACCAAATCAGTTTTCAAAATTAATTACCATAACCTATCAGTGTGTGGGAAAGTAAATTACATCTATGGGTGAAAACGATACTTTAATATAGCATCCATTTACAGTTGAGGATGCATGATTTAATGATGAACCATTGAAGTGACCTTTAAGTCGATAAACTGAGTAAAGATTCTTCCAACGTGGTAAGAAAATGGGAGTTAGCAGAAGTGATCCGAGGGACGTAGTGTGCTATCCCTAAAACCTTGTAAAGGAAGTGCGTCTGGAACATAGTGACTATGATAAAATCTTTTAATCCAAAACTTGTGAATCTTATTGGATTTTGGTATGACTGACACACTATCTATGTATGCTCCTTGGACGTAGCCCTTAGCGGTGAACCAAGTAAAATTTCCATGTCATTGCTTTTCATGTGATTTTTTGTTTTCTGCACTTCCTCTTCATATAGGTTTAATAGGTTCCTACTAACATGAGAATAAGATACATCAGTTTAAGAGAAAAATTTGAAACCCTGATTCACCCCTCCCCTCTCAGGGTGTTTTAGGGTAATTCATAAGTTATGTACAAGGTTATGTATGAAAATCTCAAGGAAATTCAGAAAATGATTAAGATGAAAAGGATTGATTAATTAAAGATAATAATTAATCGATTGTAGTGTAATTTATCTTAATATGAATGATTAAAGAGTTGAATGATAGTTTTTTTTTAAATTCATAATTTTTTGCATGTATGTGGATGATCATGAGCTAGACTAGACCTTTGTATGTGATTGGTTCCATTTTTATTTATTTATTAAATTAATTTTTTTTGGCCTGCATGCCTTCTCATCATTAATATATAGGGCCTTCATGCCCATGGTTTATTTTATATAAAACCAATTTTACCCCTCACCTATGTGTGAGTTAAAATTATATGTAATAGATGGATCTCCCAAGATAGTAGAAGCAGTTTAAGTTAGGAGACGAGGTGAAACTAATCCAAGGAGATAGAAAGGTAGACAAATGGAAAGCTGTAAACATGAACCTTAAATAGTTCAAGATGTTTCTCCCCTAGGTCAAGTTTAGTTTATCTACCACTAGATAAACTAACCAATATTAAATCTCATGATCATACCCTTTATTATATTTCTGTTGGTTGTATGGTTATTCATTATGGATGTTTGACGAGATCACATAATTAATGAACTAACAATCATACAATATGAAACTAAAATAAAAATGGATTATGCGTAAATATTATCTATATATGGTTAATTGATTAAGTATATACCACTTAATATTAAAAAGAATATAGATAGGTAATAAGTTAAAATTTACACATAAAGGATAAAATCCCTCAATTAAATATTAAGTCAGTATAGCCTTCCATTACTTCAGTTAGAATTGAACCATAGTTCAAAGTGCTTGACCAACCATAGTTGGTGTTATTTCAATTACCAAGGAATTCTAATTTGAAGTTTTGGGTTGAATTAACTTAGTTTACATCATGGGTTGACTTCCCTTGTATAACTTGGTGTAACTGAGAGGAAAAAGTTCAGGAAATCCAAAATTAAGGAATTTAGGACTGGGGAGTCCACGGAATAGATCAAAGAGCTATGAGTTAATGTAGTTAGAATTTGGAATGCTTACTTAAAACCTTTGAAGTTTCTTGAACAACCCTAGTTTGGGTAATGTGAAGGGAAATATGGATCCTTACCACTAGAATTTCCAAGAAGCATGATATTCTGAATCCAATGGTGAGTGTTATTGGGTTTCGACAAAATAGTGGGAGACTAATGATATTAATTAATTTATTTGTCTATATTTATCAAGATAAAGTAATAAAACTCTGTTAATCTCAATTTATAGAAAAAAAAATCAAAATGACATCAAACATATCATTACGATCCATACTTGAGATAGAAAACCTTCCCACCAGCACTAATTTCCAAGAGTAGAAAAGGCGCCTTCAGGTTATCCTTCCCCATGAGAGGAAACTTTATGTGTTGGAAGAGCCTTTACCAATTTCACCTAGAAATGAGGTGAGTGATGAGGAACTCTCTGTGTATGAGAAACATCTGAATGACACTACATATGTTCAGTGCCTCATGATATCATCCATGAAAAATTAGCTCTTGAAGAAACATGAGGAAATTAATTCTTATAGCATGATATATCACCTTCAATATCTCTATCAAGAGAAGGAGAGACAGGAGAGGTATGAGATCTCCAACACTTTGTTCACCACTAAGGTTAGAGAGTCTATGCTAGCTGAACCACATGTAGTCAATATTATTGGATAAATTGACCATCTGTACATCTTAGGGATTAAATTCTCAGATGATTTTCATACAGATCTCATACTATCATCACTGCCTAATAACTTCTCTAGTTTTATTTGAATTATAATATAATAAATAATGAGAAGAGTCTATTGGAGATTATTACCATGATTCTCCAAGATGATAAATACATGGGGCATGAAAACCCCACAATCCTTATGATGAACAGGAAGGGGAATGAAAAGGTAAACGAGCCTAAGATTTATAAACAATCTAAAGCCTTTGAGCACTATCTGACCAAGAAGAATAAGATCCAGAGGTAGGGTAAAGAAAAAGAGGTAATATGATTTTCATGTGGCAAGTTAGGACATTAGAAGAGGAACTGCGCCCAGAGGCAAGGGGAAACCAAAGGCGCATTTGTTATCAAGTGAAATCTTTCCATTTCTATACATTGGGTATTAGATACAACTTGTGGGTCTCACATCTATATTCAAATATAGGAACCAATTATATTTCAGAAAATTACCAGAGGAGTGGTGGATCTATGAACTGCTAATGGTGTGAGGCTATCTTCCCTTTTCATTAGTGAATACCACCTCAAATTGTTGACAAGAATGATTTTGGTTTTACATGGTTGTTATTATGTAACTAGTGTTACCAAGAACATAATTTCTGTATCATGTTTAGATACATATGGATTTATTTTCAATTTTGGAAATAAATGTTGTTACTTTTATAAGGACAACACATGTTATGGTATATAGAATTTAAATAATGGTATGTATGTATTAAATTATGATAACCAAGTGTTGGAAATTGACAACGATCCAAGTTCACATTACTAATACAACACTCAGTTGTGGCATCACCTCCTTGGTCATGTAAATGAGAAGCGCCTGACAAATCTCTGTCAAGATGGTTATTTAGACTCTTTCGAGATAAAAACACTTGATAGATTTTACACTTTTTTACAAGGGAAAATGACCAAACCACCATTTGGTGGATAGGGTAAAAGGGACACATAGCTTCTAGGATTGGTACACACTAATGCGTGTGGACCATTTCCAGTAGAAGCTAGAGGTGGATATTCTTACTTTATTACTTTTATTGATGAATTGAGTAGATATGGATATGTCTAATTAATGAGGTATAAGTCTAAGTACTTTGAGAAACTCAAGGATTTCAAGAATGAATTATAGAATCATCTTGGTAAGAAGATAAATAAGCTTCGATCAGATCAAGGTAGAGAATATATTAACAAATAGTTCATCGACCTTTTACAGGAGTCTGAGATTCTATCTCAACTCACTCCACCTTATACACCACAATGGAATGATGTTTGTGAAAGGAGGAACCATACCTTGTTGAACATAGTAAGGTTGATGACAAGTCATGTAGATCTTCCATTATCCTTTTGGGGATATGCATTGAAAAATTTAGCATACACATTAAACTAAGTACCAACTAAGGTGGAAAATGGAATTCCCTTCAAGATATGGAGTGGAAAGAAACCCACTTTGTTTCACACACGTGTATGGGGATATGAGGCATTTTTAAGGCTTTATTAGGAAACAAACTAGCACCTTAGGTCACAAAGTGTATCTTTATAGGGTATCCCAAGAAAACAAAGGGTTACAACCTATACAACCCCTCAGATAAGAAAGTGATTGTTTCTAGACATGATGTATTTCTTGAGAGGGATCAAATCCTCAAAAATGATAGTGGGGGAAAGATTGACTTCGATGAAGTTGATTCTCAAGATACATAGGAGTTGATATAGGAACAAGTTCTACAGGTCCCCATGGAAGAGGTAGTTCCTAAAACACAAGTACTGTGTAGGAGAACAAAAGAGGTAAGGGAACTAGAGAGATATGGTTTCCTTTTCATTGAGGAAGGTGAATCATTATTATTGGACAATGATGAACATTTATCTAAAAAGGAAGTAGTAGAGAGATCAGAAGTTGAAAGATTTCTAGAAGCTATGAATTCAGAGATGGATTCCATGTATCAGAACCAAGTCTAGGTTCTGGTCGATGCACCAGTTGATGTAAACCCTATTGGGTGTAAATGGGTATTCAAAAAGAAAATGGACATGGAAGTTAAAGTTAGTACCTATAAAGAAAGGATAATAACTAAAGGTTTTAAATATAATAAAGGAATTGACTATGATGAAACCTTTTCACTAGTTTCCATGTTTAAATCCATAAGAATCATACTTGGAATAACAGATTTCCATGACTATGAGATTTGGTAGATGAATGTCAAAACTACATTCTTTAATGGGATCCTTCAGAAAGATATATGTATGACACAACCAGAAGGGTTTGTGACACCAGGTGATGCTAAAAGGGTATGGAAGTTTCAGAGATTCATTTATGGATTAAATAAAGCATCCAGATCATGGAACATTGATTTGATGAAGCCATAAGATAATTTGGTTTCATTAAGAATGAATGTGATCCATGTGTTTACAAGAGATTTAATGGGAATGTGGTCATTATCCTAGTAGTGTATGTTGATTATATATTTCTTATTGGAAAATACATAACAATATTTCAGTTATTCAAGGACTTATTGAACAAGTGCTTCTCCATGAAGGACTTAGGAAACACAGCCTACATTCTAGGGATGAAGATCATTTGTGATAGATCCAAGAGGCTTCTTAGACTAAGTCAAAGTACATACATTGACCAGCTACTAAATAGATTTAGTATGAAACAATCCAAGAGGGGATTAGTTCTAGTATCACATGGTATAAATCTTTCCAAGAAAATGTGTCCCCAGACACAACATGATAAATATAAGATGAGTAAGATTCTATACGCTTCAGTGATAGGATCTATCATGTATGCCATGTTATATACCAAACTTGACGTTGCCTATTCATTGATCATGGTAGTCAAATATCAAGAAGATCCATGATAACAACATTGGACTACTTTCAATACTATCCTTAACTATCTAAGAATAACTAAGGATATATTCCTAGTGTATGGAGGAGACGAGGAGCTTATCATCAGAGGGTATATTGATGCTAGTTTTTAGATAGATCAAAATGACACTACTGGAAAATAGCCCTATACCCACGGTTTTAGGGAAAACCGTGGGTATAGGGGTGCCCTATAACCACGGTTTTGGAAAACCATAGGTATAGGGATAATATGGGAACCTATACCCACGTTTTTTCCTAAAACCGTGGGTATAGGTTTTTTTATGACCTATTCCCATGGTTTTCTAAAACCGTGGGGAAATAAACACCTATACCCATGGTTTTGGTAAAAAACGTGGGTATAGGTATTTTCCTCGAAGACCTATACCCATGGTTTTTTTAAAATCGTGGGTATAGCTTTCCTGCGCTATGGTGGAAACAAAAAATTCATGGGGTGAAAAAAAATATTTGGCGGGAAAACCTATACCCACGGTTTTCCCCCCTATAACCATGGTTTATATTAATCTGTTTATGTAAATACAAGTAATTAAACATATAAAATGTTTAGGAATGTTGGTGAGGTGCCGTTATCTATAGACAACAGATGTGGGATCAAATCCCACTGGACTTTTATTTTCTAATACAGATAACCGAATTAATATATTACGCAAAACTTATATTTACTTATGTATAAGCTGTGTAGCATAGTTGGTCAGACACGTTGCGTTAATTGACAGATGCGGGATCAAATCCCGTTGGACTTTTATTTTCTAATACAGAGAACCAAATGAATATATTACGCAGAATTTATATATAATTAAACATAAGTCATGTAGCATTGTTGGTTAGATGCAATTCGTTAACTGGATAGTCCTGGGAGGTCGCCGGTTCAATACGTGCCATATTTTATTTTGTAATATTTATCCTTACGGTTTTAAAACCATGGTGGATGGCTTTGACAGTGTGGAATTGCGCATGAGGATTTTAAAAAAATCTATACCCACGGTTCTTATAAACCTTGGGTATAGGCTGGGGACCTATACCAACGCCGTTCTAACCCACGGTTTCCAAAATCGTGGGTATAGCCTATACCCACAGTTTTGGGGGCTATGCCCATGGTTTTGAACCATGGGTATAGGCCGTTTTTTCAGTAGTGTGATCTAAAGTTGTAATCAAGATATGTTTTCTGTCTCAACAGAGGAGCTGTGAGTTGGAAGAGTTCAAAGAAGCCATCTTTTGCTGATTCTACAGCGGATTCTGAATATATAGCAGCTTCTAATGTAGTTAAGAAAGTTTTTTGGATTTGGAACTTTGTCCTGGAGATTTATATGGTTCCTAGCAGTAAAGATCCCATTACATTATATTGTGATAATACTACATCGGTGGATCTTGAAAAAGGGCCAAGCTCACATCAATGAACAAATCACATACTTTGAAAGTATCACCTATTGAGAGATTTATATCAAAGGGGTGAAGTTTCACTGAGAAGAGTGTCTACAAAAGAGAAGGTGGTAGACCGCTTGACTAAAGGCCTATCTTAGTAGAATCATGAATATCATATGAGAGCTAGTAGACTGAAGGTTCTTAGTAGTTGGATCTAGTGCAAGTGGGAGTCTATTGGAGTTGGTGCCCTAGAAACCAATTATTTTTACTTTATGATAAACATGTATTCATTGGATGAATATTAATAAAATACTTATCACATCATGATTTTTCTTTTGCATGACATAGTATGTGTTAATGTTCTAAGAATAGCTATCACATTAAAATGTCATAGTAGATCCCTGCTATGATGAGAACCCAAAAGTACCATGAAACTATTCTTGAATATATTTTATATGGCCAGATGATATAATTTTAAGGGACACAAATGATACAGGCTATCAGGGGTGGGGACTCATGAAACTTTGAGGCACCTTATCATGGTTTTCTCCCTTAGTAATATCCTGGAGGATATTATGAGAACAAGACCCACTAGTTGGAAATCCACATTCATAAGTATAATTGGATGTTCCTATCTGCGGATGTGTGTATTACTCCTTAGACTTTAAGATTATTATTAATGGGTATTATGAATTGCGTACTTAGATGTATTGATGAAAACTATGATTACATAAGTTTGCGGTGAGGTAGGATATGTTGGGTGTGTCACAAGTAATACTGCATTAATGAATAAAGTGAGAAAGGATTTATCACTTCTATAGAAGTATATATCTCAGGACCTTTGATGGAAATGATATAACCTAACTAAATCCATTTCCATGGTGTTCTTTAGGCATTTTCAGTTCCAAGAAGTCAAAGAATGAGAAATTGAGCACATGGGTTGAGGGTACTTGCATGCAACCCGCTTGATCAGAGATATCAGTCTAAAGGGATTATATTACATGGTAAGAATTCATATGAGGTGACATGTCATTGTGACATAAACTTCTTTCTCTTGGGTGCCTTGACCCATTGCTAGACAGTAATCTTGGACTTTAGGCAAGCCCGCCTAATGCCAACAAGAAAGAGGCCTTGAGGGTTACACAATAAGTGTAACCGGTATCTCAATTAAATAATTTATTTATTTAAAAAGTTGAATAAATATTATTCCCGGTTTTGATTTAATAATTATTAAATTATTCCTCATCACATTTATTTCATCACTAGTTATTCGAAAGAATATATTGTGGACAAAATATTTATTTATTGGTGAATAATGCAATTATATTTATTTAATAAATAAATAGTCATTATTCATGGCCTAGTAAATATTGAGGAGGATTGGTGAACCAAGTTATGGGTATGGTGAGAAATAATATTAAATATTATTTAGTTAAATAATATTTGAATATAACATGCATGTTAAGAACATGTCATTGAAATAATAACATTGATATTATTATTTTACATGGGGTTTCACATGGAATAATAAATTAAGAAATGAAACCTATGCTAATTATTTATTATTACCTAGTGAATTAAATTCCCTATTATGTTATTATTCTCTAAATTATACAAGGGTTCATTTGACCAGCTAACCAATCGTTGTGTGCACAACATCCTTGGAGAAAAAGATCTCGAGCCTAGAGAAATCTTCTCTCTCCAAGAACGCTCTCAAGAACGAGAGATATCCTCCTACACCGGATCAAGGAGAACACTTTGTAAGTGATTCTCAAGGTGATCAAAGGCAGACACCACAAGCGCACAGATCTTCTTCCCTAGCACCCGAAGACTCCTTCAGCGACATCTAGAGATACATGGAGAATGCGTGGATAAATGCTAGGGGATTTCCATCTTTGGATTCTACATCGCAACAAATTCACACCTTAGACCTGTGGTTAGATGCATTAATAAAGAAAGAATAACCTTGGAGGTAATTATATAATTAAATTAAATTAATTATAAACAAAATATGTTGATCCTATCTTCTCAGTTATAGGTTTTATCCTTTTTCTTTTATCTTTGAATCACTTCTATGGATACTGACGTTCATCTTCATATTTATCCCGAATTAATCATCGATTATGAAAATTTTCAAAGCTAGGTACACACCCATCTTGTACTTCCACTGCGCCCAGAACCTACACTAATCATGCACCTAGGATAATGGCTCTCTCTAAGGCACTCAAGTAGGCACATGAGGATTCACCCACCACTAGTGCACAAAAATGTTTTTTACATCATTTTTTTACCTTTTCACATTATTTAATAAGTGATGTTATTAAAGGAGACATTGTAAATATGTATTTAACACTGGTTAATTAAAACTAATGTTGTAGATAATTTTATATAGGCCTTTTTAACTTTGGTTATTTGATAATTGACGTTAAAAACATTTTTTCATGTTGGTTTACCAAAAAAACTGACATGAAGAAAGGTTTTTCATATTGGTTATCAAATAACTAACATGAAAAACCAATCCATATAGGTTTATCATGTCATTTGTGTGGTAACCAATGTGATAAACCAATGTTTATTACTTTATCTGTCAGTTACCACAAAATCTAGGTGATAAACGATGTTTTTTTATAATTTTATTCTGTTTCCATCCTCAGTATAGAAAAAAAGAGCATAAACTTATAAGAAAAATACCAGCAAAAAAATTATCAGAACAAACAAAAAAATACACTTACAATTTTAAAATTTCATGTTTACAATATATAGCCCAAATAAACTAAAATTTAATCAAACCTATGAAATTATTCTCCCATTCTATTTTCAAGTGTCTTAGTTCCTATACAATATAAGTATTAAGGTCATTAAAAAGATACAAATTAAAAGGAAATCATTTAACATATATTCTGAATAAAACAAATGAAATATTAAGGAAAATTTTATAAATAACTCTAACCTGATTAAACTCCGTAACTATTGCAGTTGTAATTATTTCATACATAAATCTTAAAATAAATTATCCACATTCATTTAGAACTTATTGTTTATTAAATTTATATTTAAAATAAGTTTCCAATTCAAAATAACATTTTTAAGTAATATATCCATTATTTAGTAATTTTAAATGAAAATTCACCTTTTCTTTTATATATTTAATCTTGGCGCTCTTATTATTTATGGTATTCCAATAGAAATACCATGACCTGTATTAAAATAATATTAATATATAAATTTAATTCATTATAATATAAAAAAATATTAAAATATTCTAACTTATGTGTCAAATACATTCTTAAAATTTTCTTGTACTTCACCATGGATAGAGCATAGCCAGTAAAGCGCCCTCTCCATTGGACAAAAAACACCCAACATCCAATGGAAACTAATATAAAAGAACATTTAATGTTATTGGTTATTATGTTAAGAGATATAGAAAATTTTTTAAGATATATGTTTCATACTCTTGAAGATAAAGAAGCATACAACACTGAACAATTGAATTATTATGAAATATTTCAGCAATATAAACTATTATTTCTACATCATTCATTGTACTCACTACATGTAATATAAACTATGGGTCTATAAATCTATATACATATGTCCTTTAATTATCCTTATAGATTTTATAAATATACCTCATACAAAACAAATATAAGTATAAATTTTCAATAATTTAAACAAATAATTTTTTTTGTTAATTGACTTACAAGGAAAAAATTTGCATCATGTTGATACCCAATTGATATCCAGCTACAATCTCCATGATATCACTTTTCAAAAGCCCCATAGTCATTTCACGCCCAAAAACATTAGCTTCAATTGGAATCTCATATACATCCAATAAAAAATTTGAATATGTGGCCAATCTATCAAGACTGGTAGAAGCTTTATATAAAGTTCACTTTGTATTTGTTGTTGGATATATAATATTTCTTTAAATTTAAAGCATTCCTATAAAAAATAATGTAAATATATAAACTTTAAAATGATAAAAAAAATTAATAGAAAAATTAAATAAATGATAAAATATAAACATACCTTTATGGTAACATGTTGAATAAGTCTATATGGACAAACTAAAAAATAGTTGATACTTTGTCCAACTATACTCACCTAATTTGTAGAACATGGTATTCTTGTTGGTCTATCTATAACATCTTGTACAATGACACTATGAAGCTCAATATCTATTTGTTAATGATGAATGGTATCACCTATATAAAATATCATCCCATATGAAAAAATATGATGGTGATCATCCACATATAACTCACAATAACTCAGAATCTATAGAGGAGGGGGAGTAGGAGTTGAATAATAAGGAGTGGGGTCTGTAGGAAGAGGTGGAGGAGTTAGATAAGTATGAGTAATGGGAGATGCTAGAAGAAGTGGAGCATGATCATTAGTTTGAAACTGTCTTTGCATGTCTAAAAACATCAACTATAATGAAGATCTGATCCTATCCTCCATTATCACATGAATATCCTGAACTTCAGATTGAAAATATTCTATTTTTTTATAAATATTATCCTCTTAAAAATCTGCAGAATGTGGAAATGCTTTTTTCACTGATACACCTGTCGAGTATCCTTATACACAACCCAGGTGTTCGGGATTTCCCAATGCTATAGCTAAAATATCCTTTATAACCTCAGCTATAAATACCCATCATGCTCTTTTATCCTTAATAGATTCCTATATAAAATATTTGAAAATATATTTAATAAATCACAATATATAAATAATTAATTTAACCTAAATAAATTAATAAAGTAAACATCTTACAACCCTCTCAGCTATAACCCTCGACTCTTCCATAAGATATTTTCATTTTTTTCTCATCTGATTTCTTTTCCATTTTTCATGTCTGGTGGGGGAGGGGGGAGGGTCAACCTCTGTAGAGACTGAAGACTCAACTCTCAATTTTTGAAAATTTTCAGCCATCATTTGTTCTTCTAATAACGTATACCCTCCATGAGATAAAGTATGAGGGTATAGATTTATAGTTTGGATATCCTGATGAGATATCGTATATTACTGTAAATTAAGAATAAAGAAATCATTATTAAATCATTAATAAGATCATTAATATAAAAAAACTTTTAAAAGGTAAAATTTCACTTACAAAAAATTCTCATCTTCTACTTCCAAAAAATTACTTACATGTATCTTCATATATAAATGGATATATATCATAGTGATTATGATTTTTCCTATTCCCAAAAATGAAATCTGATTTGTGGGTTGATTTAAAATCCCTTCATCTCCTAGAAGCTAATGATAAAAATTTTCTCATGACTCATCTAGTATCAGGTATATCATATGTCATATGATAAGAAGGGGGAAAATATATTACTATAAATATTTCAAGATAAGTAAAATAATAATAAATGATCTTACCAAAATGGTCTCCCACAAGTGAGATAGTGTCACTTTTTCAACACTTCTACAATCACAAAACAAAATACAAACTTTTCTTTTAGCCTTCACTACTATAAAATTCTTGAATTGTTTTAAATTTGGACCCCTTTGAATATCATTATCATTAAAGTATACCAGTATTTTCTTGTCCTAATTATAGGTAACTGATAATTTTGGTAAACATGTGGTGTCATGTTTAAAAACCCTCAAACTCTTCTTTTCCCCCATGGATGTAGATATCTCATGTAAAGAAGGATGAGGAGGCTCATCAACAGAAGCATGTGTATGTTCCTCCCTAGAGGTACGATTATGATCATCTCCATCAGTATGTAGTGGATCAGATGATTGATCTTCCATTATTCTAAAAATGAAATAAACAAATAATTAGTAAAAAAATATAGTAATCCAACTATTATATAAAAATGTAAAAAAAAAATGAAAAATTATCAAACAAAAAGTAACACTAAACTTAAAACATATTTAATGAGAGATATAGAGACATAAATGAATGTAAAAAAAATCCAAAAAATGGTGTGTTTGAATATACTATTATATAATATTTTTTTATTCAATATATGAAATTTAAAATAATTGGTTTTCAACAAAATCAATTAATAGATAAGTTATGTAAGGGTATACATGGTAAAATAAATAAAACTAAACTAATATAAACAAAAAATTTAACTTAATAGTTATAATACATGTTTTCATAATGAAAAAACAATTAAAATATCTAACAATTTATGAAATTTTAAAAAGTAAACCATAAATAAACATATGTTACCAATAATATTAGTAATTTACTAAAGGGTTGCTTTCCCAAATTCCTTCATATTTATTGTTCCATATGGAACAAACCAATTTTATGACGTTGTCATCAATATTATCTATTAATCTTTCCATGGAAGTAGGGGTCTCATAGAAATCAGTATTTTTGTCAAGTTTATCATCACCAAAATACTGTTTTTCCTTAAAAAACAATAGAACACTACATATCTGATTGATCAAGAACATATAAAATTTGTTTTCCATGTGTTTTCATGATAAAAGGATTAGTTGTGTATTCCAATTTATTTACATTAACTACCATCATTCCAAATTCATCTTGTCTGATACTATTGTTACCGATAAACCATTTGAAGTTAGACAATAGAAATTGAAATTTAATGCATTAAACCTCCCATATTTCTTCAAAGACTCTATAATATATAGTTTATGTGGAGATTGAGTTTTTTGTCTTTAGAACTAAAAAAATTCATTGCTTCTATGAACACCAATACACTACTATTCCAAACCTCACTTCTATTGTCCAAATATTTTGTATGAAATGTATATCCATTAATGTTATACGTAGACCATGCTATCAAATTTAAACTTGGACCACCCACTAACCATATCAATGTTTCCAATGCATCTAATCTACTAATAATGATCTCTTTAAACCATGGATTTTTTTTTGGTTATGCTCATTCAAAATCCACATATATTTCTTCTTTGAATTTCATTGTTTCAACACATTAATACACAATGTTATATGTGGATGAGCATCATCTATGTTATTCAAAATGTATAAATATACCTTATTTATTTTTTCACCTGTTAATGATTTTACTTTCAATCCACATACCTTCTTTCCCCCATAATTAACTCATTCATGTCAAGATGCAGGAAAACTGATGTGCTCCACTATAGAAAAATAGCTTGTACAAAACTTTAAAACCTACTCAGAAATATACTTCTCAATAATGGAGGTTTCAGGTCAATATAGATTCTTAACATACCCCTTCAATATATTTATATAACTTTCAAAAGGATACATTCAATATAGATATATAGGTCCAAAAATATTTATTTCTCGCACCATATAAACCATTAAATGCACCATAATATCAAAAAAAGATGGAGGAAAATACATTTCCAATTGACAAAGTATAGAAACTAATTAATTTTCAAAAGTTTTCAAATAATTAAAATCAATAAATTTATTTTAAATTGAATTGAGAAAAATAACACACCTTTATGATAGTCATTTTGATAAGAATGGGAAATATTCCATGCAATGAAACTGGTAGGAGTTGTTGCATCATGACGTGATGATCATGAGATTTCATACCTATCAACTTCAAATACTTTAAAGGCACAAACTTTTTTACATTTTAATAAAAACCTTGTGTCACTTTGATATCATGAAGACATTAACAAATTTTAATTTTCTCCCTCTTGGATAATTTATGACAAGTTGGGGAATGAATTTTCACCTTCTATTAGGAGTACGAGCTAACTCTAAATGTATTCCCATTAAGAGTAAGTCCAATATTGCATTCAAACCATATTTAGTCTTTACTTTAATATCTAACAAAGTTCCAATAAATATATCACAAAAATTATTCCACAAATGCATGAAATCAATGCTATGTTTGACCTCATGATATCTCCAATATAGAAGCTCAAAAATATTGACTGATTATTCCAAATATTTCTATCATTACCATATTTTTTCATATTTCTGAATATCACTTCAATGTTTTTCACCCTGTCAAAATAATCACCAGTGGATAAAGTTTTTGGAGAAATATAAAATTAATGCAAGACTTTGAATTCCTTTTTTAACCTTCTATAAGAGTGATCCATAGAAAAAAACTTTTGATGAACCTTGTATAATTTTTTTCTCCCTTGATGAAGTTGATAATATAAAGTCTATTGTTCACAAATTGGAAAAGATTTATTCCCCTTAACACTATATCTAGAAAAATCTCCATATGATAGGAATTCATTTATAGTTAATAGAATCATTACATGCAGTTAAAGATATTTATTTTTATAAGAATAATACACCCTTGTACTTCATCCCATAATAGTTTCAAATCACCAATTAATGGTGAAAAAAATTTCAATATCATTTTTGGGATTTTTTGGTCCAGAGATCATTAAACTCAACATGAAATATCTGTGCTTCATAAAAAATTCAGGAGATAAGTTGTAGATTATCAGTAAAATAGTCCATGGACTATGTGTGCTAAGAATGCTTTTATATGGATTCATTACATCCATGCATAGTACAAGTCTGAGATTTCAAACTTCATTTCTGAATGTAGGAAACTGCTGATCAATTTTCTTCCACTGTGTACAATAAGTTGGATTCTGTAAATTTCCATCACATATCCACTCATCTTCATGCCATATTAACCCTTTTAAATCAAGTGAATTTTTAAATAAATGTTTCAAATGATAAATTATAGGAAGATACCAAAATTCCTTGGTAGGGCTCTTTGTAACTACTAAATCAGCATGTAATTTTTCTTTCAACTTATACCGTGAATTCCCACATTTCAGATACCTTGATAAAAATTCACATTCCTTCCTATATATAACATAGTCATTCGGGTAGACATGTATTTTTTTGTACCCTAATCCCATAGGTAATAGTATTTTATTCTCTTTATAATGCTAATTAAGAAGATCATTGTGTTTAGGAAGAATATCTTTCAATAATTGTAGAAAATTAGTAAAAATCTTGTCACTCCAACCATGTTTCACCTTCAAGTTAATCAATATTAACACCAATGATAAAACCATAAATTACATACAACCTGGATACAATGGTTTTTTTGAATCACCATATATATGATCAATTGAGTATTCTTTCTCAATTGTCTCTACTTTAATATCATGAATCATTTCTTCAATTTCATCAGATTTATCATCTTGCAAAGCATAATTATTAATAGATCTTAAATTATTCTTAGTTTCACCATGCCAAATCCAAGGGCTGTAACTTGAATTAAAAACTTGACAAACAAATAAAATTATCTTTGATCTCTTTACTTTTCAACTTTTCCATATTTAAACATTTTAGGAATGGATAGAAAAACACGTCATTGTTTGGAACATTTTGTTTAGAAAATTCCAAAAAAGTATTAACATCTTCCTCATATTCATCACTTATTCGAAGTGTCATAATTCAACTTCAACTCATTATTATCTATAACAAATATAAAAAATAAATATCATTTCAAAATAATATAGTGGTGATAGAATTGATAATAAATTATTAAAGTCAAACATGGTTTAAATTTATATCAAATATTTCATAATTAAAAATTAATAAAACTTAAAAATAAAAAAATATATGCATATTTTAAAAGTGTAATTATAAATTCTATACAATAATGAAATATAAGTTTAAATATAATTGATAAATCAAAATTCAACACCCTTTAAATTTCTAATCCCAAATACCACTACATATTATTTATATTAATTTTTTTTTATTTACATCAAATTACATTTAAAATAATATGTCACAACATTTTTTGGGAAAAAAATTATTTTAAAAAATCAAATAATTTCACATTATAATTCATTTAAAAAAAATCCTCAATGTTTTACTTTATAAAAAGGGAAATATTTAAAAATATACATCACATTTTAAATAAAAAACACATATTTAAATCAAAAGTTTATTGAATTATTTCTTTTAAATTGAATAAAAAACTTATTTCCATTACTAGAACATTTTCAACAGAAAAAAATTCATATCATCATGGATAGAAAAGATGATTACCCATTATTGTGAATAATTTTTATAATCTAGATACAACTTTCTCAATGTAAAAAACAATAATATTATATATTATACCATACTGAATAGACAACATGTAGGATGCTATGTAATAAGAAACTGAATAGATATGAATTCAAACTATATAAATATTCTATAATATAATACTAAATAGGATGTAAACCACTAATCATAACAAAGACAAATATCACAGTGACTCTAATTAATTATATAACATATAATAAGGTTTTTAGAAGAATTATGATTACTTTATGAGTTTTTATTTAATAAATCATGAACATTCATATTATACCAAAGAAATGTAGATGACTTAATGTTCCACTAAATATATGATATATGAATAGTAACTAATATTTTCTCCCAATTCAGATGTAATCCTCATCCCTAGTTTCTATAATTCTATCTCAAGATTCAAAAATCACTAACTCAAACAATCCAATAGTGCCAAGACTGAACCCTTATATATCCCTTGTAACTTTTTTTGACACCATATCCAACATAGGAAAATATAAATATGGTAGTAAATATTGGGAAATCATTTATTTGAATATACCAATTACAATGGTACATATCTATAATTATATAATACATCATTAAGCCTTACTTTTCTATGATACTATGTTGCGGAAAGTCATTCAAACTATATATAGCATATAAATGATAATAAATACAGGAGTTGATCTGTGACCATGTCAACCAATAAAAGGGATATGTAATACTTCTTAACGATACACATTCAAGGTGAAATTTAATATAATTATCTAAGGTATTGGAAAGAATTTACATTACACTAAACAAAAAACAAGGTTTTCTACACAAAAGTGTGATTTAATACTATATCATAGTTTAATAAAAAATCCATTAGAATGATTAGATTAATTAAATTAAAGTAGAAATGAAATACCATCCAATATTACTTTCAAAATTTATTTTTCTCATCATTACTATTTTATAAAAAAAAGTTTTACACATTTCATAGGAATAACCCAAAAAATCACCATAAGGTTTCATACCACCTACTATTAACATAATATATCATTAAAAATACAAATGATCAGTGTGGAGAACCTAAAATCCATAAAAAATTTAAAGAAAAGATAATCCAATAAACCATTTATCATAACCTAATAATAATAAAACCTAAGAAACCCTAGGTAAATAACTAAGAAATAATTCTAACACCATTACCACCAAAAGTACTAATTTAATCCACTAAGTAATATTCCAATTCCATAATAAGATTTAGAAACAACTTGTTTAATCATATCATATTCAATTCACATAAAAACAATGGTAAAGTGATATTTGAATAAACCGAATAAAAAAAAACAAGATTTGGGACGTTCGTGAGTGAGGATTGATGTGTGAGGCTTACTTGAGAGTTGAGAGATGAGCCGATAAAATTAAAAACAATGAGGCTGACAAAACTGATGATGTATAAAGATATAAAACCAAGATTGGATTCCATTGGATCAAATAAATTAGGTTAGGGCTTCCACATGATAGAAACAGTTTCCTTTTGTGATATCGAATAACACCAAAATGATTCAAAATAGCAATTCATAAAAGTTTAAATTATATATCATGTCAATTATATTATTAAGAACGTGATAATGATATTTTTATTGTTTTATCACATTGTTTATCTTATAACCAATGTGATAAAGTAATGAAAATGTCTTTATCATGTATGTTAAAATATAACCGATGTGGAAAACTTATTTATCATGTTGGTTATTGTATAACTGATGTGATAAAGTGGTATACTAGTTTTTTAAAATCGGTTATATGATAACTGACATGATAAAGAAATATAAATCAATTTTTCACATCAGTTATGGATAACCAACATGAAAAATTTGACATACTAAATACATTTTGTACTAGTTCCCTCTAGGTAAACCATGTTTCATTTTTCCTCTTTATACATAGGTGCCACATGGTTAGTGCATGGTTTGGAAAACCCTACGTCAAAACTATGTGTCCTTATAGATCTTTAAAAATATTAAAATTAAATTTTTTACCATCCCTAATTTTAACCCCAAATCACCCATTCCCTCTTCATTTAGAATCTCCATCCCTAGCCACACCCCCTTCATCCTTTCTCCCTTGGTCTCATTTACTTGGGTGTTTTTGGTGTGAAATCTTCAAGATGTCTCTAAGAAATCCTCTCCCATCCTATTTTATTCCTTATTCTTGGTATCTTCTCACTACTTTATTGGGTTCTCTATTATACAGTTTATTGGTTGGCCTAGAGTGATTTTAATATTTTTTATTTGGGTTAGAACTTGATGGTTTTGGTATGCTATTTCCTTTATAAGGTCTCCTCTTGGTGTAATTGTGTTTTTCACTTGGTTTTGTGAAGTGCTCAAGTAAGAGGTAAGTGATTCCATGCTTTGACATTGTTGGATGATTTTAGTGTGCTTTCTAAGGTTTCCAAAAGGGTTCTACAAATCATGTTGGTTATGTAAATCATGTTTTAAAAGTGTTTTGGTGTTCATAAGGGTTTGAAAATGATTCACCTATTAAAAATGGATGTTTGGATTGTCTATTTCAATTATTGGAAGGGTGTTTATATAAGAGGTGGTTCATGTGACATTGGGAAAGGAATTGAGCGTAAGGGAATCCAAGGTATCTAGGTGGGATGACTAGGTCTAGTATGCTAGGTGAGTCGGCAAGGCTGGGGCTCAGTCTCCCTAATGGGATTGTTGCTATAACACTAACTAAACAAATTATGGTGATGATTAGAGACCACTAGACCATAGGATGTGATTAACCTCTAGTGTAATGTACATAAGGACACTTTTGTTTTTTTTGTATTTATCACCGAGGTACGAGGATCCTATGACCTCACTAACCCAATGACTTAGGGGTTGCCCTTGGTTTTCATGGTATGCTTACTGTTCAACTTCTTGTTTTCTTTATCTTCTTTTTTAATTCCAAAGAATGTTTTATTTAAATTTTTCATTTATTTTTCATAAAACTATCATGTATATTTTTCTTATAATGTTATATCATGGAATCTTATTTGTTGGTATCCTATTGGGCATGTTTTCTCACACCCCACACACACCCTTTGGTGTATGCATACCTTGTCATGTTTGACCCAGGTAAAGAAAAGTCATTCAATAGTGGTGATAGTGGATTTAGTTTCTATTGGTTTCTATTCGGAAGGTGTTAGTGGTGGTGGCATGGGGATTTTGAACCTCTTTTTGCATGGATTCTTGGTTTTATAGTTGATTCCCCTTTTTATTTTGGTATTTTTTTGGTTAAAAGTGTAAAATTGTTTATCTTGGGTTAGTTGTATTTTTTTTATGGCTAGTGTTTATGGTGTGATGTTCTTTACTAGTTCTCTATATGTTTTTTGTGATGTATTACTCTTGTGGGTTGTTTTTAATTGATTATTAAGGAAGAAATCATTCCCAAATGTGATGTTTAATTCCTAAGAACTGGTTTCTATCCTATGGGGCCTTCAGGCCCTACCACTGGCCGAGTTGAGTGTCGGGTTGGATGGCAGCTATGTTTGGTTCATGAAAAAGAATTTATCAAGAGATGATGTTTTTTCTATATATGTGGATGTTGACCCTACCATAATGTTTCCTATAGAGTAAAAATTTAAAGTGAAAAATTTGAGTATATGATGATACCATATCACCCAACTGTAATCAATTTTATGCACTATTGATAAAATCTAAGTCTTTAACTCAGACCAAACACCATAAATATTAGGTACCTTAATTGGTACCAAACCTTGTAAAAAATGCATGCATTGTGTTTATTTATGTTTTGTTGCATATGAGTAAGTGTGAGATATAAAGTTAAGATGATTGAGACTCTAACAAGTCACAAAGGTTAATTTTAGTTTAAAGTAAGTTATAAAAGAGTACCACCAATTCAACCCCCTTATCGGTGGTATATCATACATATGTGTACTTCAATTAGTTTATCTATTGATAAATGATTAATATTTAGCTTTAATTTATTTTTATCTTTAATTAGTAATTATTATTTTGAATTTAAATGTTAAAATTTTTATACAATTTATATTAAATTATAATAATATTCAGCCATACTTTGATTATTTAATCTACACAATCTCTTGAAATTTGATTAATATACAAGAACTTTTAAGTTAAATATATTTTATTATAATAGCTGAGTGAAGTTAAAAAAACCGTGAAATTATTTAATATTTTTAGATGTATTCCTTGATCTTTCTTCTAAAATCTTAGTCAAGGATAACACAATTTCTTGTTTATGTCAAAGATATATTAATCAACATTATTTATATCAAGATATTATTAATTCTCACATCATTATGAATAAAAAATGTTGATTATAAAAAAATAATTTTTAATTTTCATGAGGAGTTAAGGGTTAATGAAGATAATAATATTTTTAGTGCAGAACATGATAAATATTTTGAACATGAAAATCAACATTATTCATGCCTTTAAAAGAAACATTGAGGCTCAAAAACACAATAACTAGAAGAGAGATGATGACATGACTTGGAAAATGAAAAATATTTTTTAACTATCATATTGATATAATATAATTATATATCAAAATTTAGATTTTATTCATGTTGAGAATAATATATTTTGAAATTTTAATTGACACACTTATAGATGTTGATGGAAAAACAAGAAACCTTGCAATCCTAGATTGACTTGGTATATTAAAATTCAAGACATAATCTTCACCCATGTGAGGATCAAGGTTGAACAAATTTACCCTCAATATGATTCACATTAACAAAATAAGACAATGAAGAAATTATTGGCGTACTAGACACCATTAAAGTGACTGTTAGTTATTCCTCAAATATTAAGAGGAGGCACTATTAATGAGATAGATGGAGATTTTAAATTTTCTTTTGACTGAGACCATTATCCTATTTAAATTTCCAATCATACTAATTTTTTTGTTAATATTTATTTTGTTACATCTATATGTGTTTTTTATACTATTTTTCTTATTAAATGTTTCTAGTTTTGAATTAAATTACATAGTATGGAAATATTATTGTTCTATTTATGTCCTTTGAATCCATATGTTTCCCTATATAAATTTTAATAGAAGTAATATATATAGTGATTATGAACAAGGTAATTTGTTTTCTTCTATCTCAATTTCATCTGTGTGATATCATTGTTTTTTATTTCATATTTTCAATTAAAATATTTAGACATAATAGTTATTAAAAGTAAAATATATTCTCAAAAAGAAGAGAATATGTCATAAACACTTCCACATTACTTTTTAATTCATATTTTTTATCATAAAATTAAACTTATTAGTTATCAGTTGTATAGATCCATGTTACAGATACCCTATTCTATAAGGGTGAATAAATGGAAACACTTTTTAAAAAAAAATTCATTATAATAAGGAAGCATCATAAACTATCTTGATAACATGGCACTACACCTGATAGCTTGAGACTCAAAAAAACATGAAATCTAGGAGTAACATGAAGTGGTATGTGCACTAAATTTAGAAATAGACTTACATTATCCATAAAATCATCACAAAGTCATGAAAAACCCAAAGTAGTAACATCAATCCATCCAAGTAAGCACTAATTCCATGTTAGATTAAATCAACAACTATTAGAGTAAAAAATGGAATGACATAAATGAAGATCAAAATAGTGTTAATTCCACTCAATAATTATATCTTCAAAGTATAAAACCAAATGATAGTAACAAATTTTCACTAAGTAACTATATATGATGAAAAAAATCAATGATATTTTTTGTAGTTATCCAGTGAGGAGCACCCAAAAGAAAAATTTAATACAAAATATTAACATTAGAATCCTAAAAAACACATAGAAAACTTTAACAAATCCTCAAAACTCTATTAGTAGACCACATGCCAAAAACAAAAGTAGGATCAGAGTCCAAAAATACTATAAAAGAACTATTAGATTTGAGAAAAGAGAAAAATAAACATTAGTTTACTTGAATCATTACCTCATTTTATAATGTTTCATCTTTATTATCCTCATAGATTCTTATTACACTTATCCCTCTTGGTGATGGATCAAGATAAAAAAATTCATTGAAAACTTAAAAAACCTATAAATTCAGGGATAACTTTTAATAATATCATGAAGGGGTAAGAAATAAGAATAAATTATGGGAAAGATAAATATTCATCAATATGATAAGAATAAAAGTGGAAACACTTTATGATATTTGTATTTCATTTATAACCAACATCATCACTAACATTATATTCTTTCTAAACTTTTCTATTATTCACCTATAAAATTTTAATGATAGGGTATATGTAAATTCCCTATCCTTATTTTTGGAATAGTATTAATTGATCCATTATATTAAATTAAGATGATTGTTAGTGGAATATATTTCACATGAAACCTTAAATATTATGGTTTGACCTCTATGGTGAGGTTGTTGGGAGTTTTAGGGGTTAGTGTTCCCTTAATCAGGGGTTTAGGGGATCAAGGTCCTTGGTCCAAATTTCAGGAACTATAGAAACTCTAACCAGATTATAGTAGAGTTGACCAATGACACTAACAAATCACTATAGTAGCATGCGATACGACACTGTAGCAGTACAAACTTTGACATGTCATTGTAACATCATGTGACTGGCAACACCAATAGGTCACTACAACTCCATGGAATTACAACCTCTATTTACTATAAAATATTGGAATTCAAATGTGGTTGGTAGAATAATTGCATCATCTTATTTAAGATATCATTCGAGATAGAGTTTTATGTATTCTAAAAATATCCCAACAATTGTACTCCCAAATTAGTGAGTGATGTTTTATCTCTATGGATGTATTCATTATTAATGAACCATGTAAATTTATAAATTCATATTCTTTTGTTATTTTTTCTCTATCTTTTACTCTTATTATACAAATTTTTGGTGACTTTTTTATGCTATAATTTCCACAACACTTCTTAGGTTAGTTTTATCTTTAATTTTAGGCTATTTCATTTCATTTTTAATGTACTTTGAACTAGAGGAATTGGGAGGAATTTTGGAGAAAAAAGGAGAATGTGGTGAGGTTTATAAGGCACCGGGTACCCAATGTTCTATTATTGTGTACATGTGGGGTAATAGAGGTTTAGGTGGTTCTATTTGAACCATTTATTACCTGGTAGGCACTTGGGAAAAATCTATTTTAAAAAAGGAAATTTTAGTCATTTAAAACCCTAAATAAAACCACTTAATTCTCTCTAGATCATAAATTAATTATTATTTACTCCCATTTATCTCTCTATCAAGAATCCCCTCTCCTCCTATCCTCTCTAATTGGATCCTTATTTAAACATTGATCCAAGTACCTTTGAGTGGTCATAGGTTAAGGTAAGGGCCATGGATTCCTCCTATATTTCTCTTTTCTAATCCTTTCAAGGTAGAAGATGTAATCACATGTTCTAAATATTAGTGCCTATAAATCTTAAGTAATTTTTTGGTATTATTTTCATCTACTTTTTGTGGAGTATTATCCTTATAAAATCTAAGGTAATCACATGGATTTCAATTCTAAATTTTCACTCTTTAAATTATAGTGATCTAAATCCCTAAAAATATTAGCTAGGGTAGTTTGTTATTATGAGTGGTGGTATCTATCCTCTACTTTGGAACCTTAAAGGCCTTCTAAAAATATTTTTTCAGGTCTTACCCCTTATTAGTATCATAAAAAAATAGTTTGGGGTCAATTGAACTTAAATAAAATAAAGTGTTTTTAAAAAATAAATCTTTTAGAAATATTATGCATAAAAGTTATGAATTATGTGAGAATATAACCTAAATTATTCATGCTAGCATGCTTTTATTTTTACTTTTATATCCTATTTTGTTTTTATTTATTTTCTTATCATTCTAATGTATGTTTTATCAAGTATCATGAGATATGAAAGTTATATAAAAAATATATTTACTATTTATCCTTTTTAAAGTGAATTCTTAGTTTTTATCATATGCATCTTATGTAAAACATGTTAGATAGACTATTTTATGATCTGTTATCCATATTGAACATATTTGGATATATTTATTAAGTGTAAATATTGAGTAGGTACCCACTTATTGATGAATAGGTGGGTGGTATTGTATGGGATCATGTTTCTGTGACTTGTTATACCCATTCCTCCATTCCTGAGGGGATGAGCTTCAAGATTTACCTAAACTGAATACACTCAATTCCATTTCCCCCAATTTTATGAGACGATAGAGACAAAAATTTATTATGAATACAAACAAACATGTGTGTGTGTGTGTGTAATATCCCAAATCAAATCACTATGAACAAAAATTGTATTGGTGGCGCTACATGACCTCAGGTGTCTAATGACCCAAGCTTAATGTACATAAAAATTACATTAATTTTATATAATACTTAATACAAGACAAAAAACACTCTCAAAGACCATATTAGTTTAGTGAATTTGGAAACTTAGAACATAATCTTCCAACTTGGTTAACGATCTTCAACATCTCCCATAAAGATCTTCCCCTTTTGTTTTCCTACTTAAAACCTTTATTTATATCCTGGGAAAAAGAAAACATAAAAAGAGTGATATAAAATTCTCATTAAGGGTAAACATTGAAAACATAAATAAAACCATAAACATTAGAATGTAGAAACATGAACATAAAGTTTAAATATCAAATTCTTGAGTCATAAAATAAATCTTGGTAGTTCATTAGGCATAGATCATAAAGGAACATTAACCATGATAAAATAGCATTGGAATAAAACATGGAATTGGGGAAAATAATTAATCACAAAATATTATTTCCATAGTATCCAAGGCATTGTTTCCAAGACCATCATTGTGGACAAAGTCCATTACTGAACTAGGTTTACTTTCCGTTCCAGCAATGTATTACTGAACTATATTTACTTGTCGTTCCAATGATGCCATTTGATGAGATATAAATCTTTACTCAATGCATTGGAGGAAGATATAGGTCCCAACCATCTCATAATGAAATCATTCTTACATTTTCCACAAAAACATAAATCATTCATCATAGCATAACCCATAAAATAAAATGGGATTCTTAAACATCATGTCATTATAACATAATCAATATATGATAAATAGACTTCATAAAAATAATTCCATCATAAAAACAATCAAATAAAAGTAATAATAGATATAAAAACATAGAACTATGTCATCTTAGATGGAAAATAATTTTTATAAAACACTTGAACTTAATTCTTGAGGAAAATATACTTTCTTTTTTCAAAAACATTTTCTCTTCTCAAAATTATACACAATTTTAAAAGAAAATAATTTTGTTGAAAATAAAATTGAAACCATGTAGAGTAAGCTTCATTAAAATAAGGTGTCATGAAACCCTAGAAATTCATTCATTTCGTATAAGTTAAAAAAACATTCTCCTTGTACTTTTGCTGGAAAAGTTAAAAAATACCTCATATGGTAAATAAAAGATAAATTCCTTCCATACCATGTAGTAAAAGTCAAAAAAGTGGTAAAAATGTATTTAAATATACATAGAATAATATTAAACAATTTATGAAAACATTTTTAGAAAACATGGACATGGATGATAAATATATCCTCAGTAAATACTTAGGAATAAACAATCCCAGATAAAGAGATTGGAAAATTTATCCCTTACCAATTTATAACCAGTCAAATTGTGTGCCTCATAAAATAAATAAAATTATATAAATATGTAAATATCATAAAATTAAAAATAATAATAATAAAAACATTCATGGGTAACATAAACATCACACAAAATAATTATACGGTGTATAAGGCATATGTCCCACAGAAATAAAAGTGAGACAAAATAATCCCTTACCTTAGGTCCGATTTCTTCCATATGTGTCAGAAACTCCTGTATAGTGGGTTTAAACATATTATTAAATTTTAAAATAACCATAATAATATTTATTATATCATATATGTTTTACTTATTGTTGATTCAATAAGGTTTTCCTTATGACTTTTCCATTCCTTCTTGTTTTGAAAATCACAAACACCTTATCTTTAAGGAAAATCGCTCTTGTAAGGAAAAATGCTTTCTTAAGGAAAATTGCTTTTATAAGGAAAAATGCTTTCTTAAGGAAAAACGTTTTTATAAGAAAAATTTATCCTTATCATATTTTCATTAATATTTTTCTTAAGTATGAAATTCGGATTCACTTTCTCGGAATCATAAAAACTTTGATATAAAAGTATTCTGTTTTTAGGATTCGGTTCTGGACAAGAACGACTTAGTTCTATTCCAGATTCAGGATACGAATTCTGAAGAAGAATTCTCATTACGAATTCTAATGAAGAAATCCCATTCCGAATTCTCATTACGAATTCTGAAGAAGAATTCTCATTACGAATTCCAATGAATAATTCTCATTACGAATTCCAATGAAGAATTCTCATTACGAATTCTAATGAAGAAATCCCATTTCGAATTCTCATTACGAATTCTGATAAAGAATTCTCATTACGAATTCTGATGACGATTTCTCATTACGAATTCTGATGATGAAATCTCATTACGAATTCTGATGATGAATTCTCATTACGAATTCTGATGATAAATTCTCATTACTAATTCTGATGATGAATTCTCATTACGAATTCTAATGACGAATTCTCATTACGATTTCTAATGACGAATTCCTATTCCGAATTCTCATTCCGAATTCACCTATTAAACAGAATCTGATTATCATTGTTTTATACACTCTGAATTTATTCACTCCGAACTTTCACTCCGAAATTTCTATTCCGAACTTTTATGTTAGAGTTTAAAACGATGTCGTACTTTCTGTTACACTTGTTTTGTTATAAAACGATGTCGTCCATTTTGTTATAAACTAATCGTTGTCTAAGTGACACGTGTACAGGTCCCTCCGAACTTTAAGGGAAATATGACCGTTGGAGAAGGAGCCGACCTTACCTATAAATAGGAGCTCATTTGAAAGAGCTCGGTGCTGATTGCTGAAAAAGTGCTTACATGCTGTTGAAGTGATTTCTAGAGAGAGAGTCTCTTATTAACTCTCAAAGCTTCGTGCGACTCCGAATGTTGGTGATTACATTCGAGGGCTTCCGAGGATAGGAAGACAGAGGTGCCGACTACCTTAAAGATCGAGGGCTTTCTTGCTGAGAAAGACAGAGGTTGCCGACTACCTTAAAGATCGAGGACTTCCTTGCTGAGGAAGACAGAGGTTGCCAACTACCTTGAAGTTGAGGGCTTGCGGGGATAGCAAGACAGAGACTCCGATCTTCATATCGAGGGCTTACCCTGGTGTGGGTAAGACAGACTTGCTTGAAAGTATAAATCAAGGGACCTTTATCCAAGGTTGTTGGATACCCTTCTCTTTGGGTTAAAAGACTATTATCTTGTTATTAGTAGTTTTACTACTTGTTGTTATTCCGCTGCAATTTGTATCTTAAGGAAAGTATAACTTTCTTATACTTCCTTACTTACTCTGTTTCATTTAGATTCTATACGCTTTAAGGTAGAATCTCATATTGTAACTTTTGTTAAGTTTCAATTTCCGGAACCATATTTCCGGAACCTACTTTTGGAATCTCTTTCCAAGTTTAGTTCGGTGTTAGAGGTGTTGTGAATCTACTTAGTTTAACTTTGTTAAACTTAGTCCTTTCCTTTTCTTAAGGAAACTTTAGTTGTTCATAACTAACTTTAAAGGTTCCAAAGGAATTTTTAAAGTATACAATTCACCCCCCCTCTTGTATATTGAGCATCTCATATCATATTTCGATCCTACAATTGGTATCAGAGGTTGGAAACCTCTTACTCTATACCATTCTTACATTTGGTATCAGAGCCAAGGTTACTGAAATACTTGTACTCACATACAAGTTTTTTTTTTCTTGCTAAAATTTTTCATTCCGAACTTTGTCATTCCAAATTATCCATTCCGAACTTTTCTCATTCCGAACTTTTTGTTTACGAATCTTTTGCTATTAACAAGTTTGTTTCCAAGTTTTTTTAAGTATGGCAGGAATGAACGTTGGATCTATTGACAATCTAAATCCTACAAGACCACCAATCTTTGATGGTAATGATTATGAATACTGGAGAGATCGTATGAAGACTTTTGTTATCAATACTGGAGTAGATAACTTATCATGCTTACTGGTGACTATAAAATTCCTGACAAGGAAGTCAGAACCTTTACTAACCAGGAAAAGCAAGAATATCAACTCAATTATAAGGTACGCAATACTTTATTATGTTCAATGACTAGAAATATATATAGCCAAATTTCTTCTTGTGAAGCAGCTAACTGTATATGGAAGAAGCTATAGGTTACACACTTTGGGACTTCTAAGGTGATTGAGACTAGAAGAGCTATGCTTAGAGCTGAATATCATGGCTTCAGTTTTCCTTATGGAGAACCTATCTGTAAAGTTCAACAAAGATTTATGACAATTGTCAACAGTCTACAATCTATGGGAGAGAAAGGTTTAGATGATGAAGCTCTTGTGGACAAGATAATTGATATTATGCCCAATGAGTGGGAATCCAAGAGAACAGCTATAGATGAGAACAGGAAGGTTACTCAAATTACTCTTGATGAATTATTTGGAACTCTTCTACAACATGAGACAAGAATGAAGAGAGATGCTGACAACATCAAGAAGAAGAATGGAAATGGAACAGTTGCTTTTACTACAACTTCAAATCAGATGAAAGCTAAGACTCCTGAGAGAGTAACCAGATCCAAATCTAAGAAAGTCATTTTCCAATCCGAATCTAGTGAGAGTGAAGTTTCAGAAAATGAATTAGCCAATCTTGCTCGAAGGATGAACAAGATAGCTGGGCAAAGAAACTTTCAATCCAAGTATAAGAAGAAGGACAGGAAAGATAAGAAAGATGGAGAAGTTACTTGTTATGAATGTAAAAGAGCTGGACATATTAGACCAGATTGCCCTATGCTCAGAAAGAAAGAAAGGAAGGAAAGACATTCAGAAAAGAACAGGAAGAAGTATTACAAAGCCAAAGCTAAGAAATTTCTGAAAGCTAATGACACCTGGAGTGCCAGTGGTGGTGACTCTTCAGATGAATCTTCTGAATATGAATCTTCAGGACAGAAAAATCATGGTCTTATAGCCAGATTACCTATTGATAATCATTGTCTCATGGCTAAGGTACGAAATGCTGAATCATTGACCAATGTTTCTTTAAATTTGAATGATAGTAAGTATTATAACTCTTCTGATTAAGAATCATCTTCTGATGAGGAAAATACTTTACCTACTTATGAAGAAGTCTCTAGGTTTGCTGAACTTCTTGAGATTGAGAATTCCAAACTCAACAAGAAACTTGATAAAGCAAATTCTAGGAATTCTATTCTTACTAAAGAGATATCAGATCTTTCTAAAGATCTTGATAAGAAAAATGCTGATTTTGAAAATATTTCAAAAAATCTTGAGGGAGTAAGTTCTGAGAAGAACAAACTTGCCAAAGAATTAGAAAAAGTAATTTCTAATAAAAATGTTTTCGAGCCTAACTCTAGTTCAAAAACTAATGATTTTGAGGATAAAAACTTGGTTGTAAAACTCAAGTCTGAAATTTTTTCCTTAAAGAAGTGTTTATCAAACTTTACCCATGGTAAGGAAAATTTTGATTAGATGTATTCTCAAATACGACCTTTAAGAAATAAATCCGGATTTGGTTATACCCAAGCAAAACCTGTTTTCAGCAACAATTATTTTGTTCCTCAAAGTGCCCCATTTTGCACTAAATGTCAATGTGGTGGTCACTGGGCAAGAAATTGTTCCTTAAACAAAACCCAATCCTTAGGTTTTCATAAAGCTTACTTTTCTAAGAAAATGTGGATACCAAAAATTTTATTGTCCGGAAATCTCGGATCCAAACAAGTTTGGATTCCGAAAGTCTAACCTTGTTCTTAATTTCCGGAAAATAAAGAAAGTTCCAGCAACAATATTTGGTACATGGATAGTGGATGTTCCCGGAACATGACTGGTAACAAAAGCTTTTTTGAAAAGATGATCAAAACGAAAGGAGGAAAGGTAACTTTCGGAGACAATGCTAAGAGAGAGATTGTTGGTATTGGTAATATTGTTCTTTTAGGTAAAACTTTGATTTCAAATGTTCTTTTTGTTAAAGGTCTTAAGCACAACCTCATTAGCATAAGTCAGTTATGTGATGAAGGTTACCTTGTGAATTTTAGGAATGATAAATGCTTAGTTCACAATTCCAAGGAAGAATTTATTCTCTCAGCCAATAGGCAAGAGAATGTTTACACCTTAAACTTAGAAGACCTAAGAAGCCAAGATTTACCTTGCCTAAGTGCAATGGAAGATCACTCTTGGTTATGGCATAGAAGATTAGGACACTGTAATCTTAGAAACCTATGTAAACTCTCTAAGAAGAAACTTGTTAAGGATATACCGGAGCTTAGATTTGATTCTTCTAAAGTTTGTGATCCTTGTCAATATGGCAAGCAACATAAATCTAGTTTTAAGTCAATCAGTGAAGTCTCAACAACCGATGCATTACAGTTGGTGCATATGGACCTTTTTGGCCCAACACAAACTGGAAGCATTGGAGGAAAATACTATGTGTTTGTTCTTGTTGATGATTACACTAGATTTACTTGGGTCTATTTTCTAGCAAGGAAATCTGAAGCTTTTTCTTATTTCAAAAGTTTTAGAGCTCAAGTTAAAAATGAGAAAAACCTTCCATTGAAAACTATTCATAGTGATCATGGAGGAGAATTTCAAAATTCTGATTTTGAAACTTTTTGTAGTAAGAAAGGTATTACTCACAACTTTTCAGCACCTAGAACTCCTCAACAGAATGGTGTAGTTGAAAGAAGAAATAGAATTCTTCAAGAGATAACTAGAACCATGTTGAGTGAATATTCTATTGCTAGACATTTCTGGGCTGAAGCTGTAAGTACTGCTTGTTATACTATAAATCGAGTTTTGATTAGACCTTTTCTTAATAAAACACCTTATGAGTTATGGAATGGTAGAAAACCAAGACTTTCCTACTTCAAGGTTTTTGGTTACAAAGTATTCATTTTGAATACTAAAGATAACTTACATAAATTCGCACCAAAGTCTGATGAAGGAATTTTCTTAGGTTATTCCACAACCTCTAAGGCATATAGAGTTTTTAATAAAAATACTTGTACTGTTGAGGAAACAGTACATGTAAAATATGATGAGTCAGACCCTTTTGTTTTTAAAACCTCCCAACCTACATCCTCGGATGTGTTTTCAAAAACTGATTATCAACCTTTGATAGAAGAACCTTCTGATAAGGAAATTGTTCTAGAAGATACTTCTGAAACTTTTACCCCAGAAGACTTTTTACCCTATGTTGATAAACAGGTTTTACAAAACCCAAATCAGGTGTTTCTTAAGAGTCATCCCAGTGATAGTATCATTGGTGATGTAAATCAACCTGTAAGGACCAGAAGTTCCTTAAGAAATGAAGTAGAACATCTAGCATTTCTTTCCCAATTAGAACCTAAAAGCACTAATGAAGCTTTAGGTGATGATGATTGGATCAAAGCAATGCAAGATGAACTAAATGAATTCGAAAGGAATAAAGTCTGGACCTTGGTTGAAAGACCCAAGGAAACTTCTGTTATTGGAGTAAAATGGGTTTTCAGAAATAAATGTGATGAAAATGGAGTCATTGTTAGAAATAAAGCTAGACTTGTTGCTAAAGGCTATAATCAGCAAGAAGGAATAGACTATGAAGAAACCTATGCTCCAGTAGCTAGACTTGAATCTATCCGTATTCTACTTGCCTTTGCAGCATTCTTTAATTTCAAACTATTTCAAATGGATGTGAAATGTGCTTTTCTTAACGGTTATGTTCAAGAGGAAGTTTTTGTTGAACAACCTCCTGGCTTTGAAGATACAAAACATCCTGATCATGTTTTTAGACTTACCAAAGCTTTGTATGGCCTTAAACAAGCCCCACGAGCATGGTATGATAGACTTACTGGATTTTTGCTTCAAAATAACTATGTTAAGGGAAATGCAGATCCAACCCTTTTTATAAAGAAAGATAAGAAAAATGTTTTGATTGTTCAAATTTATGTTGATGACATTATATTTGGTTCAACTCAGCAATCTTTGACTGACTCTTTTGCTAGTCTAATGAAATCTGAGTTTGAAATGAGTATGATGGGTGAGTTAACATTTTTCCTTGGTTTTCAAATTTCTCAAAAACCAGAAGGAACCTACATATCCCAACATAAGTATATTAAAGATCTTCTTAAAAAGTATGGTTATGACAACACTAAGAGTATAAGTACTCCCATTGGTACCTCAAACTCTTTAGATCTTGATGAAGCTGGGAAACCAGTAGATCAAACATCTTTTAGAGGTATGATTGGAAGTTTACTTTACTTAACAGCTAGTCGACCAGACTTAATGTTTTCTGTATGCTTGTGTGCAAGATATCAATCCAATCCTAAGGAATCTCACTTAAAGGCAGTAAAAAGAATTTTTCGCTACCTTAAGGGAACCATGGATCTAGGATTATTTTATACTTCTGGAAATGATTTTGTTCTAAAAAGATTTTCTGATGCTGACTTTGGTGGATGTAGAATGGATAGGAAAAGTACATCCGGAACTTGTCATTTCTTAGGAGATTCATTAGTTTCTTGGTCATGCAAGAAGCAACATTCTGTTGCACTCTCCACTGCTGAAGCTGAATATGTAGCAGCTGGAAGTTGTTGTGCACAAGTGTTGTGGATGCAACACACACTCACAGACTATGGCTTGAGTTTTACTAAAACTCAAATTTTGTGTGATAACACAAGTGACATTGCCCTAAGTAAAAACCCTGCACATCACTCCCGTGCAAAACACATAGATATTAGGCATCACTTTCTTAGGGATCACACACTTAAAGGAGACATTATTCTTCAGTTTATCGGAACGCAAGATCAACTTGCTGATATTTTCACAAAATCTTTACCTTCTGATAGATTTGAATATATTAAACAGAAGTTAGGAATGATAACTGTAAGGTAATCTTCCTCAATTAACTTTCTGTTGAAAAATCTCCTTACAGTAATAAACTCCTTTTCATAGGGGGAGTACATTTGTTTGTTTATTTAACAAAGTTTTTCAAAATTTGTTTTCAAACTTTTCGGAACGAAAATTTCCGGAATGGAACTTCCGGAACTACCATTTTCCAGAATGGATATTTTCGTACAGAATACTTCTGGAATGAAAGTATTCGTATTGAAAATTTCCGGAATGGACAACTTTCGTACTGGGACTTTCATAACCAGATTTTCGTACCAAGTTTTGTTTTTCATATTTTACTTTTTCATATTGAGTTTTTCGTATTGAGTTTTTCGTATTGAGTTTTTCGTATTGAGTGTTTCGTATTGAATTTTACGTAGTCGTCTTTATATTACCCATTACGAATAACTTTCCTAAGCTAATCCGAAAGGTATGATTTCCTTACTGAAGTTTTCGTAATCATATTTTACTTGCTGGTAGTTTCTTGTATTTTGTTTTCGGATTATAGTTTTCTTAAATCTTTGTTTTAATAAAACCTCAAAAAGATCAGATTCAAGCTTTCAACCGTCAGATCTAATCGCAGATCATTCTAAACCGTTAGATCAACCGAGGAAGTTGAACCGTCATCCCAATGCCTATATAAAGGGGACCCTATTTTCTCGTCCCACATCGATTTCAAGCTTTTGCGTGCTGAAGCTCTGACTCTCTGATTTAAGGCCGTTCCGAACTACAGATTTTCAGTTCCGAACTTCAGCCTTCTCAGTTCCGAACTTCTCAGAGACTTCTAATCCGAATGCCTGCAGAGTTAGCTTCTCAAGAGATGTCTTCAACCAAGCCCATTTCACAGTGGTTAGTCTATAGAGAACGGTTAGTGCATCCGAATTTCTTCAGCAACTATGATTCTATCATTTCGAAGAATATCAAGTTGAATGGCTGGGAGGATGTTGCGATATCAAAAACCGGCAACCAAGATGAAGTCTACTATGACTTGCTTGTCGAGTTTTATGAGACAGTTGCTTTCTTTGTGGAAGACAATAGAGAAAAATTTTCTTTCAAATCGTATGGAAAGACATATAAGCTATCTTACACCAAGGCTGCAAGCTTGGTAGGGCTGAGTTATGAAGGGGAAGCTGAGTTTATCTCGCACGTTCTGCCAGACTCCTTGGGTAGTTTCAACAAGGAGAAAGCCTTAGAAATTCTCGGATTAGATGATGATAAGGCTCCGAAAATTGCAAGTCTTTCTACAAACTTCCGGATTCTGGAGTTATGGGTGCAAGGGCTTATCGTACCGAGAAAAGGAGACGAGGACAGCTTGAAGAAGAGTGAGATATACATCTTGGATTTTCTGATAAATCTAAGAAAGTTCAACCTGATGAAGCATATTCTTCTCAACAATGATAATTTGAAGAAGGGGAATCTAAGAGCTCAGATAGTGATGTACCCGGCAATATTGTCGAAGCTGATAGTTCGGTGCCTAGAATCCTTCAAGGTTGCTTGTAGTTCTAAGCCGAAAGTTTGCAAGATCATGTTGCTCAGTGATGCAACTCTTAAAAGGATGAATATAGCTTTTAACAAGGAGTCAGGGAAATTCATTGATCTACCGCCTCAAGCAGAAGTGACCCCGAAAGTGGCTGATCCGGAATCATCAAAGCCGGTAAGGAAGAGGAAGCAGAAAGAAGTGGTAGGTGAAGCTGAGGAACCCAAGTCTAAGGAAGTCCATTCCGCACCTCCTAAGCCTAAGAAGAAGAAGACATATACTGATGAGGTTGCAGCGAAGTGGAGAGCTGACAAGGAAAAGAGGAAGGAAGGAGATCCGCAGTTCGGATTGGATCCTGCAGAGGCTAAAGCTCTGAAAGAAAAGGCTGCTGATGAGCTCGAGAAGCAAGCTAAGGAAAAGAAGCTGAAGAAGAAGTTGTCAGAAGCTGAGGTTGTGCAAGCTTTGTTGAAGTTTAATGAAATGGTTTCAGCAACCATTCCCGTTCCGAGATCTTTTTCTCTGGAATCTCTACCTGAGACTCCAGGAAGAAATCTTGTAACTCCGGAAGAGGCTGTTGCTACTGAGGAAGTAGAGCAAGTGGAAGAGGTTGAAGAAGCGGATGAAGGAAGTGGTGAGACAGGAGATGTGCTCAAACAAGTAGATGAATATAAGGGAACTCCTTCGGAACACCTGTCGCTCCGAACATCTGAAGCTCAATCTTCAAAGCTTGCTACTCCTGCAATGGAAGAAGAAAAGGGAGAAGAAGAAGTTACTTGTCAAGAACATATTTTACTTGATGCTGCTCAGATGGGAAATGTGGAAGCCAATGTTCAAGAAGTTGCTGATGAGGAAGATAAAATTGTTCAAGTCTCCGATAGTGAGAACAGATCTCCGGAATAGGTTTCAATTCCGGAAAAACAAAAGGGAAAACAAATTCTTGCTGATACCCCGAGTTCAGAAAAAAGTTTGAGGAAGGAAGATGGTAGCTCTTCTAAGAGGAAGTTGGAGCTTATTGAAGAAGAAAATTCTCCTAGCAAGATTTCTGATTCGGAGTCATCATCGTTGGGGCACGATTTTGTTGTTCAGTCCTTGAAGAAGTTGGTGGGAACCATTCCAACCTTCTCCAGTATTGACTCTCGGTGCCAGATGCTCCAACATACAATGAATCAGAAAACCGACTCCGTATCCATGGTTATGGATAAATGTGTTGAGATAGAAGCCCAGTTCAAAAATTTCTTTATTGGTTACGAAGCACATAAAAGATCGTGCAAAAGGATGACTAGCTAGTCGAAGAAGAATGTGGAAGAGATGAGGTTGCTGGATGAGTTTCAGGAGAATGTTAAGGATGCATTTCAAACCGAGGACAAGAAGTTTCATGAGATGACTGCCTCATTCGATGAGAAATTGACAGAGGAAAAGAACATTCGGAGTCAGGAAGTAAGAGATCTGAATGGAAAGCTCAACTCTGTTAATCAAAGTTGGAAATTTGAAAGGGATCATCGGATCAATTTTCTAGAAAGGATAAAGTCTCAGGAAGAGAAAATGGAAGCTCAGGAAGAAAAGTTGAAGGCTCAGGAAGAAATCATTCAAGCTCAGTCAGCAAGAATAGTTTCCTTAGAAAATCAAGCAGAGGAAGATCATAAGGATCTCAAGAAGATCAAGACAATTCTCAAGGGGCTCTTGTCGAAGGAGAAAGATCCGAAATGATCAATCCGATCTTTTTGTTGTAATCTATTTTTGTTGCTGACATTTCAAATATAATGAAAATTGTGCTTGTTGTTTCTATTGCTGTCGTTACTAATCTTTTCAGGTACTTTGTTATTTTGTTTCCATTCCCTCCAATTCTTTTTGAAAATCACAAAGGGGGAGAAGGAAAAGATCCTTAAGAAAAAGAGGAAATCTAATAAGTGCTTATCAAAGGGGGAGAAAGAAAAATACCCAAGGAGATAGAACTCTAATAAGAGTTTGTTTAAGGGGGAGTTTTTCTTAAAGAAACATCACTCCGGAAATATGAATACGATCCTTAGAGACTCAAAGCCTAAGGGGGAGTTAGTCGTATTCATCTATATTCTTAAACCAAGGGAGATAAGCTTTAATATGTTTCTTTCTTCTTAGAATAGTTTTTTCGTAAGGATGTTTGTGCTTTCCAAAAAGGGGGAGATTGTTGAGTCAATAAGGTTTTCCTTATGACTTTTCCATTCCTTCTTGTTTTGAAAATCACAAACACCTTATCTTTAAGGAAAATCGCTCTTGTAAGGAAAAATGCTTTCTTAAGGAAAATTGCTTTTATAAGGAAAAATGCTTTCTTAAGGAAAAACGTTTTTATAAGAAAAATTTATCCTTATCATATTTTCATTAATATTTTTCTTAAGTATGAAATTCGGATTCACTTTCTCGGAATCATAAAAACTTTGATATAAAAGTATTCTGTTTTTAGGATTCGGTTCTGGACAAGAACGACTTAGTTCTATTCCAGATTCAGGATATGAATTCTGAAGAAGAATTCTCATTACGAATTCTAATGAAGAAATCCCATTCCGAATTCTCATTACGAATTCTGAAGAAGAATTCTCATTACGAATTCCAATGAAGAATTCTCATTACGAATTCCAATGAAGAATTCTCATTACGAATTCTAATGAAGAAATCCCATTTCGAATTCTCATTACGAATTCTGATAAAGAATTCTCATTACGAATTCTGATGAAGATTTCTCATTACGAATTCTGATGATGAAATCTCATCACGAATTCTGATGATGAATTCTCATTACGAATTCTGATGATAAATTCTCATTACTAATTCTGATGATGAATTCTCATTACGAATTCTAATGACGAATTCTCATTACGATTTCTGATGACGAATTCCTATTCCGAATTCTCATTCTGAATTCACCTATTAAACAGAATCTGATTATCATTGTTTTATACACTCTGAATTTATTCACTCCGAACTTTCACTCCGAAATTTCTATTCCGAACTTTTATGTTAGAGTTTAAAACGATGTCGTACTTTCTGTTACACTTGTTTTGTTATAAAACGATGTCGTCCATTTTGTTATAAACTAATCGTTGTCTAAGTGACACGTGTACAGGTCCCTCCGAACTTTAAGGGAAATATGACCGTTGGAGAAGGAGCCGACCTTACCTATAAATAGGAGCTCATTTGAAAGAGCTCGATGCTGATTGCTGAAAAAGTGCTTACATGCTGTTGAAGTGATTTCTAGAGATAGAGTCTCTTATTAACTCTCAAAGCTTCGTGCGACTCCGAATGTTGGTGATTACATTCGAGGGCTTCCGAGGATAGGAAGACAGAGGTGCCGACTACCTTAAAGATCGAGGGCTTTCTTGCTGAGAAAGACAGAGGTTGCCGACTACCTTAAAGATCGAGGACTTCCTTGCTGAGGAAGACAGAGGTTGCCAACTACCTTGAAGTTGAGGGCTTGCGGGGATAACAAGACAGAGACTCCGATCTTCGTATTGAGGGCTTACCCTGGTGTGGGTAAGACAGACTTGCTTGAAAGTATAAATCAAGGGACCTTTATCCAAGGTTGTTGGATACCCTTCTCTTTGGGTTAAAAGACTATTATCTTGTTACTAGTAGTTTTACTACTTGTTGTTATTCCGCTGCAATTTGTATCTTAAGGAAAGTATAACTTTCTTATACTTCCTTACTTACTCTGTTTCATTTAGATTCTATACGCTTTAAGGTAGAATCTCATATTGTAACTTTTGTTAAGTTTCAATTTCTGGAACCATATTTCCGGAACCTACTTTTGGAATCTCTTTCCAAGTTTAGTTCGGTGTTAGAGGTGTTGTGAATCTACTTAGTTTAACTTTGTTAAACTTAGTCCTTTCCTTTTCTTAAGGAAACTTTAGTTGTTCATAACTAACTTTAAAGGTTCTAAAGGAATTTTTAAAGTATACAATTCACCCCCCCTCTTGTATATTGAGCATCTCATATCATATTTCGATCCTACAATTGGTATCAGAGGTTGGAAACCTCTTACTCTATACCATTCTTACACTTATGACTTTATATTACCCGTTTATTTGTTAATTCCATGTAAAAGCAACATTTGGGTAATAATAGTTTTATTTATCGTACCTGTTTGGAGTTGTTATTCTTGATATTATTACTTAGATAATGATTTAATTACTTATATAATGTAAAAAATGTTTTATATATCATATATATTCATTATATATATATATATATAATAGATAGATAAATGAAATGGAATACACCGTTTATGGAGACGGTAGGTCGTACGTACACATGAACGTTGTTTTTGTTTCCTTATTGAATTGAATGGAAGTAAGTAAATTAACCATATATATACATAAATAAAATATCATTATTATTACATATATTTCATGATTATTTGTTATTTATACTTTATAATAATTCTTGAATGATTAACATGGAGAATGAATCTCACAGCGGTGTGGATATGGTAAGCCACACGTAAGCACGAGTGACGATATCATTCCCATAATTGTTAAATGGAATTGAAGTGGATGATGTATAATATATAAGAATTATTATCATGTTAAAATAATAATATATAGTCATTATTTCTACTATTATACCCATCCAAGTAAGGTGGTGGTGAAAAATAGATTACACCATGGCATGGAGACGACAAGCTGTACGTACACACGCGCGGTGATTTTGTTTTTCGTAGGATAGATATAATGTGAAATATGATTGTTTCATATTTATAATAAAATATAAGTATATTAGTGATACTTATTTTATTACTTTATAACTAAATAACTAATGAAGAGGAAGTAGAAGAAGAAAGAAATTTAAAGAATCGGTAGAAGAGATTACCTCTTCCTCGACGCGCCTCCTTTAAATTTCCTCTTAGGGCACTAAAGTTGGTCTTTTGAGAAGAAAAAACCTCTATAATGTAACTACGAAAGTTTAAAAGACAAATGGGCAGGGGTTTTCTGAGCTAGAAGGCTCAAAATAGAGAAAAGAGGAGAGGGAGGAGGTTCCCTTTTATAAGATATGAGAGGGGAACTTTTGGAAACTCTCAAAATATTAATTTATTATAAATTCAATTTTGATTAAAAAAGTTGAAAAACTTATTTAATTCAAATATAAGATAATTTTTTTTCAAATAAAAATTATCAAATATTTTTAGACAAGTTTTTAATATTTATTTATCCTTATCCTTTTGGTTTAACCCTTATTTTACCCTTTTTAATCTTACTGTGATATCATGTTATTTACACATTGTGGGTTAAGGTAATTACCATATCATGTCAAAAGACCCAAAAAAAGTTATTTATGACCTATTTGGACATATATTAACCATTTTTCCAAATATTATATTTTTAGGAATTTAATATCATTTAATAATCTATTTTATGTTTTAAGTTATGAATAATTTCAATTTTGGACACTATTCATACTTGACTTTTAAAAAAAATTCATAATAACCTTATTACTTATAAAAAAAGGCATTAAATCATACCTAATATTTCAATTTCATCCATAAAATTCGTGGATGGCATCAAAATGTTCAAATTAAATTTATTTTAATATTTATAAATTCATTTATTTGAATCTTTCATTAATGAGGTAATCACTACATCATAATTGTGTCATAAATAAATATATTTATATAATGTCTAAAAATTATAAATAAAATACCATGATGTAGGAAATATTTTTATATTTATAATTACTATTTATAGACACATATATCAGTTATATAACCCTATATTAAAATTGATTTAGTAAAAGATATATGTTTATGTTATAATTATATTTACTTTAAATTAATTCTTATAAAATGTCATTTTCACATCCAAGTGAATCCATGAGGTCTCAAAATTGACCCCAAGATTCCCATGGTCAAAAATATTTCATCCAATAGGATTATGTTTTAGGGTAGTTTTATACTATTAAATTATTATTTTTTTACCCTTATTTGCCAGATTTACCCTCTAATCATGGTAAATAAAAATAATTACTGAAGTTACTAATCATAATTTTTAAAAATAAAAGGTAAATATTCACACAATTTGGTACTTTTGATTTAAAACATGGAATCCATTTTTACAAATTCAAAACACAGAACTTGCAATAATTAATTTAAAATTAATCCCCGTTGTCAAAACTAAAAATCTAGTTTTTTAAGAAGTAATAACTATCAAAATATTGACATGTGTTTATATACAATTTAAAAGTGAAATTACATACAATGAACAAAATTGGATTAAATGATAAAAATATAATCTAATTACACTTTAAAACCAATTAAAATGTTAATCTAATGATATAAATAAATTAGATGAAAATGCAATTTTGAATTAAAATGCAGTATTTTTCACTATTTACTAAAATTTGAATTTTATTAGAGCAATACAAAAACATTCAATAAAAGCAAATTTTTATGTCCCGATTCCAAATAAAAAATTTATTTTGTCAAATTTAAATTATAAAAGTGTCAAAAAATAGATTTAAAATGGGTGCGACATCAAAAGGCAGTAAAACTACATTTAAAAAAAATACTTCTTTTATCTAAAAAATTGTTTTTGTTATCATATCATGTTATAGAAAATGTGTAAGATTAATTCTAATGTTAAATAAAATTCAAAATATGGTTAATAATATTCATAAAATCTAGTTTATATCATATTAAATAATTATATTTTAATAATATATCCTTGTTTAGTGAAACTCAGTATTGCGTACAATGAAAGAAATTAAGGAAGGTCGCTTTTGCGTGTAATGAAATATGAGTTAATGTTGCGTGTAGTGAAATCTTACTTTGGTGTTCCATATAAAATAATCCAAACTTAGTTCATTTATACATTGAAAAAAATATATACTCAGTGTTGCGTGAAATGAATTCTATTAAAAGAACTAGAAATTGTCTATAACACAAGCCAAGAATAGTGTTGCATATACTGCAAGCTAATATGATGTTACGTATAGTGAAAGATAATCTTGGTGTAGTGTACAACACAAGAAATCAAATAAATTAAAAATAATCTATCTCATAAAATCTCAGGGAATTACATTCCACCCCCTTAAAATTAATTTGGCCCTTGAAATTCGTCGGAGTTATAAATGGTTTACTACATGAAAGTTTCTTTCATAGAAACCCACATCAAAAAGAGGAATACTAAAAACTAATTTTAAAATGGAAATTTTGAAATATAATGGTTACCCAAATTAACTCATCACTGGGTTTCCACATAGGAGAACATATGTGGGAAGTGAAAACATAGATATGGAAGAGAAATATAACCATAAAGTTCTAATAGATAGTGATAGAGAATAAGGTTTAGAGAAAGTTAACTACCAAAAAGCCATAAATCTGTGATGATTTAAGGGACCATATGATTCATAGATAAGAAGGTACTAGGATAAAATTCTTTGTTTTCAATATCATTTTTCTAAATTTGAATAATTTTTCATGATAATAAATACTTACTTGATTTTGGTACAATCTCACCGTTGATCATTCCTTGAAAAATTTCCACTTCATCTCTTTTTTAAATAAATGAAGTTGATTTTTTCATTCTTAAAGTGTTAGCAGATCCTGCGATAGAATGATAGGTCATTCCATCTGTCTCAACAAAAAGGTTAGAAAAAGTTATCAAATATGCATAAGTCCACCTACAGTGAGATAATAAATTAATCTAATAAACTTAAACCAGAATATAACTTATACCATTAATAAATGTATAACATTACAATCATTACAAAAACTAAAAATATAAATCTTTATTAAGAGTTTAACTAAATCTACTTAACATTTATTTCCCATATCTCATTTGATAGTTCTTGGTTGTCACATTCCAAACATGTGAATATCTTAATAATGTATTATCTTGAATAATGATAATAACATGAATTACCATGAAACCATAGTGAAAAAAAGCATTATGTGAAAATTTACTCTTTCCACACATAAAAAACCCAAAAATTATATATACTCAAACCATGATATCACTTTTTTCATATATCAATCATGAGATCATTAATACTATCAAATATATCATTATCTCCTTATCCCTTCATTATGTGCATATCATGTACTTTTCAGAAATATTTCAATCAATTTTCATGGTTACCAGTACCATATAGTTATGAAAAACCACAATAGACCAATACATAGATATTAGAATATTCTATAATACTATAAATGAGATTTTACAACACTATTATATAATCCCATTATATAAACACTTAATCATTCCACCACTTCGTTGTCATACTCAACATTTCCAATAGTGATCGCATGCGACTTCCCTTTGTCTTTTACCTTAAGAGTTTGTTGAATTCGATCATCATTAACCCTTGGATTAGGGCATTGGTTAGAATAATGCCCCATTTCTTTGCACTTGTAGCATTGAAGTGTTGGTGGCACGTTCTCTTTAGTGTTTTATCTATTCACATCATTACCAATCTTTTTCCCATTACTTAGGCACTCAACTACTTGATGACCTTCTTTTACACACTTGAAAAAATTTTCTAGTCCCTTTAAGACAATCTCCACTATGATTCTTTCCACACTTTGAGCATAAGGAAACATTCATCTTCTTTTCACCATTGTTTTGAGATTTTCTCTCAAACTCCATCTTTCTTTTCTTGTCAAAACCATTAGATGGATATGTAACACCAAATTCTAGTTCTACATTTATAGAACAATGTACAATCTTTACTTAGCTACTGAAGTCTCTTATTTCTAATTCCCTTAGAATACTTGGTTTTAAGCCATTGAAGAATCAATCAACTTTACTTTTAGGTTGGATGATAAATCTCAAAGCATACCTTGAAAGTCTTGTAAAATTCTCCTCTTATGTACCGATAAATTAATTATCCTTTTACTTAAGCTTAAGGAACTCCTTTTCCATCTTTTTTCAAAGAATACAAGGGAATTACTTATTGAAAAATAATTTCTTGAACTCGTCCCATTACATGGATTCAATTTCATCTTCCTGCTTTGTATTCTTAATTAGAGTCTACCACTGGTATGCTTCACCTTCTAAATGATAGACAACCAAAATGACTTTTTCCTGTTCCAAATAGTGAAGGATGGAAAATATATTTTCAATGGTACTGATCCAATGTTCAGAAATAAGTGTATTAGAAGACCCACTGAAAGAAGGTGGATGTTGCCTCATAAATGACTCAATAGAATATTGTTCCCTTATCTTCTCATTTGGAAGTCTAGAATGATTAATAGCTTGTGTAATTATAAAAATTATATTTTTCATTCCATATCCCATAACATTTGGTTGTTCATTAAAATAATCATTGCATTTCCCAATGCATTTTTCATTAACATGGTTCCTTCAGGTTCCATCCATCGTTTAAAACTCAAAAAGAATAGTGTGAGAGGTAAAAATCATACAAGGAAAACAACATAATCAAGGGGAAATACTTTCAATCTCAAACATATTAGGTCTAATAATAGGTTATTCATGACTATTATCATAATTCTAGGATAGTAACCTATAGTTATACTTAACCTTAGGGACATCCCTAGACATACCTTAGAAATATCTATAGGGATCTCACTAAAGTTTTCGCATCTTAGTTTCCAAAGGTTGACTAAACCTTCACTCTGATACCAACTCTAAAAACCCAAGTTTGACAAACATGGACATTACATTAATTTTTCATAGTAATTAATACAAGACACAAAAATACTCCCAAATAATTTATTAGTTTAGTGTCATTGTAAACTCAGAACATAATCTTCTAACTTGGTAAAAGATCTTCAACATCTCCCATAAAGATATTCCCCTTTTGTTTTCATACCTAAAACCTTTATTTATATCATGGGGTAAAGAAACCATAAAAAGGGTGAGATAAATTCTCAGTAAGGATAAACATTGAAAACATAAATCAAACCATAAACATTAGAATATAGAAATATAAACATAAAGTTTAAATATCAAATTCTTGAGTCTTGAAATAAATCTTGGTAGTTTATAAGGCATAGGTCATAAAGTAACATTAACCATGATAAAATAGAATTAGAATAGAAAATGGAATTATGGAAAAAAAATTAAGCACATAATATTATTTCTATAGTAGCCAAGGCATTGTTTCCAAGACCATCATAGTGGACAAAGTCCATTACTGAACCTGGTTTACTTACCGTTCCAGCCATGTATTACTGAACCAGATTTACTTTCCATTATTGTAATGATTATATCAGGAGATATAAATATTTAACCAATTAATTGGAGGGAGATATAGGTACCAACCATCTCATAATGAAATCATTCTTACATGTTCCACAAAAACATAAATCATTCATTACAGCATAACCCATGAAATAAAATGGGATTCTTAAACATCATGTCATCATAACATAATCCATATAAAATAAACGGACTTCATAAAAATAATTCCATCATAAAGACAATAAAATCAATGTAATAATAGGGATATAAACATAACCCTATGTCATATTAGATTGAATATAATTTTTATAAAACACTTGAACTTAATTCCTGAGGAAAATACCCTTTCTTTTTAAAAAATGTTTTCACTTCTCAAAATGCTACAAAATTGTAAAAGAAAAGATTTTTTTTGAAAATAAACATGAAACCATGTAGAGGAAGCTTCATGGAAATAAGGTGTCCTGAAACTATAAAAATTAATTAATTTCGTATAAGTTAAAAAAACATTCTTCTCACACTTTTTCCAGAAAAGTCAAAAAGTACCACATATGGTAAACAAAAAAAAGATTTCTTCCATACCATGTAGTAAAAGTAAAAAAGGGGTAAAAATGAATTTAAATATACATAGAATAATATTAAACAATTTATGAATTTTTTTTATAAAACACGGACATCGATGATAAATATATCCCCTGTAAGTATTTATTAATAAACAATCTCGGATAAAAATGAGATTGACAAAGTTATCCCTTACCAATTTATAATCATTCGAATCATATTCCTAATAAAATAAAGTAAATTATATTCATATTTAAATATCATAACTTTAATAATAATAATAATAAAAAATTCATGGGTAACATAAACAACACACAAAATAATTAGATGTTGTATAAGGCATATGTCCTACAGAAATAAAAGTGAGACAAAATAATCCCTTTCCTTAGGTCCAATTTCTTCCATATGTGTCATAAACTCTTGTATAGTGGGTTTAAACATATTATTAAATTGTAACATAACCATAATAATATTTATGTTATCATATATGTTTTACTTATGACTTTATATTACCCGTTCATTTGTTAATTCCATGTTAAAGCAACGTTTTGGGTTATAATCGTTTTATTTATCGTACGTGTTTGGACTTATTATTATTGATATTATTACTTAGATCATGTTTTACTTACTTATGGAATGTAAAACATGATTTATATATCATATATATTAAGTATATAAATATAAATATAAATATATAATATATAGATAAATGAAATGTAATACACCATTCATATAGACGGTAGGCCATACGTATACATGAACACTATTTTCGTTTCCTTGTTTAATTGAATGGAAGTAAGTAAATGATACATATATATACATAAATCTAGTATAATTATTATGCCATATATTTCATGATTATTTATTATATAGAATTTATCATCATGATTGAATACTTAATGTGGAGAATGAATCTCATCGCGTTGTGGAGACGGTAAACCGTACGTACGCACGAGCGACGATATCATTCCTGTAATTTTTGAATGGTATTGAAGTGGATGGTGTATAATATCTCATAATTATTATAATATTATAATAATCATATATAGTTATTATTTATACCATTATACCCATCTAAGTAAGGTGGTAGTGAAAAACAGATTACACCAAGGCGTGGAGACGGTAAGCCGTATGTACGCACGCGTAGTGATTTAGTTTTTCGTAGGATAGATAGAAGGTGAAATATGGTTGTTTCATATTTATAATAAAATATATATACATGGGTGATACTTATTTTATTACTTTATAAAGAAACAAGTAATTAAGATGAAGTATAAGAAGAAATAAATTTGAAAGAATATATAGAAGATATTACCTCTTCCTAGATGTACCTCCTTTAAATTTCCTCTTAGGGTACTAAAGTTGGTATTTTGAGAAGAACATAACATATAGAATGTAAATAGGGATGTTGAGAAGAAAAATGGGCTGGTTTTTTGCAATCTTGAAGGCTCAAAATAGATAAAACAGGAGAGGGAGGAGGTGCCCTTTTATAATAGAGGAAAGTGGCACTTTAAGAAACTCTAAAAATATTAATTTATTATAAATTATATTTCGACTAAATAGTTAAAAACGTTTTTTAATTAAAATATAAGATGATTATGGTTATAATAACCATCATAAAATAAATTTTAGACAATTTTTAAATATTTTGTTATCCTTATCTTTTTGGTTTAACCCTTATTTGACCCTTTTTAATCTTACCGTGATATCATGTTATTTACACATTGTGGGTTAATTTAATTACCATATCATGTAAAACGACACAAAAAAATTATTTATGATATATTTGGAAATATATTATAAATTTGGAAGAATATTATATTTTTATAAATTTATTATCATTTAATAAACTATTTTATGTTTTAAGTTATGAATTATGTCAAATTTGGACACTATTCATACTTGACTTTTTTAAAAAATTCGTAAATACCCGATTCCTTCAAACCAAAGGAATTAACTCATCCATAATATTTCAATGTCATATATAAAATTCATGTATGACATAAAAATGTTCAAATTAAATTTATTTTAATATTTATAAATTCATTTATTTGAATCTTTCATTAATGAGGTAATCACTACATCATAATTGTGTCATAAATAAATATATTTATATAATGTCTAAAAATTATAAATAAAATACCATGATGTAAGAAATATTTTTAGATTTATAGTGAATATTTATAGACATATATATCAGTTATATAACTCTATATTAAAATTGATTTAGTAAAAGATATGTGTTTATGTTATAATTATCTTTACTTCAAATTAATTCTTATAAAATGTCATTTTCAAATCCAAGTGAATCCATGGGGTCTCAAAATCGACCCAAGGATTCCCATGGTTTAAAATATATCATTAAATAGGATTAATACACATTTTAGGGTAGTTTTATACTATAAAATTATTATTTTTACCCTTATTTACCTGATTTACCCTTTAACCATGGTAAGTAAAAATAATTACTGAAGTTACTATTCATAATGTCAAAAAATAAAAGGAAAATATGCACACAATTTGGACCTTATAATTACAAATATGGAATCCATTTTTACAAATTTAAAACACAGAAGTTGTAGTAATTAATTTAAAATTAATTCCCATTGTCAAAACCAAAAAGTGGGGTTTTTTAAGAAGTAATAACTATCAAAAGATTGACATGTGTTTATATCCAATTTAAAAGTGAAATTACATAAAATAACCAAAATTTGATTAAATAATAAAAATATAATCCAATTACACTTTAAAACCAATTAAAAATTTAATATAACTATATAAATAAATTAGATGAAAAGGCAGTTTTGAATTAAAATGCAGTATTTTTCACTATTCACTAAAATTTGAATTTTAACAGAAAAAAAAATTCAACAAGAGTAGATTTTTATTCCCTGATTCCAAAGAAAAATTTTATTTTTTCAAATTTAACTTATAAAAGTTTCAAAAACTAGATTTAAAATGGGTGCTCCCTCAAAAGGCGGTAAAACTACATTTTTTAAAAAAAATACTTCTTTTATCCGAAAAATTGATTTTGTTCTCATGTCATATTCTAGAAAATGTGTAAGATGAATTATAATATTATATAAAATTAAAAACATGGTTAATAATATTCATAACATCTAGTTTATATCCCATTAAATAATAATATTTTAATAATATATCGTTGTTTTGTGAAACTCGGTATTGTGTACAATGCAAGCTATCGAGGAAGGCCGATCTTGCGTGTAACACAAGCCAAGTCAATTTTACGTGAAGTGAAATATTCCTTTGGTGTTGTTTATAACATAATCCAAACTTAGTTCATTTATACATTGAAAAAAATCTATACTCAGTGTTTCATGTAATGAATTATACCAAAATAACTTGAAAGCATGTATAACATAAGCCAAAAATAGTGTTTCATATACTACAAGATAATACAGTGTTGCGTATAGCGCAAGATAATCTTGGTGTACCGTACAACACAATACATGAAAAAAATTAAAAAAATCTAGCTCATAAAATCTTGGGGTATTATATTCCACCCTCCTTAAAATGAATTTTCCCTCGAAATTCTTCGGGGGTTATAAATGGTTTACTACATGAAAGTTTCTTTTATAGAAACCCACATCATAAAGAAGAATACTAAAACTTAATTTTAAAAAGGAAATTTAGAAACATAACAGTTACCCAAATTAACTCATCACTGGGTTTCCACATAGGAGACCATAAGTGGGAAGTGGAAACATGGATATGGAAGAGAAATATAACCATCAAGTTCTAATGGATAGTGATGGAGAATATGGTTTGAAGAAAGTTAACTACCAGAAAACCATAAATATGTGATAATTTAAGGGACCAACTGGTTCATCGGATAAAAAGGTACTAAGATAACATTTTGGGTTTTCAAGATCCTTCTCCTAAAGTTAAATAATTTTGTATGAGAATAAATACTTACTTGATTTTGGTACAATATCACCATTGATCATTCCCTAAATAATTTCCACTTCATCTATTTTTTAAAGAAATAAAGTTGAATTTTTCATTCTTAAAGTGTTAGCAGATCATGTGATATAATGATAGGTCATTCTATCTGTCTCAACAAAAAGGTTGGAATAGGTTATCAAATATGCATAATTGCACCTACTGTGAGATAATACATTAATCGAACAAACTTCAACCAGAATATAAATTATACTATCCATAAATGTATAACATTACAATCCTTCCAAAAACTGAAAATTTAAATCTTTATAAAGAGGTGAACTAAATCAACTTATCATTTATCTACCATATCTCATTTGGAAGTTATTGGTTGTCACATTCCAAAAATTTGAATGCCTTAATCATGTATTGTCTTAAAACATGATAATAACATGAATTACCACATAACCTTAGTGAAAACATGATTTCTATCAAAATCAACTATTTTAACTCACAAAAAAGAACCAAAAATTATATATACTCAAACCACGATATCACTTTGTCCTTATATCCATCATGAGATCATTAATACTATCAAACATCTCATTATATCCTTATCCCTTCATTAAGAACATATAATGTACTTTTTAGAAATATTTAATAACTTTTCATGGTTACTAATACCATATAATTATGGAAAACCACAATATACCAATACATAGATATTCCAATATTCCATAATACTAGAAATGAGATTCCACAACACTATTCTGTAATCCCATTACATAAACACTTAATCATTCCAACCCTTCGTTTTCATACTCAATATTACCAATAGTGATCGCATATGACTTCCCTTTGTCTTTTTCCTTAAGAGGTTGCTAACGTCGATCATCATTATCCCTTGGATTAGGTCATTGGTTATAATAATTCCCCATTTCCTTGCACTTGTAGCATTGAAGTGTTGGTGGTGTGTTCTCTGTAGTCTTTTCTCTATTCACATAATTAACAACCGTTTTCCCATTACTTCGACAATCAACTGCTCAACGACCTTCTTTTCCACACTTGAAAAAAATTTCTAGTCCCTTTAAGAAAATATCCACCATACGTCTTTCCACACTTTGAGCATAAGGAAACATTCATATTCTTTTCACCATTTTTTGAGATTTTCCCTTGAGTTATATCTTTTTTTTCTTGTCAAAACCATGAGATGGATATTTAACCCTAAATTCCAGTTCTACATTGATAGCACAATGCACAATCTCTTCATATCTACTGATGTCTCTTATAGCTAATTCCCTTAAAATACTTGGTTTTAATCCACTAAAGAATTGATCAACTTTACTTTCAGGTTGGATGATAAAGCGAGAAGCATACCTTAAAAGTCTTGTAAAATTATCCACGTATATACCAATAGATTCATCAAACTTTTTCTTAAGCTTAAGGAAATACTTTTCCATATTTGTTCTAAGAATACATGGGAAGTACTTATTGAAAAATAAGTTCTTGAACTCGTCCCATTCCATGGATTCAATTTCATCTTTCTACCTTATATTCTTAATTAGAGTCCACCACTGGTCTACTTCATATTCTAAATGATAGACAAATAAAATGGATTTTTCATGTTCTTAATAATGAAGGATGGAAAATATATTTTCAATGGCACTGATCCATTTTTAACAATAAGTGGATCAGAAGACCCACTGAAAGAAGGTGGACATTTTCTTATGAAGGATTTAATAGAATATTGTTCCCTTCTCTGCTCATTTAGAAGTAAAAAATGATTAATATCTTGTGTAAGAATAGTAATTAGATTTTTCATTCCATCTACCATAACATTTGGTTGTTCAGGAGGACAATCATTTCATTGCCCAGTCTATTGATCATTAACATGGTTCCTTCGGGTTTCAACCACCATCTAAAACCCAAAAAGAATAGTTTGAGAGGAAAAAATCATACTATGAAAACAACATAATCAAGGGGAATTACTTTCAATATCTAACATATTTGTTCCAATAATAGGTTATTCATGATCATTATCATAATTCTAGGACTGTAACCTATAGTTACACTTAACCTTAGTAAAATACCTAGACATACCTTAGAAATATCTCTTGGGATCTTACTAAATTTTCCGCATCCTAGTTTCCAAAGGTTGAATAAACCTTCACTCTGATACCAACTCTAATGACCCAATATTGACATACATGGACATTACATTACTTTTTCAGAATACTTAATACAAGACATAGAAAGACTCTGAAAGACCATATTAGTTTAGTGTCCTTGGAAACTCGAAACATAATCTTCCAACTTGGTGAAGGATCTTAAACATCTCCCATAAAGATATCCCCCTTTTGTTTTCCTACCAAAAAACTTTATTTATATCACGAGGAAAAGAAAACATAAAAAGTGTGAGTTCAAATGCTCAGTAATGGTAAAAATTGAGAATATAAATCAAACCATAAACATTATAATGTAGGAACACGAACATAAAGTTCAAATATCAAATTCTTGAGTCATGAAATAAATCTTGGTAGTTTATAAGGCATAGATCATAAAGAAACATTAACCGTGATAAAATAGAATTGTCATAAAACATGTAATTGTGGAAAAACTTAAGAACATAATATAATTTCCATAGTATCCAAGGAATTTTTTTCAAGACCATTGTAGTGGAAAAAGTCCATAACCGAACCGGGTTTTCTTGCCGTTCCAGCCATGTATTACTGAATGAGATTTACTTGCCGTTCCATTCATGCATATCTCACGAGATATAAATATTTACCTAATTAATTGGAGTTATATATAGGTCTCACCCATCCCATAATGAAATAATTCTCACATGTCTCACAAAACATAAATCATTCATCATAGTATAACCCATGAAATAAAATGAGATTCTTAAAAATCATGTTATCATTACATAATCCATATAAGATAAATAGACTTCATGAAAACAATTACATCATAAAAAAAATCAAATAAAATTAATAATAGGGATAAAAACATAACCCTATATCATATTATATGGAAAATAATTTTTATAAAACACTTGAACTTAATTCTTGCGGAAAATATCCATTCTTTTTAAAAAAGTTTTTCTCTACTCAAAATGCCATGAAATTTTAAAAGAAAAGAATTTTGTTGAATATAAACATGAAACCATGTAGAGGAAGATTCATAGAAATAAGGTGTCATGAAACTATAAAAATTCATTCATGTCATATAAGTTAAAAAAAACATTCTCCTCGTACTTTTGCTGGAAAAGTCAAATAATACCTTGTATGGTAAACAAAAGAAATATTCCTTCCATACCACGTAGTAAAAGTAAAAATGGGGTAAAAAGGACTTTAAATATACATATAATAATATTAAAAAATTTAGGATTTTTTTTAAAACATGGACATGGATGATAAATATATCCCCAGTAAATACTTAAGAATAAACAATCTCAGATAAAAACAAGATTGACAAAGTTACCCCTTACCAATTTATAATCAGTCAAATAATATTCCTCATAAAATAAAGAAAATTATATTCATATGTAAATATCATAACCTTTATAATAATAATAATAAAAACATTCATGGGTAACATAAACATCACACAAAATAATTAGATGGTGTATAAGGCATATGTACCACATAAATAAAGATGAGACAAAATAATCACTTACCTTAGGTCCGATTTCTTCCGTATGTGTTCAAAAATCATGTATAGTCGGTTTAAACATATTATTAACCTTTAATAGAACCATAATAATATTTATGATATGATATATGTTTTACTTATGACTTTATATTACCTGTTCATTTTTCAATTCCATGTCAAAACAACGTTTTGTGTAATAATCGTTTTATTTATCATACGTGTTTGGATATGTTATTATTGATATTATTACTTAGATACTGATTTACTTACTTCTAGAATGTAAAAAATGATTTATATATCATATATATTCAGTATATAAATATATATATAATAGATAGATAAATGAAATGGAATACACTGTTCATGGAGACGGTAGGTCGTACGTACGCATGAACGCTATTTTTTGTTTCCTTATTGAATTGAATGGAGGTAAGTAAATTAAAAATATATATACATAAATATATTAGAATTATTATGCCATATATTTCATGATTATTTATTATATATAATTTATAATCATTATTGAATTTTTAACATGGAGAATGAATCTTATCGCCTTGTGGAGACGGTAAGCCATACATACGCATGAGCGGCGATATCGTTCCCATAATTGTCGAATGGTATTGAAGTGGATGGTATACAATATCTCATAATTAGTATCATTTTATAATAATCATATATAGTTATTATTTCCACCATTATACCCATCCAAGTAAGGTGGTGGTAAAAAACATATTACACCACGACGTGGAGACGTTAAGCTGTACGTACGCAGGTGCGATGATTTCATTTTTCATAGGATGAATAGATGGGGAAATAGAGTTGTTTCATATTTATAATAAACTATAATTATATTAGTGATAATTATGTTAATAATTTATAAGGAAACAACTAATGAAGAGGAATTATAAGAAGAAATAAATTTTAAAGAATCCGTAGAAGAGATTACCTATTCCTTGACGTGCCTACTTTAAATTTCCTCTTAGGGCACTAGAGTTAGTCTTTTTAGAAGACAAGATCCTATAGAATGTAACTATGGAAGTTGATGAGATAAATGGTAAGGGTTTGGATGAGCGTGAAGGCTCCAAATGGAGTAAAGAGGAGAGGGATGAGGTGTCCTTTTATAAGAGAGGAGAGGGGAACTTTAGGTAACTCTCAAAATATTAATTTATTATAAACTATATTTAGATTAAAAATGGTCCAAAACTTATTTAATTAAAATATAAGTTGAATTTGGTTATAATAACCACCATCCAATAATTTTTAGACATGTTTTTAATATTTTATATCCTTATATTTTTGGTTTAACCCTTGTTTTACCCTTTTTAATATTACTGTGATATCCAGTTATGTGCACATTGTATGTTAAAGTAATTACCATATCATGTCAAATGACCCAAAAAAAGTTATTTATGACTTATTAAAACATATATTAACCATATAGACATATTTTATATTTTTAGGAATTTAATATCATTTAGTAATATATTTTATGTTTTAAGTTATGAATTATGTCAATTTTGGGCACTATTCATACTTGACTTTTTTAAAAAATTCATAACAACCTGATTCCTTAAAAAAAGTCATTAACTAATCCCTAATATGTCAATGTCATCCATAAATTTCGTGTATAACATCAAAATGTTCAAATTAAATTTATTTTAATATTTATAAATTCATTTATTTGAATCTTTCATTAATGAGGTAATGACTACATCATAATAGTGTCATAAATAAATATATTTATATAATGTATAAAAATTATAAATAAGAAACCATGATGTAGGAAATATTTATAGATTTATAATGAATATTTATAGACATAAATATTAGTTATATAACCCTATATTAAAATTGATTTAGTAAAATATATATGTTAATGTTATAATTATCTTTACTTTAAATTAATTCTTATAAAATGTCACTTTCTCATCCAAGTGAATCCATGGGGTCCCAAAATGGACCCAAAGATTCCCATGGTCATAAATAGCTCATAAAATATGATTATGACATGTTTTATGGTAGATTTATACTATTAAATTATTATTTGTACCCTTATTTACCATATTTACCCTTTAACCATGGTAAATAAAAATAACTACTAAAGTTACTATTCATAATGTCTAAAAATAAAAGGTACCTATTCACACAATTTGGAACTTATGATTCCAAATATGGAATCCATTTTTCCAAATTCAAAAAATATAATTTACAATAATAAATTTAAAATTTATTCCCGTTGTCAAAACCAAAAAGTGGGTTTTTTAAGAAGTAATAAATATCAAAAGATTGACATGTGTTTATGTACAATTTAAAAGTGAAATTACATAAAATGACCAAAATTAGATTAAATTATAAAAATATAATCCAATTAAACTTTAAAACCAATTAAAAAGTTAATCTAACTATATTAATAAATAAGATGAAAAGGTAGTTTTGAATTAAAATGCAGTATTTTTCACTATTCACTAAAATTTGAATTTTATCAGAAAAATACAAAAAATTCAAAAAAAGTAAATTTTTATGTCCTGATTCCAAATAAGAAGTTTATTTTATCAAATTTAACTTATAAATGTGTCAAAAACTAGATTTAAAATGGGTGCGACATGAAAAGGCAGTAAAACTGCATTTTTTTAAAAATACTTCTTTTATCCGAAAAATTGATTTTGTTCTCATATCATATTCTAGAAAATGTGTAAGATGAATGATAATGTTATATAAAATTCAAAATTTGGTTAATAATATTCATAATGTCTAGTTTATATCCCATTAAATAATAATATTTTAATAATATATTGTTGTTTAGTGAAACTCAGTATTGCGTACAATGCAAGCTATTGAGGGAGGTCTCTCTTGCATTTAACTCAATCCAATTCAGTGTTGGGTGTAGTGAAATATTTCTTTGGTGTTGCATATAACATAATCTAAAATTATTTCATTTATAAACTTATCAAAATCTATACCCAGTGTTGCATGAAATGAATTCTATCAAAAGAACTTAAAATTGTGTGTAACATAAGCCAAGAATAGTGTTGCATATACTGCAAGCTAATACGATGTTTCATATAGCACAAGATAATCTTGATGTAGCATAAAACACATGACATCAAATAAATTTAAAATAATATATCTCATAAAATCTCTGGGTATTACAAGGCGCATCTCCTCATATGCTTGAGGCTATCAGCTAGTAGTGTGGGTCTATAATGGTATTGTGTGGAGATTGTACCCCCTATATTAGAGTATCAATATTAAAAAAATAACCAAATATCATGAAAAATAAATAATAATTTGAGTACAGAGATAATAAAGTAATGAAAAATGTGATAATAAATGAAATACTGACATATAAGCATACAAGATAGATAACCTACTAGGACAACCACATGTATAAATGAAGGAAAAATAAAATACATGAAAGGATCCACTGCATTACTAATCCATAAAACATATGAAGCTCATATAAATTCTTGATATATAATTCTCAATGAAAATCCCAAATCTCATCCCAACTTGAACCTATGAAAAGTTAAAGTTTCTCAAATACCTAAGTGCAATGCTCTCCCAATCATGGTGTGATTATATAACTTAGTAGGGTGTTGGCGGAGATTAATTGTTAGCCAAGTTCTTCCAAGACTAACATATAAACCCTTCCAAGGTTCCATCCTTAAACCAATTGGCGATAGGATGAGTATCCCATCCAATATTATATGTTATCCACCAATTATTTCATAAATTGATGCGCGATTAGGTTTGCACCCACCAATCCTACCCTCAAACCAAAGACCACAAAATTGGTCCTTCCCTTCAACGATAATCCATCCGATAAAAATTATCTTATACCTGCATCACCATTACTCTCTTCATTGGGACACACAACCTACACACTGTTATCATGCATACTTTTGATACATAGCACCACTATGGATCCACATAATCCAAACTGAGCCATCATTATAGTTCTTAAAGTGGTTTGGGGCTACCCACATCACAACTAGGATACACCATGGATCTGATACCACTTTTTGGGATCTAATTCCTATATCCCTAGGTATTAGAGGCCCAAAAAATCATCACTTATTGTATTTAATCCTAAAACCTATAGATTGTAGGAGGATTATCCCATCCAAGCTTATATGTTATCCATTACTTCTTATGGAAACTGATGTGGGATTAAGTTTTCACCCAACATAGGGAACCACCAACATGGTCCCATATATATCCATTAAATGAAGTGATATGTGAATGAGACATTCTCAACTATAATAAATAAATATAATATATAAATTTAAATAAATAATCATCAATAATCCTATAGAACACATCCTTGATTGACTATATCTACTTTGATCAGTGCCGAAGTGTCTCTAAGCACGTTACATAATCATGACAACTAGTATAATGATTCAAGGTCCTGATTAATAAGAAATGTTTTGAAGAATATATATTTTTTGTAATAATTTATATAATTTTCCAAAATTGAGCCTTATTTATAGATTTAATTTAAATATGTGTTTTGATCTTGAAATTTTAAATTCCCTGAAAATTATGTTTTCCAATTTTAATTTTACCTTAGTAATTTTGTCATAACATTTTATACGTGTATAATTTTGATTCTAAAATTTATTTTAATATTATAAAATAATTTTTATACATTTTTCATTTATACCTTGCATGCTTGATCACACATTTAGAGGTCTGAAAATTTGAATTAATGTAGAGTTGGGATGGATTCTATAGATTGGACCTTACTTAATTATTTAGGATATAAATTTTTTATTTTTTTATATAATGGAATGATATTTTTCAATATATTATATAATTAAATTACACAAATTTTATGAAACTGGAGTAAAAGATAGTTCACAAGGGAACTCAGTCAAAAAGGTGGGTCAATATTGATTAAACTTTGGAGGAATAATTCTGCATGTTCCTTTTTTGACATTTGAAATCCTAACCCCCACACTATTTAAATGATATTTTAACTCTTTGGGAGGGTTGTTTGAAGCTTTGGGAAGGTGTGTAAGAAAGGGGTGGTTCCATTTCAATCAACCATTTTGAAGAAGGAATACTTTGTAAAAGAATATCTTCCAAGAAGGACTCCCCTCCTGCTTCAAATTTGTATTTATCTACTTTTGTGATTATAACCTCTCTCTTTTTTTATTTTTTTTGTGTTTTTATATTTAAATTTTTTTATTTTTGTTATTATTGTTTAAATATAAGAGTGTTTATGATATTGGGTGTTTTCCTTTCAATCCATTTCTCATGAAAACTGTATCCACAATGACAACTCCACCCATGGAAGAGTAGTTTCCGTCTATAGATGATCTAATCCCTACCCCATTAATTTATTTATTTTGAATAAATAAAAAATATAATACATAAATTGTGATCAATTAAATTATTTTTAATTTCTATGTAACTTGATTGGTTTTCACTTTGATCATAAGTCCGAAATTGTGCGAATCCTGAGAGAGAAACTTCAATATCCAAATCTATTTAACTTGGGATAAAATTGTAGGGTTCAAGTATAATAACCAAAATCAATTAATTATCATTTATATAGAGTATATTATTACTTGATTTTAAATTTACCATAAGTTTTATTTTATATCACAATCAAAGTAGGGTTCTAAAATTAGAAGTCCTATAGTTAACCTAAGTTTCATTTCTTCCAATATTTGTATCTGTGTTAATTTATATAGGGTTTGGGGGTTGAAAAGATTAAGGTATCACAATTAAATTGATTTTAATGATATGATATAATGATAAATTAATTGTTAATGGGTATATTATATCAATTACATCATCTCATATTGATGTTTTTGAATAAATCATGTCCTTCATTGCTTATTTTGTTTGTTTTTTGTTTATTGTTAAAAAATCACTCAACCAAAACCCCAAAACATTTATCCTTGTTTTAAATTATTTTATTTGTTGTTTATCAAGATTACTATGGTTTTTTTAATTTAATTCATCCTCAAGAGAGATGAACTAGGTTAGACACTATGCTTCATTTATTAAAATCACAAATATTTTTGAGAGCATGTGTGACAACACTCATCAAATTGGCATCATGACTGGGGAGGTAAGTATTTTATTCATCCAATTTTAGGATGTAATTTAACTATAAATTTAATTTAAAAGATATTAAAAAATGTAATTCATTGATGATGAACCTTCCTTCAATAAAAAATATGGAATTTTAGCCAATCAATTAAGAGGTTTTTAGAATTCTACTTGTGGGGATGATGTTTTTAATGATTTCATTATATACCTCAAATAATATATTGAGTGAAAATATATTTAATCCTGGACTAATTAACTCATTGAGTTGTCATTATGTTTTCCTAAATTCCATCAACATTCATCCAAGGTTGAAAAATATCATATCTTTCCAAGTTTTGATGAATACATTAGGGAAGTGGTGGCTACATTGAAAAATAATTCTCTCTCAAAACTCTCAGAAATCCTCCCAATAGACCTTCAAGAAGAACATGCACATGATGTTGATCAAATAAAGGAAGTGTACTTAACTTTGGATTCACTTTTTTTTTATTTTACATTGTTATTAAAGTCAATTCACTACCCATATTTTTATTTTATAGAATTAGATTCTATTATTTACTTGGTAAGTGATGATGATGAGGATTGAGTGACCACCATCGAGGAGAATATGGTGTTGGAATTTTATAATAAAGAAATTATAGGGGTTGTGTAAGCTGACTTTAAAGCCAATAATAATGTGGGGGATCATGAAGATTTTAATTCTTCTTATTTTAATCATCATCAAATGGAATTATTAAATGATTTTACTCATCATTTTTTTATATAATCATCACTTTCGAAACTAACAATGGATATTGTGAAGGAAACCAAATAAGAGGTGGTGGTTTAAGAATAAGAAGAGATAAAAAATCTTATAGTGATGAAATTGAATCCTATAAATCAACATGAACATATACTAGAGGAAAAAACCATAAAAGTGGATAGGGAACACCCCTTATTTCTTTTCCATACTCCCAATTCATACTTCTTTCATTTTATTATTCTAGGGGTGGGGTAATTTTTCTATTTTATTGGGGGAATACACTCTTGGTACCCACTTATGGATATTTGGAGACATAACATGTGGTTATTTCTTCTGAAAAAACTTAATACACCTTTGGATTGGGGATGAACAATTATAACTAACTAGAAATAGGCAGTATAAACAAAAAACCTATATGGGGATAACCTAAGTTTATTTTAACCTTTTCACATTTAATTATTTCTTTAATTTTTAGTGATTCTTTTATTTTATTTTTTAGGTTATAGGTGGTGGTAATTAGGATCCTAACTCAAGTCCACTAAATAAAAACTAAACTAGGTTGTATATCTCCTTATTTGATTCATGAAAAACACTTGATACTTATGCTTTAATTAATATGGGTAGTTTAATTTAAGTATGGGGGTACCATTTTGGGTAGCTTTATTATGATCTTTTGTTTTTTGTGATTATTCTATAAATTATTATTATTTTCAAAAAAGAAAAAAAGAAAAAATAAAAAAAATAAAAAAAACAAAGAAAAGAAAATCATGTTACATACTCATTACTTTTATAGAAACTATTGAGATTGCATGTTTGATTTTTCCAACCTCATAGTAAGAATGTTAATCATGGGAAAGTTTTTATTATTGGTGGTTTTTTTTATAAAAATAGAAGTTGGTAAATGATATGCTTGATAGTGTCTTTATGAAGGCTTTGAGATTTTGATAAAATTCATTATGAGATTTTTTGTTGGAAAACTTTGTTATTTAATCTCTCTACAAACTTTTCACACAATCATGACTTTTAAGTTTCTCTTAACCAATTGAAGGTATATCCAAGTTAAAATATTTTTCAGATTATAACATGGTATTTCCATTTGTTTGTTTCTCTTTAGATCAATTCCAATACTATACCAGATTGACCTATGCATGTGTACCTGATATCTTACTTTTGTATGCCCTAAATAAAATCATTGATAAAAAACAATAAATAGGGGAGTAAATAAATGTACAACATGTGGGGATATCTAGGTTGGGAGTTCAAGGTTTGACTTTAGAGAATGAATAAATGAGCGTGTTTTGGAATTTTATTACAAAGTATGTTAAATAAATTTGATGGAATAAAATCAGGTAAGAAAAAACATTTTACTTGACATTAATGTACTGGATAAAGGGTGGATAGGAAAACTTGAAATGATTGGCACACACACACACTTAGGTAATTTATGGCATAGTTGACTCATAACTTGGTTACACATGATTAGTGTCATTAATCTCATTAGATTTTATTTTTATACAATTTATGATACATTTACCTCCTAATTTATTAAGATTTAATTATTTTTTATGATTATTTCTATGCTTATATTACCATCATAGATTCCTAAATTTCACCATACATCATTTTAAGGGATACATGACATGAGGTTTTTCTCAGGAGTGTAAAAGGGTAAGTGTGGTAGAGTTGATAAGGCATGTTTTTATTGAATATTTTGTTGGTAATAATTTATATAATTTCTCCACATTAAGGATTATTTTAATATTTAATGGAAATATTTGTTTTGAGGTTGGAAATGAAAATTCCATGAAAATTATGTTTTACACTAATAATTTTACCTTAGTAATTTTTTCATAACATTTTCTATGTGCAGAATATTGATTTAAAAGTTTATTTTCGTAATATCCACTAATTTATCTACATTTTTCATTTATATAGTGAAAGATTAATTGCAAATTTGGAGGGTAAAAAATGGGAAATAATACATATATGGGATGGATTTTACAAATTGGACATTGATTCACTATTTTGGCCATAACTGTTTCATCTATGCATGGAATGAATTAAAATTTTGAAAGATATTAGAGAATTCAATTCCTAGAATTTCATTAAATTTTATTAAAAGATATTTTAAAATGGAACTTAGTCAAAAAGGCGGATCATGATGGAGTAAATTATGAATGCTAGATTCTACATGTGAAATTTTTTGGAATTTAAAACCCTAACCCCCAAAAATCTATTTAAATGAGATTTTCACTATTTGGTAGGGTTTTTAGAATAATGGGTAAGTGTTTTTTAAAATGGGTGGTCCTATTTTTCTCTCTAACCATTTTTAATAATGAATCATTTGTACAAGGATCTCTTTCAAGAAGGAACTCCTCTCCCACTTCTATTTTGTGTTTATTTAATTTTGTGCTTATAAAATATCTTTTTATTCAATAAAACATCTATGTTTTTATATTTTACTCTATTTATTTTGATTATTTTTGATTTAATATTAAATTTTAAATAATATTGGGTGTTTCCCTTTCAATCCATTGCTTATGCAAATCATCTCCATAATGACAACTCCACCGATGGATAAGTAGTTTATGTTCGTAGTTGATCTAATCCCCACTCCATTCATTTATTTATTTTGAATCCATGAAAAAATATATTTCATAAATTATTATCTTTTAATTAAGATTTAATTTATAAGGAACTTGATCAATTTTCACTTTGATCGTGAGGTTGGAATTGTGTGAATTATGAGAGAGAAACTTGAATCACCAAATATAATAAACTTGGGATAGAATTGTAGGGTTCAAATCTAATCTCTAAACTCAATTAATTCTAATTTCTAGGGATAATATGTTTATATAATTGGAAATTAACCATTTTTTGGATTTGGATCATAATAAAAGTAGGGTGTTATGATTCGAAGTCCCGAATCTAACCTAGGGTTCATTTCTTCTAATATTTATGGCTATGTTAATTTTAGTAGGGATCGAGGGTTGAAAATATTAGGGTATCACAAATAAATGTATTTTAATCATATTATATATTTTTAAATTAATATTTATAGAGTATATTAGATCAATTTGTCTTCTCATATTGGTGTTTTTGAATAAGTTGTGTCCTTGATGTCTTTTGTGTGTGTGTTTTATTTGTTGTTCAAAAATAACTCAACCAAAACCCCCAAACATTATTATTGTTTTAAATTATCTTCTTTTTTCTTTTCAATCCTATCAGGGGTTTTTTAATTCACTTTATCTTCAAGATAGATGAACAAGCTCATCCACTGTGATTTATTTTATAAAATCATAAATATTTTTAAGAGCGCGTGCGATAAAGATCATCACTGATCCGCCCTTGTATATAATGAAAATGACCCAGGGGATAAAATCATTACGATATACATGATTGACTATTCCTCAACATATAGAAGGCCCTAAGAAGATAACAGGCTATAACCCCCCACTGTAAGACCCCAACTGAGATAATATGTGATGGGTACTATCCTCTACTCAACAAATATCAGAATCGACCATTCCTCAATAGATAGAAGGTCCTAAATAGATAATAGGCCACGAAACCACTATATAAGATCCCCACCTGGATAAAATGAAATGATTCTATACCCATAACAACTATATTTTCATAGCTCCAAATCAATGGAAGACCTATCATTTTCATCATCCGGACCCTTGGAGCATGCCCAAGGAATACAAAAGTATCATGAATAATCCATAAACATTTTAATTTTAATATCAATACCACCCCAAGGGTGTATACCATATCAATTCATGAACTCCCTGATGGAATTTATTAAACTACTCCAAGAGAATTTACCAAATATCATATCAAATTTTATCACTAGCCTCATAAGTTGAAACCCAATAAGTACATCAAGGATTCCATATAATACAATTATCTGGATCCTTGACCCATGCACTTGGTTTGGTATCTAGTGTGACACCTTCAAGCATCTATATAATCTCAACGCACACCCTCATAGGGTCATTCCATCATAGGGCACCACATAGGGTCCCATAACTGGTAATATAAGAAGGTAACTCTATATGGGTTCCCCTTAGGCCACTACATAATATGGTAACCCTACTTGGGATCCTCAATCAAATTTATATTCCTTAGGCCAACACCCGTCACATAGGGTGTCACATCTCCTAAAAATAGCACAACTATGACATGGTATCATGGGCCTCATAGATCAAGCCTCACTAGCCACACTCTAGAGAGATGGCGCATGACCCATCTCGATTCCTAAAGCTGATCTAGGTTATTGTACCTCTATTTCTCATGGTGTTTTCATGATAAAAAATATGCATCTATGTATCTAAAATTTTCATTTGAGTGAATTTCAATTATATCATTTTTACTTCAAGTCATGTCATTGATGGTTTTCATGGAGATATTAAAGTCAATTCAAAGGTAACATGTTGATATTGTTAAAGTATTAGACATGTATTATTTCATGTTTTGAAAATATGGAATGACATTTGAATATAATTAAAAGTACTTAAAAGGAAGAAAGGGTGGAACCTATTGAAGTTGGAGGCTTTTAGGCTACAACGACCAGTGGTTGACATATATACAAAATCTCTCAGCACCAGTAAGTCCACCAACCAGTTGGTGTAGGATCATAGACCAGATGGTGACCAATCCAGAAGCTCCTAGGTCTTCTATAAGTCAAAAATCTACTAGTGGGGGATTTTTCAGATCCATAAAGTTTCAGTTGGTCCACTGACCAACCGGTGAGGTGTATCGGGTATCCAGTGGCATCAAGATAACTATTTGAGGGATCATTTATTATTGGTCAAAATTCCTTTATTTAAGTATTATTCAGCTTTAGTTACCTTAAAATAATTATATAAAATTATTAGACCTATTAAATAGTATAAATATGTCTCTTTAGTGGATTGTAATATCTACACTATTTACCACCAACTCTTAAATTTCCTATTTGATCCTTGATCAAGTTTGGCACTCCAACGATGAATCACTAACAATTTTTCTCTAAACTCAATGATACAATCTCCAACTCTCCATCAATATTAAAGGCTATATTATTCTATCATCTTTCAATCTCTCAATAAAAATTGTACTCATCCTTTCAAGATATTAGGAAGAGAAATTGTAATGGGTTTTCACCAAGAAAACCTTATTCTTTCTACGCCCTTATACTTCAGGTCCTCACTACTATAAAAGTGAGGTATAAGTTCTTTGAATACTAATGAAGCTCAAGAGTGTGATAACAAACCACAATTATGAGGGATGAGTTTCTTTATTATCACAAAGATCAAGGGATTAATTATATAAACCTATTAACCTAAGGGGAGGCAACACAAGGGATCACATCGAGCTATTACCGAACTCCTTTATCAAGCTTTTTTTCTCTCTCTTGTATATTACGCATTGTGTCATTGAATATTGATATAAATAATTATATAAATTTGATATGTCTATTTTATGTTGTGATTACTCACTTTATTAATATTGAAACTAAATTTCTAATATGTATCAAATTTATCAATCTATCTCTTTATCGCTTTATCATTTCAAAATTGTTTAAGTTTGAATTTACCTTCTTTGGTTGCTTTAAATTTTAAAAGTGAAATTCACCACCATCTTAGCATCTTAATTTGACCAATAATTGGTATCAAAGGGATATTTTTGTTTTTATTAAAAGTATATTTGTTTTCAAAATCATGTTTTAATTTTTTTAATCATAATATATTTCAAAGAAAGATTTTATAATGGAATCTACCCCTTATAATCATGCCCCTTTCTTTAATGGAAAAAATTAATCTTATTGGAAAAATCATATTTTGACCTTTATTAGACACATAAGTTACCCTATTTGGAATATGGTTGTGCAAGAATATATTCATACTAAATAAATAGAAGATAAGTGGACATCCAATGATATTAAAGACTTTGAACTTAATGTAAAATCCATGAACACTCTACATTACGACCTTGACCAAAATAAATTTAATCATGTTTCTACATTAAAAACTACCCATGAAATATTAAAATTTCTAGATGTCACTCATGAAGGTACCAACAATGTTAAATATACTAGATTATACATGTATCAATAAGTTTTTTAAATGTTTTCTCTAAATCCAAATGAATCCATTACTAGTATATTTACATATATTATTGATATTTTCAATGGTCTACAGTCTCTTGGTGATGATTTTTCTTCTAAAAACCTTAGTAAAAAAGATAATATAGGTATTTCCAAACAATTGGTAACCTAAGTCACTACTATACAAGAAATGATAGATATAGAGAAAATGATAGTCAAAGAACTTATCAAATCCCTAATGACATGAAAAATAACTATGAAGAAATAAGCTAAGAAGGGGGCCAATGAATCCAAATATATAAAGAAAAAATTCTCCTTCAAAGATACCAATGATGATTCATATGGAGGTGAATTTCAATATTTTTCTCAACTCCCCAAAAACATGAAAAAATTATTTAATAAAATAAATTTTCCAACTGAACCAAAAATTTTAAATAAAAAAGTGGAACTAGAAATGAAATGATATAAATGAAAGTAAAAAGGTCACATCAATCCAAAAATGTCCCATATATAAAAATATGGTTAAATAAAAGAAACATGATAATAATAATTTTAATTTTATAACTTGCAGTGTAAGATATAACCCTGTGGACTCAGATTCCATAACCTCACCAAGTGACTCAAGTCCTAAATTCCTTATGGAACTTTTTGACAAAAACAATGAAGTTAATACCCCTCTTCACATTTCTTCATATTCCTCTTATTATCCTACTTCTTACCCCTATTATTATTCCTATTACTCCTCATGTTACCTTATTTATGATGTCCTAAAATGTGATATTGATAAAATTAAAAATGATTTTCAGTAACTATATTTATTATAAAAAGAACATGATAATAAACACAAGTAAATTCTTATTAAAAAAATAACATATTATAAAAGGGAAGGATCGAATCTTCAAGGAAAAATAAGAGTTATACATGAAAATTAAGAATAAACTAGGTGAAAATAAAATATAATCTTTAATAAAATACCTCAAAAGTTTTCTTTCCAAATTCACTCAAGGTGATAATAATATAAATAAAATTCTAGGATCTCAAATACACGAAAAATAATGGGTTGGTCTTTGTTTCTCAAATCATGCAAGCACCTAAATAAATCCATTTAAAATTTATTTTCTTAAAGGATTCTCACAAGATAAGTTTTTTAATTACTATAAAATAATTAGAAATTTAATTTATAAATATGATCATAATAATTCATGATTTTGGAGACCAAAATCAATCAATATTTCATCATATATTTCAAAAAAAATCACATACTAAATAAATCTGGATACCTAAATCATTACTGGATAAAATTAGTGGACCCAAGTTTGTTTGGGTACCAAAAACTTTAGTCATTTGATTTTATAGGAAAAGTGTATTCTGACTAAAACCTAAAAAGTAATGTAGTTCCTAGATAGTGGTTTATCAAGACACATGTGTGGAAACCTCTATAAATTCAATCAAATAAATAAACTAGAATGAGGTCATGTCACATTAAATGATACCTATAAGAATAATATAATCTATGAAGGTATAAATAGTTTTTTTTAACTCAACTATTATTAAAAATGATTTATTTTTTGAAGTCTTGAACATAATTTTCTAAGCATTAGTCAATTGTGTGATGGTGATTTTAAAATTTCTTTTAAAAATGACTTTTTTAAAGTTATTAACTCAAAATTAAATCATTTATTTACCTATTCTTGATTTAAAAATGTTTATAAAATATATTTAAAATCTATCTCAATCCAAAATTCTAAATGTTTTAGTGCACAAGTTAGTGATATGTGGCTTCATAATAAACACCTTGGTCAATATAGAACACACTCACTTATCAAACTCAACCTTTTTCAACTAGCATGAGATTTAACAAAACCAATTTTCAAATATGAAATGGTTTGTGAAACATAACAATATGATATGCATCACAAATATTCTTTTAAATATAAAAAATAATTTATTCTTATAAAACTATTGAATTAATTCATCATGATTTATTCAAATGTTTTCAAATTGAAAGTCTAGGAGGTAAATCCTATGATTTTCATATTATTTATGGTTTTACAAGATTCAATTTGAATTACTTATTATCTCATAAAATTGAATCTTGAAAATACTTAATCATGTTTTCTAAGAAAGTTAAAAATGAAAAAGGTTTTAAAATTACTTATATTCAAAGTGATCATGGATGATAATTTGAAAATTATGAATTTAATGATTTGTGATATTCTCAATGCTCAACAAAATGAGGTAGTAGAGAGTAAAAATTGAACCATCCAAGAAATCAATAAAATTATTTTAAATGAATTTAATTTACCTCAATATTATTGGGAAGAGGTCATCAATACTACATGATTTATCATTAATCAAGTTATCATAAAAAGTTTTCTTAAAAAGTCCCCTTATGAACATTGAAAAAATAAAAAACCTAAAGTGGGATTTTTTTTAAAGGTTTTTGGTTATAAATATTTTATTCTCAACACCAAATATAGTCTTGGAAATTTTGATTTAAAATCCAATGACATTATCTTTATTGGGTAATCAAACTCAATCATGGCATACTGATTCTTAAAAAAAGGACTAAAATGTCAGAAGAATCAATTCATGTTGTTTTTTATGAAAAATTTCCAAAATATATTTCTCAATTTTTTTTGAAAATGATGAACCTTTTCAATCTAAATAATATAAAGTTGAACTAGAATCTATTTCAAATTATTTTCTTAAATATTTAAAAAAATCTAAATACCATCCCCTTGAAAATGTCATTAGAGATTTGGAAGTGGGAACTCATAGTAGAAGATCGATCCTAAATGAGGTTGAACATCTTGCTTTAAAATTTCACTTAGAACCCCAAAATTTAAATGATGCTCTTAATGATGAAAATGGGTCCTTTCCATGCAAGAGGAACTGAATTAATTCACTCAAAATGTTATATGGACTCTTTAGGAAAGACCTAATGATCATCCCATCATAGTCTCTAAATGGGTTTTTAGGAATAAGTTAGATGAGATTGTTAATATCACTATAAATAAATACCACTCAATAGGTGAAGGTTATTATTGTTCAGAGTGAGTATCTCAAGAGGGGGGGGGGGGTGAATTGAACACCCAATATAATTTCTGTCTAAAACAGGTTTAAATAAAATCCCCCAATTTAATTAAAATAGTCTAGTTAATCAAAATTGAAAATCGATATATGTTATGATATTTTAAAATATTTCTCAAATATTTATTAATTCCCAGTTAAAATAATTATGAAAACTACTTTTTCTTTTGAAATTAATTAACTTAATCAAAAACTTATATAAAAACAAATTAAGACTAACTATCAAAGTATTTGTTTTGTTTATAATTTAAATTTTTTTATCTTAAACATTAGAAACAAAAAAACACACACACAACGGAATAAATAAAATAGTTTCATTCTCAAGATGAGACTTAATCCTCTCCACTTGGAAATCACCTTATACTTGGAAGATTATATAAAATAATATTTTATCCAAAACCTGGATTGAGTATAGAACATAAAAGCTACCCATGCCACATAGGGACCTCATCCATAATAACATTGGGAAAATAGATACACATGCCATATGGGGACCTCTTCCACAAGATGGGGGAAAACAAGTGAAAAGAGAGTTTGATAAGACATCTAGTATCTTCCAGTTATGGCATAGGAGTTAGCATGGGTTAAATGAATCAGGTAAAACACAATGACCGTAATGTAAATAAAAATAGACATAAATAGAAAATAAAAAATATGTATAAATATTGCATTGATCTATATGATATTTGTTGGAATCCTCATGTGTTAATCATGTTTTAATGATCACAAATCCTATACATTTTGTAAAGCTTGTCAATCCTATTTAATCTATCTAAAATCATGTGTACATATGATTAGTCTCTTTATTCCTTAAATAATTATTGTAAACTATTTTGTTTATAATGAAATTATCTTATGAATAATTAAGTTTAATTCATTCTATGAATATCACTATTTATGTCTGTGTAAAAATATTTGGCTAAGTCTGAGAAACCTCGAGTCTGCCACCAGTTATGTTTTTCTGGAAAAGGAACTGGACACCGTGACCCAGACACTGTGACCCAGACACCGTGACCTAGACACCATGGCCTAGACACCATGACCTAAACACTGTGACCCAGACACCGTGACCGGACACCGTGACCACACACTATGACCATACAGACACCGTGACTAGACACTGTGATCAAACACCACATATGTGCTACCAATTCCCAATATATATAAAACTATGCCATTATATCTATATCATCACTCAAAGGAAAATAAGGAGACACCATTTCAAGGAGACACTGTTTCATGAAGACACCATTTCCAGATAGACTGTGACACCGTTTCTTAATCTGTTTTGTCATTTTTCAATTTAATCTCTAACGGTCATATTTGAAGCTTTTAAATGAACTGACATAATTAATGTTTCTTTGTAGACATTTCACCTAATAGTACGAGGTATAGGGTGTAGAATACATGCATCCTTTTGAATCTAACACAAACATTCTAAGAATAAAAAGAATAGTGTGGACCAAAGAAAAGCATGACAATAGTGACAATGGAGAAACAAGTGTGTGCATGATAATGAAGAAACATGAGCATTATTGAAAGAAGAACCGACACATGAAACCTGAAACTATTGAAGAACACACAAAGCATACTTTAATACAAGATTTGAAAACATTTTTGCACTATCAACTCCATGAATAACAAGATCTAGATCTAGCTGACTTGCAATAATCTGTTTTCTACAAGCGGACTCGATTTCTAAATCTTCTTAATCCTAGAAGTCCAGAGCTACATAGACTAACATTTAGAGAAATTATAACCTTATATCATTATTTTTTCTTTTTTTTTTGTATTATTTTTATCTTTTGAGCAGTGTGTGTGTGTGTCTGTATAAAAACATGCACTGTCTCCTACATTAAACTGAAGGATACAAGATATCCTTTCTCATACATCTTTTTTCACTTGTGTATTCCCACAGATAAGTTTAGAAGAGGTCCCTGTGTGACCTGGTAGCTCTTACCCATGAAGAACTGTGGAAGAGGTCGTGTGATCCGGACAGTACTGTTTACTATTTTTAACCCTGATCCAGGGTGTGGATCACATTTATTTATATAAACTGCTTAGTGGTAGGTGATCACCAAGTGGAGTGGATTAGGTCTTGGCTTGAGACTGAACTACTTGTTTTATATCCACTGTTCTATTTAATTTAGTTTTCTATATTTTATTGTATAATTCAAAAATCACTAAATTTAATTTGATATTTAATCTTAGAAATAAGTTATAATTGTTTTGCCTTTTTAGAATAGATTTGAAACTAATATTAATAACTAATATTAAGGTTACTGAGAATTAATCAATCTTCTGAGAAGTTATTTAAATAGTTAAACTTTCATAACTGTATTAATTTGATTAACTGGGCTATATTTAAATTCATTGGGGAACCTTTTTAAGAACACTTTTTTAAACAAATTTTTATAGATACTTGATTCACCCCCTTCTTGAGTACTCTACTCCGACCAAAATTTGGTATCAAAGGAAATTTTTTATTGCTATTAATACTATGTACATGGACCTATTCAAATTTGATTTTAGTTGTAATTTAAATATCAATCAATTCTTGTTAATTCTAAATTTCAAGCTCTTTCAAAGTAGTTATTTATCAGAGATAATATACTGGATGGTGCTGCAAAAAATAGACCGCCATTCTTTATTGGAACCAATTATGATCAATGGAAAATTAAAATGAAAATTCATTTAGAAAGTATGAGTTTTGAAATATGTTCTTCAATTATAGATGAATATAAGATTCCTGATACTGATAGAATCACTTGGGATGACCCTACTAAGACTACCTACAATAAAAATTGTAAATCCATGAATGATTTATATTTCTCTTTAGAAGATGAGTAATTTAATATAATTTCTTCATGTAAAACTACCCATGAAATTTGGGATACTTTGTCTGTTTCACATGAAGAAACTTCTAGTGTGAAATAAATGAGACTTAATACTTATACTATTAAATATGATGACATTAAAATGAAACCTGATGAGCCTATTTCTAACATGTATCTTAGGTTGAACAAAATTGTCAACATAATGGTTTCTCTTGGAAGAGAAGTTACTGCCAAAGAACAAATCATGAGGATTCTCAGATGCCTATCTAATAGATAGAGAGGAACCTCTGTCTCTATTAGAGAATCATGCGACATCAAAAATTTACCTATAAAAGAACTCATTGGGAAACTGATGAAGTATGAAGAGTAGTTGAAAGTCAACAAGGAAGAAGAGGATGAACCCAAAAGAAAATCAGTTGCATTCAAAACCAACACTTCTAAACACAAAGAGAAAGGGAAGTTAGAAGACTCTATAGAAATATACAACAGTTAAAAATCATCACCTGATAGTGATGAGGAGATGGCTAAATTATCCAAAAGGTTTAAGAGATTTTACAAGAAGGAGAACTTTTTCATAAAGCCTAACTTTAAGGGAAGATATGATCAAAAAGGAAGTTGGAAGAAATATTTGAAAAGAAATGACAAGTCTGATGAGATAGTCTGCTATGAATGTAAGAAAAAGGGACATATCAAGTCTGATTATAATGCCCTAGCCTTAAACATTACTTAATCTTGAGTTACTTCAAGAATACACATTGAGGATCTTTTTAGGTTTAGAGTTTTAGAGAATTAGATCATAAAACATGAATTACATTCCACATTTAAACAAAGTGGTTACATAAAAGATAGTACTCTTTTTCCCATCAACGGAAACATATTTAAAATAAAACATGGATTCTTTATTGACATTTCCTTGACACTATCATCACATCATGTACCTTTCCCTTGACCTGTGAAAAACATTTCAAAAACCTGGGATGAGCATAAAAAGCTCAGTAAGGGATATAAAAGTACGAAATGAAAACATTAGTCCATGTATGAAATCATACTTTACTCATAAAACATAATCACTTTAACAAACCTCATAAAATCATGAGTAAATCATAGAAATCATAATACATAAAGGTAACTTGAGGCATTCATAACATTCTTACGTAGGGAGTAACGCTCATGGTTACGTTTGGAATACCCATTACAGTATATTCCCTAAATCTCTTCAGAGAAACCTTAATGTTTAACTCCTTCGCATTACCCAATGCATTGGAGAGCTATATCGGCCTCACCTGCCCTTATTTTATCATGGAACCACCAGTCTTCATAATAATTCCCAAGAACCATAACATAATCGTATCACATAAAACATGCATAAAAGAAACATAACATTTCCATATTTCAATCACAAGATATCAATACAACACATTGATATAATAAAAACATTATGAAAACCATTTTCAATACCAAAATAAAAGAAAATTTATACATGGTATTTATTTTTCATTTTAAAAAAAGTTAGGTTATGGCTTGTAGAGGAAGCCGAAACTCAAATAATGGTCACGACAGCGGAGAAGTCATTGCGCCACATACGTACGACAAAAAACATTCCTTTTTTCATTTAGTAAAACTCTTCGTATAAAAAAAATATTCCTTTTGAATAAGCGTAAAAGTCAAAGGGGTTTATACACCGTATAAAAGAAAGTTGTGTATAAAACAAAATATGCCTCAATGAATGGAGATTGAGACGAAGTCCCTTACAAAGACCATTTTTTTTAAAAAATAGACCTATTATGTGTATTCACTATAAGTACACAAAAAGGAAGTACAAATACAAGATAGAACATAATAATATCATGATATAATTTGAAAGTAGGAGATTAACCCAAAGAACGAAAATTGGGTTAAGAAGTTCCCTTACCTCGAGTCCGACTTGACTCGATCGTTCTTTAACGTCCTGAATAATAAACTTGATTTAATTTCTACTTGCTTAAGAACATTTTTCAAGTTCACTATTCCTTTTATATCACTTATTAACATGTTATGAATACTATGTAATTATTTAAGTTAACAATGGTCATTTTGTCGATCATTGGTACTTGAGTCAAAAATAAACTCTTTATAATTACAAGTTGTTCATGGGGTAAAATATCCATTACATCCAGAATTATATTCATTATTTAGATATCATATATGTTATATATATCCAGTATATACATGCATTTACAATATTACATAACATTTAGAGGTAAGAAATGAAATGCACCGTTCATGGAGACGGTAAGCCGTACGTACGTATGAACACTACTTTCATTTATATTTTGTATTTTATGGAATGGAATCATAATGATATAAAAATATATTATAATTACAGTATAATATAGTATATAATATCATTAATTACATCCTTTATACTTCCCACATATGGCATTAACAAATCAAATCACTTTGAGGGGGCGGTAGTCCGCACTTCCTAAAATGAAGATATCGCATATACGCATAATGGAAGCCATAAAGGTATGCCATAAATGAAAAATAAAGAAGCTTAAGGAAAACATAAAAATATTATATATTAAATATAAATATAGTGACATCTTAATGACCACATTTGAAGGTATTAGAAGAATATTTAACAATCATCAATTCGTGAGGCAGAAATTAGCCATCCACGGAAATAGTATGCTCTTTAACCATTAGATGAAGGTGTGTGTAAGTGTAGCTCTAATAATTCTTATAACAACATCCTAGAATATTTAACATAATGGTGTTGTTACAAAAGAAATGAATAAAAAGAGTTTAGGGGGTTGGAGAAGCAAAATAAAACAAAAGAACACAAGTGAAGACATTACCTTTAAATCAGGTAACTCCTTTTGGTTTGAACCAAAAGGGTTTCTTGAAGAGCTTCCTGACTAAGGTAAGGCTTCTAGGATGAGTATAGGGATGTGGAGAGACAAAATGAGAAGATCTTGGCCGAGCCCAAGGCTTTATAGGTGTGGGTAAGGAGGTAGAGGTGGGGGTCTTTTATAAGAGGAGAGGAGGGGCACCCTTGGAAAGTTATAAAAGGTTACTTTATTATAAAACGCGTTTCGGATTTTTAAAGGTCCCACATTGATTTATTTCGAGGATAAGGTGATAAGAGTTCAAAATATACTCATCAAATAGGTCTTTTACAAGTTTAAATCTTAGATTTTACATTATCTTTTCATTTTATTTAAATCATTCATTAATGAGGTAATCGATGCATCATCATGATGTCATAAATAATTTAATTTATTTAATATCCAAAAATTATAAAAAAATAATATGATGTAGGAAATATTTTTATATTTAAAATTATTATTTATTGTCCAAAATATCATTTATTTTGACAAAATTAAAAATGTTTTACTCAGGTGATACATTCTTTGTTATATTTAACTTTCTTTAAAAATAAGAAGATAAAAAGTCATTACCACACAAAAGTGATTCCATGGGGTCCATAAGTTTGTAAAAAGGTATCCCATGGTCGTCCATGACACAAAAATTAGTATTAGGACACATGTTGGTGTCATTTTTTATTATTATGATATAATTTTATTATCCTTAACTACCCGATTACTAATTAATCAAGATAATTAACGATAATTACCATCGTTACTATTCACAAAGTCAAAAAACAAGAGTGTTGATTACATAATTTGGACCTTATGAATACAAATATGTAATTAATTTTACAAAATTACAAACACATATATTGAAATAATTAATTTAAAAATAATTCCCGTTGTCAAAACAAATAGCTGTTTTTTTTGAAACAATATCTATGAAAAGTTTGGAATTAGTTTATGCCCAATTATAAAGTGAAATTAATTATAATGACCAATATTGTATTAAATGGTAAAAATATATTATATTTACACTTTAAAACAAATTAAAAAGATAATATAACCACATAATTAAATTATATGAAAAAGCAGTTCTGATGTAAAATGCAGTATTTTTCACTATTCATTAAAAAATGAACATTGTCAGAAAAATACCAAAAAATTATCCAATGTAAATTTAAATGTACCAATAATAAATAATATGTTTATTTTGAAAAATAGGGATTATAAAATTGTCAAAATGTTGATTTAAAAATGGTTTTCCATCAAAAGGCAGTAAAACAATCTTTTAAAAATATTAGTGTATTACATGCTTAAGATTGGATTTATTCTCATTTTAAGCCTCTAAAACACTATCTAATTCATAAATAGACATAGATAAGAATATCTATTATTAATTAATTACTTGGGATGTTACACAGACTGTCCCAAGATCAAGTAAAAAAAAGAAATATGAGGACAAAGATAGAAAGTATAAAAAGGCAATGAAAGAAACATGGAGTGCTTATAAGGACAATTCAAGTAACTCAGAATATACACATGATGAACATGATAATGAAGCTAATATGTGTTTTATGAAAAACACATATGAGGTAACACTAGAATCTCTTGTACACAATTCCTATTATTCTGGAGATGAGAGTGAATCTGAAAATATGTCTAATGAAGAAATGTTTGAAAACTGTAATATGATTGAAGAGACATGCAATGAATTAAAAGATAAATACAAGTCTTTGAAGAAACATCATGCTATATCCTCAACTATTAAAACTGAAATTAGTGTATAAAGGGAGAAAAATGCTCAATTACTCAAAGAAAACAATGAACTAAAGCTATATAACGAGCAATTGAAAAAGGATATTGAAAGGTTTACTAATGGTAAATATACCTTGGTACAAATTCTAGGGAAAAAATTGCTCTTAAATATACTACTGGAATTGGATATCAACCTGGTAAAATAAATTTTGGAAGAACTAATTTTGTTTTTAAGTCTAGGACATATAGATTTACTCCTAGTTCTGGAAAACATTCAGCTAGTTCAAGTTATGATACACTCTCTATTGTTTCAAGATTTTTTGGACCAAATAGAGTTTATTATTCAAATACTTTACATAATGCTTATAGAAAACATATGAGGCATATATGGGTTCCTAAAGCACAAATCACTAATATTACTGGACCCAAAAAAGTATGAGTACCAAAATCTATTTTTATCTGACTATTTTGTTAGAAAGCTACTTAAAGAGATCCTGTAAAATCTTATGGTACTTAGATAGTGGGTGTTCAAGACACATAAAATGAAACTATTAATGCTTCAAGAATTTAATAAATATTGATGGTGGACATGTCACCTTTGATGACAATGCCAAAGGAAAGATTATTGGACTTGGCCAAATCGGTAAATCAAACTCAGTTTTTATTTCCAAATTACTTTTTTTTGATGGATTAAAATATAATCTGCTTAGTATTTCACAACTATGTGATGATGGATTTCATGTTAAATTTGAAGATTATTCTTGTGATATTATCAATTATAAAAATGAATTAGTTTTTTCTGTATTAAGAAATGAAAATGTTTACTCTATTAACATAGATTCTTTAGTCTCTAAAAATGCTTCGTGTTTAAGTGTATTTCACAAAGAATCTTGGATTTGGCATAGAAGACTAGGACACTATAATATTCAATCCCTTAGAAAGTTAACCAGAAAAAGGTTAGTCAATGACCTACCCAAACTTGAGTTTCCAAATGATAATGTGTGTAATCCTTGTCAAAAGGTAAAGCAACACAAAATTTCCTTCAAACCAAAGAAAGAAGTGTCAACTTATCAACCTCTTTAATTGGTTCACATGGATTTTTTTGAACCGTCTAGAGTTTCTAGTTTAAATAGAAAGCACTATGTTTATATTCTTGTAGATGAATTTTCAAGATATACTTGGAATTTATTTTTGGATCACAAAAGTGAAGCCTTATCTCATTTTACCAAATATTTGAAAACTATAGAAAAACTTCATGGACTTAGAATTAAATCCTTAAGAAGTGATCATGGACATGAGTTTTAAAATCAAGAGTTTGAATCATTTTGTTCACAAAATGGATATAGTCATAATTTCTCTTCCCCTAGAACACCTCCACAGAATGGAGTTGTGGAAAGAAGAAATAGAACCATGAAAGATATTGCTAGAACCATGCTTAGTGAATATGAATTACCTGTTTATTTTTGGGCTGAAGCTGTAAATACAACATGCTATATTATCAATAGAGTGTTGATTAGACCTATTCTTAAAATAACTCTATATGAGTTGGGGAACAATAGAAAACCCAGAGTAAGATACTTCAAAGTTTCTGGTTGCAAAGTCTATATCCTTAATACTAAGTACAATCTTGACAAATTTGAATCCAAGAGTGATGAAGGAATATTTTTAGGATATTCGATCTCTAGTAAAGCCTATATAGTGTTTAATAAAATAACTAAATGTGTGGAAGAATCTATCTATGTCAAATTTGATGAAACAGATCCACATGAGCCTAAAACAACTCTAGAGAACCTGAAGGATGATGTATAAAATTTGGAAATTAATTCAAAATCCTCTAACCATCCTGTGAAGGAATCTGTGAAAAATTCAAGTTCTAGAAATTCTTTAGATTCAAGTCACAATGAACCTGAACCTATTGAAGAACCTGAAATCACTAGTCCTTATTTTTCTAGAACTGTTATAAATATTAAGAACCATCCTTTAGATTCTGTTGTAGGAGCCTTAGATAAAGGAACTCAAACTAGAGCTTCTCTTAGAAATCAGGTTGAACATCAAGTCTTCTTGTCACAACTTGAACCTAAAAACATTAATGATGCTATCAATAATGAATTTTGGGTGATGGCTATACAAGTAAAGCCTAATCAATTAGAATGAAACAAAGTTTAGAAACTTTTTGATAGACTGAAAGACACATTTACCATAGACACTAAATGGGTGTTTAGAAATAAGGTAGATGAAGCTGGTAATATAGTTAGAAACAAAGCTAGATTGGTTGCACAAGGCTATAGTCAAGAAGATGGAATTGAATATGAAGAGACCTTTTCACCAGTAGATTGACTTGAAGCCATCAGAATTTTGCTTGCTTATGTTGCACATCTGAATTTAAAACTATATCAAATAGATGTTAAAAGTGCATTCCTAAATGAGAATATATCTGAGGATGAATTTGTTGAGAAACCCTAGGTTTTACAAATCCTCATTTTCGAAATCATATTTTTAAATTATCAAAAGATTTATATGGTTTAAAACAAGCTCCAAGAGCATGGTATGATAGATTAAGTACTTTTCTTATTTCCAAAGGTTTTACAAAAGGAATAGCTGATCCTACCCTTTTTATAAAACTAATTTCCAATGATGTTTTAGTAGTTTAAATCTATGTAGATGACATTATCTTTGTATCGTAAAAAAATTCTTTATGTATTGAATTTTTTAAAATGATGAATAAATAATTTGAAATGAGTTTAATGGGTGAACTAAAATTCTTTCTTGGATTTCAAATCTTTCATAATAATGATGGTATTATTTTAAATCAAATCAAATATACTAGAGATCTTCTAAAATATTTTGGTTTGGACAACACTAATAGTAGTGACACTCCAATGATTACTAATTGTAAGTTGGATCTTGATGAAGATGGAAAATCTGTTGATCAAACCACTTATAGAGGAATTATTGGAAGTCAGCTCTACCTAACTGCTATCCAAACTAACATTATGTTTAGTGTATGTATGTGTGCTCATTTTCAAGAAAACCCCAAGGAATATCATTTAAATGCTATTAAATGAATTTTTAAATACCTCAAGCATACACCCAATCGAGGACTGTTCTATCTAATAGGACAATCATTTGAGTTAGTGAGTTATTCTAATGCTAACTTCAGTGGTTGTAAGTTAGATAAAAAAACACCTCTAGAATATGTCACTTTTTAGGCAAGTCACTAGTATCATGGTATAGTAAGAAACAAAAATCTGTTGCATTATCTACTGTTGAAGTTGAATACATAGCTACTGGTAGTTTTTTTTCACAAATTTTGTTGATGAAACACACATGAATAGATTATGGATATCAATTCAAACATGAACCTATAAATTATGACAATACAAGTGCTATTAACATCTCAAAAAATATCATTTCACACTCTAGGACAAAACATATTGATGTAAGACATAAATTTTTGAGAGATCATTATCAAAAAGGTGACATCACTTTGGAATTCATTGGAACTGAATATCATCTTGCTGATATATTCACCAAACCATTAAATTATGAAAGAATAGATTACAACATACATGAATTGGGAATGATAAATCTTAAGTAGTAAGTATATTGTTTCACAGTTTACGATTTCACAAGTCACTATCTAACAGTTCTATAATTTTACTGTCTTAAAAATTTTTGTTTCACATTTACGGTCTCACTGTTACTATCTGGCACTTACTATCTCAAATAATACAGTCACATAGTTTACAAATAACAAAGTTACAGTCTCACCGTGAAATCCAGTTACGGTCTCACCATGAAATCCAATTATGGTCTCACCATGAAAGTTGATTATGATATCACCATAAATATGCTTTATTGTTTTATTTATACATTATAACCCATATCATGGTAATTAATTATTTTACCCTTTTAATTTCCCGCGTTTTTGGTCCCACGATGCTTGATATCCCTAAATGATAAAATAAAAGAAGTTTAAATCCTTTATTCACTCGAGCTCTCTTCTCTCAAACCGTAACCCCTATCTCAACCCTTTGGTTTTCTCTCTCTCTCTAGAACCTTCGTTGAATGCCCAGGATGAAATTCACATCATTGTCAACTCCTAAGAAGCACAGTTCAAATAAGAAGTTGAAAATAACACCAAAGTTAGCACCTGAAGGTCCTCTGAATCTAAATATAGTAGATAGAATAGTGGTACCAGAAAAAGAGATATTCCCTAATTGGATTATGTCAAGTAAGTATTTGGTATTGAAAGTACTTAGAGAGAAAGTATGGATGGATTGGTTCACAAAGGAGTATTGGCCTATTTACCCAAAATTAGTTGCACAGTTTTATCAGTACGTTCAATTCTCTTTTGATTCAAAATATGGCTATATTGTGCGAAGACAGATTAATGGCTAGAGTTAAACATTTTTTTCAAGGTTATGGGTTGCATGCCTTAGGATACCTCATGAGGGTATTTGTGGGGACTACCGGAGAGGTCCTCCACCTCCAAGTGAGTTCTTTGTTTTGGAATAAGCGTTGGGAAGCTTAACTGGGAATGAAACAAAGTGAAGAGCCATAACTACTGAGCTAAATGGTGAAACCAAACTTCTGTTTAAATTTGTTCAGAATCTGATTATCCCTAGAAAAGGTGATTTTTCTACACTCAAGTATCAGGATGTATTTTTGATACATCTCATGAAAAATGGACATAAGATCAACCTATGAAAATATGTTATACTCCATAAATTTGAGTTGATCAAAACAACCTCCAAGTCAGCCTCCCTATTTTATTAAAGGATTTTCTCAACTATGCTTCATGTAAAAGGGTTTTTTGGACCAGATGAAGAATCTATTAAGGATTATGAGTTTTGTCTTTCAAAAGTTACAGTAAAGAGAATGAAAATCAGTTGGAATCCATGGAGAAAATCATGGGTAGAAGATAATGATAGGGTTTATGAAAATTTAAATATGGTGGAAGTCTCTTCAAGACCTAAAGATATTTCTGATCCTGGTTGGAACTAGATGAAATTGTTGAGTATTCTGATTAGGAGGAAGAAGAAGAGTGTAACACCCTGAGATTTTATGAGAAATATTATTTTTAATTTCTTTGATGTCTTGTGTTGTATGCTACACCAAGATTATCTTGCGCTATACGTAACACCATATTAGCTTGTGGTATACGCAACACAATTCTTGGCTTGCGTTACATGCAAGAGCAACCTTCCTCAATAGCTTGCGTTGTACGCAATACTGAGTTTCACTAAACAATGATATGTTATTAAAATATTATATAAACTAACCGTTATGAATAGTAATACCCAATTTTTAAAATTTTTAAAATTTTATCTTTTAAAATGGACTTGATTTTTGGATTCGTAATATTGAAATTAGCTTAGGGTGAATTTTTGGTATTTTTCTGAAAACTTTCAATTTTTGATAAATAGTGAAAAACACTGAGTTATAGTTTAAAACCAAATTTTTATTTAAATAATTATTTATTTTATTTAAATTTATTTTAGGTCAGAATAGATACATAATACCTATATAAGTTCAATTTAATTAATTAGAGTCATTTTATAATAATTTTAGGTATATAAAAATTTTATTGAACTTTTTACCGTCTTTTACCCACCCCCTAGGAGAATTTGAAAATTTATATAAAAATTAATTTTACCGCTTCTATGAGTGGAATTTCAAAACTCTGAGAGACACGGTTGATATCAGTAAGTAAAATGTGGTTCAATAAGATAAAAATAATTTTTTGTGAATAATAATTTTTTACTTTTATTTACCATGGTTAAAAGTAAATAGGGTAATTAAGGATAAAAATGATATTATTATTACCCTAACACATGTCCTATTTACATTGGATAAGTGTAATTCGACCAAAAACAACCTTAGGAATAAAATATGACCAGTTAGGTCTACTTGTATTAGATTAGGACTTTAATTACTATTTAATTCAAAGAAGAGTTAAAAGAGTTAAAATCAAAGTTTAATAAGAAAAACATTTTTAATATAGGGTTATATATAAGATAAATTTGACTATAAATATTAATTATAAAGATAAAAATATTTCCTAAATAATGGTATTTTATTTATAATTCGTAGACATTAAATAATTTAATTTATTTATGACACAATGATGATGCAATAATTACCTTATTAACGAAATATTAAATTAATTGATATTATAAATACCCAAATAAATGTAATTTGAGACTTTTTATAAATTAAAATAATTTTTTGGGTTAATATAATATATTAGGGTTGGTTATATGAATTTTTTTCGAAGTAATAATGCTTTTATAAATTTATAAAAAACAAAATATTAAATAGTGTCAAAATTGACATAAAAGAGTTTTTTAAAAAAATATTAAATTATTAATTGATATTATATTTCTAAAAATATAAGGTTCATCCAAAAGGCTTATATAATGATATTTGTATAATTAATTAAGCACTTGGGGTTATATTGAATGTATATAGTAAGTTTATTAACCATATAATATAAAAATACAAAGAGACATGGTAAAAGTCAAACTACTTAACTAAGAGTTAAATATAAACGATAAGGATAATATAGTGACCCAAACCTGTCTAAAACCTATTGGTTGAGATTATTTCAACCCATACCCACTCTATATTCTAAATAAATCAATTTAGAGACATTATAAATCGAATATGACTGTATTATAAAATAATATTTTAAGTTTTTCCTAAGGTACCCCTCACCTCTCTTATAAAAGGACACTCCCCCTTCTCTCTAATTCACACCTCCAAATCCATTTGGCTCTGCCAAACCCTTCCCAAATAACCTATAAACTATCCTCCCTTTATCCTAGAGTCCTTACTTTAGTCAGAAATCCAACCTAATGAGCCCTTTTGATCAAATCAAAAGGAATAACCCGAAGAAGAGGTAAATATCTCACCACCTATTTCAAGTTCCTTTCTTCTTCCACTTCCTCCTTCTTTGTTGTTTCCATTATAAAATAATAAATCCAGTATCTTATATATAATTTTATGTTATTATAAAAATGGTACAACCATATTAGTTATTTTATCCATCCTATGAATGAAAAATTCACCACACATGCGTACATACAGCTTACCGTCTCCACGTCGTGGTGTAGTTTGTTATTCAAACATTTAATAATTTGGATGGGTATAATAATGAGTATAAATGATATAAATAATAAATTTAACATTATTATGATTCTTTATATATGATATAACATCTAATTATATACTATTTTAATATCAAAAGAATGATATTGTCGATCATGCGTACGTACGGACTACCTTCTCCACGAACACGATGAGATTCATTCTCCATGTTAACCATTAAAGAGTGATTATAAATTATATATAATAAATAATCATGAAATATATGACATAATAATGATACTATATTTATGTACATATATGTTTCATTTACTTAATTCCATTCAATTCAATAGGTAAATGAAAACAACGTTCATGCGTACGTACGACCTACCGTCTCCATGAACGGTGTATTCCATTTCCATTTATCGATCTATCATATATATTTATATTCTGAATATATATTTTATCTAAATCATGTTTTACATTCTGGAATTAAGTAAATCAGGATATAATTAATAATATCAAGAACAAAACGTCCAAACACGTACGATAAATGGAATGATTTTACCCAAAACGCTGATTTAACATGGAATTGATAAAAGAATAGGTAATATAAAGCAATAAGTGAATCATATATGATATCATAAATATTATTATGGTTCTTTTACAAGTTAATAATATGTTTAAACCCACTATACATGTGTTTCGGACATGTACGGAAGAAATTGGACCTAAGGTAAGAGATAATTATTCCAATCTCGTTCTTATCCGAGATTGTTTATTAATAAGTATTTACTGGGGTTATGTTTATAATCCATGTCCATGTTTTCTCAAAATGTTTTCATAAAATGCTTACTATTCTTCTATGTGCATTTAAATTCATTTTTACCCTTTTATGACTTTTACCATAAGGTATGGAAGGAATCTTTCTTTTTTTTACCATACAAGGTACTTTTTGACTTTTCCGGAAAAAGTACGAGGAGAATGTTTTTTTAATTTATACGGAATGAATGAATTTTTACGGATTCATAACACCTTATTTTCATGAATCTTCCTCTAAAAGTTTTCATGATTATTTTCAACAAAAATATTTTTCTTTTAAAATTGCATGACATTTTGTGAAAAGAAAATTATTTTGAAGAAGAAAAGATGTTTTCCTCAAGAATTATTTTCAAGTGTTTTGTCAAAACTATTTCCCATCTAAGATGACATTATTTAGTATGATTATGTTTCAAGTATAATGCCTCTATTATTTACAAGGTTTGATTCTTCTTATGATGAAATGATATCCATTTGTTTTATATGGATTATTTTATAATGGGATGATGTTTATGAAACCCATTTTATTCTTTGGGTTATGATGAATAAATTATGTTTATTTTGTGGCACATATAAGAATGATTTCATTATGAGATGGGTGGGACCTATATCTCCCTCCAATGCATTGGGTAAAGATTTATATCTCATGAGATAGACATGGCTAGAATGGAAAAGTAAAATCTAGTTCAATAATACAGGGCTGGAACGACAAGTAAACCTGGTTCAGTAATGGACTTTGTCCACTATGATGGTATTGGAAGCAATGCCTTGGATACTATGGAAATCATAACACGTGATTAATGGTTTTCCACAATTACATGTTTTATTCCCATGATATATTATCATGATTAATGTTCCTTTATGATCTTTGACTTATGTACTACCAAGATTTATGTCATTGCTCAAGATTTTGATGTTTTACGTTCAAATGTTTATGGATTGTTTTTAAGTTCTTCATGTTTACCCTTAATGAGAATTTGATATCACCCTTTTTATGTTTTATTTTCCCCAGGATATAAAGAAAGGTTTTAGGTAAGAAAACCAAAGGGGATGATCTTTATGGGAGATGTTGAAGATCTTTCACCATGATTAGAAGATTATGTTCTGAGTTTCCAAAGACACTAAAATAATACGGTCTTTGGGCGTCTATTTTTTTAATGTATTAAGTATTATAAAAAAGTAATTTAATGTCCATGTACATCAAGTGTGGGTCTCTACAAAGAGGCTATTTTACCTACAAGAGAAATTGTTTTGGATGGGAAAGACAATGAACCTATTCTCCAAGACTTAACTGAGAAGGAAATACCTATTCCTGAATAAGTTGCTAATTTTGAAGAATAATCTGCTGCTGAATAAGAATCTGTTGCTAAGGTAAATGAAAAAGATTTTGTAGAAGATCATATAGAAGAAGATATTTCTGTTGTGCAAGAATATTTTATTGAGGAACACCCAGAGGAAAAACATACAGGTGAGGATATTAGGGGTGAAATCTTGGAAATATATACAGGATCTAAATATCTCAGTCCTGAAAAAGATTTACCTTTTGAGGGGGAGAAACACCCAAATTTGGAACCTGTTGAAGTCCCTAATCCCATTGAGCCAAGATCAGTGGATTCATGGTACAAATTCCCTAGTTATTTTGATGTGACTAATTCCCAGGAAGTCTTAGTTAAAGGAATAGATATATCTACTATGTTTCAATTGAAACTGGAATCTGCTCTTAATGTTATCTCTTCCAAATATCATGATCTTGTCTCAGCCCCTATTCCCGATCTTTCACAATAACCTTCAAACTTGGTGAGTATGGATGATTTGAAAGCTTTTGAAGCTACCATATTGGCTGGATTTGAAAAAATCATGAATAAACAACTGGATCCTGTAACCAATTTGAGTGAGAGAGATGCTACCTTATTGTTTGAAAAGATCATATGGAAGATTCAAACCAAGATGCTTCATGAGATTCAAAAAGTCAGAGTTGAGAAAAAATAGTTAAGTGATGAAGTAAATAATCTTAGCGGTATGGTTGAAGAAATGTAGAGAGTGATGAACTTAAGATTAGAACCTATTTCTCATCCTATAGAGGATATTTTTAGTCAGATTCCACAGGAAGTAGCCTCCCTAATTCAACCTAATATAACCTCCTTGGATGACAAGGTAGCTGAAAGAAACAAGAATATTTTTCAATAAATATGTGAAATTGTTATTGGTCTTAACATGTTGACTGATGAGTATAATGGATGTATTAAGAAAGATCTAAATCAACTGAAGTCGCTTACTTTGGCTGTTACTGCTTCTTGTACTTCTAGACAATCATCTCAACCCTCTTTAGATAATGATCTGCTCAGAATAGTTGTCATAGAAGAAATTCAGGCTGTGCTCAGTGATTTTGACAAAGAATCTCTATCTGAAGTTGTCAAGAACAGTGATAGAGTTCTTGATTTGGTGAGAATTAATTCCAAAATAGAAAATTATGCTCAATAATAGATTACTAAGAAGGTGGACTTCTACTTCAATAGGATCTTCTCAAAGCATAACTTGACAAGCCACTTCAAGTACCTTGTAGATAATATGAGAATCCCTCATGTCACTCAATATTTAAAAACTCAAGTTCAAAATCTCAAAGATTTCACTCCTTTGTTGGATAGGTTTATGGATAACAAGGATGCCTTTGAGAATTCCATACGGTATGGTGGTGAGATCATTGCTAACTTTATCAAGATTTTGAGGCCTTATCTTCATGTCCAGAGTACTGCCATTATCTCTCATGTAGTTGTACCCCTGAGATCTAGTTTTCCTACCTTCTCATACTTTTCCATTACCTCTACATCTATTTCTATCTCTCAGGATCTGAGTTAGATCATACTGGTTATCCTTGATTAATAGTTGGATCGGTCTTCCACTACACCTACCTTGTCCCCTTCTGTTTTTGAAGGACTCCCTTTACCTTATATTTCAACTGGTTCACTTCCTTCTTCAACTTCTACCTCTGCTCCTATGGCTTCCTCTTATGATGCTATTTCCAAGGGAAAAGAGAAGACAAGCCAGTGCTGAAGAAAAGTGACTACTATCTTTTGATAGGGATCATTTCAATATTCTGGTTACTTACTGTTTGTAATGAAACCTTTTATCCATCTAATGCATTGTTAAATTTTATTGTCTATTTCTTATTTACTCTTTTTGATAATCCCAAAAGAGGGATAGATATGTATTCTATATGAAAACTAATAAATAGACACATTACCTAAGAATAGATATCTCACTCACATGATTTGTGATCATAAAAAATGGGGAGATTGTTGGACTCCTCATGTGTTAATCATGTTTTAATGATCACAAATCCTATACATTTTGTAAATCTTGTTAATATTGTTTAATATATCTAAAATCATATGTACAATTGATTAGTCTCTTTATTCCTTTAATAATTATTGTAAACTATTTTGTTTATAATGAAATTATCTTATGAATGATTAGGTTTAATTCATTCTATGAATATCACTATTTAAATATGTGTATAGATATTTGGCTAAGTCTGAGAAGCCCTGAGCTTGCCAATGGTTATGTTTTTTTAGAAAAGGACCCAAACACCGTGACCCAGACACCGTGACCCAGACACCGTGACCCAAACACTGTGACCAGACATCATGACCACACACCATGACCATACAGACACCGTGACTAGACACTGTGATCAAACACCAAATATGTGATACCAGTTCCTAATCTATATACAACTGTTCCATCATATCTGTCTCATCACTCAAAGGAAAACAAGGATACACCATTTCAAGGAGACACTATTTCATGAATACACTATTTCTAGATATACTGTGACACCATTTCTTAATCTATTTTGTCATTTTCTAATTTAATATCTAATGGTCATATTTGAAGCTTTTAAATGCACTGATATAATTAATGTATCTTTGTATACATGTCACCTAACGATAATAGGTACGAGGTGCAAAATACAGGCATCTTGTCAGCTCCAACACATGCATTCTAAGAATAAAAAGAACAGTGTGTCTAGAAGAAAAGTGTGAAAATAGTGAAAATGAAGAAACAAGTGTGTGAGAAATAACTATGAAGAATGAGAATTATTGAAATAAGAACTGACACATGAAACCCAAAACTGATGAAGAACACACATGAAGAATACTCTAATCCTAGATTCGAGAACATTTTCATACTATCAACTCCACAAAAAACACAAGCTAGATCTAGCTGACTTGCGATACTCTATTCTTTGTATGAGGACTTGATTTCTACATCTTCTTTATTCTAGAAGTCTAGAGTTTCATAGACTAACACTCAGAGAACTTCTAACATTACCTCATAATTTTTTCTCTATTGTGTATTATTTTTATCTTTCAAGCAGTGTGTATGTGTCTTTATAAAATCATGCACTGTATCCTACATTAAACTGAAGGATACAAGATATCCTTTCTCATACATCTTTTTACACTTGTGTATTCCCACGGATAAGTGTGGAATAGGTCCCTGTGTGACCTGGTATTTCTTACCCACGAAGAACTGTGGAAGAGTTCGTGTGACCTAGACAGTCCTGTGTATTGTTGTTAACCCCGATCTAGGGTGTGGATCATGTTTATTTATATAAACTTCTTAGTGTTAGGTGATCACCAAGTGGAGTTGATTATCTCTTGGCTTGATACTGAACCACTTGTTTTATATCCGCTGTGCTGTTTAATTTAGTTTTATCTGTTTTACTGTATAATTCAGAAATCACTAAATTTATTTTGATAGTTAATATTGGAAAGAAGTTATAATTTTTTTCCTTATTATAATCGATTCAAAAGTAATGTTAATAACTAATATTAAGATTACTAAGAATTAATCAATATTCTGAGAAGTTATTTAGACATTTAAACATTTATAACTGAATTAATTTGATTAACTGGGTTGTATTTAAATTTATTGGGGAAACTTTTTAAGAACACTTTTCTAAACAGAAATTTTTATAGATACTCAATTCACCCCCCTCTTGAGTACTCTACTATGAACAACAATATTCTTTGTAGCTTTTGACTCCTTGAATATAGCTTGAAATGAAGATTGGTTCATGTTTTTAAAAATTATGGTAGAAAAGAGTGTAATGAACTATTTTTTTTCTAACTGTAGGAAAGTATCTATGTGTTCATTATGCTCCACTTTCTCATAGTCATGTGTAGGTAAGATGCAACCTGTAAGCTCTCAACAAGTGTCTCTCTTCTGGTTCTTTTGATATGATTTCAGCTCACTTCTAGTATGATTATATGTATCTCTATATCACTTGTATATTCTTTGTGTATCCACATGAGGAAGTCTTATTCTTCATTTAATAGTAGCATTCATGAGTATCTATTTGAGGAATAATCATTCAGATCTCTTTCTACTCATACTGATCTATTGGAATAAATTTTAATGCAAATATAAAATAGTTTAATACCAATTTTTAAAATAACTCTAAGAATTAAATTTGAAAATATAGCTGTTAGAAATATTTAATTCAAAATAATTATAAATAGTAATGGTGAGTCTTCTAGAATAGAGATACAACTCTGGTGGTGAGTCATCCTAATGGTGACTTGGGTTGGCGATGAATCATGCGAACGGTGACTCATACTAGTGGTAGACCATTCCAAAACTTTGTAAAATTTCCATTCTAAAGGAAGGTAGTCTAAAAGAGAGTCATCCTTTGGTGGTAGGTCAACTCCATAATTATCCAATTTTTCATCCTAGTGGAAACTCATTGTTGAAAATAGGTTTTTTATATACTTTTTTCAATTTCCATGGGTAATCTCCGATGGTAGGTGTTTTCAACACTTTACCAAATTTCTAAACCTCAATGGTGAGTCATATCTGGTAGTAACTATTTTTTATACTTAACCATATTTTTACCCTGATAGTGAGTCGTCCCCAATGGAAAGTCATTATTAGAGGTAACTCAAAATAAACAGTGAATCATGCCTGACGGTTGGTCTTTCCCATACTTGGTTAAAATTTCACCAATCATCCTTATGTCATAAAATGAAATCATAACACATAAAACTCATTAATATCATAATAAACATGATTTTATGATCATTAAAATAAGTAGTTTAAAAAAATATCCCCCCTTTGATGATAAAAAATTATAGAATTTTATACAATACATAGAATAAACTATGGTTATAAAATAGATTTTTTTAACATGTAAAATTTTCATCAAAGAGAAGAATGGTATCAAAGAAAAGAAATATCCTTTGAAGAAGGAATCAAATGATAGTATGACTATATAAGAAGAAATAAATTCTACAGATCCATTCTTCACCTTTTGGGATTATCAAAAAGATAAAATAAAACAGAAAATTCAAGGAAATAGAATATGAATAATAAGAGAAATCTCATTAAGAAAGTCAATTTAAGCACAACCAAAAAGACTTAAAAAAAAGTGATACAAAAATTCCTATAAAATACTAAAATTACAATATCAACACGTTTTAGTATGGCTAGAAGGATCAAAATAATCCTTTCCCTTCCATTTTCCAGAACTAGAAGGTTCAATAGTTGAGGACGAAGTAACGACATGTATGGATGTAAGAATGGAAAGAAGGGAAGGAGATTATTTGATGATAATTGGTCTGAGATGTTGCACTGATTATTTGGGAGAGAGGATGAAAGGTTGAAAATGAACTAGTAAGGGAGAATTGGGGTCTCTGGTGACACCAGGTCTGAAGAAATCTAGATCATAAGACGTAGGTGTTAGATGGGTAGTAATAGGAATGGAATTCTGAGCCACCACAATAGTTCTAGAAACATGTAGAAACAATTTCATCAAATTTATGAAATCCATAATTATGTTTCCTACCATTTACATAGCATTGAATAAACCATTTTTCTCCTCCATAAAAAGTTTAAGCACTGGGGTCATCACCTCCAACTGATTCACTTGTTCTTTAAAGGCTTGATTGACCAGAGGCATTCTTAGGTTCTCAGCAAGAAACTCGAAATGAGAATTCAACTAATACTTAGTGTAAATTCGAGAAATATAATACTTAATATCCTTTTTTATTTCTTCTATATCAGATTTCATGTCCTTTATGTACTCTCTAACCATTATATGGACATGATCACTATTATGACTGATCTTATTCAAACTTTCTTGTGGCATGTCATGTACATCACCTAAGACAACATAAAGATCTTATCTAATAATAGATCCAATAAAATCAATATCAATAGGAGGTAGAGAATTATATATATAAGGTGATGAAGGAATACTATCAATACTCTCAAGTAAAGTATCCAGACTCGCATCAAAGGCAGTTTGTATCTCCTCCAATATAGATTTCACAGACTTCAGATCACTGAAAAGTCTTCTATTTTCAATATTCACTTCCTGAATGTGATGCATCATTTTTGGTTGGATATGATGTATCAACAAATAAAAAAAATTCCTTTCATACTTTTTACTCAAATTAGTGACATGAGGTGCCTAATTCTTCAAAATAAAACCAAAATCAGAAATCATCATATCTCTAAAAGATTCTAAGTCACCTATGGTGACAAAATCAATTGGACCTAAATGAATAATAAGAGAAATAAAGGATGTAAAGGCAATAGTAGGTTCAAGAATATTAGATGAAAACATATGAAATTAACCTATAACATCAGTCTAATGTACTAAATATCCTTTATGATCCATATCACCTTGAAAAATAGGCCTCTCATCATCTAAATTTGAGTAGTCCTGACCAAGTCTGACATACCCTAGGTACTTACTGCATTAATCAAGAACTGGTTCCATCAAATTGATAGAAGACACAACATAGGTCTTAATAACTAAAGATTCAATCAATGTAGACTCAAAAAAAGTATGTATAACACCCAACCTCTCATCAGATATATGCACAACCACCGTCTGCTCAACAAAAGTAGGCTCAACTTCCATCTGCTCACTGAATGTCTATTCAACAATATTCTATCTTGTAACCATATGTACATCATTTGTAGGAACATAATGATCTCCATAAATAGTATAATCAATAGTATGAATCTCCATACTTGGATATTTATCCTCTAAAATAATGCTTTCTTCTCATTAGTAGTATCTCTTTCTATACCTTAACCTAAGCTATGTCTTTCTTCAAATCTAGAAATTCTTGATAAACCTGGGGAAGAAAGTAGTTCCTGATGTATCTCAACATCATCAGCCCTGACATAGCTATCAAGAACATCATGGTCAGATCCTCCATTATTTTCATCATCATATTCATCTCCATTTCCATTTCCAACTTCCTCATCTTCTTCTCCTTCTTATTCTTCATCATATCCATATTCCTATTTTTCATCATTTCCATATTCTTATTATTATTCCTGAAAACCATTTTCTTTAGAAGACCCAATGTTTCTTTTATAATACTCTTCATAAAAAAATTTAGTTTCTTTTTATTCACTACCTTTTTTAAAGAGATATCCTCTTATAGGAAGATACCTAGGTGGACTTGGAGCACCATAGGTAAAAATTGGGGGGCCTTGATGAAAATTTGGGTTACTTCCTTCCTCCACTGGATATTCCTATTCCTCATTACCAATAGAAGCAACCTCTTCTTCCTCATTTGAGTATTCAACTACTTAATTTGGTTCCAAACTAGGATCCACAAGGTTCTTAGTTCTAGTTGGATGGTCAACTAGATTAAAGTCTTCATAATGTATTTTACCATCATCAAGACACTATTACTTACATGGGTTCTAGATAATATTAATTCTTTTACAAATAAATTTTTTAATACAAAAACCTCCACACTTTTCAACTGATTATTCTTATTCATTAAAAAAAACTTTGGCTTCTAGCATCACTAAAATAAACTTGGGGTAGATTAGATAATTTTATCTAGAGTATGAGTTTCACATCTCCATAATTTGTACCATTAGGTATCTTAAAATATTGATCTTTTCTCCTCCTTTCATAAGAAAAAACAGATAAACATCCTGATACCTCATTGTAAAAAAATTACCCTTCCTCAGGCATATCATTTACTGGATAAACTTAAAGAGAAATCGACATTCACCATAAATTTCAACAGCAATAGGACTTCTCCCTATCTCATCTTTAGTTAATTCAGACAAATCATCCTTATAAAAAAAATTTCACCATTATCTGGAATATTTAATTGATATTATTTTAAAACTCCTTCACAAGTAACTCTCAAACAACTATCCCACTAACTTGAGGAGAAGACAACTTTGAGGCCATTTATTTTGGTTCTTACCTAGTCTTCATTTCCCTCAAAACTAAAAACAACAAAATGGAAGATATAGTGCACTAAATTAGGATAGAAAGGTCTTTAGTTATTAGAGAACCATTCCACCCATACTTTGTCTTACAAAAATCAGAGCACTAAAGACTTACTATACATAAACTGTTTAGAATGGACTTATTTTCTAGGCACCAAAACTCTCTTCGCAAGCTTTGGATTCACATGCTCAATAAAAGTGAAATGATTTGACTCTCCTTTTTTATTCTTTAAAGGTCACAAATAGTATGAATAAGATTCAATAGATCTATTGACTCTAACCATGGAGATAATCTTATAAGGTTTTGGAGAAGTTAAAGGAAGTCTCATGGTTGGGAGAGAAAAAGGTCACGACAGGGGTTGAGAGAAAGGCGTGAGGGAGTGAAGTTGTTGAAACTAGAAAAATGTATGGTTTATATAACTTATGAATTTAAGGGATTTGTAAATAGTGAATCTAAATAATAATTGGATCTAAAAAAAATTAAATAAATAACTCATATAAATAAATTAGAAATGGCAGCTTAAAAATTTACTGTGAAATTGACAAAGGCATGAGGCTTCCAACAGTGGGTAAAAATCCAATGGTGGGTAAAACACAAATGATGGGTATAAATACAATTATGGGTCACAATAAATTTATACTTTTCCAAAATTTATCATGCCTAATTCATGTTTAATGTAATTCATTCTCTCAAAATTTAAAGGATTAGTGAAAATATCAGCAAGATGATGTTCTGTACCAATGTATTCAAGAGTTATATCACCCATTTGAAAATAGTCTCTCAAAAAGTGATGTCTTACATCAATTTGTTTTGTTCTATAGTGAGATATAAGGTTATTAGAAATGTTTATATCACTTTTGTTTTCAAAATTTGTAAGAACATGTCATAAATGATATCCATAGTCTAGTAATGTGTGTTTCATCCAAACCATTTGTGAACACAAACTACCTGTAATTATGTATTCAACTTCAGCAGTAGACAATGTAACAAAATTTTGTTTCTTACTAAACTAAGAAACTAGAGAATGTCCCAAATGATGAGATATTATAGAGGTTCTTTTTATATATAACTTACAACCACCAAAATAAGAATCTAAATAACTAACTAAATCAAATGATTATCCTCTAGGGTAAAACAATCCTAAAGTTGTAGTATATTTGAGGTATTTATAAATTATATTTATAGAAACTAAGTGTGACTCTTTTGGGTTTTCATGAAAATGATAACACATACACACACTAAACAAGATATTAGTTCGGCTAATAGTTAAATAGAGAAGAATTACAATCATACCTCTATAATTAGTTTGGTCCACTAATTTCCCAGCTTCATCAAGATCCAATTACAGGTGGTACTCATAGGTGTATCACTACTCTTAAAACAATTCAAACCAAAATGTTTTAAAAGGTCTTTATTATATTTACTTTGTTTGAAGATAATTTATTCTTTATTTTTAAAAATAGTAAACCAAGAAAGAATTTTAGTTCACCCATTAAAGTCAATTCAAATTAATTTTTCATCATTTTTTAAAATTTGGTACATAAAGAATTTTTAGAAGATCCAAAAATAATATCATCGACATAGATTTGAAAAAATAAAAAGTCTTTTGAAATTCTTTTTATAAATAGGGAATGATCAGCTATACTTTTTTTAAATATTTTTGAAATAAGAAAAGAACTTATCCTATCATAAAAAGATCTATGTTCCTATTTTAAAACATATAAATGTTTTGTTAACTTAAAAAAGGATTTGGAAAATGAGGATTTTTGAAATCTAGGGGGTTGTTCAAAAAAAATATCATGAACTATATACCAATTTAAGAATGAAATTTTGACATCCATTTGATATAGTTTTAAATATAGATGTGATGAATAGGCTAGTAGTATTGTAATAGATTCAAGTATAGTTATAGGTGAAAATTTACTTTCATAGTCTATACCCTCTTCAAGATTATACCCTTATGTAACTAGTCTATCCTTATTCCTTACGATTATCTGATATTCATCAAACTAGTTTCTAAACCATTTAGTGCATATAATCAAGGTGTATTTGGGTCCATTAACAAGTTCTAAAAATTTATTTCTTTCAAATTGATTAATTTATTATTTCATATCAATTACCCATAATTCATCGTTAATTGCATCATTGAAATTCTTAGGTTCAAGTTGTGAAAATAATTCTTGATGTTTATTCTAGTTTCTTATAGAAGCTCTAGTTTGTGTACCTCTATCTAATTATCCAACAATATAATCTAAAAAAATGATATTTAAGAGTCCTAATAGCTCTAGAAAAAGAAGGGTTGGTCACCTCAGGCTCATCTATAAGTTTAGGTCCTATAAATTCCTTAGAACTATATGATTTTCTGCTTTCTTTACAGTATAATTATGAGGTTTGGAATTTATATTCAAAGTGGATAAATCACCATAAAGGATATATAGAGAAGTATTAGGTTCATATGGATCTGTATCATCAAACTTGATATGAAAAAAAATTCTTCCATAGTGTTGGTTATTTTGTTAAAAACTTTATAGGGTTTACTAGAAGTTGAATAACCAAGAAAAGTTCCTTTATCGCTTTTGGAGGAAAAACTTTCAAGATTATCCTTAGTGTTAAAAATAAAGACTTTGAAATAAAAACTCTAAAGTAATTAACCTTATGTTTTTATTATTTAAAAGTTTATAAGGGTTCTTCTCCAAGACAGTTATATTCAAAACTCTATTAATTATATAGTAGGATTTATTCATACCCTATTTCTAAAAGAAGACAGGAAAGTCATATTTATTAAGCATATCCTGTGCTATCTCATGTAGTTTTATATTTAACTTTTCTATAACTCCATTATACCAAGGGGTCCTAGGAGTAGATAAGTCATGGTTATAGACATTTTTTGAGAAAAAGGATTTAAATTCTTGATTTTCAAACTCACGACCATGGTCACTTCTTATGGTCTTAATTCTAAATCCTCTAAAATTTTATACAGATTTAGCATACTTGGTAAAACATGAACAAGATTCACTTTTGTGAGATAAAAATAATACTCAAGTATACCTAGAAAATTAATATATAAGTATATATACATAGTGCTTCCCATTTAAACTAGAAACTTTTGGATGATCCAAACAAGTCCATATGAACCAACTCAAGAGGTTCAGAAGTTGAAAATTATTTCTTTAATTTAAAATAAATCTTATGTTATTTCCCTTTTCGATAAGGGTTACAGAATTTGTCATTTATGAATTCATGTTTGGGCATATCCATGACTAACCCTTTTCTAGTAAGATTTATAAGTGAGTGAATGTTACAGTGGCCTAGTCTCCTAAACCAATGTCGAAATTATCTATGAAAGGAACTCAAGCATGATTCTTTTTGAGAAATTATAGAATCAAGATTAACAGCATACACATTCTCATTTCTCAATGAAGTAAATACTAAAGAATTTTTAGAATTAAAAAATTTCAAGTATTGTTTTCAATGTTTTCATTAAAACCATCACCACATAATTGTGAGATACTAAGAAAATTATATTTCAAACTATCAACAAAAAGTAATTTAGAAATTAAAAATGAGTTAGTGTTACTGATTTTACAAAGCCAATGATATTTCCTTTAGAATTTTCACCAAAGGTGACATGACCAACATCAACCTTTTTGAGGTTCTTGAAGCTTGAGTAGTCTCCTATCATATGTTTGGAATAACCTCTATCCATGTACTCTATATTTCTATAGGATCTATTAAAAATTGTTTCTTACAAAATAAAGTTTATACCAGAAATGATTTTGCTACCCATATTTTATTGGGTCCAGATATGTTAGTTATTAAGGCCTTAGAAAACCCACATTTTTTAATGAGTTTCCCATAAGAAGACTGTAATTTTTTTGAAATAAATCTTTATTATGTCCACTTGAATAAAAAATAACATTATAATTTCTATAATTAAACGTACAAAAAAAGTTACTCTTAACAACTCTTCTATGTCTAGGTTGATGACATAGACCAGAAATGTAATTATGAGTAATTTTTTATAACATTTGAGTTAGAGTTTCTATTAAATTTGTAAATATTTCAAGATCTTTCTTTAGTTTCTAATTTGAAAATTTTTGTTTATTATTTTATTTTAATAATTTATCGTTATTTTATTTCTCTATAGTGAGATCTAATTTAATATTAATAGATAAAAGATGTTGTTTCTTCATAATTTTTTATCTTTCTTTAATCTCATTAAAGGTATCCTCAAGCATGTTGTAATATCCAAAAAAAATCTCTAGACATAGCATCATCATTTTCATTTTCAGAGTGATTATAATTAAGTATAAAAGATACAATAGGTTCCTCAGATATGTTTGTCATAAAGCACATGTTATATGCTTTTCTTCATGAGTATAATTTGAGTAATTGGAGATTTCCTCAGAGGCAATTCATGTGACTTTCATGGATTTGTTATATTTTCTATATTTGTCCTCATACTTCTTCTTTTATTTTAACTTAGGAAATTAAGCCTTAAAAATGTAATTTTTTCTTAAATTCATAACAGGTAATATCATTTGAGTTTTTATCTATTTTTTAGTCCCTTTTCTAATTTACTCTATTGTTATACTTTCCTTTGTAACATGGATTCCTGAAGAATTTATTCTTCTTGTAGAACTTCTTAAACCTTCTGGCCAAATGGTCAATTTCTTCATCACTATCATCTAGAAATTATTCATCACTGGAGCTTTAAGTAGATACCTTTTCTTTTTGTTTCTATTTTTATGCAGTAATATTGAAATCATTATATTTTCTCTTAAGTTCATCATACTGTTCATGATTGACCTTAAGCTCCTATTCATACCTCATAAACTCCCCAAGAAATTCTTTGATAGGTAGTTTACTAATGTTGTAGGATTCCCTTATAGACACAGATTACCCTCTCCATCTCTCTGGAAGACATCTCAATAGTCTCATGATTTGGTCTTTATCTGACACTGAATTCCCCAAGGATGTCATTATATTGACTATTTCATTAAACTTGAGATACATATCAAAAATAAAATCATCAGGTTTCATTTTTAATGAACCATATTTAATTGTATAAGTATTCAATATCATTTCTTTAACACTCTTAGTTCCTTTATGTTAAATATAAAAAGTATCCCAAATTTCACAGGCATTTTTACTAGCATGTATTCTATTGAATTACTCATCTCTTAAGGCATAATAACGAGAAATCGTAGCTTTGTAATTATTATTATAAGTAAGTTGGTATCATTATCCCAGTCTTTTCTAATATTCTTAGGTAACTCATATTTATCCTCTATAGTAGACCATATTTCAAAACTCATACTCTCTATATAAATTTTCATCTTTATTTTCCATTGATCATAGTTATTTCCACTAAATAAGGGATGTATGTTGGTAATAGAACCTACTTTTCTATTATCCATTTAAATAAATAAGTTGAAAATATTTTGAAAATACTTTAATACCAAATGTTGGTCAGAGTGAGTATATCCAGAGGGTGGGGGGAATTGAGTACCGAATAAAAATTATGTCTAAAATAGCTTTAAATAAAATCCACCAATTTAATTAAAACAACCCAATTAATAAAAATAGAATATCTATATAAGTTCTGATCTTTTAAATTATTTCTCAAAGATTTATTAAGTCTTATTTAAAACCATTATGAAAAATACTTTGAATTTTGAAATCAATTTACTTAATCAAAACCTTATATAAAAACTAATTAAGACTAACTATCAAAGTATTGGTTTTGTTTATAATTTAAAAAAAAGTTTAGTTTAAATCTTAGAAACAAAACAAAACAAAACAAACAAAATAATAAATATAATAGGTTTATCCTCAAGAAGATATTTAGTTATCTACACTTGGAAATCACTTTTTGCCAAGAAGATTATATAAAATAATCTTTGATCCACCATCTGGATTAGGTATACAAAAAAAAGATGTCCAGGCAACATAGAGACCTCTTCCATAATAATATTGGGAAAACTGATACACAAACCACATAAGGGCCTCTTCTACAACATGTCAGAAAACAAGTGTAAAAAGAGTTTGATACGACATCTAGTATATTCTAGTTATGGATCATGAGTCATTATGGGTTAAGTAAATAGGGTAAACCAAACTTCTCACAATGTAAAGAAAAATTGATAGAAAGAGAAAATAAAAATATGTATAATTTTTTTTTTCTCCATCTGATATTATCTATAGATTGTGACTCCTTGAATGTAGCTTGAAATGAAGCTTGAGTCATGTATTTGAAAATTTTGGTAGAATAGAGTGTTGTGAATTATTTTTGTTCTGACTATAGAAAATGACCTGTGTGTTTTTTATGCTCCACTTTTTCTCACAGTCATGTGTAAGAAAGATGAATCATGTAATCTCTTAGAAAGTGGATCTCATCTGGTTATTGTGATATGATTTTAGATCACTTATTATATGAATATATGTCCCTCTCTATCACTTGTATATTATCTATGTATCTTCATGAGAGAGTATTATTCTTCATTTAATATTAGCATGCATGAGTATCTATTTGAGGAATAATCATCTAGATCTTCTACTCCTTATATTGATCAACTAACACAAATTTTAATGAAACTCTATAATAGTTTAATAACTATTATTAACATAAAAATCAACATTAAATTTGATAATATAGATATTAGTCATATTTAATTCAAAATAATTAGAAATAGTGATGGCGATTCATCCAAATGGTGACTTGGGCCAACGATGAGTCATGCCAATGGTGACTCATCTCAGCAGTAGGTCATTCCAACACTTTGTAAAATTTCTATTCGGATGAAAGGTAGTATGATGGTGATTCATCCTATAGCAGTAGGTCATCTTCATGCTTAGCCAATTTTTCAACCTGGACGTGACTCATTACTGATGGTATATCTTTCCATACTTTGTCAAATTTCCACGGGTCATCTACAACGGTAAGTGTTTTCAACACTTATCCAAATTTATAAAACTCAATAGATATTTATATCTGGTGGTGATTGTTTCCTATACTTAACCATATTTTCACCATGATGGTGAGTCATCCCCAATAGTGAGTCATTACTGGTGGTGACTCAACCTCAACGATGAGTCATGCCCGACAATGGGTCTTTCTCATATTTGGTCAAAATTCCACCAATCTAATTTATGTCATAAAATTCCATAAAAACACATAAAACTCATTAATATAATAATAAACATGATTTGGTGATCATTAAAACAAGGTGGTGTCGACAGTTATAACTAGGAATAAGGAATCGACTATGGTGAAACATTTTCACTCATTTCCCGATTAGAATCCATTAGAATCTTTTTACCATTCACCTATTACGTTATTTTTAAACTCTTTTAAATGGATGTTAAAATATCCCTTTTAAATGGTTTTATTAATGGATATGTTTTTGTGGAACAACAACTTGTTTTGGAAAACCTTGTGATTATAAATCATATATTTTAATAAACTAAAGATATTTATGGTTTAAAAGAACCCCTAGGGTTGGTATAAATGTTCATCTAATTTTATTTTATTAATTGGGTTTAAAATGAGAAAATTTTATTCAACAATTTTTCTAAAACACACACAAGTTATTTATTACTCATTCAAATTTATATTGATGATTTGATTTTTAGCTCAACAAATAAAATCCTTTATTGAATATTTTATATAAATGAAAAATTAATTTGAAATGTGCTTTATGTGTGAACTCAAAATTTTTCTTACTTTTCAAATTTCTCAAAAATAATGATTGTATTTTTATAAACCAAGGAAAGTACACCAATGAACTCTTAAAATTATTCATCATGAATCACACTAATGAAATTAGTACATATATGATTATAAATTGTAAGCTAATGTTGGATGAAGCTGGTCAAAAACAAACTTTATAGAATCATGATTGGTAGTCTATTTTAACTTATTGTAACCCAACCCGATATCATGTTCAATTTTTGTATTTGTTATCATTTTCAAGAAAATAAAAATGAATCTCATCTTAAATAAGTTAAAAGGTTTTTTCATGATTTAAAAGGAACTAAATTTTTTTGGTATGTTTTATCATGAATGAATTACTTTTTAATTAACTAGATTTTACAATTATGATATTAGAGAATTCCAACTAGATAGGAAAAGTACAACTGGGGATTTCCACCCACTTAGAAAATATATCCTCTCATGGATTATTAATAAGAAAAACTTTCTTTCTCTTTTTATAGCTGAAGTTTAATGCATAGCCTCTAGGAGTTGTTGCACCCAAATAATATAAATAAAACACACTCTCTTAGACTTTAGGCTTACATATGACCATATCTCTTTAAGAAGTGATAAAAAAGTGGTATTAATGTTTCTAAAACCCCTATCTGGAACTCTCGTACCAAAAAAATTGACCTTAGGAAAAAATTATTAAGAGATCACTTAAAAAAGGTGACATCTTATTGGAATTTTTTAGAATATAATATCAAATTAATGATATTTTTAATAAAACTCTTGTATTTGACTATATAAGTTTTTTTAAATTCGAGTTAGGAATGATCCACTTGTGATAATTTCTATTTGACCTTGGGGAATATTTTAAAAATTTATTTATCTTATATTTCATTTTCTTCTAAAATATTTAAAATATTTATTTATTTTTCCATTATTTATTTTCTCACTTGGTTATGATCCATTCATATCACTTGTCCTATAATTTGAGGTGGAGCCTTATATATTTATTTTTAATTTTTTCTTTAATATAGACCTTTTGTTTTCAAATTTATTTTTAAATAAAAAAACGTGTTCTCTTATTTCCAAATTTCTAAGTAATATTTTCTAAAACAATTACTTTTTATAATATTAATACTAGTTTTTAAAGTAAATTTATTTTCAAAAATTATATGATAAATTATGTATATGCTCTACTTATTTTTAAAAAATGTTTATTTTTATCTATATTAAAATAAGACTAATAGTGAGTAAAAATTCCATATATACCTATCTCATTAATAATGTTTTTTGTGTTGCCTTTGAAAAAAATGAAAATCGTGGGGCACTTTTGAAGTAATTTTTTCACATTCAAAGGAACTCTTTCAGGATTGTTAATTAAAGGAATATTTCAATGAAGGTAATCCACTCTTTGAGGGAAAAAGTATTTTAGAAAGTTATGTACCAATTTTATATTCTTTTTTTCTCTTTTTTCTATGATTTTCCATTTATTCTATTCTTGTATTTATATATCTTCTCTTTTATCTTTTATTAATTTATTTCCATTTTCTTTATATTTTCTAAACCTGTTTCATTTCTATCTTAAAATTTCTTTTAAAATTTACTCTCTCTCTATATCCATCCTATTTAGTGGGAGTTTAGAAGCTAAGAAATGTTTTCAAACTTTTTTGTTATTTTTACTTATTTTATTCTTAAAACCTCTTTTATGTTCTCTTAAAATCTATTTTTGATCTCTATTTGCAATTTTAAAAGTATCTTTTTCAGAAATATATCTTGATTTTTTCTTCAAATATTTCATTTCTTACTTTTACTTCTATCACCTTGTTTTTTTGATAATAACAAAGGGGAGGGTTTTCATTGAATTTATTAGACTTAAAAGGAAGAAATATTTATTTTCTTTGAACTTAAAATGAGGGGAATTTATTGAATTTTTTTGTTTTGTGTTATTTATTAATTATTTAACAAAGTGGGAGTTATTTAAATTAGAGATAAATGTTTTAAATTTGTTTATGGAATGTTTTTTACTTCTTGAGCATATTAAATATCTTGTTAGAATATATTATTTCAATATCTTATTAGAATATATTGACTGAATATCTTGTTTGGATATCATGTTTGAATATATTATATTGATATCTATTTTTAACTCTTTATTTTTTCTTGACATATCTTTTTATTTTAAGTGTTTATAATTATAAAAAGTGGTATATTATTTTTACTATCTCTCTTTCATGGTGTTTTCATGATAAAAAACACTCATATGTGTATCTAAACTTTTAATTTGAGTGAATTTCAGTTATATTATTTTGAATTTAAGTCATTTCACTGATGGTCTTAATGGAGGTCATAAATTTAATTCAAAGGCATCATGTTGAGATTGTTAAAGGCTTGTAAATATATTATTTTGTGTTTTGAGAATATGTAATGAAGTTTAAAGATCATTAAAATGAATTATAAGGAATAAAGGGTGGAAACTATTGATATTTGAGGCTTATAATCTGCAACAAATAGCTTGTTTAGGGTGCCATCCAGCCAGTGCCATAGGAATAGAAGCTCCCAGCTCTAGAAATCCCATTAGCCAATCGATGACCAATACAGAATCTCCTTGGTCATCTAAAAGGACATTTACTAACTACTATCCAATATTGTCTAGTCATTGAGATATTTCCCAATCCATAAAGTTCCAGGTGACCCATCAGCCTACTGATGAGGTGCACTAGGAGCTGATGGAATCTAGATAGCTCTTTTGAGGGAGCATTTATTATTGGAAAAATATGTTTATTTCAGTATTATTCATCTTCAATTACCCTGAGAGAATTATAGAATTTTATTATCCCTACTAGAACCTATAAATAGGTCTCCTTAGTGGATTGGAGGATCTACACTAGTTACCAATAACTATTCAATATCACATTCAATCCTTGATCAAGTTTGGCACTCTAAAGACTAAGTTATATCGATTTCTATCTAAACTCAAATAGCCAATATTCAATTATACATCAATATAAAAGGCTTGTTTCTTTTAAAATCTCTCAATATCTCATTGAAAACTATACCCATACTTTTAAGATATTAGGGAGTGACATTGTTATAGGTTTGTGCTAATAAAACCTTCTTCTTCTCATTGCGTTATACAATGGGTCCTCACTAATAAAAAACTGAGGGACAGATTCCTTGGTTACCAATGAAGCTCAATAGGGTACTCAAAAACAATAATTATGAGGGAAGATATTCTTAATAACTTCCAAGATCAAGGGAGTAATAACATAAACCTCTCAACTTGAGGGGAGGATATGTTGGGTCTCACACCAATCTATTTACGAACTCCTCTATCAAACCATGTTTTATCTCAATTTTATTTTATGCATTATATCATTAAATCTAGATAAAAATATTTTCATAAATTCAATACATAATTTTTCTAGTGTGATTACTCACTTTATTAATATTGAAATTTACTTTCTAATATTTATTTAATTGCTCAATATATCACTTTATTGGGTTAATTTCTTTATCACTTTATCATTTCAAAATTTTTTAATTTTGAATTTACCTTTTCAAGTTACTTTTAAATTTTAAAATGGAAATTCATCCCCCCAAATTACATATTACTCTGACCCACCCAGGTCAGTCCTCTCACCCAACCTGTTCCATTTTTCTCAAGATACAACCACCTAGGAAACCACATCTAAAAGGGGAAGGAACACAATCCCCTAATTCAATTTAATGGAACCAATGAATCCAAAGTATCACAAGGTTCACTCAAGGATTACAAGTGATAACCCACACTCATTAATCTCATTCCTTAATAAGGAATTCCCAAGGGTAGCAATTACAAGGCCCTCTATGACCTAATCATGACAAGATTCTCTGGTGGATGCACCACTGCTAAGATGTGACAAAGGATCCTATGTAAGGGCCACTAATTCTCTAATGGTCCATAAACACCCCTTAGAGTGTTTTTCTAAAGATAATAGAGAAATATCTATATCAAGGTATTTTCCTTCAGCAAACAATATATCTAACTAATTATTAAGATCCCTAGTGGCATGGGAACTTTAATAAGTCCAAGGAATTCAATTTTAAAATCATATTGTTTATTACATTTTCAATTATAAAATTACTTAATTAAAATATTAAAGCATCATCAGTAGAGATACCACACATCAAATGTACCATAAATAAATTCATAAATACCAGAGAGAAAGTATGTGGACCACCTACCTATTTATGAAGCTAATCCATCAAAATTTCCAAGCCTAGCAGCTGCTACCCAAGGTCCTATAAGCTCAAAGAAGCTGGTGCCAAGGTCCAAACTCTTATTTTAGTAAAATATATCCCAAAAAATATATTAAAACACATAATATTAATTAAAAATTTAGTTTCAAATAGATATAATTCCTATTAACTCACTAAGTGTCCAACGACCACTGATTCTTCAAGTAATGAGGTGCCAACCATCCCTAGAACACCCCTAAAACTAGATTGTTCCAAATAACTAACATGAAACAACATTTAAATCATTAAATTGATTTAATTTTAATGAAATACCATAAAAAAATTCATGGTGTGATGTAAATTCATTGAATCAATGAGAAGCAGTAGGCAAATGTCATTATGGGACATCCTCTACAATGGCTGAGTGAAAACCCCGTGAGAATCGAATGATTTTACCATACTCCAATGAAATATTTATATTATCCATAAAATATAGAATAATTAAAATGAAAACAAAAGGTATAGGAGATCAATAGAGGCCATTGGAGTTGAAGATATACCACAAAATTCCATAAAACCAATAAAAATCCACCCACAATGAGAGTGGATCAAAAGGAAAGAGGGGTGGTGAGTATTTGGATGGTTTCATATGACAAAATAAGAAGGAAAGAAGGGGGATTACACCCATAAGGTCCACTGGCTAGCCGGTACAGGACCACTGACTAGCTGGTGGCTACGGGCTGTTGGCTACCAATAGCCGAGCCACCCTAGGCCACCTCCAATGCTTCCATGGGCCCTCATGACACCCAATGGACTTCATTCCATTTAAAATTACACATATTTAATAGGTCCCCACATTTATAATCTCATTTTAAATTCCAATTCAATATTCAAACTTTCAACAAGATAAAAATTCAAATTTCTGTTTGAAGTTTTACACCCATATTGACACAGGGTTTTACAAACTCTCCACTATAACACCTATCATCCCCAAGATGTATTGGTGGTCATAAAAAAAATTCATCCCAACCCATATAGGTCATGAATTCACCATTAAAAACTAGATTCCATCTATGAATTCTCAATGAACCTCCAAAATTCATCTTAATCCAAGGAACTTAATCCATTAATTATTGAGGAAATTCTCATAACTATTCTAAAAAAACTGAGATAGTTCTTATTTGAGTCTATCTATATTAAGTTACTACCATTTCATTATCTTCACATTAACCATTAGGTATATATTTCTCCCCACCATACGACTCTACTCAAAATGGTTAATTCTGATTCATGGTGCTCCCCACCATAAGAACCACCTACCGATATTTGATAATGACATTCTAAAAATGTTCCCAATGTAGTTTCTATCATATCACACCCCAGTATACATAAAAACCTTAGTCAAGTCTAATATTGCTCATTATTCCCAAATTCTAGAATGAATCGATTGAGTCTCCTTGACCATATACAAGGGCCTCAATTACATTTTATTTCCTCAAAAAGCCCCGACCAATCCTTGAAGCACACCTTTCATACCCAATATAATGTAGCTGATGCAGTTTCCAATGCACCACATACAACCACATGTGAAAATTATAATCAATACACCTTTGGTTGACACTTCCCAAAACCCCCATATTTAGTTGATGGTGTGATATATATCTACCCGATCATGATGCAATAAATCCCATAAACATCTTATGATCATCCCAAATACAAAAAATAAAGTATATACCCAAATCTTAGTGTAATTAAATGGTTAAATCCTCAACCAACTAAAACCATCATCATGTTGTACTGTGAGCGTTGACACACCACCAATCTAAAATACCCCTGGGTTACCTAAATTTTATCCTGAATCTGATGATAATGCTCAAACTCCATCCAATGTCAAATCTAAAATCATATTTGGTATTCACCAAAGAATCCTCATTAAATCAAATTTACATGCACACTAACATTCAATGTCATGACGACTGTCCACTAACCGATCTCACATCTTCATGAACCTTATGACATGAGGGTCATACATCTTTGACCGATGTGACACTCCCCACTACAGAAGTGTACTTATCAACACTTCACTAAATCAAACTCTTGATCATCTTATCCCACAGCTCATCCACCATAAAATAGAATAAATTGCGTGTCCAAGCTTGCTCAGCACCAAGCACTATAAAGAAATAATAATTTACTACCCATTCTCAGATCATGGGTATATCATCATTTATAATATTCTGAAAACCCATCAACAATGAGGATCACACCCTTAAAATAATCTACGGTCTCAATATCATTAGGTTTTATTATAATCAAACGTGTGTCACTCATCCAAATCTTTGCTCAATGCATCCCATCAAAATGCATTGGCCCTTATCTCACACACAACCACCAATGATTTTAATTTCAACCACTCACACACATAAATAGAGTTCATTACCTCAGTCTGATAGAAAACCAAGGGTCTCATGCTCTCTTGTGAATAATTAAAAAAATATAACTCATGACTCTATGATTCTCTCACCATCAAAATTAGGCTTTCCATACTCCATGGCATGCCAAACTCATCAAGTTCAAGTAATCCTTGATGGTCCATCCAAAAGTCTTAACAACTCACATATTTCAAGGATTACAACCCAAAACCATTGCAATTACCCTACCACATTTCTATTATATCCAATTTTAATCACTTTATGCACCTCCTCTTCAAAATTTGTTACTCCACTAGTGCCATAATTAATCATATGACCGCCACCCACCAGGGTTATACTAAAACCAAAAGCATCACCAACTCTTGAACCATGATTCTAAAGCATATTTGGGGTTCAACAAGGTTAGATAATCAACTGGTCCTACCTTTGAAAACAAGATTCAATACTAAAATCACAAGCACTGAAAGTTATTTCCTCAGAAAAAAGTACAAGGCATGCGATGTTCCATTTCCTCAAAATCCTATAAGGGTTTTCACATTCATAGGCTAACCTCTCTCATGGATTTCCATCATAAAATATTAGGATCCAAATAACTAAAAACCCTAAGTTGTGCTTCATGGGTCCATAGGATCTCTCACTTAGTTCATAAATCACATGTCATAACACACGAGCAACGTCCTATGTTACCATCTCATATATCATGAAATATAATGTTCCCAAAACCACTCTAGGGTCTCATATACATAATCACATTGAGAATTGTATCTCAAAAATCACTTCACACTCCAAGGAACCCACCCTCTATGAGCATATATACTAGAATATTACTCACTGGAAGATCAAGTATCATATAACGGTACATATATACATAGAAACATCATCTTAGATTATCAGTGTTAAGTAAACATGATTGTGTAGTTTGGTTAAGTATAGTCCCATTCTAATCTATATGGGGAAATATGATATAGGTTGTTACTAACACATTAAATAATTGAACTTATAAAATAGTAACCCATAAGGGGTTTAACACTGAGGAATAAAATGACTATGTAGACCTACTTGGATCATCATAAAGACATCAAGTTCTTGTGTCAGCCTACTAGGGTCATGGAACCTCCATGGACATGTGACTACATCACCATCCTCACTCTCAAGCATATATCCTTAGTTCCGTATGACCTTTCATCAGAAAAAATATATACATGTCAGTCTAGATGAGAATAATTAAACTAATAAATGACATGGAAAAATACCATATGAGTTTTTGTTGAGACTTTAAACAGCAGGACCTCTATCATTAGTGATAAAAATCACACACGGGTAGACATAGACATCATGCAAATCCTAATTTCATATTCATGATGTATGAGATGCCTCTTAGATTTATATATGATATTAAACTTCATAATAAATCATAAACCCCAAAACCCCATGTGCATAAGATGATGTGAAATCATATAATTATATCATCACATACCAAGAACCTCAATCCCATCCCTAATAACATATATTTCCCATTGGAAATGGTGTTCATGCATTAGTTTGAGGCACATCAAAAGTTCTGGCACATTCATATGCCGAATTTTTTCCATATCCCAAATATAAAGACAAATAATAATAAAAAATTGATACTACTTTGTAATGTACCTATCCATATCATTATGAATAGTAACCAGAATAGTGGTGTTGTATAACCACAGGCACGTCTCCTCATATGCCAGTGATAGTCGACTAGTAATGAGTGTCTATGGTGATATTATGAGGATACTATACCACTTATATCAGAGTATTCATAATGATTAAGTAACCAAATATCATACATAATAAATGACCATCAGAGAATATAGATAATAAATTAAGGAAAATATGTGATAAAAAACAAAATACTGACGTAAAAACATACAAGATAGACTGCCCATTGGGCCAACCACATCTACAAATGAAGGAAAAATAAAATACATGAAAGGATCCACTACATCACTAAACCATAAATCATCTCATGATCTATATACTCACCCAAGATATCCTACTCGATCAAAACCCCAAGCATCATACCAACCTGAACTTGAAATAAGTGAGATCTATTCGGGTACCCAAGTGCAATGGCCGACTGAGCAGGGTGTGAGTACATAACTCAACAGGGCACTACCAACATGATTTTATACATATCCATTAAATTAAATGACATATTCATGAAAAATTATTTGATAAGATAAATAAATAAACTATATAAACATTAATATAAAAACACCATCAATCCTTAGTACCACATCCATGATCAACCATATCTGATTCAACCAATTCCAGGGGTGTCTCTAAGTACATCATGAAATCGTGATAACCAATATAATGACTCAAGGGTCTGATCAACCCTGGTATACAATGATAATGAACTGAGGGTTAAAATCACCCTAGTATACATGAAAATCCATGCCTCAATAGATATAAGGATCCCAAAAGAATGTAATCCACATGCTCCACCAAGATATCACATGAAAAGTGTTGTCCTCTATTCGTCAAATTGTATGATCAACCATGGATTGGAAGATAGAAATCCAAGAGACCCCACCATAATTTCCCTACCTGGTTAACATGTAATTCTCTTCCAACCAATACCAATATAATTTCCCATCTCCAAATCCATGGAATTCCCACATGTATCATCAACTTGACCCTTCGATCATATCCAAGGCATCCAAAAGTGTCTTGAACACTCCTATATCAATTCATGACCACCTATAGGGTGTTTATCAAACGTATTAAAGATAATTTAATAAAAATAATATCAAATTATAACACTAGGATCATAATACAAAACCTATGAAATACATCTAGGATTCTATATAATACCATTATCATGCTCTATGACCCACAAATTTGGTTCAGGGTCTAGGGTGACACAACATATCTTAATCCCCAAAGTTTATATAGGCCATTTCACTCACCCAACCAATTTCATTTCCCCCAAGGTCTAACCTCTTAGGAAACCACATATAAAAAGTGAGAGAACACTTTCTCCTAATTTGGTTTAATGATCCCAATGATTATTGAAGTGCATTGTGTTGCATTTGTTGTCAATGAGGCATGAAGTTGTCTTGGAATGAATGGAAGTCAAGGAATGTCAAGATGTGAATGACAGAGGTTGTGATGGTGTTGGTGATGAAGAGAGAATGGCCATAGTACTAAGATGCATGTCACTTAGGAGATTCACTAAGTGACATAGGAGATGTGGTTGAAACATTCTCTAGTGAAATCTGACGATTGTTGAGCTGTTCTTTAAGTTCAAAGAACTTGTATCAACTTGATACAAAGTCACAACAATGTTTGAAGACCATGCATTTTATTGACAATGCATGAGGAGAAGCAAGAGATCCATCCACAACTTCTAAGTGGATGACGTGGATTAAAGAAGTCCATGTGCTAACTTTTAGTGCATGTGAATCAGAAGAAGATCCAATTGATCTCTGATTAGATCAATGAAGAATGTTGAAGAACATGTGTGATTTATGAGATTCAGTTGAAGAAGTCCCTCCTAAGTATTGAACACATATGGAAGAGGAGATGAAGAAGATTAAGAAGAAACCTTTTGAATTCCATATACTAAGTGAAGATTATATGTTGAGGAGGATTAAGGAATTCTTAAGAAGTAGAGAAGGGAAGAAATGGAGAAGAAGAATGAAAGGGCTTGATATGGCATTTTATATGGAGGAAAACTTGTTTTTATACAAAGTCTAGGTTCTGTCCTTTGCCAAAAAATGTGCCACCAAGGAGGCCAGCCGAGGGATCACCCAAGGCACATGTGGGACTCAAGGTCACCACGCCCATGGGGAACCCTCAAGGCCAGGGCAGCAACCTTGAGGCAGGGGGCGCACCCAAGGACACCGCATAGGTGCCTGGGGCACGCCCGGAGGAGCACAGAGGGGCCGTGTATAAGCCCCGAGGGCACGCGGTGGTGAAGCCCGCGCACCCGTGTGTGCATAGTGGGCGCTAGGAGCGCGCCCGCAGAGGCGAGAGTGGGCGCAGAGCGCGCCCGCAGGGAGAACACGGTGCGGGGCGGCACCGTGGAGGGAGGAGATTCAATTGCCGGGTTGAGGCAGCTCCAGGGTGATAAACCGCGACAATTCCTTTCGCCGTTTCGATGTGGGACGCGCATTTTTCACCGGGATTGAATCTGAGCCGCTCGATTGATCGCGCGGACGATCTAAGCCGCACATCTGATCCCGCGCGAGATCTTCAGATCCAGGCCGCCCGATGTATCTCAAACGCCTGATCCGACGGCCGAGAGCTCGTCTCCTTCCTCGAGCTCGAGCCGAGGACATCCTGAAGCCACCCGCAGCCTCCTTCGAACCAGAGGCCTCCCGAAGATGGTTTTTGAGTTCCCGGACACCATTTTCGAAACCGAAGGCTCCATTGAGCTCGTCTGGACCTACCGAACATGATCATGCAATAAAATATGCATGCACACGATGGATAAAGAATTCGGACTTCAGCCGAGGCAAACAGAGTTGCCGAGGCCATGAGGTGTTTGTGATTTGCATGGATTGGAATTAAAGAGGCCGTGCATGCGTTCTAAGTCGCATGCACGTGGAGGAAATTAAGGAAAGAACCCGCGGTGGAAACTGAGGAGAAAAACAAGATTTCACCGAATCTTGAAAACCCGAAAACTTCGGGAATTTGAGTTATTATCACGCGGATGATGCGAGGCAGCCTCTGCCTATAAAAATGAGGCCGAGCCCTCTGTGCTGCTTGCTAATCCTTTCTTGAAAATCAGAAGACCCGTGAGTGCCTCTGCCTCGCGAAGAAAGAAGCCACCGCGCAAAACATTGCGCGGCTGTTGTCCCGAAGCCACCCGAGGCTTTGAAGTGTTCCCTGCGCGCCTACTCCCTTGCGCAACAGGAAGAACCCGAGGCCGCATCCTTGTGCGCCCGAGGTTGCATCCCTCTCTGCCCGCGGACTTGCGTGGCAGGAGGTTTTTGCGCGGCCGCTTGTGCTCTTGCACCTGCGCGCCCGAGGTGTTTCACTTTGCACACCCGAGGTCTTGCGCGGCCCTTGTGCACCCAAGTGCTTGCGCGGCTTGGTGCCTTGCGCGGAAGGCAGTAAAGGCCACCACATCTAGTGTGTGTGTGCCAAGTGGAGAAGAAGGCCCTACGGCTGGTGGGTGCAAAACAAGAGGAAGGCCGAGGCCTTAGTGCCTTATGTGAAAAATGAACAAGAGTTGGCCGTAGCCTTGGGTGTGTGCAAGAAATGAAGTGTTGGCCACAACAAAGAAGAACTCATTCAAGTGTGTGTGAAAAGTGAAGAATTTGTGTGTGCTTAACAAGTGAAGGCCGAGCCTAGGTGTGTGCACTAAGAAGTGTGTATACACTTAGAAGAAGAAAAGGGAGGACATCCACACAAAGAAGAACACACATTTATGTGTGTAGACAAATTGCTTAAAGTGTGTGAAGTTTGAGAAGTAGGTGTGTGCTGAAAAGAATTACACCCTCTAAGGGTTTACTGCACCAAGAAGAGAAGAAGGGGAGTGCATGCATGCATGCATGCACGTGCACACGTGAACAGTGCTAAATCAGTGGTGTGCATCTGAAGAGTCCAAGACTTGAAGATCTTGAAGAGATTTGAGAACCCATGCTATGAGTGCATGAAGATGAAGAGTTGCCTTGCACTCAGTGCATGATGTTGAAGTGAACTGAGACTGGACCAGACTGAAGATAAAGATATCAATTGTCTGAGTATTCAGTAATTGGAGAGAGGCCAGGTCATCCTTAGAAGAAGGAGATAAATCCTGAGCAAGACGAGAAGACCTGTTCACCACAAGTGATCAGAAGAAGAGCAAGGCCAGCAGCCTTTATCCCAGGCTGCTGAGGATACTTGAAGAACTTAAAGTGGAGAAGAGCTACTCGTGTGACTCGAGGAGCCAAGAGAAGACCCTGTGGGACTCAGGGAGAAGAACTCTTCAGTGGGATTCTGGAGCAGGCCAGTGGGACTCTGGTAACACTGTGGGATGCAGTATAAAGACCCTCCTGTGGGACTCATGAGAGATACAGTGGGACTCTGTATCGACCATTGTAATACTAACAGATTATAATGGGAGAATCCATGCTGGGAGAGCATGGCAAGGATGTAGGCCTTTGGTGCCGAACCTTGTAAATCCTTGTGTCCTGTGCCTTTTCATTACTGCATCATTCGGGAAAGGTTGAGAGATACAAGAAGAGTGGATCGAGGCTTTAACCAGCCATAGAGGTTTAATTGATAAGAATCAATTAGTAAAAGTTTTAAGGGATCACTGATTCACCCCCTCCCCCTCTCAGTGATTCACACTGATCTGGGCACTTCAATTGGTATCAGAGCGAGGTTACCTCTAAAAGATCTAAGGGAGTCTATATGGAGTGCAGATTTGAGGAAATGAAAGAACAGCCTCAAATGGAGATATCTGCCAAGACTCTGAAAAACAGAATGAAGAAACAGGCAAAGAAGATGAAGAAGAAGGCTGGTGCAATCAGAGAAACTCCTTCTATGGAAAGAAATGTGAAAGTCACATCAGATGACAATTCATTTTATCATTATTCTGATGAAGCCTGCTCTAGCTGTGATGAAGATGGAAGAAACAATGATCTTCTAAATGAAATCAAATATCTTCAGAAGAGAGTCCCCAAGGAAGTTGCAATGTGTATAGCTACAGGCCTCCTTGAGCTTCAAAAAGAAAAATTACAGCTAGAAGATGAAGCCAATTCTCTGGAAGTCCAATTGGCTAAAAGGGTTGGCATAACCAACACTCTCAGAAAGCTGGTAAATGCCAAAGATGAAACAGTATCTCTTTGCAATGAAAGATATGAAGACACTGCTGAAGAATTGCAAAGAAGCCTTTCTGAGAAAGAATTCTTTATGATAATAGTCAAAGATGTTGTCCATGCACTGGAAAAGAGGCACAAAGTGTCAATGGTTGTCAGAGATGCTCAACTAGAAGACAAAGTCAAAAGGGTGAAGGAGCTTGACAAATCATTGCTTGAAATGAAGCAGGTGCATGAAGACCAGTTAGAACAGCTGAAAGAAAATTGGGAAGGAAGGCTAAGAACTATTGAGGATGAGAAGAACTCCCTCAATATGAAATGCTTCGAACTAGAGGTGATATTGAAAAATCTGCAATCACCCAAAGCTGAATCCTCCCAGTCAGCTGAAAGAAGAAATGTTGCTACTCAAGTAAGCTTTGAGAAGGATGATTCTAAGAGAAAGACATCCTCTAATAAAAGTGCAACATCTTCTAGAAAGAAGGTACCATCCATACCATCTTGTACTGATGCTTCTAATTGTGTTTCCACAAAAAGTGCAGGATGGAAGAATAATTCCAAACAAGTATGGATGAAGACAATGAAGAAAGAGAGATCTCCTGAAACAACACAACTTGTCAAGAAAAGTACCCAGCAATCAGAAGTACACAAGAGGTCAAGATTTGTGGGTCAATGTTGGTGTTGTAACAAGTATGGGCATTGTCCAAAGGATTGTTGGTACAATCCACTGAATGTCAAAGCACAAAGGAAGCCCATGCCAAGGGGGAGCAAGCCAGAAGAAAAGAAGCAGCATCCACAGGTCCAGAGACATCTGTTTACTGCAAATAGATTTGGATTACTTGACAACATCTGGGATGATTGCAAAAGTGGTCAAAAAGATACATGTCAATCTCCAACTGTATCCAGAGCTCAAAAGAAGAAAAGATCACTGAACCTGGCTAAGAGAGATTCCTTGGGAAGCAAGAAGAATGTAGAAGATGCTCCCAAGAAGAATTTGAAGAATGAAGAGAAGTCCTTGGAATTCAAATCCAGGAAGGGTGATGCATCCAGAAGGACCACCAAGAAATGCTTCTACTGTGGAAAGAAAGGACACATCATGGACCTTTGTAAAGAAGCCATGAAACTAAATAGAAGCAGACTGAACTCCAAAATACAATCAATCCAGAAGAAGAAGGGATTGATTGAAAATAAGTTGCCTAAGAGAGGTATCTTAGCAGCATCCAAAGAACCATGTGGAACTTCCAGAACTGAGGCCACACTTCCAAATGATTTACTAGTCATATGGCCAAATCAGTTGCAACTTGCCAAAGATCTACAAAGAGCTGAAGATGATGTTCTGGAAATTGCTAAGGCAAAAGGGAAGAAGAAGATTTCACATGAAGATGTATTGAGATCCACACCAGCACAAACATCATTGAAGATCAAATGTGCAAGTGTGAAGAATGGTGAAAATGGGACATCTCGGTTGAGAGAATCTTCTCAACCTTGTTGTTCACATTGATGAACCAAGGAGGTTCCATCTTATTCCCTAATCACTTGTATTTACATGTGCTGACATTGCAGGGAATTGAAGATGATGATCATTCTCAACTGGAGGATGGTTTGGAAAGAATGGAGTGCACCCCTTGAGGGGGAGCCAATCTGGAGAAGATGATGTTCTGAAATTAATATCATCTTGAGAAAATGGATGAATGGGGGAGCTTTATCTTTGCACCTGAACATTCTAATGTGTTTTGTGAAGCATGTGCAGGATTTAGCAATTCATTGAATATCTGAAAATTTCAAACCCCTGAAGCATGATCTCACATGTGTAGAGAATTGTGGACAGCATTGAGTACCTTGGTTACATCACTCTTGTTTTCTACACCGGGTTAGCCCAAGTAGACTTAGAGCTGATTTACTAAAGGTTCTTTGCTAAAGAGAACATGTGACATCATCCCTCTCCTAGTGTTTTTCAAGAAAATGTTATTCGAAGGGAGGAAGATATTTTTGGAAGAGTACCACACCACACCTTTGCATTTGATTACCAATAAGGGGGAGAAAATATTGGCACACATATTGACCCATTCATATGTGCTGAAGGAGTGTATTGACAACAAATACAAAGGGGGAGATTGAAGTGCATTGTGTTGCATTTGTTGTCAATGAGGCATGAAGTTGTCTTGGAATGAATGGAAGTCAAGGAATGTCAAGATGTGAATAACAGAGGTTGTGATGGTGTTGGTGATGAAGAGAGAATGGCCATAGTACTAAGATGCATGTCACTTAGGAGATTCACTAAGTGACATAGGAGATGTGGTTGAAACATTCTCTAGTGAAATCTGACGATTGTTGAGCTGTTCTTTAAGTTCAAAGAACTTGTATCAACTTGATACAAAGTCACAACAATGTTTGAAGACCATGCATTTTATTGACAATGCATGAGGAGAAGCAAGAGATCCATCCACAACTTCTAAGTGGATGACGTGGATTAAAGAAGTCCATGTGCTAACTTTTAGTGCATGTGAATCAGAAGAAGATCCAATTGATCTCTGATTAGATCAATGAAGAATGTTGAAGAACATGTGTGATTTATGAGATTCAGTTGAAGAAGTCCCTCCTAAGTATTGAACACATATGGAAGAGGAGATGAAGAAGATTAAAAAGAAACCTTTTGAATTCCATATACTAAGTGAAGATTATATGTTGAGGAGGATTAAGGAATTCTTAAGAAGTAGAGAAGGGAAGAAATGGAGAAGAAGAATGAAAGGGCTTGATATGGAATTTTATATGGAGGAAAACTTGTTTTTATACAAAGTCTAGGTTCTGTCCTTTGCCAAAAAATGTGCCACCAAGGAGGCCAGCCGAGGGATCACCCAAGGCACATGTGGGACTCAAGGTCACCACGCCCATGGGGAACCCTCAAGGCCAGGGCAGCAACCTTGAGGCAGGGGGCGCACCCAAGGACACCGCATAGGCGCCTGGGGCACGCCCGGAGGAGCGCAGAGGGGCCGTGTATAAGCCCCGAGGGCACGCGGTGGTGAAGCCCGCGCACCCGTGTGTGCATAGTGGGCGCTAGGAGCACGCCCGCAGAGCCGAGAGTGGGCGCAGAGCGCGCCCGCAGGGAGAACACGGTGTGGGGCGGCACCGTGGAGGGAGGAGATTCAATTGCCGGGTTGAGGCAGCGCCAGGGTGATAAACCGCGACAATTCCTTTCGCCGTTTCGATGTGGGACACGCATTTTTCACCGGGATTGAATCTGAGCCGCTCGATTGATCGCGCGGACGATCTAAGCCGCACATCTGATCCCGCGCGAGATCTTCAGATCCAGGCCGCCCGATGTATCTCAAACGCCTGATCCGACGGCCGAGAGCTCGTCTCCTTCCTCGAGCTCGAGCCGAGGACATCCCGAAGCCACCCGCAGCCTCCTTCGAACCAGAGGCCTCTCGAAGATGGTTTTTGAGTTCCCGACCACCATTTTCGAAACCGAAGGCTCCATTGAGCTCGTCTGGACCTACCGAACATGATCATGCAATAAAATATGCATGCACACGATGGATAAAGAATTCGGACTTCAGCCGAGGCAAACGGAGTTGCCGAGGCCATGAGGTGTTTGTGATTTGCATGGATTGGAATTAAAGAGGTCGTGCATGCGTTCTAAGTCGCATGCACGTGGAGGAAATTAAGGAAAGAACCCGCGGTGGAAACTGAGGAGAAAAACAAGATTTCACCGAATCTTGAAAACCCGAAAACTTCGGGAATTTGAGTTATTATCACGCGGATGATGCGAGGCAGCCTCTGCCTATAAAAATGAGGCCGAGCCCTCTGTGCTGCTTGCTGATCCTTTCTTGAAAATCAGAAGACCCGTGAGTGCCTCTGCCTCGCGAAGAAAGAAGCCACCGCGCAAAACATTGCGCGGCTGTTGTCCCGAAGCCACCCGAGGCTTTGAAGTGTTCCCTGCGCGCCTACTCCCTTGCGCGACAGGAAGAACCCGAGGCCGCATCCTTGCGCGCCCGAGGTTGCATCCCTCTCTGCCCGCGGACTTGCGTGGCAGGAGGTGTTTGCGCGGCCGCTTGTGCTCTTGCACCTGCGCGCCCGAGGTGTTGCACTTTGCACACCCGAGGTCTTGCGCGGCCCTTGTGCACCCAAGTGCTTGCGCGGCTTGGTGCCTTGCGCGGAAGGCAGTAAAGGCCACCACATCTAGTGTGTGTGTGCCAAGTGGAGAAGAAGGCCCTACGGCTGGTGGGTGCAAAACAAGAGGAAGGCCGAGGCCTTAGTGCCTTATGTGCAAAATGAACAAGAGTTGGCCGTAGCCTTGGGTGTGTGCAAGAAATGAAGTGTTGGCCACAACAAAGAAGAACTCATTCAAGTGTGTGTGCAAAGTGAAGAATTTGTGTGTGCTTAACAAGTGAAGGCCGAGCCTAGGTGTGTGCACTAAGAAGTGTGTATACACTTAGAAGAAGAAAAGGGAGGACATCCACACAAAGAAGAACACACATTTATGTGTGTAGACAAATTTCTTAAAGTGTGTGAAGTTTGAGAAGTAGGTGTGTGCTGAAAATAATTACACCCTCTAAGGGTTTACTGCACCAAGAAGAGAAGAAGGGGAGTGCATGCATGCATGCATGCACGTGCACACGTGAACAGTGCTAAATCAGTGGTGTGCATCTGAAGAGTCCAAGACTTGAAGATCTTGAAGAGATTTGAGAACCCATGCTATGAGTGCATGAAGATGAAGAGTTTCCTTGCACTCAGTGCATGATGTTGAAGTGAACTGAGACTGGACCAGACCGAAGATAAAGATATCAATTGTCTGAGTATTCAGTAATTGGAGAGAGGCCAGGTCATCCTTAGAAGAAGGAGATAAATCCTGAGCAAGACGAGAAGACCTGTTCACCACAAGTGATCAGAAGAAGAGCAAGGCCAGCAGCCTTTATCCCAGGCTGCTGAGGATACTTGAAGAACTTAAAGTGGAGAAGAGCTACTCGTGTGACTTGAGGAGCCAAGAGAAGACCCTGTGGGACTCAGGGAGAAGAAGTCTTCAGTGGGATTCTGGAGCAGGCCAGTGGGACTCTGGTAACACTGTGGGACGCAGTATAAAGACCCTCCTGTGGGACTCAGGATAGATACAGTGGGACTCTGTATCGACCATTGTAATACTAACAGATTATAATGGGAGAATCCATGCTGGGAGAGCATGGCAAGGATGTAGGCCTTTGGTGCCGAACCTTGTAAATCCTTGTGTCCTGTGCCTTTTCATTACTGCATCATTCGGGAAAGGTTGAGAGATACAAGAAGAGTGGATCGAGGCTTTAACCAGACATAGAGGTTTAATTGATAAGAATCAATTAGTAAAAGTTTTAAGGGATCACTGATTCACCCCCTCCCCCTCTCAGTGATTCACACTGATCTGGGCACTTCAATTATAAATTATCAAAAGGTTATACTAAGTCCTACAGGGTCTAACCCATACCCATCACCTCATTCCTTCATAATTGGGGCCCAAGTATAACTATACAAGGTCTTTTGTGGCCTACTTATGCCAAGCTTCTCTGGTTGAAATTCCTCTACCAAGGGGTGTGAAAGGCTCCTAAGTAAGTTCCATTAAGATTATCATGGTTTAGAAAAAACCCTTAGGGTGGGGTATAAATGTTATGTGTAAAATATCTATATATATATATATATCATGTTCTTGGTCATAGGATATTGAGACATCTAACTAGTGATCATGTTCCATAGTGGCCTAGGCACTTTTATTAGTCTAAGGAATTCCATTTTAAAATAAATAAGTTTATTATATTTTTAATTATAAAATTATTTAATTTAAATAATCCAACACCATTTGCGGAGACTACACATCACTTTAACTATAAAAAAATTTATAAATACTAGAGGGAAAGTACACAGACCACCTAACTATTTATGAAGCCAAGATAGGTAGCTGTTTTCTAAGCTCCTCCAACTTCAACGAAGACCTTACCAAGGACCTAACTTCTATCTTAGTCCAAGACATCTCAAAAAAATTAAAACATCTAATATTAATTAAAAAATTTAGTTTAAAATAGGAATAATTTCTATTAACTCATCAGGTGTTCAATAATTATCAATTATTTGAGAAATGGGGTACCGACCTTCCCTAACACACCCAAACCTTCACTGAGCCAAAGAACCAACACACTATTCCATTTAAATCATTGAACTAATTTATTTTTAATTAAATATAATATAAAAATCCATGATGTGATGTACCTTCATTGAATCAATGAGAAGCGACCGATGAATGTTGTTATAGTATGTTCTCTACAAGGGTTGAACAAAATCCCCATGAGAATAAGATGATTTCACCATACTATGCCGAAATATTTATATTATACCTCAACCAAAGAAGAAAAAAATTAAAATGGAAGGAGTAGAAGATCAACAAAGGCTATTGGAGTTGATGATATACCTTTAAACACCATAAAATGAATTAAAACTCCACATAAAATGATGGTGGGTCAAAGGTAAATAGAGGGGGAGATGACTGGGTTCATGTGCCAAAAAAAGGAGAGGAGGGGGTTTCCCCCTTAAAACCCCAAGGAGGAAGAATTATAATTCTTCTCCTAAAAAGGCCCATCATCTAGTTGGTGGCTATCCCACAGCTCGCCGGTGGCTATAGGAAATTGTTTATCTGTAGGCCAGCTACACCAAACTAGCTCCCTCACTTCCCTAAGCCTTCTCAACTCCCTATACACTTCATTATAATTATAATTACACAAATTTAAGTGTTTCCCACCTTATGAATATCATTTTTAAGTCCAATTAAAAATTAGAACATCCAATGGGATGAAAATTCAAATTCCCTTTGGAATTTTTACACCCATATAAACATAAGGTATTAAAATGTGTGATGGATTTGTAGGTTTGATCACTACATCATGTAGGGGATGAAACTGATACATTATCTCAAATACCAAGGTTAGTTTGAAAGAAAGTTTTACTAGTAAGGACCCTCCACATTTATGGAGTTACTTATATTACACATGTTTATGTTTTATTCTTTGATAAACTGTATATATTACTAATATAATTGTTCCTATATATTTGTATTATTATTGGAATACACTATAGTTTATGATAGGTTTTTTTTGTATAGGGTAGAAACTACCTACTAGGTATTGTTATACTCACACACTTCATGTACCCTAATGGGATGCATGTAGAATATTTTGTGCTTGACCCAAGAAAAGGTATTCCCTCTCCCAAGAATAGGAGTTAGTGCACATGGAGAATGAATTACAGTTGATAAATTTGTGGGATCTTAATGCATGGACTATTCGATTACATGAGGGTTGTCCCTAACACCTTTATAGAGAGGTTTTACACACATGAGTACTATTTTATCTCTTTAAAACACATTTACCTTGCATAATTTATGTATATATGGTTTTTGGTCTAATATCACTTATTTTGTGAATTTTATGGATGTATTTGGAATATTAGGGTGTGTTATATATATATATTTTATTTTTTGTATTTTTTTCATTGTTTATGTTTCCACCTGATCTTATTGATAAAGGGTTTCACAATTTTATTACCAAATCTTGTATTGGTCATGCCAGATATAGGTGTGTACCAAAACTAGTTTGACAAATATTTTAAATGGGGGAAACCATATTCTAATTGTGCATTACTTATCCCTTAGGGTTTATTCCAGCCACTCAAGATCAAAGTTTTACCTGAAGTGTTGTGAAGAAATTATTTAGATACCATTCACATATTTATGTCATGAATATTAAAAAATGGTATTAGAACACACACAAAAGGATCTCGGGTAGGGGATTAATATTATTTATAATATATAACCATTAGGACTAAGGGAGTGACCTATAAGCATGTATTTACAATATAATTTTAGTGAAAACTTGAGTATCATGGGTAGTTTAAGATTTACTTTTCCCTTATTATATGATTCTATCTTATGTATTTGAGTCTCATATATTAAAATAGGAATTAATAAGCAGGAACACATATGGAATCATTCCATTTCATGTTCTTATATTTCTTGATTATTATATTATTATTGGAACCATTTGACAATTCATATTAAATAAAACATTAAAAATAAATAAATAATGTTTTCCCTTATATTTATTATTGATGACTTTGTCAATACAAGTCAAAAATTAATTATTCTATTTGATAACATAATTTTATGATGTTGATGATTATTTGTTTCCATATTATACTTAAATTACATCTCTATTTATTTTAAATGATATCTTAAGAAAGTGGTACTATTTTAAAAGATTTATTAATGGTGTTTTTAAATAAATTTGTTTTAATAATAAGGTGTTATGGGGAGAGGAAAGGCGGGATGTAACTGACCTATAATGCAGTTTAAGTTTGGGTTTGTCTCTTTGTATGTGATTTATGATGTTGTTATCTAATTTATTATAGTGTATACCATCTAAATGACCAACACTTGCTATGAATAAAGTGGTATATGAGTGTGATCCACCAGATCAACCTAAATTTTATCCTTTGATATTAAAGGGGATTGATCAATTGATCCTAGAAGATATTCAGGGAAATATTTTAAAGTATTCAATGACTTCTGATGTCAAGTTGGGTTTTTAGTTCCACCATCTTATAGCATTTTAGGGAGATGTATTTCTTAAGGAGGTCAAGGAGTGACTTAATCACCTTTATCATATCTTTGAGTCATTGAGACCCCAAAACAACATTGAGTTCAATTATCCACCTTCATTATATAAGTGGCACTTCATCGATGATATGATGTAATTCTCAATGCTAGAAAATCTAGGTCCTCCCTTAGGGGAAATTTCAAAATCCCATTTTCGATCAATTTTACTGAGACATCCTGTGTTGGGTGAATTAAAAAAAGTTTATAAAACTTTAATAAGGATCAATTCTCATCATGGAAAATGTTGACACATTCATTAATTTACTTCAATTTTCACTATATTTTACCAGAGATGAGGAGTCTAAGGTAATATGTTTGGAAATGGGTCTCAAAGAACCTTTGAAAACTGAATACATGATCTTTAATTTTATAACATTCTCAGAAGTGGTCAATAAATCCATCCTTATTGAGATAAGATTTAAAGGAGGGTTAGGTGTAGGTGGTCTATAACCAGGTTATAATTTTGGTGATAACTCTTATAATGGTTGAAATAGAGTAAGAAGTGGTGGATCTCACTAAGGAAGTCAAGGTGGTGGTATACGTTCACAACCTAGCTCATTAATATCCCATGTTTAGTGTCATAAATTTGGGTGATTGGACGAAATAAAACCTAAGTGTAACTTTGAGGAAAAGCAGTGAGACTATTTTGTTTTGTATGACCATCTTCAGAGATTCATTTAATGAGGTGTATCATAGAATTTTGAGAAACATCATCTACTAACCTAGTAATCCTAGGAACAATTGGCAATGAAATATATTGATAGAATTCAACCACCCTTAGAGAGATATGGTCATGAAGGTTGACAAGGTATTTAGGGTTGATTAACTATCATACAATATTCTATGTTGGGAAAGGTACCTTAGGGCTAGTATGAAGAAATATACAATATATATATCACGGAGAAACTTGTAGTTTATATCGGAGTGGGACCTTCTATTGTTAGGGGCACTATTCTAGTATCTTCTACTTTAACATGTGCTTTATTTGATATAAGTTCCTTATATTCCTTAATTTATGATCAGTTGGTGCCATTTATTAAACATAAAGTAGAATATTTACCTTAATATATGCATTGTTGATATCCATTTAGAGAAGAGTATTCAATATAACCAAAAGAGTATATCCCATAATTTAATAATGGAATCCTTCTGGTACCTATTAGATTTTATGGTTCTTAATATGAATTCATTTGATGTTATTCTATGAATGGACTAGTTAATTCGGTTTTGAGCCCAAACTAATTTTTATAGAAAGATAGTATCCTTTAATATTATTCTAGTATTCAATACACTCTCTATGGAAAGTGAGAGTCTTGGGTTGGTCAAGATAGTCTTGATTAAGGGAATGTTGGAGTTATCACTTCTCAAAATAGTATATGATAAGGATTAATAAGTCTTTCCCATTATAGTGGATGTATATCCTGATGTGTTCACTGAATAATTTTTGGGACTTCCCTCTAAGAAAGAAGTAAAATTCACCATTAATATTTTATCTAAAACTAAATTGATTTATATTACTCCACATCAAATGGAACAAAAATGAGTTAAGAGAGATAAAGAATTATTTGGAGGAGATTGAAGGAAAAGAGTTTATTAGATCAATTACTTATCCTTAGGGTGCTCCAATCCTCTTCACTAAGAAAGTTAGTGGAAGTCTATGTTTATGTGTGGACCTCAAAATGTTAAATCAAGAAACAATAAAGAACCATTATACCTTTAATATTATTGATGATTTTTATATTTTTTAAAAGGAAAAATATAGTTTTCTAAAATTGGACTATGATTAGGTTACCATTATCTTTGAGTCAGGCCAATGGATATTCAAAAAATAAAATTTAAAACCTTGCATAATCATTATGATAACATAGAAATACCCTTTAGACTAACCAATTATCCATTTTTATTCATGGATTTAATTAACACAGTCTTTTATCTATTTTTAGACTCTTTCGTTGTGGCCTTTAGGGATGATATCCTTGTCTACTTGAGGTCTCAATATGAGCATGGTAAACATCATTAAATCATTATAGAAACCTTATTAACATCAAATTTATGCTGAGTTATAAAAATACTACTTTTATATCCAATAATTAAAGTTTCTTAAGTATGTAACATCTAAATATGGAATCTTAATGAAATATGAGAAGGTAGAATTGATAGATTTCAGGAGAGTTCCTTAAAATTTATTTGAAATAATGATTTTAATTAGGATTTTTGTGCATAATAATTAATTTATTTAGGATTTATCTAAAATTATTACACCAATTATTCCCTTAATAAAGAAAGTAACTAAAATCATATGTCTAGATCAATATTCAATGTATTTCCAAGAACCTAAGGATCAATTTAATATATCTCAATTTATCATTCTACCTTGGCCAAGTGAGGTATTTAAGGTGTATTGTGATTCTTCTTCAGTAGAACATGGACTCATTATTATTAATGATCATTAGGTAATGGAATATGTATTGAGATAGCTTCCACTACTAGAAAATGTGCCTAATTACATGGTCCAAAATTGTGGTAATTGGACCTTAGACCTAGTCATAGCCTATGGACATATTCTAGTGGACCATGTTATCTATTTTCATTAGAATAACCTATATCCTAGGGATATGGTCTATAAACTTGGTTTCAGGGTGTATACAACCATTTTTCCCTACCATGGTCTTAGGGTTTCTATAACCAAAGTAATAACCCTTATAATTTCTTTTTAAATATCCATCATACAAGGTTTGATCCTGAAACCTCATATTTTTTATATAAACTTACACCACTAAAATATGATTTACTTTGTATATTTACATGCACACACACTAGTTATTACAAATTTATATTTATAATTATTATCTATGGGTCCATTAACCGAAGGCCATAGTCCACAAGGATAATAGTCATAGGTGTTTCAATGGAAACTTATGAACATAGTACACATGTAAAATTTATAGAAATCTAGCTTATAGCCATGCTTCATATGAATCATGAATCCAAGTTTTTCCTACGGAAACTATACATTTGTATTGTGCCATTAATATACCCCACTTCTATGATCCACCTTGACCATATTGTTATCCACCTATGGCCACAATCCTATTGACTATGTAAATTAAACTATGGTTGTAGAACCATTTTCTAGTCGTATGCATCCCCATGAAAGGAACAACCCTACCCATGATTTATAGTTGTCTCCAATTTTTCATTCCATGAAGTGTTTTAAGTACTATATATATAGTGAACATTTTGTGGTGTTCATAGACCACAAGAGCCTGAAATACATCTTTTATCAAGGAGAATTGAATATTAGGAAATGTTATTGGGCGGAATCCCTTAATTTAGTTTATTATGTCTAATACTCTCATGGTAAAAGAAATGTGGTCATTGATTCTCTTAATAGAAAATTTCTCCCTCAAAGGATGTAGGAATTCAAGGAAAAATGACGAAATATGTCATTTATGGATGAACTCCACTTGAATGTGATTAAATATTAGAGTGGGATACATCTATACCATAATTAAATCACATCATATACTATAGAGAAATTCAAGAACTCCAAGATATATGACTTTGATTGTATCATTATTTGAGATAAATGCGATGGTGGGGAGGTCTTTGATTGTTGGTTTCAAGATTTTTCATCCTTCTTATAAATATACGGGAAATTTTCCATCATGAATGTTATAAGATAAAGTGTGATAAAAGTATATCATGCTTCTCAATGGACTATTAACTCTAGAATCATAAAGATGTATCATGATTTTTTAACAATTCTAGAGGAATGGATTGAAGAAGGATTTTTCAGTGTTTGTTACTAGATGCCTTACCTTTCAGCAAGTAAATGTGGAGCACCAGAGGCCTATATGTACTCACTATCCACATCCTTTTCTAGCATGGAAATAGAAAAATATCATAATATATTTAGTAACTAGTCTTACAAGTTATTCCAAGGGATGATATGTAGTATATTTAATTATAGATCATCTGGACAAGATGGATCTCTTTCTTATAATTAAATAATATTTTTAAGTTGATGAGATTAATATACTTTATATTGGATAGATTTTAAATCTTCATGGTGTACCAAATGGAATTGTCTCTAACAGGGACCTGAGGTTCATATCCTAGTTTTGGAAAGCCATTAAATGGGTATTGGGTTACCAATATCTAGTTTGTGTAGACTATTTGTGTACTGGAGGATATGATATGATATTATATCCTTTTTTGTATTGTCTCATGGGAGGATCAACTCCATTTGGTTAAATTATCCTACAAAAAACTAAAAAAAATTTATTCAAATGAAATATTTTTGAAACTCTTTATTGGTGATCATTCCATTCTCCTCTATATTATAAAAATATAGGAAATTCCTCCATAATTGAACCTAGAATATTTTAGAATATGAAATAACATGTGAGGATGTTTCAGAAGTGGATCATAACTAATTAAATCCAGAAAAAATATTATACCGATCGTTAAAGGTGACCCTTGGAATTCAAACTTGGTGACGATGTATTTCTTTAGGTTTCACCATGGTTGGGTCATCAATGGATGTGTAAATAGGGGAATCTATCTATGAGATATATTAATCCTTTTGAAATATCAAGTCAAGTCAAATAATCTACTTATTTTCTTGATCTACATACTAATTATTGGTTCATTCATAACACTTTCCATGTTTTCCTATTGATGAAATACATACCTATCCCTATGGGGAAGGGTAATCCATTTGGTTTAGGTTAAGTGTCATCATAGGAAACTATAATATGAAAATTGGGAGTGAGAGGATAAGATGGAGATGAAATTACTGTATTTTTTTCATCAAGAAGTTGGCTGGAGATTCTCAAGGAAAATAATCCTGATGGTGGTGTGGTTGTAAAGAACCTAACTTTATTAGGCTAGTTATATATTTAATTTATATACATTTCATTTCACTTTTTATGTAATTTGAATTTGAGGTGGAATTGTAGGAGTTGTGAGTAATTTGAGCATAAAAAGTAGAAGTGAGTGAGGTAAGGAGGGAATCGAGTACCTGATGGTTTGGTAATAGGTACCCAACAGGGTTCTAAGGTTATAGGCAGTTCCGTTTTAACTACCAGGAACCTAGCGGATTGTACTAGGTACCATCTATAAACCTTGATGAAATCCCTTTTAAAAAATAAATTTTGGTAATTTCAAAACCTAAATCAAACCCCTTAAACCAACCAAACATGGGAATTTATTCTCATTTAATTTTGTTGAGATCTCCCTCAATATTACCTGATCCCATCACCCTCTATAATTGGATCCTACTTTAAACATTGATCCAAGTAGATCTGGTTGGTCATAGGATCTCATTATTGGTAAGTTAAGTGCCATGAATTCGTTATATCTTTTCCCTATCTTCTTGTTCTTTGATGAAATCAAGTGTAAATACCCTATTCTAAATTTTAAGGCTTATGTATCTTGAGTAATTTGTAAATATTTTTATCATTTAGATACTTCTAGGACTTATCCTTGGAAAATATAAGTTAATATCATGGATTTTATTTATGGTTTCTTTATCTTTAAATGAAAGTGACTGAAATCCATAATAACATTATATAGAGTGGTTCTTTGCTATGAGTGGTGGTGTATCTAATCTTCCTTAGAACCTTAAAGGCCTTTGAAAATAAATTGGTAGGTGAACCCTTTATTCCCCCATACTTGTTTTTGGTACATCATGAGTGATATGGAATTAATGAATATGTTAATAAATGATTTTTTTTATTTTGAGTTAATGGAAGTAGATATCTTATGCCCTTTGATAGAGATGGAACTATCTAATTAAGTCCATAGACATGATGATTTTATTGATGTGTTTATTTATATAAAGTCAAAGAAAGATACATCAATCATATTGGTTGAAGACACAAGTAATGAAACACTCTTGATGATATATCGATAAAAAGAGATTGTATTACATAATAAGAATTTGCAGGAGGGTATTGTCATTGTAGCATTTAAATTATTTCTCTACGGGTGCCTAGACGTGTTTCTAGATTATAATCTTGGACATTAGGTGAGTTAGAATAATTTTACCAATAAATAGGCATAGAGGATCACAATATAAGTGTATCTAGAACTTTAGTTAAATTCTATTTTAATTTAATATTAGAATAAATATTATTCTCATATTCCTAGTAATAATAATTATTCAAGTTTATTTGACCATAAATATTCAGTCACTAGTTATTAAAGAGAATATATATGTGAGTTTAATATCAAATAAATTATTATTTACAATTTTAATTAATATAATATTTGTTTATTTATTGAATGAATAATGAAATTTTATTTAATTAATTAAATAAATAGTCATTATTTGAGGTTAAATAAATATCAAGTGTGATTAACATACCTATTTAAGGGTCTAGTGGGAATGATATATTTAATATCATTTAAATAAATATTAATTTTTTTAAGAAATGATATTCAAATCATCCATGATTTTTTCACTCATCAAAGAAATAATAATAATAATAATAATAATAATAATAATATTATTATTATTCAATGTAGGGTTCACTGAAGACTATATAGTCCCTGCTATATAATTTACATGCTTAGTCATTGTTGAGAACAAAAAATTATCTCTCAAGAATTCTCTCAACCATAAAGTAAATTTCCTCTATAATTCTCTCAAGAATGGGGAGCTTCAATTTTCCTCCTCCCTCAAAATTCCATAAGAGAAAAATAATAACTCTTTAAGATTTGAATAAATTCTTCATCTGATCAATGATGAGCACAATAAGTTGTGTGAATCATCTACACTATCACCCGAAGATTCTACACCAATATTCTGAGGTTCATGGTACACATGTGGAAACCACTAAAGGTATTTTATGTTTAAATCCTTTGACACAAAAATGATATAACAAGAATAGGTCAACCAAATATAAAATTAAGAATGAATTGAAAACATGTAAATTATTTATCTTTATAAATTAATTATAAATTATAGGTGAAAAATCCTCTCTATAATCTTCTTAGGTTGTTATTCATCATGTTTTTAGGATTTATTCGAGGTAATTGGTGAAAAACCATTATTGGGTATGGTCCTTACCACTTCTACTACACCTAATAATTAATTACACATATTAATTTATAATTATTTATTAATTATTGAATGTATTACAAATTTTATGTTAGTTTTTTATTCCAAGTTATTCATTATTCAATCCAAAAGTCGAGATATCATGCTTGTTCACCTTCATATTACCAAGAATAGGCTAAGAATATATGGATAACATTAAAAGATACCATATGGTGGTGTTGAAGATGGCAATTGAAAAACTTGGATACACAAAATGTAATTGAAAAGAACACACCATGTACCTATATTCACCACACCAGGACGAGCTACGCAAACCACAACACACCATGTAAGGTAAGATTATGTGACTTCATTACACACTGAGTGTTGAATTAACAAATGGAACATGGGTTTAGGGGTTACAAGGTATGTATATAGTGTATAATTCATGTAACAACACACAATTTATCCCCATGGGAAACCCAAAATCCTTGAAATTAAAGTGCATTAAATGTATTTATTATACGCTGCTTATCAACTTAAAGCTGAGAAACATGGGATAGTTGTAATGTGTAACTAATGTATATGTCAGGTTACACATAAATGTTTGTGTGTATTACATTATGAGTCTTTGGTAATGTAGTGATAATGTCCATAGAGTGGAATACATGTTGTGTAGCATGTTTTACATGCAATATAATTTGTATTCATTCACATGGATCACACGCCAATCTAAGCTATGACCATATAAATTAATTACCTGGAATTTAAATTAATTACAGAATTAACCCATAATAATATAAGTGTAGGGGTGTACACACCATGTGAAAAGGTTTTTAAAATATCAAATTCTTAATTAAATTTCCATGTTAATTATGGAACTACACACTACATATGGTTGTAATATGTGCCATGTCCATCACACATGAATTTATGGTGGTACATACATTATATATTAACTTGTGTTATGTATAATACACACTGAGCTAACCCATCATCTTGACAAACATGACTACAAGCCATGTAATATCATGAAACTTTATGTACACTACATTCCATGTGAGTACAAATCACACGAAAAGGACCACATAAGACATTAGAAATTTTAAAGAGGTACACATCATGTTGCATCCAAGTACATGCTGTGTACTTAATTAATTTTAAATTAAATTAAATTATTTAATTTATTTAAAATCATAGATTATGCACATCTCCAAGACTATTTAGATAAACTACTAAGATAAATTATTGAATTAATTAATAAGATAATTAATTTATTATTTCATGAATTTTATCTTAATAATAAAGAATGAATTGAAATGAATTCTAGTTAGTTTTAAAAATCTATACTTGTTACATGTGTGTATTATCATGATATTGACCAACCTCTGCATGAATTATATTATATTTAATTTAATAATTATGGCATGGGTTTTGTGATAATTATTATTAAATTAAATTGATGTCTAATGTGTCATCCCCTCCTCTTACTACATCTGAGTTCATGTGTCCATAGTTTCTTTTATATAACCCCATAACCCTGGTTCCTCTCACATGTGTGTTAATAAATGATATGTAAAGTATGAATCTCATAGGTGAGTTGAGGAAATTAATGTCTATATCTGAGGTATAACCAACCAAGGAGATATATATGAGGATAAATGAAATGTTGTAACTTGAACTAAGATATGGTTCAAGGAATTATTCCCTTAGGGATAAGGGTTAGTTTATAATATGCTTGATAAACTGATAATTATAAATCTCATGATCACACCACATATATTTATTTTATTTCTATTAAGTACATAGTTAATTATTTATGTTTTTTGGTTGATTTATCATGATAAACTAAATAAATGAATTAATAAGAATTAAATATGGAATAAAATAAATGGATTATGTGAAAAATATTTTATCAATACATGGTTAATAACTTATATAAAATCCATATAATATTAAAAAGAATGTAAATAGATAAAATAAATAAAATTTACACATAAAAATAAAAATTCATCGAAGGGGAAATATGAGTCTAGGATTTTAGTATGGGGGGGGGGGGGGTTCAATGGATTAAAGAGATGTGAGTTACTGTAGTTGTAAAGAACTCTCTATCTATATACATTTTAATATATTTTTAGGTCCCTATCTAGGTCACATGAAGGGAAATATGGATCCTTACCACTAGAATATCCATGAGATATGATATTTTGAATCCAATGGTGATGGATATTAGTATTTGATAAAATAGTGGGAGAATAATAAATAAAATTTATTACATAACTTTTTGATAATTAATATAAAGTGATAAAATATACTTTTTTTATTATAGAAAATGGAAATTAACATGACATAAATATTATCACTGTGATCCATACTAGAGAATGATAATGTCTTAACTAATAGTAACTTTCAAGAGTGGTACAGGTACTTGGGAATCATAATATGTGAATAGAGGAAGTATTACATACTATAGTCCCTTTTCCCCAAGGATCCCATTAATTAGGTTAATGAGGAAGTGCTCTCTATCTACTTTGGACACTTGGATGATGCACTCGATGTGTAGTATCTCATGTTACCATCCACATCCAGTGAGATCTAGAAGGTTCATGAGGGTATGGATGCATATAGAATGTTGTCTCACCTCCACAATTTATATCAAGAGAAAGATATAAAAGAGAAGTATGAGATATCTAATGTACCCTTCATGTTAAATATTAGAGAGGGAGTGAAAAATGGACCTCATGTAGTCAAAATGATTGAATATAATAAGCATTTGGACATATTGGGATTCAAGCTTCTATATGTGTTGATAACCAAACTCATGATTACCTCATCACCTCATAGATTATCTAGCTTTATTATTAATTATAATATGAACAATATTGAGAAGTTAATTTTAGAACTACTCACTTTAATTCACTAAATATATAAGGACATGAGGCATAGAAAAAATAGATTCATTATGGTGAATAAGTTGAAGAATAGGTCCAAGGGATTTAAGACTCATTATAAGTAAAAGTATTATAAGAATCATCCTTACATGAAGAGGAAAATATAGAGGTAGATGAAAAAATTAGATGTATAATGTTTTTCATGCGGTGGGAAGGGAAACTAGAAGAAGAAATGCACTATTGTGAGGAAGAATGGGGAATATTTAGGTGTGTCTGTTATCAAGTGTAATATTTCAATATATACTAGTTGGGAATTAAATAAAATATTTGGTTCACAAATTTTTATCTAAATACATGAACCTAGTTGATTCAGGAAGGTTTCCATAGGTGAGGTGGATTTTTAAGTTTCCAACAGAGAAAGACTAACTGCCTTGGCTATAGAATACTACCACCTCAAATTACTAATAAGAACGATTCTAATCTTAAATAATCGTTATTATATTCCCAGGGTTAACAAAACATTATATTAATATCACATTTATACATGTATGGATTTGTATTTAGGTTTGGGAATAAAAGATGCTACCATTATAAAGATAAAATTTGTTATGGTATGATACATCTTAATAACAAACTTTATAATGGAATTTATGGGATCATCATATGATCCTTGGAAGTGAAAGAAAACCCAAACAAAACCTGGTCTATCTTCAAGGAATTGAAACATGAAAGTAAATGAAGAAAAAATCATACCTAAAATGTGACTATAACGACCTCTATCTTTATTCTATAATGGATTATGTTTGATGAAAATCACCAAAGTAGACAAAAAGGATTTGTCACGACCCCCTCAATCCAAAGGTACCCCTCCTATGACAAAATAGGAGAAAGAGATATAATGACATCTGAGTCCTTACTTTAGTAAGCTGTAGGTTTTAGACTAGCACCAAGGGTAAAAAAATATCATGTATAGAAGACATTACCCTCAAAAGATTTAAAGACAATAGATAAAGATAGATTCACTAATCAACGCCAGTGGGTTTACATTTCATAAACAATTTTCCACACCCTCAATAATTCTTACATGAAAAATGCATAACATCAAGGAATTCATGTAAAAAAAATTTAAACTCCAAGCCAACTACTAAGTCTATCTAGGTTTCCTAGATAGCAGCTCTAACTCTGGTGATCTATCCTATAAATACCAAAAAAACTTTGGTGGGGTGAACAGTTTGAAGTACCTTGTAGTATCATCCCTCTAAACAGATTAACACCCATGTGCAATAAATATGTAAGAATAAGCAGGAATAAAACCGACCAAGAAAGGAAGTAAAAAGATAATCATAAGAAGTAAATAGAGTTGGAATAAGAATAATTAAGGGATATAATATCAATAATAGACAATAAATCATTAATCAAACCATGACCACCATTATGTTTCACCCCACTATATCCACAACCAATCCAAACCACCAATCCATAATCATCACTACAACACATCCTCTCCTAGGCCTAGATTATACTCATTTCGTCTACAAACTGTCAACTTAGGGGTTCTCACACACAAACAAGTAGAGATATGGTAGGATTACCCTCTCACCAAGTGAAGGGTTGTGAGTATGAACCAACCATAGAAATATATCACCAACCATCATTCCATACATCTACAACCACATCACCACAATCCCACTTATCCAGGCCCATAACATCACACATCCACAACCACATTTCCACAATCACCACAATTTTCTCACTGCCCAATCTTCTATTAGTAAGATAATGTGAACACGAAGGAAACCAAACTTGTTCCATCCTCCTTCCATGTATATTTCCCACCAACACCATTCCATTCTCAATAGAAGGATATCCTAAACAAGTAGATCATCCACCTTGTTCCCTCCCATTATCATGCATGACCCCCTCTAGGAAGCACTACACCCCTTCTCATCAATCAACACCTCTAGTGCACTATGACTGCAAGCCATCACAACCTGTGTGTATATACCAACCTTGATTCATTATACACTACTACAAAACATGCAATAGTACTGGACATAATCAATGCTAGAAAAAAATACTGATAAATAGTACCTTTTATCAGCGCTAAGAAAAGCACTGATAAAAGGTACCCTATATAAGAACTTTTTTTAGCACTGATAAAGGATAACCTTTATTAGCTCTTTTTCTTTAGCGTGGATAAAAGGTAACCTTTAGCAGCACTTTATTTTTAATGATGATAAAGGGTACCCATTATCACCACTCTTTTTTTAGTACTGATAAATGGTATCCTTTATCAATACATTTTTAGAACTAATAAAAGTCTCAAATAAAATGAAATAATTAAACAAATAAAAATTAAAAATGAGTAAATTAAAGTAAATATTAAAAATTTTATTAATTAAATATAAATTGATGAAAATGAATAAATTTAATGTACATATATGTAAATTATAAATATTAATAAATAGTATATATTAAATATATAGATATATAAAATGAATAAAACGAATAAAATAAAATAATTAAACAAATAAAAATTAAAAATGGGTAAATTAAGAAAAATAATAATAAATTTTTTTAATTAAATAATTATTGATAAACATGAATAAATTTAATATACATATATATAGATTTTAAATATTAATAAATAGTATATATTAAATATAGATATATAAAATTAATAAATTTTAATAATTAAGAAAAAATTAAAAACGAATAAATTGCAATAATCAAACTAAAAAATTAAAAATGAATAAATTAAAAAATCATTAAAAAAATTATTAATGAAACAATTTTTAATCAAAATGAATAAGTTTAATACATACACACACACACACACACACAGATATATATATATATATTAATTATAAATAGTAATAAATAATATATAGTAAATATAAATATAGAAAATGCATAAAGTGTAATAATTAAAAATATATTAATGTCTAATTAATTTTTAATGATTTTTATACATAATTATTCACTAATAAATTTAATATAGAAATATATTCATACATATTTCTATATATATATATGAATGTACATAATATTTACTAAAATATAATTTATATACTACAAAATATTTATGCTTTACATCAAATAAGTCATATATTTAGTGAAGAATGAATAATATTTAAAAACTAATATTAATTAAAAATAACGACTAATTGTCTTAAGTAATTAGCATAATTGATTGTTGTATTATTTTTCAATTTAACATATATCAAATGTGTGTTACATATATTTTACATAAATATATACATAATTAATGCATTTTTATATACAACCCACACACAAATATTTTTATGTAATTAATGAAATATTATATAGAAACACATACACATAATATTTATATAATTTATTCCTTATTATTCATTTTAGAATTTCATTATAACATTATACATTTAATATATTATGTTTTTAATCAATAATTTTTTTTAATATTATTACAGTTAGGTATTAATTCATTGTTAATCTTTTTTTATTTTTTGGTAATTTAATCATTTTCAATTTGTTTTTATATATTAATTTACTATATTTTAATATTTTCAATATTTATTCATCCTTATTTCAATATATATCCAATTTTATTAATAATTTATATTTAATTAATAAAATTTAACCATTTTTTTAGTATTTTTAAAGTGTAATCATTTTTAATTATCCAGTTTCACTCATTTTTACATGCATGCATTTAAGATTATATATTCATTAAAAATGTTAAAAATATATTTGTAAATAAATATTTATAAATAAATATATTTATAAATATATATTTAATATATTTATAAATTTATAATTATAAATAAATAAATATTATTTATTGATAATCATTTATATAATTATAAATAAATAATTCTATATATTTAAATAATTATAAAATTATAATAAATTTGTTTAAATAATGAATATATTTACTATATTTATATAAATATATATTATATATATATAATTATATAAATACATATTCTAATATAAATATATAAATATTATTTTAAAAAAAGTATTAATATTATTATAATAAATAATCATATATTTAAATAATTATAAAATTATAATAAATATATTTATATAATGAATATATTTACTATATTTAAATTTATATTTTTATATATTTATTAAATATATGCATATATAATTATATAAATATATATTCTGATTTAAATATATTTATAATTATAAAATTATAATAAATATATTTAAATTATGAATATATTTACAATATTTATATTTATTAAATATTTATATATAATTATATAAATATTTATAATGACATAAATATATTTATAATTATAAATAAATTTAAAATTTATTTATAAATGTATATTTACTATATTTATAAAATTATATATTTACAATTATAAATAAAAAATATTTTTTTAAAAAAGTATTTATATAATTATAAATAAATAATCATATAATTAAACAATATAAAACTATAATAAATAAATATATAATTATACAAATATATTTATAATTTTTTTATTTATAATTGTAATTATAAATCCTTTATCAGTGCTAATGTTTTAGAGCTGATAAAGATACCTTTTATCAGCGCTTCTTTAGCGCCAGTAAAGATATATTTTATCAAAAATTATTTATTTAGCACTGATAAAAGGTATCTTTATTAGTTCTTTTTTGGAAGCACTGATAAAATTCTCCCCGCTCTATTTAAAGAACCCCAACTACGACTGAATCAGTCATGATATCTCAAGCTTCTGGGGAACTCTCCTGCTTCCAATGATCCTCTCCTCAAATCAAAGAATTGTATCAAGGCTCGAATCAAGTGTCAAATGAATCTAAGGCTAGAATATAAGTCTCGAATGAATGAAGGTTCAAAAAAATCCAAGGCTCGAACGATTCCAAGATTTCGTGATGTCTCTTATTTCTCTTAGAAAAATCAAATATTGAATCCAAGGTTTGTTATTTTATCCGCCTCTTCACTCATTGATTGATTTTTTAGGTTCTTTGTAAGGATAATTTGACTATATATTTTCCACCACTCCTTTCCCTTCTTCTTCAAGCCTTCCACTAACTGTTATTGAAGGTTTTGCATCATCTATGATATCCTTAGGTAGATGCATTTATGATTTATCTATTCCCTAATTTGTTTAATGATCCTAGGTTTTTGAAATTTATTTCTATAAAATTATAATTTTTATTTGGGTTTAATTGGATTTAAATATGCTTGTTCCTAAAGTTTTTCAAGGGATTATGATTGATTTCCAGTTGGGTTCTTATGGATTTGGAGTTATTTTTTATCTAAATTCAAAGGATAAATTATATTTTTGTTCAATAAAATATTTATCATGGTTTTCATAAAGTAATTTAGTCTTTTAAAATTATTTAATATTGTTTATTAAACATATTTGAGTAATGAATGAGTTTATGATATTGATTAATTGGGGTTTTTGTTTTAGAAGTTTTCTTATGTTTTACTTTATTCTCGTGTTATTTATTTATGTTTAATGTTATGTATTACTATTTTTATGTTTTATTCTTATACACATATGTATTGGTGTCTATATATATATATATTAGACACATTCACATATTTACATGAAAATATGTGAATATTTTTATTGAGATCTGTTTAGATATGTATGTGTGCAATTACATATGTTTATAATATTTAAATAAATTTAAACATGTGCATTAAATTTGGTTTTATTATATAGGGTTTTAAATAGAGTTTTAAAATAATTTTTTCATTTAAAAAGAGTTTTGAGCTTACCATTTTTTTAAATGGCCTCAAGAAAAATGATTTCTTTTCTAGTGAGCATTCAAATGGGGTTTTAAAGGAGGCATGATTTCAATTATGTTCTTAATTGTGGGTTATTATTTTTAGTGGAATGGATAATTTCTATAGGTATTTTTGTGTGGTTTTTACATGGGAGACCTTAGATAGGATGGTAACTAGATATGTGCTTCTCTAGCTTAATTGAGATATTAGATAGGGGTCGTTTTTAGTTTCCTTGAGAGGCCCAGGTTTCATTACTTGTTTTGGTCACATAGGTAACTAGTATTCTATGATAAAGTCAGTTACCTTTAGAACCTATGGGTCAGAGCTCCTCCCCATGTGTTTTGGATTATATTTTTTTATTATATATATTGTTTGGTACCCACTTTCAATTTTATGGAAGTTTTTCATTATCAACCTTATTTAATTTTATTGAATACATCTTATACAATTTAGTTTCTTATTTGGATTTTTTTATTTATTTATTACATTTTATTTAAATTTCTTTATATTGGGTTTTCCTTCTTAGTTACATTTATTTAAAAACAAATCCAAAAGGGATTTCTAAATGTATGTTTTTAATAAATAAGTATTGGGTTATAGAAAATAATTTTCAAGGGATTTTTTCATTTAAAAGGAAAAAATAAATAGTTTAATAAAGGTTTCTAAATGCTTGATTAAAATATTATTCATTTTTAAAGATATATGATATTAAAAGCTCATGGTTGGATTTTTTTAAAAGAATAAAAATATATTCTCCAGATGTATTTAAACTAGCTTTTTTGGTAATTGATAAATGGTTTCCTTAAATTATAATAAGGTTAGTTTTGCAACAATATTTTCACAAATATAAGGTTATGATATTAAGTTATAAAATGGAATACTTAACTAAGTACATTCGTACCATTTAAAATCATGATTTAAAAAAAGTAAACATGTTTAATAGACTTTACACAATAATCCAAGCATAAATATATAATGTGAACAACATGTGTGACATGGTTTCCATATCACCACACCCAATCTCATAAAAAACATTTTTCAGTCCTCCTTGGCTAAATTTTCACTGAAAATGAAATGATCTCTCATGGATCCGTCACAATTCCTAAACAACAGAAATCATCCCATGATCTTCTAAACACCCATAAAAATACACAAAATCAAAACTTTATGTTACTTAATGGTTGGTTAATTGCTAAATAAAAACCAAATCCACTATCATTCTCTCACCCTAGGTACTAGAGCACCTTCAATTTGACTCACACTCAGATAAATTCAAATGAAACCTAAGACCGATATTACATATGGACTCCATCTAACACCTCATTATCTTTTAGAAAATATTTTTCAACTTCATGAATATTTGTAAAACCTTTTTGATGTTGATTCTTGAATAAATTGTGTAGCTTGTGAGAGTTTGGATTTGTGGCTTCTCATGTGATATTCGATGAAACTAGTTTTTGAAAAATGAATAGTACCTTTATTGAATTTTGAAATATGCCCATGGGAACCTTGATATTTAGATGAATAGTCTAGGATAATAATTCCAGGATTTAAATTGTTAATTTACTATTGTATTCTAAAAAATGTTTTATTAATATCAACTTTATAATTTTTTTTATTAAATTTTTAATAATTGTTCTTTGCTTTAGACTGGGTGGTGGCCTACTTAACATTTTTAAGGTCATTTCTATTTTAAATTTTATTTTTGAAAATGGAAACTTGGTTTTAAATGTTAAAGTGGGATTTGAAATGAAAAAAACCAAGTTTTCCCTTAAAATGAATGAAAATGGATTCAGTGTTTTAAAAATAATGAAGTTATTTCAAAGTGAAACTATAAAGTTTTAAACATTTCAAAATGTACATATTTCCATGTAAATGGTTTTAAACTCTTAATTTATTGTTAATGGTTTTTGAATATGATTTTAAAAAATTTCACTTTTTGCTAATAGGTTTTATAAAAAGGGGTTTGTATCCCATTAAGTGTTTTGAAAAAATCTATTTGATTTTCATGTGGAATTTAAAAAAATGGATTTCAAGCAATGTTTTAAAAATTTGAAAAGTAGCATTTTTAATTTTGAAAGTGGTTTTGAGATGAGATTTGAAATTTTAAATTAAGATGTAGTGATTTAAAAAGTTTTAAGGAGACAACTATCATCCTCATCAACTTCATATTTCAAATAGTTATTATGGAATTTTTTTTACTTGAGACTCATCCCCCACCTTTTCAAGATATGAACCTATGTTTCTTGAACTAATATGAGTAGTATCCATCCCATAATGGGTAATAGTGATAATTTTGGATGAATTCAAAGGATAACACCTACCATAATGGAGTAATTATTTTCTTAAATTCAATTACCCATTTCCTTCAAAGAATACAATATTTATTTGAAACAATCAAATTTTGGGTCCCCTTATTAGAATTATCTATAACTTTCACCTTTGATAATGAATATCTTATATGTATTTATTTATTTATTGTAAAAAAGTAAATATTTTATGAAACTAATAGGATAAATAATAATAATAAATAGATGAACGCTAATAATTTGACAAAAGAGTATGAAGATGGAGTTAAATAATTTATCAAGTTTAAAATAAAGCATGCATACGACCCTTATCAAATACTTTTTCTGTGTTTATGTTGTTTTTATTCAAGAAAATTTAATCTAGAAGAGTTGTAAGAACATTTTATTTGTCATAAAATAGATCAGAGCTATAAATTTTGGATTAAACACTGGAAAAAAATGAACATTTACACCCATTGGGAAGATACTATAGTTTATAGATCATTTGATATGAATACTAGTGTAAATGATGATGGATATTACATGAAAGAAATTACAATTTAAATTGAATATGACCTTCATGATTTTAAAAAGTTGTTTGAGAAGTTAAATAGCTATTCTAAGAGAGCATTTTATACCAATCGTACTAAATACATAATATTGTTAGCTATATTAAAGTTATATAATTTGAAATTTGGTAGAAGATGGAGTGACACCATCTTTACAAAACCACTTGGTATCCTAAATGATATGATACCAAAAGAAAATTAACTTACATGCTTAACATATATCACTAAATGAATTATATGTTCAATGGGAATGATCTCTACAAAAATAAATGCTTGTCTAAATGATTGCATATTGTTTCTCAAGGACCAGGAATCAGTCATGAAATTCTGTAAGTGTGGTGAAGATTAATACAAGAAATATTAATAAAGTCCTTAAAAATATATAAAATTCTTTCCTATCATTCGACAGTTTATAAGACTATATGGATGTCGGGAAATTGCGAGAAAATTGACATGAAATGTAGATACAAGAATTAAATATGGGAACCTATGACATCCAACAAATTCTCCCCAGTAGAAAAAAATTGATTGTGAGTATCCTAAATTTGGAAATTATCCAAGAAACTTTCATCTTGTGTTATCTATAGATTGAATAAATCCTTTTGGTGTACAGATTAGTACTCATAATACATGGCTTGTCATGTTGGTAAATTATAACTTTCCACCATGGTTATGCATGAATCGAAAATACATTATCTTGTCTCTGCTTATATCTAGACCAAAATAATCTGATAATAATATTGATGTCTATTCATCTCCATTGATCAAAGATCAAAAATTGATGTGGGATACAAGTGTTACAATGTATAATGCTCATAGAAGTGAGGAATTCACATTGAGGGCCATGATGTATGAGATGATAAATGACATTCCTGCTTAGGGAAATTTGTTAGGCTGTAACCTTAAAATAATTCTGGGGTGTCCCATTTGTGAATAATGAACACACTCTGTTCAATTGAAACATTCCTCAAATATTTTATTTTTAGGACATCATAAAATTTTACTTCTATGACATAAATACTGATCCTAGATGATAATATTCGATGGGAATACCGAACAAGGTAAAACACCACCCCCAATAACAAGTGATCAATTATTCGATAAAGTAAAATATATTGAAAATGTTTTTGGTAAAATGTTTTTTGAAAAACTTAGAAAACCATGTTGGAATAAGTTATCGATTTTATTTGAATTACAATATTAGAGTTGTTTGTACATCAGACATTTTCTTGATATCATGCATATAGAAAAAAATTTATCTGATAGTTTTATTGGCATGTTACTAAATGTTTCTGGAGAAATAAAATATGGAATCAATGATAGGTTGGCCATGATTGAAATGAAGATAAGAGAAGAGTTGGCACTAGTGAAGGGTAAAGGGAAATTTTTTCTTCCTCCAACAACTTACACTCTATCCAGATAGGAAAAAGTGCAATTTTTTATTTTCCTTAATGCTGTAAAAGTTACATATGGGTATTAATAAAATTTAAAGAATTTCATGTCAATGACTAATTTGAATTTATAAGAACTAAAATTACACAATTGTCATGTTTTGATTAACTATTTGATGCCTATTTCTTTCTATTTCATTCTGCCTAAAAATGAACGACATATATTAACTAGACTCTGCTTCTTTTTTAAAATCCATATGCATTAAATTTATAGACATAGAAAATTTTCCAATCATGAATAAGGAGGATTCAGTCATATTATGTGAATTATATATGTTCTTCCCACCATCAATTTTTGATATAATGTTCCACCTAATGGTTCACTTAGTTAGATAGGTTCAACTATGTGGTCATGTCCATTACATATGGATGTACCCCATTTAACGATATATAAATATTTTGAAAGGGTATGTCAAGAATAGAAGTCGGCAAGAATATTGTATTGTAGAATAATATATTTTCATAGAATATGTTGAATTATATACCAATTACCTATCAGATATTGATAGCGTCGGTCTCCCAAAGTCTCATCACAGTGGATGCCTTATGGGCAAATGTATTTCCATAAGAGATTTTGTTACAATTACCATTATAGGGAGATAAAAATCACACATTTAAATTTTACATAATGGTGAATATGTTAATCCATACATTGAGTCCCACAAAGAAATCCTTACAGATTTGAATCTATCAAGGGTTGAAAGATTGATATCAAAAACACATAATTAACAGTTGATATGATGATTTTGAGATCAAATTTATAATGATTTATCTGAAAATCCAAATTCAATAGCTAAATGAATTCAATGGATAACTAGGGGACCCAATTCATATGTTATATCTTATACTAGTCATGTAATCAAAGGTTATATATTCTATACAAAATAACATGATGACTATAGTATGATGTAAAATAATGGAGTTATTCTTTTAGCAGAAGTGATACACATATCTGGTTCTGAGGATAAAAATCCAATATATGTGAATATGTCATATTTCAGCATTATCAAACATATATACAAGTTTTATTATACAACATTTAAAGCACAGATTTTAATTTCAAATGGTTTGACAACAGGAGGGCAGTGAAAGTTGATGAAATGCGATTCATAAAGGTGAATTTCAATATAGAAGGGGAAAAGGACAAGCCATTCATAATGGAATCAAAAAGTTGTGAAAGTATTTTATATCTCAGATTCAGTAAATAAGAATTTGTCAATTTTCCCACTAGAAACTTAAACAACTGTTATGTCAGATGAAAATTTAATCGAGGATGACCCTTTTATTGGGAGATCACAATCATTTCATGCTAGTTCCAATGTAGATAATGTCTTGTACATTAGAGGGGAACACAAAGAGGGGATTCAGATTCTTGATACAGGTTCTGAATCCCTTCAACCTTATAAAAAATAAAGAGAGTTCCATGAGAAGTTTTAAAGTTTTTTTAATATTCTATTAAATTCCTCCTAATATTATATGTTCTCTCCACATTAAAATAATATAAATTAAATGTTTGACTACTCATGCAGACAATGTCTTCTGAATATGATGATGTTACCAATCCCGAGAAAGAACATACTATTGATACTAAAACAACAGAATTATTAGGGGATAAATGGCATGTTTATGAAAAAAAAGAACGATGCAACATCACAATGTTGAATAAAATTATCAAGGTAATAAGTAAGGGTATAAAATTTGAGGATGGCTGGAATCAATTCAGCCAACCTATTAACCCCAATAAGTCAACATTCATTATTTATACTGGGGTCACAATGAGGATGAATGTACTGATTGATATTTATTTATGGAGCCACGTCTAGCCTATAACAAAGGAAAACATTTTAGAAGATATAAAAATAATGTTACGATGTACTTTCTCTATTTTACCAAAAAATTATATAATAAAACATTGATTTAGTTTTTATTATTCCTTATAAAGTTCATTTATTTTAATATATTTATATATGGAATTTGTCTTAATGGCTGCTGAAAAATCCCATAGAGGCTTCTAGACACTTATTACCAAGTTACATCTTAGGGATGCTAAGGAGAAAGTCAAGCCCCACCCACCAGTTAGTTATGTACACATTATAAAGTAAGAAACATGGAATGATTTCATTAGTTTTCATGATGAGAAATAATTTAAAGTTTATTTTGGTCAATAATATATTATTTTACACTATTTATTTTATCCAATTTTATTCAATTTTTTTAATTTATGAAACAAAAAAATATCTTTGAAAATAAAGAATTTACATCAAAACCAATGTACCCCTATTACAAATCAAGGATGGGGTATACTTCACTAGAGAAAAAATTGGTATGTATTTTAAATCAATAATAAAAGTTTTATGTAATATGAACAAGTATATTTTCCTTTGTTTATATTAGATTGATGAATTAAAATCCAAAACCTCTTCCACCCCACATCATGTGATATAGAAGGAGGCTCATGTAAATAAAGAGGGTAAACTAGTTGATGAAAACCCAAAAGAAATATGGGAAACATGTGTAAGTATTACATAATAGTAATTCATTTTTATTTATAATATTATTGACTAAAAATATCTATTTATGTTCATATGTTTTTTATATAGTTTAGAAACAAGAATCAGTAGCAATCATACCTGAAGAAAAACTAATTTCTGTAGATTTGAAGAAGCTGGAACAATATGGTCACATTAGAGGTGTAATTTTTTGAGTGTATCCTCGAACATATTGCAAGAAGAAATGATCACAAGAAAATTCATAAAATACGATGAAAGGATTGTAGGAAGAAATAGATACTTTTTAGGATATTATTGTCTGGTCTAGTTTGGAAGACTAATATCAAAGAAAGGATCAAGGTGAACTGATGGTGGAATAAAGATCCTCATATGAAGAACCAAATGAACCCAATATACTTGAGGAAACTCATTCCCCTCAACCACATACCTTACCCAAGGTATTCAAAATTTTCATTAATATTTCTCCTAAATTTGACTCAAACAACTTCCAATAACATTATATTACTAAAATGTTATAGTTTAAAGTTGCATGTGATTTCTATCTTTCAACACCCATGCACCACCTTATTTCTAGGGTTATGGTGTATAATATCCTAGGAGAAAAGATATACAATAATGAACTCTCAAAATATCACTTGATAGTGGGGATTGAGGTAGCTCAGGAGTCAACCACTGAGTTTCCTTTTCCACTTGATGATCCATATATTATAATAGTCAATGATGCTATTGGAACTTTCATAGAATGCCCATTTCATCTTATAAAGATACACGAGGTACATCTTTATCAAATTTTTCATATGAAAAATCAGTAATATTTGATGAAATAAATGTCTGAAGTGAGGTATGATATTATAGACAAATAAATTTATGAGGAAACATAAGGACAGATCAAAACAATCTAGTGAATCGACCAAGAAATCTGAAGGATCTTTCGAGAGTACCTTCTCCCTACCAGTTCTAGAGATTTTTTTCTATACAACTTCAAGTAGAGACCACATTTAAAGATGAAAATATATCTTACATTCCATATGAATAAGAAATATATGTAACTTTCATGAAACTCATAGTTGGTCTTGATTGTATAAATGAGATTCTAAGGTTTGAATAGAAAGGAGCCTTAGTTGTGAATATGTACATAAGGTACATTTTCACTATAAAACTATCCAAAAACTGATATAATATGATCATTAAGGTTAATAAATATTCATATTTTATATATTCATTCGACATAAAATTCCGGTGATTAACTTCTATGATTATGATATTGTATGGTTTATGACCTTAGAAATAAATTTGTGGTGTGAAGAATTAGTATCAAAATGATTATATATTATTTTTTATTAGTTTCTCAAGATGAAGTGTAATGGAGGAAATAAATTTGTTTAGAAGTGATGGCCAACAAATAATAATTTTTTTTGGAAATGGTAGAGGCAGAGGTGGAGGAGGAGGTAGAGATAGAGGTGGAGGCAAAGACCGAGGTGGAGGAGGAGGTAGAGGTGAAGTCCGAGGTAGAGGAGGAGATGACGTGCTGGCCTGAAAACAATAATTTTTTAGAAATGGAGTAGAATTGGGATCATACCAAGGTTTTGTTTGAGAATAATTATTGAAAAGTGTTCACAACACTTATCACTTAATATAATATCCATTTTGAAAGTTTTTCATGTTTCTTATTGAAAATTTTTACCACTTGTTTAAGTGATTTTTTACAAGAATTTAAGTGGAGGAATTTTTTTTCAGAAACAAAAAAAAAACACAACTTATTTTTTTCAAAGTAATTGTCATATGCTACAATTTATATTATCACATTCTATGTACTATCAAATATTACTAAAGTGTGAAAGTAACCCATCACCAAGAACAAAATGAAAAAAAACAAAAAAACAGACGCAGTTGCTTTCCTGTGGATTCTCTAATGAAAGGATCTTAGTATCACACAATAACCAAAATAAGAACCTGTTCGATATTATTATATATAAATTTACACTAAGAATTAAAGGATTCATAGTCTATAAATTACATAATTGAGGTAACTTCAAAACAAAATTTAGAAATTATATAAGTGGAATGATAGTAATAAAACACTTATAGAAAAATGAAAAGATATATTAGAGGACAACTGGTGTTGAGAGATCAGGGTCATTGAGAAGGGATGGTGTCAATGGAAACATAGAATCAAATGAAAATAAAGCAGTTTTTTAAAGACCTAGAAATTTCCATGTAATTGTTTTTAATTATATGGGAATTTTACGAGTCCGCAAAAATTGACGGCGCATGATTCCGAGGCCCGGTGTGCCCGAAATGAATTTCTGAACTTTTTTAGGTACGTTTAGTAAATGTGCGAGCGGGTTTTTGTAACTTTTGAACCGTTTCTTGGAATTGGAATCCAAGGACACCGTTGAACTCACAATGCTGATATTATCTTAAGGGAGGATTTACTTTGAATGCAGTTGAGTCGAGAGTGGAAGTTGATTTTGTGGTTTTTTGTGGGAGATTTAAATAAAATAAATTATTTTTATTTAAAAATATCCCACCATCCTTTTAAAATTCTGGTGGCAGGGACCACTCGAGGGAGGTCAGCCATTTAATGATGGACATTAAATTTCAGGTTACACAAAATGTGTAACCACCCTTTGTAGGATTTTTGAGGCTAATTAATTACAAAAATTAATTAACCTATTTAATTAAATGAAGAAGATTTAAGTCCATTGGGATACTCCCTTTTAATAATGCCAACACATGTAAAGACTCGGAAATTACAAGGAATTTTTTTTCTTAATTTCTTTGGAATTTTATGAGTATGCGGTTTCTGACGGCGCCTGATTCTGAGGCCCAGTGTGCCCGGAATCATTTTCCAAAGGTTAGCTCAGGTACGTTCAGTGAACGAATGAGCAGGTTTTTCTATCTCTTGAACCGGTACTCAGAATTGAAATCTGAGAGCACCGATGAACTCGCAGCGCCAATTTTCGCTTAAGGGGACCTTTTCCGCAGTTGCGATTTATGCGAGTTTGAAGTTATATTTTGGAGTTTAACCTTAAATTAAATAAAAATTGTGTTGCACACATTTTTATTTGAGTTGGTTATATCCTACAAGGGGGAGGTTTTGGTGGGGCCCACACCCACATAACCTCCCATGATAGGATATTTGTGAGGTGGGGCCCACACGAGCCCCCACCTTTTCACTTTCCCCAAACTCCTTAAAACCCCCCTCTTTAATTTTTTAACTCATCTTAAATTGAGTAACCTTCCATTTTCCTCTCTCTCTCCCTTAACTCTCGCCAACACATACCTTAATTAATTAATTGAACCTATTCAATTAATTAACTAAGTGTTTTGAATTTTGAAAATACTTGTGTTAATAAAATAATAGAATGAACCTATTATTTTACTTTGACACATTTTGTGTGGGGAGAAAAGGGAAGGAGCTATTGTGTAAAAGAAGAAGGAAGTTCCTCTTGGGTGGAAGAAAATAATCCTCTCCGTGAAGAACAATTCTTCTCCGACGAAGAACATTGACCCCTCAACTTAGAATGGCACGGCGACCCAGATTCTTCCGTCTTCTTCTTCCTCTACGACAAGGGAGAATTCGCCGACCGTGGTGATCAACGCCAACAACAACATTCTTCTTCTTCTTCCGACGTCGACGAAATCGATACCGTTCTTCCGCAACACCTGACTACCGCGACGTTCGACTTCCACAACTCGACGACGTGCGACGTAAATTTTGAGGTAGGGGTTTAATCTTCGTTCAAGTTTATTTAACGAACTTCATTGATATTTGTTGGCCGCTTTCTATATTTATAACGGGAGGAGGTCGGACCGTACAAACACGACCGACCCTCCTCCCCCTTTGATGTTGTGTTTGTTGCGGCTCGAACAAAGGCGGCGCGGTGCAACGACATCGCACGGAAAACAAGAAAGAGCATGGCGAAGAAGCATGGTGCCGTCGCGCCGCGCCGTTGAGGGCGAACGAAACCGCGGCTGGAGTCGGGGCCACAAAGGTGATTCGAAGACTCCGTAGTTTGTTTATTGGCGTGCGGATCGACGAACAATGGCGGAACGGGCCGCAGGGGTGTTTTGATGACTTCTCAGTGAAGGGAAGGTCCCGGGAGGACTGCTAGCGAAGAAGAAAAGAAAAACAGACCACTGGAGCGCATTCGGTGGTCCGCGGAAGACCCTGCCGGTGCGCCACGCCTGCACGGCGGCGCCCGGCGCGCCGCCAGGAGGGACCTCCGCGGCTGAAGCAGCGGTGGCAGGTGACCGGTCCCGCGACCGCGCGGGACCTGGGGGAGACGCGGTGCCCAGCGCCACGTCTTCTGGTAGGAGTGGCCCCCCACGTGGGGCCACAATTCCAATCAAGGGGGGCACCCCCCCCCCTTCCGCTCAAGCTCGGCGCTGGCCGAGCTGGCCACGCGGGCCGCGCGCCTGCGCCAGGCCAACCGGCCCCCAGTTCGGGCCGGGCCGGGCCGGGCCGCGCTGACTGGGCTGGGCCACGCCTTAATGGGCCGGACCCGGACTCGGTTCAGGTCGACCCGATTCGGGCCGACCCAGGGGGGGTCTCGGGCCGGGTCAGTCCAGGCCCAAAACCCCCATTTTCCGATTACTTCCGTACTTTTGCCCATATCTTGGGCTACAGACCTCCGATCAATGCACCATCAGTTGAGATGCGATACTTGGATCGATATGGTCATTTCGGGATATTACACTCAAGGTTTCTAAGAACTTTTAGTTTGGCCGGGTTGGTTCGAACCCGAAACCAACCGGGCCCTCGGAGCGGAAACACTTATAACCTGAGCTCCAGACGTCCGATTGACGTGCCGTCGACTTTGTTGGATTCCTCTTGATGAGAAGGAAATTTTGGAATACTTAGACTAAGGTTTGGACGTAGTTGGAGTATGGCCTAGTTGGATTGTACCCAAAATCCAACCGGGCCCCTGGAACGGAAAAGCTGATAACTTTCAGACCGGACGTCCATTTGACGAACCGTCAGCGGCGTTGGTGATCTTGTTGAGAAACAGTCCCTATGAGTATAACCTATGAGAGTTCGGGGTACAGTTGAGATGTGTCCGGGTTGGTTCATACACGAAACCAACCAGGCCCCTGGGACGAAAAGGCTAATAACTCACAGACCGGGCGTCCGATTGACGCACCGTCTATTGCGTTGAGACCCCTATGACGAGGTGGTTCTTTGAGATAATTCTTCATGGGACTTTGTGATACTTAGAGTATCGACCTGTATCTCGTGGAGCGGACCCTCCTAGAGACGAGCGTACGGAGTACAGTGACTGTGTAGCCGGCTGAGACCTGACGACTGCTTGACCGACTCGAATTGGAGTGAGTCGACTAGCCTAGTGGACGGAGCACTACTGTGTTTGGGTGCAGACCCATGGCCGATGGAGCACTACTACGTTTGGGTGCAGACCCGCGGTACTCAACAGAAGGAGTACCTCTGCAGGCTATTAGGGGGGTGCACAACTGTGTTTGGGTGGCAGACCCCGGCGGGGAGCACTACTGAGTTTGGGTGGCTGACCTGCGGTACTCGATAGGAAGAGTACCTCAGTAGTCTTAGGTTAGTGTGCAGTACCTCGGAGTCATGACAGGATCACTGTACTCATCAGAGATGGAGCTCTTCAGCAGTTATGGTTTCGATAATGAAAATCCTGGTTTGAGCTCAGTCTATGACCTTTGTGTTTACCTCATGATTGAGATGGGTCACTTGATAACTTAGATATATGTATGGGAATATACCTAGGTAGTGTTTATCCGTTGATTTCATAACCTTTGTGTTTCCTCATGATTGAGATGGGTTACTTGATAACTTAGGTATAAGTATGGGCTTATACCTAAGTAAGGGTTATCTGTTGAGATCCTTCTTTGTGGATATCCTTGTTGGATTTAGTGAGACCTTGAGGGTATCAGGGTCCCTACTGAGTATCGTATACTCACCCCTGCACGGGCTATGCCCACACCTCATTGTGTTGGTTACAGACGACGGGCAGCGCTGACGTAGGCCGAGTGTTCGAGGACTGGACGGTAACCGGTGGTGGACTTCACAAAGAGACAATACTTGGAGGAGGTTGACGGGCGAGAGCGTTGTGGAGGTTATCTATAACTATCCTTTAGGTAAGATCCGTGGTGGACGATCCAGGAGCTGCGCTATCTGTACCTACCCTTCAGGTAGGATCCAAGGTGGATGACCCAAAAGATGCTTCTATTCTTCCAGCTGTTTGTCTTTTCTGTTGTACTTCCTTTTAGTTGTAGCTGTACTTTTCAGTTGGGTTTTTATTCTGGCCCTTTTTTACTTTTCATCACTTTCTTTGTACTTAGTGTATTACTTGTGCTTGTACTCTGTGGGGTTTTGTTTACTTTTATAAAGGCAATGCCTTCCCAGTTATCGGGATTTACGCCTTTGGTACTTGTCGCCATCCCCTGGACTATGGAAGGCGGGCTTGGGGTGGTCACGGCACGGGCCCCGAGGACGGGTCATGAAAAATTGGTATCAGAGGGTGTCAGTTCTATCAAAGAACTTATAACTCTGATATTTTCTTTCTGTGAAGCAATAGTGTTAAGGGTACCGAGTGTGGTTTTCAGTTCAGGGAGTCCAGTGTTGGTGCGGGCGGCCGACGTATCCATACACCAGGACCCTGACAACAGATTTCCGACTTTGTTTACGAAAACACTGATTGCGTGTGTGTTTCCAAAGGTTTTTCCTTAAAACAACTCAAACCAGGTCAGCTCACCAGGTATAAATCATTTGACCGTGTCACGTATGTTTCTTTCAGGATGCCTTTCCACGAACGATCAGCTAGAGCCCTGAGAGATGCATGTAATGACAGCCTGCCGAGCGACGAGGCTTCGGTACATGGCCCTCTTGTAGTTGAGGTACCAACAGAGGCACCAGTGGTACTACCATACGTTGGTCCATCGATGCCACCAGCCCCAGCAGCAGGTGATGAATACCGCTTGAGCGCGCTGCACGTGTTCTAGCACCAGAGGCCACCCAAGTTCTGGGGAGAGATGGACCCACAGGCGGCTGAGGATTGGCTGGAGGCTGTGGTGGGAGTTTTCAGAATAGTGGGTACACCAGTGGACTTTATGGTGATCTTTGCTTCCAGCCTCCTTCAGGCAGCAGCTGAGAGATGGTGGAGCCACTTGTTCCAGTTTTGCAACAGGATGACCTCCACATGGGGAGACTTTGATACCTTCTTCAGGGTGGAGTTTATACCAGTGGATCTACACCCTGAGCATGTTCAGGAGATGCTTTCTTTGCCGTATGATTTTCCATCAGTAGCTGAGTCATCTGTAGCAGTAGATAGATGATGCAGAGGTCCAAGAGGACTAGACTGGCAGATGAGCGATCTCGAGTTTTAGGATTGGTAGTGTGGGGCACCCGGGGTGGGGTCAGAGCCAGACGTGCCAGAAATGGACTGTGTTACTCCTGCGGTAGGAAGGGTCACATGGCACGTGACTGTCCAACTCCCCGCACAGTTGATCCACAGGTGTTGGAGGAGCCACCGAGACCGAAGCAGCGGCGGGTGCTTGAGCAATAGCCGAGTAGTGGAAAAGGTAGTAGAGATCCGGAAGCAGGTGGACCAGAGCGGAACTAGTGGATACCTTTTTGTTCTTGGTACTTCTAGTTCCATGTTGTTGTTTTTGTTTTTGTGTCTTTGTACTTCGAGTTGCAGTAATAAAGGACACTTGTCCTTCTGACATTTGCTTCCTTCCTTTTTGTGTACTGATAGGTCCCGGTTAAAACTGTTGACTTGACCCTCACTTTCGATATTCACACTGAAGGAGACCCAGTTACCTCACGGTGATGCCGACAATGTGACTTGACCCTTAGAGGCGAGAGTGATGGTTGGATCTCTTGGTAGTAGGGTCGAGGCCTTACGACGTCTTCCATGGAATGAATGCATCATTCATGTCCGAATTGACTGTATTAGGCAAAGAACATGGTTCATCCAAAGGATGAGACCATATTTATATTATTGGAAAAGATGAAATCTTAGCAGCTCTTGTGGAACCAGAGATGGTCCAGACCATGATAGAGAAGGTCCAGGTCATCCAAGAGTGGATGAGGACAGCTCAAAGCCGACAGAAGTCTTATGCTGATAGGAGGTAGAGACCACTAGAGTTCGAGGATGGAGACCACGTTTTCTTACAGGTCTCACCTCGTTGTGGAATTATGGATATTTGGCTAAGGCGGCAAGTTATCTCCGTGCTTCAACAGACCTTTCTAGGTCCTCAGCATGGTAGGTGAGGTGGTTTATCGCTTGACCTTTCCACCTCAGTTGCACCATGTGCATGATCCTTCACACATCATTGACCTCAGGAAGTAGGACGTCGATAGCAGGGCGACATTCACGGGGGTTCCAGTGGGGATTGAGGATCAACAGGATCAGATCCTACGTAGATGGTAGATTCCTTGGGTAGGCTTCCACTAGCAGTACGGGAACCTCCAGGTGAGAACATGGGAGCGGAAGACTCAGATGCGTGCTCAATACCACTTTTATTTCCCTAGTTTGTGTTATAGCTTTATGGGGATGTAAATACCTGAGGTGGGAGTAATGTAAAGACCCGTAAATTTCAAGGAATTTTTTTTAATATCTTTGGAATTTTACAAGTATACGGTTTCTGACAGCACCTGATTCCGAGGCCTGGTGTGCCCGGAATCATTTTCCGAAGTTTAGTTTGGGTATGTTCAGTGAATGAATGAGCGGGTTTTTCTATCTCATTAACAGGTGCTCGGAATCGAAATCTGAGGGCACCGATGAACTCACAGCGCTGGTTTTCGCTTAAGGGGACCTTTTCCGCAGTTACGATTTATGCGGGTTTGAAGTTATATTTTAGAGTTTAACCTTAAATTAAATAAAAATTGTGTTGCACACATTTTTATTTGAGTTGGTTATATCCTACAAGGGGGAGGTTGTTGGTGGGGCCCACACCCACATAACCTCCCATGAGAGGATATTTGTTAGGTGGGGCCCACTTGAGCCCCCACCTTTTCACTTTCCCCAAAACTCCTTAAAACCCCCCTCTTTAATTTTGTAACTAATCTTAAATTGAGTAACCTTCCATTTTCCTCTCTCTCTCCCTTAACTCTCGCCAACACATACCTTAATTAATTAATAGAACCTATTCAATTAATTAACTAAGTGTTTTGAATTTTGAAAATACTTGTGTTAATAAAATAATAGCATGAACCTATTATTTTACTTTGACACATTTTGTGTGGGTAGAAAAGGGAAGGAGATCTTGTGTAAAAGAAGGAGGAAGTTCCTCTTGGGTGGAAGAACATCATCCTCTCTATGAAGAACGGTTCTTCTCCGACAAAGAACATCGACCCCTCAACTTAGAATGACTCGGCGACCCAGATTCTTCCATATTCTTCTTCCTCCAGGACAAGGGAGAAGTCACCGACCGCGGTGATCAACGCCAACAACAATGTTCTTCTTCTTCTTCCGACACCGATGGAATCGATACCGTTCTTCCGCGACACCCGACTACTGCGACGTTCAAATTCCGCGAGTCAACGACATGCGACGTCAATTTCTTGGTAGGGGTTTAATATTCGTTCAAGTTTATTTAATGAACTTCGTTGATATTTTTTGGCCGTTTGATATCTTTATAACGGGAGGAGGTCGAACCATACAAACACAACCGACCCTCCTCCCCCTTTGATGTTGTGTTCGTTGTGGCTCAAACAAAGGCAGCGCGGTGCAACGCCACCACACGGAAAACAAGAAAGAGAGCGATGAAGAAGCGCGGCGCCGTCGCGCCACACCGTTGAGGCTGAACGAAACCGCGACCAGAGTCGGGGTCGCAGAGGCGATTCGAAGACTCCGTAGTTTGTTTATTGGCATGCGGATCGACATGTGATGGAAAAACAGACCGCATGGGCGTTTTGATGACTTTGAAGTGAAGGGAAGGTCCCAGGAGGACCGCTGGCGAAGACAGAAAGAAAAACGGATCACCGGAGCGCGTCCGGTGGTCCGCGGAAGACCCTGTCAGCACGCCACACCGGCACGGCGGCACCGGCGGTCGGAGGCAGCAGCCGGCACCAGCCGGCCGCCAGGAGGCAGCGGTGCCTGGCGCATCGCCAAGAGGGACTGTCGTGGCTCAAGACGCGACGGAAAGTGACCAGTCCCGTAGTCGCGTGGGACACGGGGGAGACGCGGTGCTCAGCGCCGCGTCCGCTGGCAGGAGCATCCCCACACGTGGTGCCGCGATTCCAATCAAGGGGGGCAGCACCCCCCCTTCCGCTCAAGCTCGGCGCTGGCCGAGCTGGCCACGCGGGCCGCGCGTGCGCGCCAGGCCAACCGGCCCCCAGGCCGAGCCAGGCCACCCCCTAATGGGCCGGACCTGGACCCAGTTCGAGTCGACCCAGTTCGGGCCGAACCAGTCGGGGGTCTCGGGCTAGGTCGGTCCGGGCCCAAAACCCCCATTTTCGGATCACTTCCGGTCTTTTCCCATATCATGGGCTACGGATCTCCGATCGACACACCGTCAGTTGTGATGCGATCCTTGGATCGAGATGGTCGTTTCGGTATATTACACTCAAGGTTTCGTAGAACTTTGAGTATGACCGGGTTGGTTCGAACCTAAAACCAGTCGGGCCCTCGGAGCGGAAATGCTTATAACTTGAGCTCCAGACATCCGATTAACGTGCCGTCGACTTTGTTGGATTCCTCTTGATGAGACGGAACTTTTGGCATACTTCTCCTGAGGTTTGGATGCAGTTGGAGTATGGTCGGGTTGGATTGTACCCGAAATCCAACCGGGCCCTTAGAACGGAAAAGCTGATAACTTTCAGACCGGACGTCCGTTTGATGAACCGTCTGCGGCATTGGTGATATCATTGAGAAACAGTCCCTATGATGATACCCTATGAGATTTCGGGGTATAGTTGAGATGCGGCTGGGTTGGTTCGTACACGAAACCAACCGGGCCCCTGGGATGAACAGACTAATAACTCACAGACCGGACGTCCGATTGATGTACCATCTGTTGCATTGAGACCCCTATGATGAGGCAGTCCTTTGAGATACTTCTTCATGGGAATTTGTGATAATTGGAGTATCAAACTATAGCTCGTGGGCAGACCCTCCCAGAGACGAGCATACGGAGTACGAAGACCGTGTAGCCGGCTGAGACCTGACGACTGCTTGACCGAATCGACTTGGAGTGAGTCGACTGGCCCAGTGGACATAACACTACTGTGTTTGGGTGCAGACCCATGGAGGATGGAGCACTACTGCGTTTGGGTGCAGACCTGCGGTACTCAACAGAAGGAGTACCTCTGCAGGCTATTAGGGGGGGTGCACTACTGTGTTTGGGTGGCAGACCCCGATGGGGAGCACTACTGTGTTTGGGTGGATAACCCATGGTACTTGACAGGAGGAGTACCTCAGCAATATTAGGTTAGTGAGCAGTACCTCGGAGTCGTGACATGATCACTGTACTCATCAGATACGGAGCTCTTCAGCAGTTACAGTTTTGATAATGAAAATACTGGTTTGAGCTGAGTCTATGACCTTTGTATTTACCTCATGATTGAGATGGATCACTTGATAACTAAGGTATATGTATGGGCATATACCTAGGTAGTGGTTATCCATTGATTTCATAACCTTTGTGTTTCCTCATGATTGAGATGGGTTACTTGATAACTTAGGTATAAGTATGGGCTTATACCTAAGTAAGGGTTATCTGTTGAGATCCTTCTTTGTGGTTATAATTGTTGAATTTAGTGAGACCTTGAGGGTCTTGGGGTCCCTACTAAGTATCGTATACTCACCACTACACGGGCTATGCCCGCACCTCATTGTGTTGGTTGCAGACGACGGGCAGCGCTGACGGAGACCGAGTGTTCAAGGACTGGACAATACTCGGTGGTGGACTTCATGACGATATGATACTCAGAGGAGGTTGACGGGCGAGAGAGTTGTGGAGGCTATCTGTACCTACCCTTCAGGTAGGATCCATGGTGGACGATCCAGGAGATGCACTATTTGTACCTACCCTTCAGGTAGGATCTGAGGTGGATGACCCAGGATCTGCTTCTATTCTTCCAGCTGTATGTCTTTTCTGTTGTACTGCCTTTCAGTTTTAGCTGTACTTTTCAGTTGGGTTTGTATTCTGGCCCTTTTTACTTTTCATCACTTTCTTTGTACTTAGTGTATTACTTCCGCTTGTACTCTGTGGTGTTTTTTTACTTTTATAAAGACAATGCCTTCCCAGTTATCGGGATTTATGCCTTTGGTGCTAGTCGCCAGCCCCTGGCATATGGAAGGCGGGCTTGGGGTAGTCACGACACAGGCCCCGAGGACAGGTCGTAACAACACAATCCATTTAATTATGCCAATGCATTACAATTAATTGTGCCAAAAAATTAAATTGATAAAAATATTTTATTTGGTTGGCTCCTCATTTTCTTGGGGAAGGTGTTGGCAAAGGGTGAGAGTTGGGGGAGAACTTTTGAGGAACTCATCCTCCAATGAAGAACACACTCTAGAATTAAAGAACGAGGACGACGCTTGAGCCCGGATCAGAGGCAGCTTGAGGAAGCGACGCACGTCAACGTCTCCATCCCCAATGACTTCGTCTTTTCCCTCGCGACCTACTCTAATGAACTAAAAGGTAGGGTTTGTTGTTATGAATACCCCTTACCCGTTCATGACGTTCTTAATGATTCAAGAATTATGAGTCGCTTGATACCGCTCTAACGTGGAGGGTGTGGGCCAAACGAACATGGATCAACCTCTCTGCACCCTTTGAGGTTTTTGATGTGTTCTTCACGATGGAGGAGGAAAGTGACTGGTGCCAGCAATTGGCACCAGTGGGATTCGGGAGCGGTGGCCGACACCAGGGCCAGCCGCGAAGATGGTGGCGACGCAACCACACCGACGGAGAATGGTCGCGGCCTGTCGGCCGCGGCGGAGCAAGGGAGACGGCCGACACTCTGACCAACCATGCAGGGGGGGTGGCACCCGTCCTCACTGCCCGACGTGCATCTGTGCCGCCCGACGTGCAAGAGCCACGACCTTGTGCCGCGATGGCAAAGGGAGGGCGGCCGACTGAGCCGGCCATTGGTGAAGGCGCGACGCGCGACCGCACTGCGCGGAGGGGGCTGGCTGTCCGACCAGCCACGACACCTCGGGCCACCACCCCGGGGCTCCACCATGGGGTGCCACTGTGGGCCGCCGCACTGCGAGCCCAGCGGGTCGCGACACCACGAGCCTAGCGCGGGCCGGGTCGGAGCCCGTAGGCTGGGTCCGACCCAGGGCCGGACCTGGGTCAGGTTGGGTCTGTGCGTGACCATGCCGTGTGGATGGGGCTGGCCATCCAGCCAGCCACAACACTATAGGCAGCGCACCGCGGCCCGCCAACATGGGGTGGCACCGCGGGCCGCCTTCACGGGCCCCGCACCGTGAGCCGTCACACTATGAGCCCAATGGGTTGCCACATCGCGATCCCAGTGTGGGCCTGGTCGGATCTTGCGGACCGGGTCCGACCCAGGGCCGGACCCGAGTCGGGTCGGGTCAGCCCAGGCCGGGTCGGGCCGGGTCGGTCTGACCGGGTCGGACCGGACCTGGACCAACTTCGACCCTTTTGGTTCTTTCCACTATATCTTGAGCTTCGAGCATCCATTTTATGAACTTTATGTGGAACCAGAAACCTTGGATCGAGATAGTCCTTTTGGTATACCCCAATTGATTTTTGGATAATGTTGGGGTACAGTCAGGTTGGATCGAACACAAATCCAATCGGGCCCTCAGGACTGAAAGGCCAATAACTTACAGACCGAGCGTCCGATTGATGCACCGTCTATTGTGTTGAGACACCTATTATGTGGCGGTTATTTGGGATACTTATTCATGGGACTTCATGGTAGTTGGAGTATCGACATGTGGCTTGAGGAGCAGACCCTCCGGGAATCAAGCGAGCTTAGTGCGGGAACCCTGTAGCTGGCTGAAATATGAGAAAGAGATCCTATGTGGGTATGTGATTTGGGATCCTTCATGGGTCTGTGATTGAGGGTACCACATGGATTCTCTCTAGGAATCCATACGGGAATACTATAGGATCTTTCATGGGTATGTTGTACTAGGATCCTATGTGGATATGATGATGTACTAAGATCCTATGTGGGTCTGATGATGTACTTGGATCCTATGTGGGTCTGATGATGTACTTGGATCCTATGTGGGTTTGATGATGTACTAGGATCCTATGTGGGTCTGATGATGTACTTTGATCCTATATGGGTCTGATGATTTAGGATCCTATGTTGTCTGCCTCTTAATAGAGTAAGATGATTCAGTAGTTAAATCTAATCATCTTTACTTCCATACCTAAGTTATACCTGGTGTTATCTGAGTCTTTACCTTCGTGGTGATACCCTTGTGTTATTATTTTGTGTGGCTTACCTTTGTTGTACTTACCTTCATGGTGATACCTTTGTGGTATTCTTCTGTGTGGCGTACCTTTTTGGTACTTACCTTCGTGGTGATACCTTTGTGGTATTCTCTATGTGGTGTTACCATTGTGGTACTTACTTTTGTGGTGTTACCTTCGTGGTATTCCTTCCTTTGTGGAACAATTGAGCTTTGGGATAAGAGTTGGGCCTTGTGTTTCCTCATCAACGAGATGGGTATTCTTGATAAATTAGGTATATGTATGGGAATATACCAAAGTAGAGTTGTTAGATGTTTTCATGCTTTGTGGTTTATCCTTTATGGGTTTTTGAGACCTTTGAGGGTCTCGAGGTCCCTACTGAGTATCATTATACTCACCCAGCATAGGCTACGCCCGCATCTTATTGTGTTTGGAGTAGACGACAGACAGCGCTGACTGGGGATGAGAGTAACAGGATTGGAGGTAGCTCGGAGGTGGACATTAGATGAGGAGTACCACATGGATGACCATTCGAGAGCTGTACCTACTCTTTAGGTAGGATCCTTGGCAGGTGTTGACAATATTTGTTTTAGTTTACTTGTACTTTCCATTTTTCTTGTACTTTCCAGTTGGGATTGTATTCTTGCCCCTTTTTCTTACTATACACTCTCTTTCTACTATATAGTTTACTTGTGTTTGTATCATGATGTGTTCTTGGTTGTGTGTGTTTACAGGTTATAAATGCAATGCCTTCCCAGTTTTGGGGATTACGCCTTTCGGTGCTAGTCGCCAGCCCCTGGCCTATAGAAGGCGGGCTTGAGGTAGCCACGACACGGGCCCCGAGGGATGGGTCGTGACATATTTATGAATAAATCCCTGAAAATTAATTAGATACATGATATAATATCACAAATTCTTGTGAAATCCATAAAAGTAACACATCAACATTACATTAGTGAAATGAATTGATTAAAATTGATTCTTTTGAATGCACATGATGTAAAATTAAATCATCCCACCATTATATAAAATCTCACAATAATTACATGATTAGAGGTGTTTAACCTATCATTATTATGCATATAGATACTTATTCACTGGATCACTATAAAAAAAAGTGTCCACAGGCACATCACTAATATGCATGGGCACATTCATTATGTAAAACAATCCACGTTCATAAGATTATTTATAAAATAATCATCTTCATCCACAATAAAAAATGCATGAGAATAATTATATTACCATTTTGATTAAAAAATAATGATGATGTTATGTTAGAGTTTATCATCACCCAGAATATTTAAAAGGATATACTAATCTATAGTACAATCTGGGAAGACTTAATGGATGTGCTATATTTTAGTGTAATTTGGACTCTATAAAGGGATATAATGATGTTTAAAACTATCAAAAAGGTAAAATAATTTATAACGGTGTTTAGTGTCTCCTAAAAATACATAATGGGTCACAATGAAGTTTTTTCCATCAAAGAAGGTAAATAGTTTATCAGGGATTTTTCACTCTCTATGATGGTAAAATAGAAAAATAGATTTTATTATGTTCCATAAAAACTCAAATGTAAATATTTATTTTAGATCAATCAATGAATGATAATATATTTACACTAATGGTTAATGTTTTCTAGGAATAAATAAATGGATACATTAATTTTTAGTATAATCTAGGAATATATAATGTGTTATGCTAGTTTTTTTTTTGTAAAAAATAAGAAGAAAATGTTTATATATGAGTTTTACACCAACCCAAAAGAATAAATTTTTTATGGTAATTTTTAATAATAAGTGAATGTTATGTTATTATAAAGTGTTTAAATATATCATGTTATTGGGATTGATATTATAAAATATTTTATTTTAGGGTCATGTAAGATCAATTAAATTCCTTATATTTTAGTTTCATATGACCAATCATAATTATATTACATTTTAATGATAGATAACTAGAAAAAATTTCATTTTAGTTGATTTTATCGTCATTTTATCTACTTTTTTATTTAATTTCCCCATCATTTTTATCTAATACTTATTTTTTTTAATTTACATAGAAATCATGAAGAAATTAATTCATTAAAAAGGATGATTCACTCCTTTAATATTATCATGAAAAGGGGAATTACTACAAATTATTTATTTATTTTTTTCATCATTTTATCTACTATTTTTAAGTTAATTTCTTACCATTTTTATCTAATATTTTTTCATATATCTTTTGGGAAGTCATATTTTTCCTTCAACTATTTGCAGCAAGCTAGAAAAGAGATAAAATTTTGCTTTTGGATGAGGTGTTTTAGGCAGCATGGGGTTTCTTCTTCCATCCAAATGGAACATTTATTTCTTTTTTGGATTAGTAAAGATGGTTTAAAGAAAAAGGAACATCACATACTTAATTAGCCACATCTCAATCTGATACACAATGTTCTTGGTATAACTAGAACTAGATGTTTTTATTTTATAATTTATATTTTAGTTTAAAACACACATCACATACTCAAAACTAAGATTTTTTTTTTCACCAAGATCCAAAATACATTCACCTATATCTATATTTTCTCAAAGAAATTTATTGAGTTAAAATACAAATTGGTTGTTTGGTTCTTCCTGAATATTTCAAAAAATTCTTCTCTTGCACAGGCTTGACAATCTTTATGTTTTTCATAGTAAAATCATTGTCCATAGAAGTATGTATTGTTTAATATTTATGTTTAATTTATTTTTTTAGTATTACTAACATAATAATTTTTTCTTATACTATTGTATTATTTTATTCTATTTGGGGTGGTGTGTTCAAATCTGTTCAAGATCATGATAGATTGTACTTTGATGATAAAACTAAGATAATGATAACAATTAAATTGGTTAAGAATGTATACAATCATCATGAAAAGGTGAATTCCTATTACTTATTTAAAAATTTTTGTCATCATCTTATCCACTATTGTTAAGTTTATTTTCTTACCATTTTTATCTAATACTTATTTAGTTTTTTCATAGATATTTTAGAAATTTATATATTTCTTTCAACTATCTACAATAAACCATAAAAGATATATCATGTTCCTTTTTGATAGAAGAGGAAACCCCATGCTGCCTGAAAATTGAAGTTCTTGAGGAATCATGAGGTTTCTTCTTCTATCGGAATGGAACATGTTCACTCGTTTCTATATTTTTTAAGATAGTTTAAATAAAAATACATATCACATACTCAATCATCCATACCTCAATCTGATACATAGTGCGATCAGTATGAATCAAACTATATGTTTTTAGTTAATAATTTACATTTTATTTCAAAACACACATCACATAATCAAAAATGAGAAAAATCATTAATATTGTTTTGATAATTTAGGAAAAAAATCCATAAGTCATCTGTGACATATAAGAGTCAGTTGCACCATAATTCGATGCACGATGTGCCTGATATGACTCTAACTATGTCTTTTTATTTAAAATTGACATTAATTTTAGTAAAAAATAAAATTGACACACTGAAAATCAATAAAAACATGATCATATTATCTTGATAATTTAGGACAATGATTCATAATTCATTTTTTACGTATATGAATTAGTCTCACATCAAACTAACAAACAATGTGATCAGTATGACTCAAAGTACATGTTTCCAGTCTAAAATGAAATTTTAGTAAAAGAGTAAAGTGACTTACTAAAGGATGATAAAAAATATTAGTATTCTTTATACTTTAGGAAAATGATACATAAGTAATTTGGTACATGTAGTAATCATCTTCACCTTAATCTGATGCACAACGTGATTGGTATGACTCTAAGCGTGTCTTTTTATTTAAAATTGACAATAATTTTAGTAAAAAAACAACTGAAATACTCAAAACAAGGACAATTTATTATTATTATTTTACTTTAGTAAAATTATACCTAGGTCATTTTTGATGTGTAGGAATCAACCATAGCTTAATCCGATATATAATTTTCCCGATATGACTGAAAGTTTCAGTGATCAGTTTAAAATTATAATTTTATTTCAAAATTCATCACTTGATAAAAACCAATAAAATGTGAACATATTGTCTTGATAGTTTAGAAAAATTATTTATAAGTCATTTTTGACATGTAGAAATCAGTCTCACTTCAAACTGACACACGATGTGACTGGTATGACTGAAGGTGTGTGTTTCCAGTTTAAAATGTTATTTTAGTAAAAAACACAAGTGACATACTCAAAACTGATAAAACAAATTATATTTGTTTTTATACCTTATTAAAATTATCTATAATTTATTTTAACATCTAGGAATCATCTACACCTCAATTTGACACACGATGTTCGCAGTATGACTCCAAGTGTATCTTTTTATTTAAAATTGACATTTATTTTAGTAAAAAATATAATTTACATACTTAAAACTAAGAAAAAACATTAATATTGTTTTTATACTTCAGTAAAACGATCCACAATTCATTTGGGACATATAATAATTATCCAAACCTCAATTTTATTCACAATGTGCCTAGTAGGACTCAATGTGTCCGTTATCAGTTTAAAATTGACATTTTAGTTCAAAAAATAACACTCACTAAAAACCAATAAAAAATGATTGGATTGTAATGATAATTTAGGAAGATTATTAATAATTAATTTTTATGTTTAGTAATTAGTATCATGTCAAACTTCCACATGATGTGACTGGAATGACTCAAAGTGCATGTTTCCATTTTAAAATGACATTTTAGTAAGAAAGAAAAGTGACATACTCAAAACCAAGAAAACACATTCAGAATGTTTTGATACTTTATTAAAATGATCCATAAGTCATTTCTAACATGTATTAATCATTATCACCTCAATCCAATGCATGGTGTTACTAGTATGACTCCATGTGTGTCTTTTTATTTAAAATTGACATTAATTTTAGTTAAAAAGACAAGTGACATTCTCAAAATTTAGAAAATGAATTTGGATTGTTTTTATAATTTAGGAAAATGATCCATAATTAATTTGGGTTGCGAAAGAATCATCCAAACCTCAATATGATATATGATGTGCCCGATATGACTCAAATTTTCTGTTATTAGTTTAAAACTGACATTTTAGTTCAAAAAGTGTCACTCACTGAAAACTAAGTAAACACAATATGATTGTATTTATAATTTTGTAAAAGGATTCATAATTTATTTTTTATGTTTAGGAATTAGCCTCATGTCACACTAATACATGATGTGGCCAGTATGACTCAAATTGCTTGTTTCCAATTTAAATTGACATTTTCGTAAAAAAGAAAAGTGACATACACAAAATTAAGAAAACACATTTGTATTGTTTTGATACTTTAAAAAAAATCCATAAGTCATTTTAGATGTGTAGGAATTATATGAACCTAAATCTCATGAATGGTGTGACTATTATGACTCAAAGTGTGTCTTTTTATTTGAAATTAACATTACTTTTAGTAAAAAAGACAAGTGATGTACTGAAAATTGATAAAAAATATTTGGATTGTTTTGATACTATAGGAAAATGATACATAAGTCATTTGTGATATGTAGGAATCAGGATCACCTCAATCCATTGCATGATGTTCCTAGTAATACTCAATGTTTCAGTTATCAGTTTAAAATTTACATTTTAGTTCAAAAAGTGTCACTAAATGAAAACTAAGAAAATATAGTAATATTGTCTTGATAATTTAGGAAAATGATTCATAAGTCATTTGTGATTTGTAGGAATCATTCTCACATAAAACTGACACATGATGTGACCAATATGAATTAAAGTGAACATTTTATGTTTAAAATGAAATTTTAGTAACAAATATAAGTGATGTACTTATTTAGAAATCATACTAACCTTAATCTGATGCACGGTATGATTGGTATGACTCAAAGAATGTCTTTTTATTTAAAATTTAAATTAATTTTAGTAAAAAATAAAACTGACCTACTTAAAATTGAGAAAACACATTAATATTATTTTTATACTTTAGAAAATGATCCATAAGTAATTTTTGATTTGTAGGAATTACATTTACCACAATTTGATACATGATGTTCCCGGTATGACTCAAAGTATCCGTTATCAGTTTAAAATTGATAATTTATTTAAAAAATGTCACTCACTTAAAACTAAACAACAACACTCACATTATCTTGATAATTTAGTAAAATGATTCAGAAGTCATTTATGAAATTTAGGAATCATTCTCATGTAAAAATTATACACTATGTGACTGGTATGACTCAAAGCGTGTGTTTCTAGTTTAAAATGACATTTTAGTAAAAAACACAAGTGATGTACTCAAAATTGAGGAAAAACATTCATATTGTTTTTATAATTTTGGAAAACAATCCAAAATTTATCTCGGATGTGTAAGAATCAGACTCACCTCAATCCTATGCATGATGTGACCGATATGACTCAAAGTGTGTCTTTTTATTTAAAATTGACATTAATTTTAGTAAAAAAAACTGACATACTCAAAACTAAGAAAAAACATTTGTATTATTTTGATTCTTTATAAAAATGACCCATAATTCATTTGTGAAATTTAATACTCAACCAAATCTCAATTTGATACATGATGCACTTGATATGACTCAAAGTGTCCCTTATCAGTTTAAAATTGAAATTCTTGTTAAAAAAGTGTTACTCACTAAAAACCAAGAAAAAGAACTCAGATTGTGTTAATAATTTAAGAAAAAAATTCGTAAGTCATTTTTGATTTTTAGTAATTATTCTCATGTCAAACCAACACACGATGTAACTGGTATGACTCAAAGTGTGTGTTTCTAGTATAAAATGACATTTTAGTAAAAAAGATAAGTGACGTACTCAAAACTGAGAAAATGAATTTAGATTATTTTGATAATTTAGGAAAATGATCTATAAGTCATTTGGGATGTGTATGAATCATCTTCACCTCAATCCGATGTATAATGTGACTGATATGACTCCAATTGTATTTTTACAATATATAAGTGTCATTTCAGTTTAAAACGCACATCACATCACCATAACTGAGAAAAAAAACCTAGATTATTTTATCATCATTCAATATGAAATTACTTAATTAATTTCCTTATAATTTTGTACTTATTTAGTTATTTTTCATTAAGATAATTCTTGAAGACAAACAATAAAAGGTGTGATGTGTTAGAATAAACCATAACTTAATTAGATACCCAATGTTCCTAGTATTTCTCAAAGTTTATTTTAAAATTAACACATTGTATTTAATTTATTTCTTTATATTATTACTAACATAAGAATTTTTTTCTTATGCAAGTGAGTTCTTTTTATTGACCACATATGTTTTGTTTGTAAAGAGCATGAGTTGGTGTCAAGGGAAAAAGACAAAGGAATATTGATATTTTTAATGTATGTGATAATTTGTACCTACTCATGTAATTTTATAAACCAATGTTTGAAATGTATATAATATAGTTTTTTTCTTGTATTTGTGTTGTAATTTTTAATTCATTTAAAATATGTATTTGTACATGATTTTTCTGCTTTCTAGTGTTGTTTCTGGTGCTGTAGTGTGCTATTACAACACACCACAATATATCCCTTTATTAATGCTTCTAAATGTGCTGATAATCGCAGCCTTTATCAACAATTATAAAAGAGATGATAAAAGACTAGGGATTTTAATCATGCTATGACAGTCAATGCTTTTCTAGCACTAATAAAGGCTAATTTTAGCGCTGTTAAAGGCCTATTTTGTAGTAGTGATATCCTATAAAAAATATATAACCACTACAAGCCATTATAACCCATGAAAGTTCCACCGCATCGATTCTCTATTTCTCTGGATTATACCTTTCTATTACTTTTCTATATTTCAACAACAATGAACAACCACACATTAAGTATTGCAATTCACAATAAAATAATAATAATATAATAAATACTCATAATATAGGGTCCAAGAAACTATAAGTCCCCACAACCATTTTATTCTATTTCCACATTAATAACCATTTTCCAAACATGTTTAATTTTTTATTCATTCATTTATCCATTCCTAACCATCCATTAATTGTTTCTTCACCCATAATATCTTATACATTTTCAAACACCTCATTTCAATCCATTCATCTATATTTCTTCTTATTTATTTCAAACACTTCCTTCCATTCCTGTTATAATCAATTTATCTTCAATCCACTAACAACTCATTAAAAATTTACAATAATTTATTATACCCCATAATAAATTCCAATTTCTTATTCACTATTCCCATTTATGACATGGTAACATAGAAACAATCACAACATTAAACATAGAAAAATTCATAATTTTTGTAATCACAACATTAAACATCAATTTCTAAGGTTCTATATATAGAAATAACATGTAAAACATAAATAAAACACACACACATCCCCATTTCCCTTCAAATTTATTTTCATCTGGTTCATCCTTTTCAATAATTTCTTAATTCCTTTAGGGTGTTTCTTATAATCCTTCCCTTGTTCCTTATAATCCATAAATACACATCTACCAACAAAATCCATAACAAAGGTAGTAAAGAAAAAAAATGGATAAATCATAATGAGACCATTCAACCATAATTATATTTTAATATAAAATGATAAGTCCAAAAATACCCTACTAAAAGAATACAAGATACTCCATGAAAAGAGAACCATAGGAAATCACCACTGAAACCACAAGAATTTTCCCTAGCTTGAAACATGAAGCTTTCCATCAATACATCAAAAGGGATTCACAGAAATCATGCACCAAGGCTATTACTAAAAACTAGAGGAAGAATAGGAAGAACCCAACAATGGTACAAATAATAATACCTAAATATAGAAAAAATCAATCTCCATGAATTGAGAAGGAAAGAATCCTCAAGGGAAAGAAAAACTCCCAAGAGATGCTTTGAAATCGGCCAAAAGTTTGAGAGAATAGAAACCAGGTCGAATTCAGAAGATAGGTTGGTCTCTACCACTATAGAGGGTCATACTAGACTCTCCCTCAAATATGAGGCATTCAAAATAGTCCAATAAGATCTAAATCCTTGTATTTGAAAGAGACAAATCCTCCTGATTTATCATGCATTTTTAAAGGATATGTTTTCCAGCACTATGGACTAGGACACAACATATCACCAAATCCTTTGTTACTTTCCCCCACCATACCCAAGAATATAATGTATTGATCCATAATACCCATTTCATAGCTTGAATATTCCTATATTCAACCCAAATCGCCACACTTATCAACATTCCATAACCAAGGCATTTCATAAGTCCTCATTTCACATAGGTGATATAAGGACCCGACCTTAAATATTTCTTAGTATTTAATTAATTGAATAATTCACATTGAAAATATTTTCAGGTTTAGAGTTTTATAGAGTTAGGCCATAACTATTACATTTCAAAATATTAAAAAGTAGATACTTCTACTCAGTTCCCATTTTTTTTACAAAACATGAACTCTTAAAAAAAAGAGTCATGTCTAGTTCCATGTTTTAGACGACATGACTTTTCCTTGATCCCATCCTTGACCCTATTCCACATTATTTCATGTGAAAAACATTTCAAAAACTTGGGATGAGCATAAAAAGCTCAGTAAGGGATACAAAAAGAAGGAAAACTGTTAGATTTTCAAAACAAAAAATAAACCATGAATACTTTATCATAAGTAATACTTTTCACCTTTTCTGAAGAAGTAAATACTCTTTACTATATAAAAGACCATTACTTACCCTTTTATAACCAAAAGATTACCATAAAACCAATATAAAGAACATATAACATATAAAGGTAACTTGGGACATAAACATACTTAAATGGAATAACCATACGGTCGACTTCCACACATATCACTAAATGGAATAGTCATACGGCTGACTTCCATACCCAATGCATTGGAGGTTATAACGTAACCACCCGTCCTTGTATTCACGGCAACACCCGTCATTTGGTTAATCACGTAACCACCTGTCAAATGTCCAAGTACCATAATAACACATAAAATATCTCAAATATAAACATTTCACCAATAACATTTCATTTTCAATCACAAGAAGTAATTTCAAGATATTGAAATAATCAATCCATTTTCAAAAACCATTTAAAAAAAGATTTTTGAATCAAAGTGTCCCATACCACTTTGAAGCTTTCAAAGGAATTATAATTTCAAAACATTAATGTCCATATAAATAAATACTGAAAACCAATTTGAAAACATGGACATTAAAGATCAATATATAGAATAATAAATCTTTAAAACATTTAAAACGATATTTTAGTTAAAGAGTTTTTAACTAAATGATAGACTCTTGAATAAAAATAGAGGAATAAGATTTAATCATAACTTTATAATATCATGAGAATAAAGGGATTCATGATATAATATGTCAAAGGACAGTATATACACCATATAAGAGGGAATTGGGGCATAACAAAAATGAAGCCTCAATGGAAATGTAAATTGAGATGAAATCCCTTATAAAGATGGTATCCTTAAATTAAGGATAAAGATGGTATCCTTAAATTAAGGATAAAGATGGTATCCTTAAATTAAGGATAAATCAATCTCATAATTATGTGTGAAAAATATAAATACACCCAATATAAGTGTATATTAAGTGTAAAACAATCATAGTTCATTCACACATATTCATAGGATTACATATTCAATAAGTACAAGTTGAACCCAAAGAATTGAAATTAGGTTAAGAGCTTCCCTTGTAAAAATTCGATAGCCTAACAGCGTCACTTTAAAATTCAGAAAATGGGTTGATGAGATAAAAAATGGAATCTCATCACATGGATATAAATTTTACATAAATATGGATATATATAAGAACATATCCCAACATAATAATATGTAAATTAAAAGTCATAACAAAAAAAATGTCTTTTATAAAGAGTGGAGGGTGAAAGGTTACCTTACCGATTTGGTAACTTACAAAACATATGCAACTTGAAAGAAGGAAAATATAATGTAGATGTAAATACCCATAAATTAAATTATATTACACAAAGAGAACAATCATGGGTAGTACATACACCACACAAAAGGAAGTAGTGGAAAATATAGCATGAATCTCACAGGGATAAAAAGTGAGATGAAAACCCCTTACCACGTTGTAATCAATTGAGTTGTATAACCCAAAGTTAATAACCACAAAATGAATAAAAAAATAACATGAATATAATTATAATCATGATAATATATATCATAATTCAGTACACAATACACCACATGCAATAAATAAGTGGCGAACAACGGAAATCTCACGGAATTATAAGTGAGATAAGAAAATCCCCTACCTCGTGTCCGACTTGACCCGTTCGTTATTTAATATCTTGAATAATAAACTAAAGTTAATTTCTACTTTCTTAAGAACCTTTTTCATGTTTATTATTCCTTTTATATCACTTATTACCATGTTATAAACATTATTTAGTCATTTAAGTTAATAACGTTCATTTTGTTGATATTTGGTACTTGAGTAAAAAATGAACACCTTATATTTACAAGTTGTCCATGTGGTCAATAGTTCATTATATCCAAAATTAAATTCATCATTTAGATATCATATATATCATATATATCCAGTATATACCTGTATATATAATAGTACATAACATTCGTAGGTAAGAAATGAAATGCACCGTTCATGGAGACGGTAAACCGTACGTACGCATGAACACTACTTTCATTTATATTTCTTATTTTAATTGAAATAAAACATAATGATAATAGGTATATTATAATTCCAGTATAATATCATATATAATATCATTAAATCCATCCTTTATAAATCCCACATAAGGCATTAATGAATCACATCACTTTGAGGGGGCGGTAGTCCGCACTTCCTCAAATGAGATTATCATATTTACCCACTATGGAAACCATAAAGGTGTGAAATAAATGGGAATTACAGAAGAATAAGGAAATAATAAACATAATATATATCATATATAAAAAAATTTCCATCATAATGGCCACCATGAGAGGTGGTAATATGTAATTGAACAATCATCATTTCGTGAGGCATTAGTTTTCCATCCACAGAAACATTATGTTCTTCATACATTAGATGAAGTTGTGTGTAAGTGTAGTTCGAATCCTTATTATAACGACGTCATAGTATATTGAGGATACTGGTGTTGTTACAAAAGAAAGGAAATAAAAATATTTTAGGGGTTGGAGAAGTAAAATAAAAGAAAACAATTTAAGAGAAACCGTTACCTTTAATTTGGGTAACTCCCTTTGGTTTGAACCAAAGGACTTCTTGAAGTGCCTTCTGCCTAAAGTAAGGCTTTTAAGAGGAGGAGAGGGATGTAGGGAGCCTAATTGGGCAGAGTTGGGACGATCCAAATGGATTTAGAGGTGTGATGAATTGCATATAAGTGGTCTCCTTTTATAAGGGAGATGAGGAGATCTTTAGGAAAGTGTGAAACTATTATTTTATTATATAATGATATTCGGTTTCTAATGGTCCAAAAATCACTATAGTCAAAGATAAGATGATTCATGGTCGAAATAAAATCATCCAATCATAATTGGACATGTTTTGGATAATATTTTAATCATTATATTCTTATTTATTTTAATCATTTATTAATGAGGAAAATACTGCATCATTATTATGTCATAAATAATTTAATTTATTCGATGTATAAAAATTATAAAAAAAATACTAACATGTAGGAAATATTTTTATCTTTCCAATAAATATTTACTGTAAAAAATATTCCTTATATAACACCATATAAAAATTAATTACTAAAATATTGTTGTTTATGTCTATTTTGCCTTTACATTAAATTAATTAGTCTAAATTGTAATTATCAATCCCAAGTGGATCAATGGGGTCCCAAAATAGACCCAAATATGACCATGGTCGTTAATTACTCAACTAATAAGGTTTGGATAAGTGTTAAGGTAATTTGAAATTATTATAATATTCTTTTTACCTTGAATTACCCTATTTACCTTTAACCGCGGTAATTAAAAGTCAAAAGTTACTATTCACCAAAAAAATATTTTCATCTTAATGAACCAAATTTTACTTCTTGATAACAATCATGTATGTCGGATTTTTGAAATTCAATTCACAGAAGTGGTAAAATTTCATTAAAATGAAAAAGTTAGTTTTTTAACTACCACTAGGTGGTTTCACTATTCATCAAAAATTGAAGTTTTTCAGAAAAATACCAAAAATTCAGCCTAAGAATTTTTTGATATTCCGAATTCAAAATTGATGTATATTTTTCCAAATTCAAAACATAGAAGTGGAATTAATTAATTTAAAAATTAATTCCCGCTTTTAAAACAAATAGCGTGTTTTTAAGAAACAATAACAATCAAAAGATTGATACTTGTTTATGTCCAATTTCAAAGTGAAATTAATTCCTATGACCAACATTGGATTAAATGGTAAAAATATATTTTAATTTCACTTTAAAATCAATTAAAAATATAATTTAACCATATAAATAAATTATATTAAAAGGCACTTTTGAATTAAAATACAATATTCTTCACTATTCATTAAAAAATGAACTTTATCGGAAAAATTCCAAAAAATTGCACAAATTAAATTTTGATGTCCCCATTACAATGAAGGATTTTATTTGGTCATATATAATTTATTAAATTTACCAAAACTAGATTTAAAAAGGGTTCTCCATTAAAAGGCGATAAATCGGTCTTTTAATGAAAATTATGCTTAAAATTAGATTCATTCACTTTTTAAGCCTCTAACTTTTATTTGATAAATGTAAATATATTTAAAAATCATGTATAATCATATTGTAGTTAGTATTGTTCATTCCTGCCAATACAACATCTAGGAGTTAACAACCGTTTAAAATAATAATATTATATTATTAGTGTGCAACGTAAGATTCCAAAGAAACTCGCTGTTGCGTATCGGGTACGCTATCAAACATAGAAACTCCTTTAAAGTAAAATTAATATTTTATTCAAAAATATTAATAATTATGAAAATATATTATTCTTCATTTACCTGGGATGTTACATCCTTCCCCTCTTTTGGGAATTGCGTCCTCGCAATTTTTATTCACTTATCAAAATAAGTGGGGGCATTAATCCCTCATAGCATTTTCAGATTCCAACGCTGCCTCTTCAACCATATGGTTTTTCTACAAAAAATTTACCTGGTGAATTACCTTATTCCACAACACTTGCTCTCTACGGTCTAGAATCTGGACTGATTGTTCTTTATAAGATAGATTATTTTCCAACTGAACTACCTCCTGGCTCAAAACATGAGATGGATCTGGCATATAATTTCTCAACATCAAAACATGAAAAACATTGTGTACCTGGGATAAACATGGAGGTAAATCCACTCTGTACGCAACTGATCCAACTTTCTCTAGAATTCCATAAGGTCCAATGAACCTCGGACTCAACTTTCCCTTCTTACCAAAACGCATCACACTTTTCCATAGAGAAACTTTGAGAAATACATGGTCACCTACCTCAAAAGAAAGATCCTTCCTCCGGTTATCTGCATAACTTTTTTTTTCGGCTCTGAGCTGTTCTCATGTGCTTCTGAATCAACTAAGCTTTCTCTGCCATCTCTTCTACCAATTCTGGTCCCATCAACTTCTTTTCACCTACTTCATCCCAAAAAGATGGAGTTTGACAATGCTTTCCATATAATGCTTCAAATGGAGCCATCTGTATACTAGAATGAAAACTGTTATTATATGAAAATTCAACCAAAGAAAGATGTTGGTCCCAACTTCCCTGATAATCCAGTGAACAAGCACGTAGCATATCCTCCAAGGTCTGAATTGTTCGTTCTGACTGCCAATCTGATTGAGGATGAAAAACTGTACTAAAATTTAATTCAGTACCCAATGACTTCTGAAGGCCTTTCCAAAAGTTAGAAGTAAACCTGGGATCATGATCAGATACAATAGAGAGGGGAACTCTATGCAACCTGACTATCTCTTTAACATACAACCAAGAAAGTTGATCTAGAGAAAAAGTATCTCTAATAGGAAGTAAATGAGTATATTTAGTCAATCGGTCAACTATAACCCAGATTGCATTATTACCTCGAGATGTCTTTGGTAATCCCACAACAAAGTCCATGGATATATTTTCCCATTTACACTATGGCACCGGTAGAGGCTGAAGCAGTTCTTTCGATAACTGTCGCTCTGCTTTAATGTAACGCCCCGACCCCAGTTACCCAGAGTCGGTGCATTATTACATAACATTGGCATGATCACAAGAAAGATCAAATCTCGAAAGACCGATTGGTTTAGTAGCCTTGGAAACACTAGATATATTCATAAGTTTTACATTACATAATAAAATGAAAAACTAATACAACAACATAATGTTTCCACAATCCACACTATAATCCCCTCATAATATCCCTGAAGGTCATTCATAACTTACTTCTTCACATCCTGGGAAAAATAAAACATAGAAAAGGGGTGAGCTCAAATGCCCAGTAAGGATAACAATATAGCGGAAACTTTCATAAATAAGAATAAACATTTAAGGAAATGTATAACTAAAACAAAAGCCTTTCAAACATGAACTTTCAACATGGTATGGCATAAATAAAATGAAATAATGCCATTTACTTATTCACATGGATATTCTACTAATCGAATAATCACATGAAAAAATCAATAACCACTTTCATAATGTTGGAATGCATAATGCCAGACTATCATAACCACATAGTCAAGGCCTCGTGCCAAGAATACAAATAAGATTTTGTCAAGGCCTTGTGCCAAGACACTAGTTTGTCTCATGAGACCTACCGATGCATCGAGGAGCTATAGCGGGCTCCACCCGTCACTTATTAAGTCCAATGCATTCCCATATGAAAAGGTTTAAACATAACATAAACATTCGTATTAAAACTAGCATACGAAATGTCAATAATTTCACCATAAACTATGAATGGTATAAAAATAGCACATCCACAGTCAAACATATCACAAAACCTTCAATACAATATAGAAGTTTTGTATCATAATAAATCAACTTCAAATAATCTTAAAATCCATCAAAGGATGTTGACATAGATGAAATCAAAATTCTTTTTTAAAGAAGTATCTCCTTTTATTTTGAAATCATTTAAGATCCATATAAAATAAAACATTTTCTTTGAAAATATTCTTATAAGCTTGTATGGAAAGCTTCGACGATTTTATAACGGCGGAAAATAACCGCACCCGCCGTATAAGTTAAAAAAAACATTCTTACCTCAATTCTGTCGAAAAGGTTAAAAAGGACCTTGTTTTGAAAACGACGGAAAGATTCCTTTATAAACCTCTTATAAAAAGTCAAACAAGGGTATAAATGACTTTAACCCATATTCTTGTAAATAGTAAAAATGTTTTGAAATACATTTCGAAGAAACATGGATGTGGATGATAAAGAGGTCCTAGTAGATTATTACGTATAATACAACCTCGGATAATGAAGAGATTGTGAAATAACCCTTACCTTGTACTTTTCCTTGGTTGGGGTAGGTTAACCTCCTGTATAATAGTGAAATAATTGTTACTAAATTATACAAGAATCATATACATTAATATGATATCATATATGATCTTTTAATATTGATTTGATAATAATATCTTAGTATTATCGCCGTTTCGGGTGTTAACTTACTCATTTTCTTTATATGTTTTGTTACATAAGTCATGTTTGTTGTATCTTATTCATATCCAGAATGATATCAAGTCCTTAAAAATCATTTTTAAATCATTAAATGATAATTATACTTGAATGGATACGATGGAGAATGAATCTCATCGCGTTCGTGGAGACGGTAGTCCGTACGTACGCACGAACACTACTTCCATTTAATTTTTATTTTAAAAGAATCGAATCCAAATGATACATAGGTATATTACTATTCCAGTATAATATAATATTTTATATATGTTACTTAAGTTCATTAACACCATCCTTTATACGTTCCATGTGTGGTATGAACGAGTCATATCATTTTAAGGGGGCGGTAGTCCGCACTTCCTCAAATGAAATTATCGTATGTATATACAACATGAAACGAATAATGGTATGAAATAAAATGGAATTACAGAATCTTATATATAAAATATATATCATTAATATCATATTTAATTACAGTGCCATCATAATGGCCACCATGAGAGGCGGTAAGATGTATTTGAACAATCATCGTTTCGTGAGGCGTTAGTTTGCCATCCACAGAAACATTATGTTCATCATCCATTAGATGGAGTTGTGTGTATGTGTAGTTTGAATCCTTCTTATAACAACATCCTAGTATATTGAGGATACTGGTGTTGTTACAAAAGAAAGGAAATAAAAAGAGTTTGGGGGTTGAAGAAGCAAAATAAATGAAAATAATTTAAGAGAAATCGTTACCTTTAATTTAGGTAACTCACTTTGGTTGGAACCAAAGGACTTCTTGAAATGCTTTCTGCCTAAGGGGAAGCTTCAAGGATGAGGAGAGGGATGTGGGGAGCTTATTTGGGCAGAGTTTGGACGAGCCAAGTGGCTTGAGAGGTGTGAGGAATGAGTAGAAGTGGTCTCCTTTTATAAGGGAGAGGAGGGGCTCTTTAGAAAAGAGTGAAAGTATTACTTTATAATATAATTATATTCGGTTTATAATGGTCCAAAAATCATTGAGGTCGAAGAAAAGATGACTCATATTCTAAATAACATCATCCAATAAGAATTGGACAGGTTTTAGATAATATTTTAATCATTATAATATTATTTATTTCAATGATTTATTAATGAGGTAAACATTGCATCATTATTGTGTCATTAATAATTTAACTTATTTGATGTCTAAAAATTATAAATAAAATATCATCATGTAGGAAATATTTTTAGATTTCTAATGAATATTTATAATCGAAAATCCAACATGTATAACCCTATGTAAAAATTGTTCTTCTAAAAGATGTAAGCTTATGCCATTTTTATTTTTATTTTAACTTTATTAATATAATGTGTCCCTACCACATACAAGTGGCTCCAAGGGGTCCCCAAATTGACCCAAGGATGCTCATGGTCGGGTATGTGTCCACCAATAAGGTTAGGACACGTTTTAGGGTAATTTTATATTATTATAATATTATTTTTTAACCCTTATTTACCGGATTTACCCTTAACCATGGTAAATAAAATATTTACCACAGTAATTATTCAAAATGTCTAAAAATAAAAGTTACCTATTTACACAATTTAAAAATCCTGATTCAAAATATGGAATCCATTTTTCTAAATTCAAAACACAGAAGTGACAGAAATTAATTTAAAATTAATTCCCGCTGTCAAAACAAAAAGCGTGTTTTTAAGAGATAATAACTATCAAAAGATTGACACTTGTTTATGTTCGGTTTAATTGTAAAATTATGTCCAATGAACAAAATTATATTAAATGGTAAAAATATATTCTAAATATACTTTAAAACCACTCAAATTCATAATTTATCACTAGTAATTAATTTGATTAAAAAAGTTGTTTTTAATTAAAATTTAGTAATTTTCACTATTCATCAAAATATGAAAGTTATCCGAAATGTACCAAAATTTCACCTTAGGCTAAATTCGATATTCTGAATCCAAAAATGAAGTCCATTTTCAAATATAAAATATATATAATTTCAAAAAGTAGGTATTACTATTCATAACGGCTAGTTTGATTGGTTACGGTGTGTTAGAACTCGGTGTTGCGTACAACACACGCTAGCGTACCGTGGAAGCTTGGGATGTTTCATTTTAAATTTTTGATGTCCCCATTTAGTCAAAAAGTTTAAAATATAGTATCTAAAAAGGGTTCACTATTAAAATTTGGTAAAAGTGAAATACTGAAAATGAATTTGTTCTTACATTATGTCTAAGAAACTCATAATATGGATTCTAAAATTATAAGGATTATATAAAGTTTAAAATTTAGTTAACACTATTCATAACCTCTTTTGAACAGCTTGTTTGGTAAGTCATGGTGCGATTGAACTTGGTGTTGCGTGTAGTGAAAGTTATTGAATTATTTTGAAGAAATAACACACTATAAAATCTTGGGGTGTTACATTTAACCTACTGATAAGTAAAATACTTCACAGTAAAATCAGTAATATCCCTTTTCATTCCATCCCACCAGTAATACTCTCGAAGATCTCTGTACATCTTAGTACTGCCAGGATAAACTGAAAACAGAGAACTATGAGCTTCACATAACAACTCATTCTTCAACTGTGAATCACAAGGCACACATAATCTCTTTCCATATCTCAAAACACTATCATTATCAACGTTAAAATTAGGCAACTTACCCTTCTGAACCAACTCTACCTTTTTCTGCAACTCACTGTCTTCTTTCTGCGCTTGCTTTATTCTATCTGATAGAGATGATCTCACTGACACCTGAAACAAAATAGAAGAATTTCCTGCACCAACAACTTCTATGCCAAAATTCATCAAATCAAAAACCAAAGTATGTCGTTCCAAATGTAACATGGATAATGAGACATTACTTTTTCGACTCAAAGCATTGACCACTTTATTTGATTTTCCCGGATGGTAATGGACTGTGCAATCATAATCTTTGATTAATTCCAACCATCGCCTCTGTCTCATGTTCAATTATTTTTGAGTGAATATATACTTCAAAATTTTGTGATCAGTATATATTTCACACTTCACTCCATAAAAATGATGCCTCCAAATTTTTAATGCAAAAACAACAGCAGCTAATTCCAAATCATGTGTAGGGTAATTTAACTCATGTGGTTTCAACTGATGTAAAGCATAATCAATTACCTGATCATTCTGCATTAGGACACAACCCATTCCTTTCAACGAAGCATCAATGTAGATAACAAAATCTCCATTTTTGGAAGGCAGTGCCAAAACTGGAGGATTCACCAATATTCTTTTCAATTCTTGAAAACAATTATCTCATTATTTTGTCGAGATGAATTTAACACCTTTTCGAGTTAACTTATTCATTGGACTAGATAACCATGAAAACTTTTCAACAAAACTCTGGTAATGACCTTCCAAACCAAGAAAACTATGAATCTCGGTTATATTTGTTGGTCTTGGACATTCTTCAACAACTTTCGTTTTAGCAGGATCAATAGTTATGCCATTTTTTAAAACAATGTGACCAAGGAATGAAATTTGTTGTAACCAAAACTCACACTTGCTGAATTTCCCATAAATTTTATTTTATTTTAAGGTTTGCAAGACAACCCTTAAATGACTTTCATGTTCCTCCTTAATTTTTGAATAAACCAAAATATCATCAATGAACACAACCACAAACTCATCCAAGAACTCACGGAAAATTCTATTCATAAGATCCATGAATACAGCAGGTTCATTGGTTAAACCAAGAGGCATAACTATAAATTCATAATGGCCATATCTAGTACAAAATGCGGTCTTCGAAACGTCTGCTTCCTTTACTTTCAACTGATGGTACCCCGATCTCAAGCCAATATTCGAAAAATACTAATCTCCCTGGAGCTGATTAAACAAATCATCGATATGAGAAAAAGGATACTTGTTCTTAACAGTAATGTTATTCAATTCTCTATAATCAATGCAAAGTCTCATTGAACCATATTTCTTTTTAACAAACAAGACAGGAGAACCCCATGGTGATGTACTAGGTTGAATGAAACCTTTATCTAATAACTTATGCAATTAATTCTTTAACTCTAAAAGTTCAATTTGATCCATTCAATAAGGGGATTTGGAAATTGGCTTAGCATCAGGAACTAAGTCAATAGTAAATTCAACTTCCAGATCAGGTATAATACCAGGAAACTCATCAGGAAAAACATCAAGGTACCCATTTACCACTGGCACATCCTTAATCTGAACAGTTCCTTTGTTTTCAACAATATGTGCAAGGTAACATTCATTTCCATCTTTTACCAGTTTTTCGACTTCCTGATATGTTATCAAAAGCAAGGGTTCATTTTTGTACACAAACTGAAAATAATTCTGAAAAGAAACCTCTTTAGCTCTACAGTCAATCTTATCGTGAAAAATATAAATCCAATCTATCCCCAAAATAACATCAAACTCTACTAGAGGCAAAAAAATAAGGTCTGTAGGTAGATTCTTTCCACACACAAGGACATGAATGTTCTTATGTTTTATTTTTGTTTCTATAGTTCCTCCATGTGTTTTTACCATAAGTTCAGTATTCATATCATGAGATGGAATTCCCAATTTACTAGAAAAATTATCAAAAATGAAAGAGTGTGTAGACCCTGAATCAAACAACACATTGACATAATCTGAACAAACACACAGTGTACCTGATACTACTTCAGTTGATGGACCAACTTCTGCTGAAGTAGTTGCAAAGGATTTCGCCACCCCTTTTTTCTTGTAGTCTGGATGCTTTCCCTATGTTGAGTTCTTATCTGGACACTCATTTACATAATGACCCATTTCATTACACTTAAAACATCTTACCGATGGATTTTCATTGCCTGCTTATTCATCTTCCTTACAGTTATGAGCAATATGACCAGACTTACCACACCGAAAGCACTTTCCAGTCTTTGATAAACATTATTTGGGATTATTTTTACCACACTTCTCACAAGATGGATATTTAGTTTTCTTACCTCCAGACTTCTTTGATGAATTCTTCCCATTTTCTTGCCAACTGGACCTCTTATTCTGTTGTTTGTCAAAGAACACTTGTTCATCGTAAAACTCCATTTCCACCTTCTCCATACATCGAACAATTTTTTCATAACTTTTGAACTCATGAGAGGCTAACGATATTCGATATCATGGCTTCAGTCCTCAGTAAAATCGATTTATCTTTCTATCAAGATCTCAGATGAAATTTGGTGCATTCCTTACCAGTCAAGTGAACTTTGCTTCATAAGCGGCCACTGAGTCATTCTCCTACCTCAATTCCAGGAATTGTTTTTCCATTATAAGAAGAACCAATTTAGGAAAATATTTCTCAAGAAACATACCTTTGAATTCATCCCAATCAAGAGCATAAATCTCCTCAATATCCCTGATATTTTTCACCATCAACCACCACTGATCAGCTTCACCTTCAAAACGGTAAACATCAAGACTAAATTTTTTATGTTCTGAACAACCCATGACATCGAAAATATTTTCTAGTGATTTGATCCATCCTTCAGCTAGCACAAGGTCAGATGATCCTCTGAATGATGGGGGATGTTGCCTCATAAAATTCTCAACTACTGACATGTTCCTCTGTGGTTGATCTGGATGATCTCGTGCATGAATACCACCACCATTTATAGCCTGAGTCAACTGTTCCATCACTGCAAAAAACTGTTTAGTTCCAATTCCGACCATATCAGGTTGCTGATTTGGAAGATTGTCTTCCTCCTAATGTCGTCCCAACATAGCTTCCCTGTTTCCTCTGCAGAAAACCATTCTGAACATAGAAATATCTTAGGCGAAGCAACATGGTAATCTGTAAATGCTATATTATTTCAATATTAACATAAATTACTTTATGGATATTACTTTAACAATACCCTAACACCTAAAGTTATCTAAACTGACCTCTGATACCAACTATAAGGACCCGAACTTAAACATTTCTTAGTATTGAATTAATTGAATAATTCACATTGAGGATCATTTCAGGTTTAGAGTTTTAGAGAGTTAGGCCATAACTATTACATTTCAAAATATTACAAAGTAGACACTTCTACTCAGTTTCAATTTTTTTTACAAAACATGAACTCTTGAAAAAAAGAGTCATGTCTAATTCCATGTTTTAGATGGCATGACTTTTCCTTGATCCCATCCTTGACCCTATTCCACATTATGTCCTATGAAAAAAATTTCAAAAACTTGGGATGAGCATAAAAATCTCAGTAAGGGATACACAAAGAAGGAAAACTGTTAGATTTTCAAAACAACAAACAAACCATGAATACTTTATCATAAGTAATACTGTTCAACTTTTTTGAAGAAGTAAATACTCTTTACTATATAAAAGATCATTACTTACACTTTTGTAACCAAAAGATTACCATAAAACCCATATAAAGAACACATAACATATAAAGGTAACTTGGTACATAAACATACTTAAATGGAATAACCATACAGTCGACTTCCACACATATCACTAAATGGAATAGCCATACAACCGACTTCCATACCCAATGCATTGGAGGTTATAACGTAACCACCCGTCCTGGTATTCACGGCACCACCCGTCATTGGGTTAATCATGTAACCACCCGTAAAATGTCCAAGTACCATCATAACACATAAAATATTTCAAATATAAACATTTCACCAATAACATTTCATTTTCAATCACAATAAGTAATTTCAAGATATTGAAATAATCAATCCATTTTCAAAAACTATTTAAAAAAAGATTTTTGAATCAAAGTGTCCCATACCACTTTGAAGCTTTCAAATGAATTATAATTTAAAAACATTAATGTCCATATAAATAAATACTGAAAACCATTTTGAAAACATAGACATTAAATATAAGGATTTATAATAATAAATCTTTAAAACATTTAAAACGATATTTTAGTTAAAGAGTTTTTAACTAAATGATAGACTCTTGAATACAAATAATTAAGGAATAACATTTAATAATTACTTTATAATATCATGAGAATAAAGGGATTCATGATATAATATGTCAAAGGATAGTATATACACCATATAAGAGGGAATTGGTGCATAACAAAAATGAAGTCTCAATGGAAATGTAAATTGAGATGAAATCCCTTATAAAGATGGTATCCTTAAATTAAGGATAAATCAATCTCATAATTATTTGTGAAAAATATAAATACACCCAACAATAAGTGTATATTAAGTGTAAAACAATCAGAGTTAATTCACACATATTCATAGGATGACATATTGAATAAGTACAAGTTGAACCCAAAGAATTGAAATTAGGTTAAGAGCTTCCCATGTAAAAATTCGACAGCCTAACGACGTCACTTTAAAATTCAGAAAATGAGTTGATGAGATAAAAAATGGAATCTCATCACTTGGATATAACTTTTACATCAATATGGATATATATAAGAACATATCCCAACATAATAAGATGTAAATTAAAATTCATAACAAAAAAAATGTATTTTATAAAGAGTGGAGGGTGAAAGGTTCCCTTACCGATTTGGTAACTTACAAAACATACGGCACATGAAATAAGGACCGTATAATGTATATGTAAATACCCATAAATGAAAGTATATTACACAAAGAGTAAAATCATGGGCAGTACATACACCACACAAAAGGAAGTAGTGGCAAATATAGCATGAATCTCACGGGGATAAAAACTGAGATGAAAACCCCTTACCACGTTGTAATCAATTGAGTCGTATGACCCAAAGTTAATAACCACCAAATGAAACATAGAATACCATGAATATAATGATAATAATGATAATATATATCATAATGCTGTACACAATACACCACATGCAATAAATAAGTGTCGAACAATGGAAATCTCACGGAATTATAAGTGAGATAAGAAAATCCCTTACCTCGTGTCCGACTTGACCCGTTCGTTCTTTAATATCCTGAATAATAAACTAAAGTTAATTTATACTTGCTTAAGAACCTTTTTCATGTTTATTATTCCTTTTATATCACTTATTACCATGTTATAAACATTATGTAATCATTTAAGTTAATAACGTTCATTTTGTTGATATTTGGTACTTGATTCAAAAATGAACACCTTATATTTACAAGTTGTCCATGTGGTCAATAGTTCATTATATCCAGAATTAAATTAATCATTTAGATATCATATATATAATATATATCCAGTATATACGTGTATATATAATAGTACATAACATTTGGAGGTAAGAAATAAAATGCACCGTTCATGGAGACGGTAAGCCATACGTACGCATGAACGCTACTTTCATTTCTATTTCTTATTTTAATTGAAATAAAACATAATGATACATAGGTATATTATAATTCCAGTATAATATCATATATAATATCATTAAATCCATCTTTTATACATCCCACATAAGGAATTAACGAATCACATCACTTTGAGGGGGCGGTAGTCCGCGCTTCCTTAAATGAGATTATCGTATTTACCCACTATGGAAACCATAAAGGTGTGAAATAAATTAGAAGTATATAAGCATAAGGAAATAATAAACATAATATATATCATATATAAATATAGTTACATCATAATGGCCACCATGAGAGGCGGTAAGATGTAATTGAACAATCATCATTTCGTGAGGCGTTAGTTTTCCATCCACGGAAACATTATGTTTTTCATCCATTAGATGGAGTTGTGTGTAAGTGTAGTTAGAATAATTATTATAAAAACATCCTAGTATATTTAGGATACTGGTGTTGTTGCAAAATAAAGGAAATAAAAAGAGTTTAGGGGTTGTAGAAGTAAAATAAAAGAAAACAATTTAAGAGAAACTATTACCTTTAATTTGGGTAACTCCCTTTGGTTTGAACCAAAGGACTTCTTGAAGTGCCTTATTCCTAAGTTAAGGCTTTTAAGATGAGGATAGGGATGTAGGGAGCCTAATTGGGTAGAGTTTGGACAAGACAAATGGCTTGAGAGGTTTTAGGAATTGCATAGAAGTAGTCTCTTTTTATAAGGGAGAGGAGGGGCTCTTTAGGAAAGTGTGGAACTATTATTTTATTATATAATTATATTCGGTTTCTAATGGTCCAAAAATAATTATAGTAGAATCTAAGATGAGTCATGGTCGAAATAAAATCATCCAATCAGAATTGGACATGTTTTGGATAATATTTTAATCATTACAATATTATTTATTTTAATCATTTATTAATGAGGTAAATACTGCATCATTATTGTGTCATAAGTAATTTAATTTATTATGTCTAAAAATTATAAAAAAAATACTATCATGTATTATATCTTTTTATATTTCCAATTAATATTTATAGTAAAAAATATTCCTTATATAACACCATATAAAAATTAATTACTAAAAGATTTTTGTTTATGTCTATTTTGCCTTTAAATTAAATTAATTACTCTAAATTGTCATTATCACTCCCAAGTGGATCAATGGGGTCCCAAAATCTACCCAAATATGCCCATGGTCGTTAATGACTCAACCAATATGTTTTGGACAAGTGTTAAGGTAATTTTGAATTATTATAATATTCTTTTTACCTTGAATTACCCTATTTACCTTTAACTGTGGTAATTAAAAGTCAAAAGTTACTATTCACCAAAAATTATTTTCATCTTAATGAACCACATTTTACTTCTTGATAACAACCATGTATGTCGGATTTTTAAAATTCAATTCAAAGAAGTGGTAAAATTTCATTTAAATGAAAAAGTCAGTTTTTTAACTACCACTAAGTGGTTTCACTATTCATAAACAATTGAAGTTTTTCAGAAAAATACCAAAAATTCAGCCTAAGAATTTTTGGATATTCTGAATTCAAAATTGATGTCTATTTTTCCAAATTAAAAACATATAAGTGGCATTAATTAATTTAAAAATTAATTCCCGCTGTTAAAACAAATAGCGTGTTTTTAAGAAACAATAACTATCAAAAGATTGATACTTGTTTATGTCCAATTTCAAAGTGAAATTAATTCCAATGACCAACATTGGATTAAATGGTAAAAATATATTTTAATTTCACTTTAAAACCAATTAAAAATATAATCTAAAAATATAAATAAATTAGATTAAAAGACACTTTTGAATTAAAATACAATATTCTTCATTATTCATTAAAAAATGAACTTTATCAGAAAAATTCCAAAAAATTGCACAAATTAAATTTTGATGCCCCAATTCTAATGAAGGATTTTATTTGGTCATATATAATGTATTAAATTGACCAAAACTATATTTAAAAAGGGTTCTCCAATAAAAGGCAATAAATCGCCCTTTTAATGAAAATTATGCTCAAAATTAGATTCATTCACTTTTTAAGCCTATAACTTTTATTTAAAAAATGTAAATATATTTAAAAATCATGTATAATCATATTGTAGTTAGTATTGTTCATTACCTCCAATACAACGACTAGGAGTTAACAACCATTTAAAATAATAATATTATATTATTAGTGTGCAACATAAGATTCCAAAGAAACTCGTTGTTGTGTATCAGGTACGCTATCGAACATAGCAACCCCTTTAAGGTAAAATTAATATTTAATTCAAAAATATTAAAAAGTATTAAAATATCTTATTCTTCATTTACCTGGGATGTTACAGGTGAGCTCTTGAAGTGACACACCCACCCTGGGAATTTCCATGCTGCTCATTTTACATATAATGGGCTCCCATCCAAAAAGACATTTAATACATCCATACAAGCTGCTTCACTTTCCATGGTGCACCAAGCATCACATGACTAGCTCAATACACCTAGGGATTTACCAAAGACATCCTAAAACAACTTAACTGCACCCTTGGCTCTGATATAATCTTCACCATGCCCACCACAACAATGTGGTGACCTGTGGAATGGCCTCAAAATCTCTTATAGCCTCCAAAACACCCCCAAAATCCTCCTCAACACCACCCAACCTCAAAAAACCATAACGGAAATGCTAGGAAGGTCCAAACAATTACAGGCTTCCTACCTCCAAGGATGGTACAATGACCTTGTATCCCATAAAATTCCTCAAGGATCCCTGTATTATGAATGGGTTCTAGCACCTTCACAATGATTGATAAATAAATCATTGATAATAAATATATATTTGACAAACTTTCAATCAACAATGTTTCCACCAATAGGAATGATCACATCCTTTTATATAGGCCATTCTTGATGCTTTATATTAAATAGAGAACACATCAATCATCCATAATGTATCACATACTTTAATAACAATTGGGTAAAATTCATTGAACCCATTAAAAAAATTTGAAATCCATTTCTAATCTATTCATAATGGATTTTAACTAATTAAAACCAAGTCACAGGGATGCAATATAATTTACCATAACATAAACAACCCATAATTACCTTATTTATAACAATGGATTCACTTTATTACATTTAATGGATATGTTTGTTTTATAGCTTTATAGAATTATGAAAAAATATTACATATCAACCACTTACAAAAAAATTGGATACTTCCACTCAAATTATATTTCTTCCACAAAAAAATGTTCTTATTTTTACACTATTGTTTTATTCATGACAATTTTTCTTCATTCAATATGTTCCACCTTTGATCTTGTTATAATCCATAATCATCCATAATCCCTATGAAAAACATTTGAAAATGTAGGATGAGAACAAGAAATTAAATAAGGGATATAAAAAATAAAGGAAACCTATTAATCCATTTGAAATTCATGAAAACCCATAATAAAGCCTTCCTTTTTACACCATAAACTTTTGAGCTCAAAATAATAATTTACATACTCATGAAATCAACTTCAAAGCCTAGATTTTTCAAAAACAAAATTGTAACCAAGCATCAATAAATATAATAGTCATGAAATTTACTTAGGAAAGTAAGATAACTCATGAAAACAAGCCTTTCACCTTTATAAAATCATAATATTTATTAAATAATGAGTTCACTTTATTACCATATAAAATCAAAAGATTTATTATAAATCCCATGTAAAGAATTGAAAAACCTTGTAGGTAACATGGGACATTATCCTTGCAATCTCTATTAAAATTAAATCACCTCACAAGATAATTCTTAAATTTCTTAGGTGTAACCTACCATTGGTAAACTCCATCACTTTACCCTAATTTAGTAGAGACACAAATACAAAATAAGGCTACATCCATGGTTTGAAACTATGTATATAGGCCCAAAAAACATGTCTATAGGCTATGAACTCAGTTTAATGAACCATGGATGGTATTGGAATGGCTATAGGGTAAAGTGTATAGCCACAGTTTCACCTGTGGAAACAACCCTATAGCCACTGTTTGCAATCCGTGGCAGTATATTAAGTAACGCAATACCTATAGACATGGTTTAAAACTGTGGATATAGGGCTATAGTCAGGATTTTAAACCCTGGAAACATACTCCCCATTCCATAAAAAACAGCATGATTCACCCCCGGTGTACCCCCTACACACCCATGCCCCCTGTAACCCCATTGCACCCCCCTACACACCCCCTACACACCCCCAACACTTCTCCATGCACCCCTTGCACCCCCTTTCACACCCCTAACCCTTTCACACCCCAATCCCTTGAACACCCCCTTGCAGACCCCCTTGAACCCCTGTCCCCTTGCACACACCCCCTTGCACACCCCTGTCCCCCTTGCAGCACCCATGCACCCCTCTGCACCCCCACCACACACCCCTTACACCACCCATGCACCCTACCCCTTGCACCCCTTTCACACCCTTTCCCCCTTTCACAAACCCCTTGCACCCCCTCGCACCCCCTGTCCCCTTGCACACCCCTACCCCCTTGCACCACCCATGAACCCCCCACCCCTTGCACCACCCATGCACCCTACCCCTTGCACCCCTTTCCTGTACACCCCTTCCCCTCCCCTTGAACCCCCGTGAACACCCCACCATTGCACACCCCATACCCCATACACCCCCACCCCAGCCAGTCCCCCCACCCTACCAGTCCCCCCCACCCCATCCCTACCAGTTCCCCCCCACCCTTCCAGTTCACCCCCACCTTGCCAGTTTTCCCTCCAGATCTACCCCCGTTAGTTTTCTCTCCCACCCCCTATCAGTCCCCCACTACTAGCCCCCTACCCTTGACAGCCCCCACCTGCACCCCCACCCCCACCCCTGCACACCCCCTGCCCCTTGGACACCCCACCGCTACCAGTCCCCCTACCAGTTCCCCCTGCCAGTTCACCCCTAACCCAGATAGTTTTTTCTCTAGCTCTACCCCCACCCCACCCCTGCCAATTCCCCCCCACCCCACCCCTACTAGTCCCCCACCACCTCCCCTTCCTTCCCCCCCACCCTCTCAGTTCCACCCTCCCCCTCCCACTCTGCCAGTCCCCCACCCCTTCTAGTCTCCCCTAAACTTCAATATCCTTAATATAAAACAAAAAACAATGTTTAAGTGACTTGATAGGATGTCCATACATGTGAGAATTTTTTAGAAAATTACTGATCACATCATGTTAAATAAAATATGAACAGTAGCTATATGGTACATCAATAATCATCATAAACACAATAGTGAAATAAATAATTCTCAGACACACTTAGTAAGTAGCTATATGGTTTCGAGCATTTGATCACAAAGTATCAATCTGGTCCTTCAACAATTTGAGGTACTATTCCTTTAAACTATATTCTCATGAAATTTATGTCTTAACTGGAATATCATACTCTTTTATTACTTCTCATGTTGTGAATCTTATGGTGTTTCATGTTCAAATGATGACTCATGTCTTGAAACATCAAATACCACTCATACAATTAAAATGCCAATTATTTAAGTGTAAATGCGTTATAAAACTATTAACAAGGTTTATTTTTTTGTATTTATATATTAATGAGATGGAAATCTTGGATGTGATTTTGAGAATGGATTAGTTGACATCATTGAATTCCCACATCGATTGTTATGCCTGGTGGGTTAGTTTCACATCTTTTAATGGTGTTATACATCTCTTTAATAGATATTTCAATGTGAATTCAAAAAGAGTAGGACCTTTAGTATTAGTGGTTGGGACTATATTTTTTTTAGTAACTAGAAATCACTTTGGAAACTATTTATGCAACAAAACATAAATATTTTCCAACCATAATGGATAAATTTCTTGATTTCTTTCCCAACTTCTCTAGATTTCCACTTGAAAGAGAAGTAAAATTTATAATTGATATCCTACTAGATACCATCTCTATTTCACATAATGATGTATTTTTCTACATCATTCCATATACTTGAGTGGATATTTACAATAATCTACCACTTTTATGTATGTATCATAGGTATTATTCAAATAATTGAAAATAATTGTGAAATTATTTCAAGTATTTTGGATATGATATTCATATAAACACCGTCAAACACTGGTCGAAAACATTATACCAAAATTGTGAGAAACTAGAAGCCCTATATGAGAGTTTTAGTGGACATATTATAGTTGTGAAAGATCATAATATATGTTTAAGAGTTGGATGAATAAAAAGTGATGTGGTCATGGAGATGGTTGTTTTTCCTTTTGATTAACTACTCAATGCTACAGTTTCAAGAAGAAGGGTATATCATTGGGAGTAAATGTAATGACCCAAACTTTCATTAATGGAAATTCTTATTGATCTAGTTAAATGTCTTATTATGGTTATATAAACTGTGAACTTCATTGGTTTTATGTTTCTGAATTTTAAAATACCATTATGAATTTTTACCATTGCTAATATATCTGTTGAACAATAATCACATGATTAGTATAAATATAGGGCTTAAACAAATCCAATTTACTCAAATAAAGGAAGCGATGGACTCATCCAGTAGACTTTCCCTGTATGAAGACCATTTGTCAGATCTCGCAAAGGAGGTGGAATCATTGGGCTTCTCTCTTGACCAAGCCCAAGCCGATCTTGAACACATTAATCTTGAGTGGAACCCACTACGAGAGAAGTGGAAGTTAATAGAGATTACCACCCGAGCGATGTTATCCGAGACACCCCAAGAGTCTATCACCATCGCACACCTTACCCTTCGGTATTATGCGAGTGTTATAAGGGGTCATGTAACAAGACCCTAGCACAATTAATATGTACATTATTTTTGTATAAATAATGTGAATCCATTTTATTATTGTTACATTGTAAATAGTTTTTAAAGCACAAATAGTATTTTTAATTAATATTCAACTAAGAAATATATTTTGATGAATTAATGGATTTTTTAATTAAATAATATTTTAATAAAATATTATTATAATTAAATTAATTTTTATTAAATATAAATTATCATATAATTTTATGAATACAATTTTAATTTTTATTAAGGTTTGAAAGTTGTTTTTGTCCAAACCCATGAATTTTCGATAAATATCAGTTTTTATTTTAAAAGTAAAAATTCATATATTTATAAAATTATATATATAAAATGAATATTATTTTTGGAATCAGGATGTTGAAATTATCCAACGGTGAATTTTTCATAATTTTCTGAGACAGTCGAATTTTTGGGTAAAAATTAAATAATGTTTAAATATATAATGTGTTTTATGACATCATAATGACCGAATAGTTATGTAATAAAATAATATAAACATTATGTTCATCCAGTATATGTTTTACCATTAAAATAATGTTATTTTGGGTTGTTTAATTTATTTTACAAAACATTAGTGGACCCTTCAAGGCTTATAAAACATTTTGTCTTTTTAAATTGTTTTCCTTGAGAGTGTGACCCACCTCCACAAAGGAAACCCTATTATTTTAATAAGTTCAGCCATTGAAATTATAAAATATTTTTTTACACTCCCCTTTTGAAAAAACCATGGGCTGGTTTGTGGTTTTTATTAATTTAACGTGAGGTGTCCCAAACCTAAATAATAAAGAATTCTCTCTCCTTTCCTATATAAACCCACACAAGCTCCCACTTCCTCTTCACTAAAAGCCTTTGAATTTCGTCCAAACTCTACCCTACTCTCTCTATAATCCTATAAATGTTCCCCAAGCTCTCAAAAAGCCTCTCTCAAGCCTCTTCCAAGCCTTTTGGATCACACTTCCAAGTAATGGATTTCTTCCTTTCTTATTTTTGTCCAATTTTCATTAAATTGTTATGCCCTTTTGTTTTCAATTAAAAATGTTAGGGTATGATTTATCACATCCCCAATACTTTCCTCTTTATTTTTGGTTGATGGGATACCCCTTTGTCTCTCATTAATGCCTCCCATGTACACCCATTACCATGCCGAAATTCCATGAGGGACTTCTCTCTCCTCTTTTACATCCAAGTAATTCTTTTGTACCATGAATATAAATTCCATTAAATTATTTGGGACATGTATCTATATTAACCCCTTAATATCCATTTCATGTACATATTATGAGACACCCTTTTCTCTCTTATCAACCATTTTCATGAATCCTTATGTCACACCATTATGCTGCCGAAATTGCACCGCGTTTTTCCAAGCCAAGATCATTGTGTAGTGAATACCATACCCATGTCTCTATCAAGGGTATTCACCTTTATAAAAATATACATATAGAATGGTAATTTAATGTATTTATTCCACATTACTTAATCATGGAATAACTTATGATGTTGATTGATTCTATGTTATATGATCCATGTGGCACACTTATGCATGAAATGAAATGTTTAAGAAGGGTGCGCCATGATAGCACTCCGATGCATTGGGTGAAGTATAGTGTCATGATACATCATGTTCAATGGGTTTTGACTAATTCCAATTCAAGTGCAATGATGTTTTACTCATGATTCATGTTTAATGAGGGTTTACTCATGCTCCAGGTCCAATGAGCCTTGGCTCATGCTAATTCCATGTTATGTGTTGTTGCCACATTTCCATGTTATGATTATCATGCTTTATCATGCCTTTATGTTCATGTTTCTCTTGTACTCCATTTATATGCCTATTTTCTAACATGTATTGTATTCCTCATGTTATTCCATGTTTATTCCGTTACTAGGATTTATAGCTCACCCTTTTATTATGCATGTCCTCAGGTTATCCCATGAATTGCAAAGTACAAGGGAATATAGTGGTCATGTAAAGGAAGTTTTCAATAAAGATATTGTATTTCATGTTTTAAGTTTTTATGATACTAATCCACAAATACACTAGACCTCTCGATATTCCATGTTGTATCAAGTGATGTTTTTATGGAATAAATTAGGTTTAAGTGTGTAATAAAGAGAGGGGTTGTTATAGTTGGTATCAGAGGATAGGTTTAGTTATTTTTGTGATTAGGATTAAAAAACCATAGTAAAGACATTGAGACAAGAATAAGTATAATAAAAAATCCCTAAGTATTGGTGAGTATTGAGTAAGTCATTTATCAAGAAAATACATCCCTATCTGGATACGAGCAGGTAGAGGCGGCTCTGGCACAGATGTATCCTAGGGGTAAAACCCCAAAACACCACTTTGAGCTAGACTCAAATGGGAACTGGTGCACAACAATGGGACTTGTTGCACTCTTGGTTATGAAACTTCTGTGGGATATTATTTTTTAAATTCACAAGCTTAGTATGAACCCTTATTAAGGGAATGAAAAAATGCCCCTAAGAATATATGTTAGAAAGTAGATCATGAATAGCATAGATTGAAGCCTATGGATTCATAAGATAAGGAAATACAAGTTATTTATTGTAAGAAACCAGTTTTTGCTATAAAAGATTTTGGAAAATTCTTGATGTTATTCCAGAGTAGCGCCTTCAGACGACATGTGATTCCGAGCCCCGGTGTGGCTGGAATTAAATTTTCAGTGCATTCTCACTGGGAATGCCAAATAAATGAAATAACTCCTAAACGGTAATTCAGATCCTAAATCCGAGAGTACATATGGGTCCGAAATGGGGTTTTTACCCCAGTAACGACATAAAACATGTTGGTGCGGGACATTGGGACCCCTCGCCCGTTAACAGAACATTAAACAGATAAATAAAATAATTAATTTATTCATTTAACGGTTAAACTCCAGTAACTCCTAAAAGGTAGAACGGATGGGAAAACCGATGGCACATTTAAGTCCAGAGCATGCCATTTTCCCTAGGACGGGTGTAATTTTAGCAGGCACGACCCTTCTGTGAAAAATGGTACTAGGGGTGTTTTCGTAATTTAGCTGCCTCAGACGTTAAATTTTATAACTTTTGAATGGAGGCTCGGATTAAAATTTTGAGACTACTATTGTGCTCGGGAGGTGGTGTTTACCCTAGGGTAGGATTAACCTCGACCCCATCGAGAGTTTCGGATGCGGGTTAATTTAGGGATTTAAATTAATTAAAATTTTAATAAATGTTTTTGTCTACTTAAACCAAACCCACCCCTTCTCTTCCCCATTTTGTTTTACTCTGGCAGAAGAGCTCTCCCACCTCCCTCAAGCCCTGTCAACCTCCTCTTCTCCTTCCCCGAGCCAAGAGGAAGCGACAACGGTGGTGGCGTGACAAAGGATTGAAGCTTTGGGCAACGCCCAAGAGGTAGGATCGTTGCAGTTTAATTTTTAATTTTCGCATATCCTTTGAACTTGAATTTTAGTGTCTAATTTCCCTTATTTTGTAGAGTGAATCCCTTGGTTGTGTTGTATATGTTCCGAGCTATCCAAAACATGTTTTGGATTGAAAATCTGATTTCTGTGGCGATCGCAGTCGTCCGCTGAAGATCCATGGGTTTTTTTGAGATTTTACAGCGGTTCTGGCCGGTCCGGTGGCGGGCAGCTCGGCTTAGGCGGCGGGCGCCTTCAGCTCAGGCGGCAGGTGGCTCCTTCAGGCGGTTCGGTGGAGCGACGGTCGGTGCCGACCAAGGATCCTCAGGCAGGAAAGTTGGAGGCGCCGAGCGAGAAGCCAGCGGGGGAGAGGCCGGGCGAGGCGGTTGTCAGCTGGGCGAGGGCGGCGTCGCGGTCGAGCAGAGGCACCAGGTGAGCTGGGGGTGACGGTGAGCAGGGTCATCGCCAGGGCGCAACGACGCGGAGGACCAGGGTCTTGTGACCCCGGTCGACAGACAGGACCCACGCCACACGGGTCCACTCAGAGATCGGACCGACCGAGCCGGTCCGGGTGGTTCGGGGTGGTCCGTGTGGTGAACCGCAGACTGCTGGTCCAGGGTGTGGGTGGGTCGGCCGAACCGGCCCAACCCACCTATTTAATCCTATTTTTTTTAAAAATGCCCCTAAAATTCAAACCGTAAATCATATTTTCATGCCGTCAGCGGTGACACGTTCCTTGGATCGAGGAAGATATTTTGAGATTGTTTCGGGGGGTTTAATTCCCGAGAAGGGGGCCTCGGTGGTGCGACACCCCCATTAAGTAGTTTGATGTTTTTCCGGGGGGTTCTTGTTTTGGATGGCGCAAACACATTTGGAGTCCGTTTTGAGCACCGTCAGCGATGTTGCGACCCTGGCGTCGATATGAAGATTTCAAAGGGGTTTTTGGGTGTTTGAAGACAGAGTTGAGACGTGGCCCCCACAACCCGTCTTTTAAGCTGCGAGCCGCGCTTTCACAACTTTTTCATCAGACGTGCGTTTGGGGCGTGCGAGCAGTTGATTCGGGGTGATTTTTCGAGGGAATTTCAATGGAGCAACCCACCCGCTTTAATTCATCAGGATGGTGTGGGCCCCATGAGGGCTGTTTTAGGAGTTGGCGGTGATTTCCATCTTTATCACCGGGTGTCCTTTTCAGACAAGTGATTAGTCAATCTTGTGTAATTTTCTGAGAGGATCGCAACGGTGCGACCCGTTTGTTGCGTTTCAGGATCGTGATGTGGGTCCCATGTAGCACTGCTCATGTGGGGTACAATGAAATGCATATTTTTCTTTGGACATCCATTACTCACAAGTAAGAAGTCAATTTGACGTGTCTTTATGAGGAGATCGCAATGGTGCGATGCGTCCAACTGTTTTAGGGACCGAGGCTCAGGACCACAGGACGCCATTTGGGAGTAAAGCGGTGTTGGATAGCTTTTCCATCGAATGTCCATTTGAGGCGAGTAAACAGTCTATCTCGAGTGTTTTTTCCACGAGGATTACAATGGTATGACCCGTTTGGATGTGCAAAGACACATTCGAGACATAATTTAGCGTGGAAGTATAAAAGGTGCTCCGGTGGCAGTTCTTCATGACGTGTTCGGAAGCTAACCCTTGGGGTGAGATTGCATTCACTCCCGTGTGAGTGAAGTTGATGTCTAAAGAGATTTGGTTGGCCGTGCTAGGGCCGTGGAGGAAGCAGGATGGTGAAATTATGTTTTCACCTTTCGCATTGACGTTGGGTGTCGTGTGTATGATAGCCTTTGGGCTAGAGATGTGGTATACTTTGGGAGTATATAGGAATGCTTTGAGGTACATGTTGTAGTTTGTACCTGAGAATGTTTGTGTGCTTGGTTTGGAGATGAGTTTGGGCCACACATCGTGTGGTCCCCATGTGTGTGTCATCTTCTACTCTATATACCTTTAACCTCTCATGACGTAGAGGGTCCTCCTATTCTCGATGGTTTGACTGGTAGAATTGTTTTGGTTACCCTATTCTTTCAACTGAGGGAGTTTTCAGTGTTGTGTCCCTTTCACCGGGCTGCGACATCGTTTACGGCTATGTGTGTTCATACAGTGTGGGTGTGCTCCCACTATCTGGAGTGAGTTGTCTCGGTCAGCTTCGACAGTAGAATCGGCGGATTGGAGCATGTATCACCCCGAGAGGCCCAGGGAGATCCTCAAGTCCCTTCGTGTTCCCTGGTAGGGTTATTTGGGTATCAGTGTGACCAAAACATTACGCGGGCACCAATCCTCTACCTAGGAGGTTGTTTCCAGTAGGGTATGGAGCCCCCAGTGAGCCCTGTGCACATACTCCCTAGCTGTGTATCGAGATCGTATCTTCCTTCCACGATCTATCGTGATGTGTTTCCCATTACGTGTTCCGGTTACCAGTGAGGTACCATCCAGTAGGGATGGCTAGTGGTGTACCATCCAGTAGGGATGGAAAATGCGGTACCATCCAGCAGGGATGGCCAGTGGGGCACCATCCAGCAGGGATGGACAGAGCAAATCCGGGTTTACCTCCAGTGGGGCTGGGAAGTGGTCCTTGATGGTGGTTCCAGGCCTCCCTCCAGCGGATCACCCTTTCACGGGGCTGGGCATTGGGACCTGTCGATGACTTTTTTCGGGTCTCCCTCCAGCAGATTACACTTTTGTGGGGCTGGGCAGTGGGAACCCATCGAATTTGAGAATACCTCTCGACTGTGTGACAGTGATGAGTTGTGGCTTGATGTTCACCCAGAACTATCAAGAACGAGGGGTGATTTCCCCACTGAGATGCATCCTTGTGATGCGACCTAAAACTGTGCGGGTGAGTCAGTGTCGCCCAAAGTGGATAGTGTCAAGGTGCGGTGATTTTTCCCCCTTGACTTGTAGTTCAGGGAAGACGTGCGAATACTGGGAATCAAAGGTGTTTACTTCTGGGACTGTTGGATACTCACTTTCTTGGGCTGATCTACGGGATGGAGATCCCCTTGTGATCTTGTTCGAGTTTCTTGATTGAGCATATGGATATGTATATACCATGTTCCAATACCCACTTCTTGGGTTTTGGTTACTCTCCTTCCAGGAGAGGCGAAGACGCACGGGGTATGCCACGTGCTTTCCGTATCTAGCTTCTCGTGGTTAGACGAGTCTAATCTCATGATATATGTAGCGAATACTCGATGAGAAGTTCATATTCTCACCTTTCCTAGTTCCTTGTGTTAGTATGAGTATACTTCCTTCCTCTTGGTGGGTTGACATGTACTCTTTTCTGCACTCTCAGTTGTACTCCTCTAATTTTTTATTTTCAATCTACTGCTCACCTCTTCAGTACCTCCTTTTTTGCTCCCTCGAGCCTTTGGGGAATCCTACTGAGTATTTTTATGCTCACCCCTGCTTGGGCTTTGCCCGCACTTAGTGTGCCCTTGCATACGACGGACAGGTTGGTCATGACTTCAGTGGAGCTTAGGAGTTTGGGAGCTTGGACCACATGTGGTGGTCATAATCGAGTTCCAGGTGTGGGACTCTCCCAGCTGTTTAATTTTGTTTACCTGTTTCATGGTTGTGGAACTTTTCTGTTTGGATGCATGTTTTTCCCTTCTTCTTTTTGGATTACCTTCATCTTTTACTTTGTACTGTTTAGAGGTCGATGCACGTTTTTGTTGTTTATAGTAGTTAGTACTTTACTTTTCCTTTTACTATGCACTTTTGCATTGAGTGGTCTGCGTGTGTGTATACAGGTACTCAGGCAAAGGCCTCCCCAAGTTTTTTAGCCTTTGGTTCTTGTCGCCATCCCCTGGCCTATGGAGGCGGGCTTGGGGTAGTTGCGGCTTGAGCCCGGGTAGGGTCGGGTCGTGAAAAAGTGGCATCAAATGGAGGTTTGTTCCTTGGGACGTTGTGCGGATGTCCCTAAAAAGGAATTGGTTGGGATTTTGGGCAAAAATGTCGACGTGTCTCAAGAGTGGCTCTCAGGATAGGGAGTCCAGTGATGGTGCAGCAACCAACATATCCATTCACTAGGACCCTGATAACCTGTTTGTCGACTTAGCATGTTGAGACACTCGTTGCAGGGAAAAATTGGTTTGTGCATCACCTAGGATTGAGTCTTTGACTGTCCTTCTTGAGTTAGCTCTCCATTGTTGTTACAGTTTTATACATATATGATCATCTAACCGCGATACTCCTTGATAACATTCAGTATGTCTCCGCGAAGACAGCCAGCCCGGATACCAGCTTTGGTTCATGACGACGACCCTGCGAGCTACGAGGCCTCAGTCTAGGACCCATCATGCGGGTCCCTTTCTCCAGGTGGGCCGATAGAAACACCCCCACCTGGTGAGCAGCAAACAGCTTTAGTAGAGCAGATGAAGCTTGAATGCAGGTTGAGCGTGCTCCGTGAGTTCCAGTGACAGAGACCGCTGAGGTTCAGTGGTGAGCTAGACCCTCAGGCAGCAGAGGTTTGGATCGAGATAGTGGTTTTCCTCTTCAGGCTTGTGCAGACACCGACATATCAGAGGGTGTCTTTAGCAGCCAGCCTTTTTCCACGGAGCTGTTGGGCATTGGTGGAGTCTGGTGACTCAATTACTTAATGAGTCGTTGCTTTCATGGTATGACTTTCAACTGCTATTCCGTGAGGAGTTTTACCCCTCCTTCTTATGCTCCATTCAGATCCAGGAGCTCCTGCAGTTTCAGAAGGGAGGGATGATGGTGACTGAGTACGCAACTAGGTTCTTGGACTGTGCACGTTTTTACCAGGGCTTGGTCCGTGATGACAGCTTCTAAGCACGGAAGTTTGAGAAGGGTCTCCACAGATAGATTCGTGATATCATAGTACCCTTGGTCATTCCAACTTATTCTGGGGTGCTAGAGCAGGTGATGGTGGTAGAGATTTCCCTGCCACGCTTTACAGTTGGTGGTGGCAGTAGGAACGATGAAGCCGAGACGTCTGATGCAGCTAGTGGTCGTCGGCTGATAGAACCTCAACACAGTTGGCTTCCCAATAACCAGACTCAGGGGCGTGGTCGTACACCACAGTGGCGCCAGAGGGCACCGGTGTATCATGGAGAGATTCAGGGTTATGCTTACGATGGGTGAGGTCACCTAGCACGAGACTGCCCGACCAGGCGTGCTGAGAATATTGGGCAGGCAGCGGGTGCACCACCATGCCAAAGGCAGCACCATGATCAGAGTAGTACCTAGAGAGGTGGTGCTAGCAGAGGAGTGAGAGGAGCGGGTATTGGGGGACGACTTTACGAGTTCTTCCCATCACCACCAGATGGTCCATGTCGGGCTCTAGGAGCTAACAGTTGGGACCATGGACAACCGTGAGCTTTGGATGTCTATGATCCTGTAGAGCATGAGGTGATAATAGGTACGTACTACAACTCTTCTACTTTTTACAAGTATAATTGTTAGAATCTGTGTGTGAAATTCTATTCTCCCTACTCCTTGATTGAGTTTTTACCAGGGTGATACGGGGTGTCGGTGTAACCCTGTGTTAGTGGAATAGAAGGCATGAAACCTTTCTCTTTAGTCGATGGTGGCGAATCCTTAACCTTTCGAGTGTGTAAGAGAGTCTTGGTCGTGGGACATCGACTGTGAAACCTTGCGTGATCAGATATCCTTGGGTGTTTCACCATATGGATATTCTGAAGGAGGGAATCACTATGCTTTATCCCAGGTCCAAAAGGTGATTCCAGTCGTGGCGTGAGGCGTTGGGGTTCAATCGGGGAGGCGAGTTAACCCTGAGGGCCTTCGGGCCATTTGAGACTGTGCGAAGGGATGGCGAGGTTCCCTACCACCTTGCCCTAACCCCAAAGTTTGGAGTGGGTGCATGACATCTCTTGCGTGGATTACCTGAGGAGATGTTTGCATACTTCTATACACATCATTAGTGAGGGAAAACCTCTTATGAACTGATCAAATCCTTTGGTCTGTGCGGTGGCGTAGGACTGTGCAAGAGTTCTTCTGGGTACGGAAGAGCCAGGTGCGGGCTTATTACCATGAATTATTCTCTGGTTTTTCTTTTTGGGGAAGAAAATATTTAAGGAGGTAATGATGTAAGAACCCGGTTTTTTCTATAAAATACTATGGAAAATTTTGGATGTTATTACAGAGCAGTGCCTTTAGACGACGTGCGATTCCAATCCCCGGTTTGGACGGAATTAAATTTTCAATGCGTTCTCACTGGGAACACCAAATAAATGGAATAACTCCTAAACGGAAATTCGGATACTAAATATGAGAGTATGAATGGGTCCTAAATGGGGTGTTTACCCCAGGAACGACATAAAACATGTTGGTGCGGGACATTGGGACCCCTCACCCGTTAACGGAAAATTAAACGGATAAATAAAATAATTAATTTATTATTTTAATGGTTAAAATCAAGTAACTTCTAAACGATAGTTCAGATGGGAAAAATGAGGGTATTGTTGAGTCCGGAGTGTGCCGTTTTCCCTAGGAGGGGTGTAATTTTCGCCGGCACGACCCTTCTGTGAAAAATGGTACCAGGGGTGTTTTCATAATTTAGCGACCTCAGACGTTAAATTTTATAACTTTTTAACGGAGGCTCGGATTAAAATTTGGAGACTTCCATTGTGATCAGGAGGTAGTTTTTACCCTAGGGGAGGCTTAACCTCGACCCCATCGAGAGTTTCAGATACAGGTTAATTTAGGGGTTTAAATTAAATAAATTTTTTATAAATGTTTTCTCTACTTAAACCAAACCCACCACTTCTCTTCCCCATTTTGTTTTCCTCTGGTTAAAGAGATCTCCCACCTCCCTCAAGCCCTCTCAACCTCCTCTTCTCCTCCCATGAGCCAAGCAGAAGCGACAACGGTGGTGGCGCAGTGAAGGATCGAAGCTTCGGGCAACGCCCAAGAGGTAGGATCATTGCAGTTTCATTTTTAATTTCCGCATGTCCTTTGAGCTTGAATTTTAGCATCGAATTTCCGTTATTTTGTTGAGAGAAGCCCTTGGTTGCGTATTATATGTTCCGAGCTATCCAATGCATGTTTCGTATTGAAAATATGAGTTCTGTGGAGATCGCAGTCGTCTGCTGAAGATCCGTGGGTTTTTGGAGATTTTTCGGCGGTTCTGGCCGGTCCGGCGGCTGGCGGCTCAGCTTAGGCAGCGGGTGACTTTGGCTCAGGCAGCAGGCGGCTCCTTCAGGCGGTTTGGCGGAGTGGCGGTTGGCGCTAGTGCGGGGTTCCTCAGGCGGGCGAGCTAGAGGCACCGAGCAAGTGGCCAGCGGGGGAGCGGCCGAGCAAGGCGGCTGTCGGTTGGGCGAGGGCAGCGTTGTGGTCGAGCGGAGGTGCCGAGTGAGCTGGGGGCGACGACGAGCGGGGTTGTTGCCAGGGCGCGATGACACGGAGGACTGGGGTCTTGTGACCCCAGTCACCAGACAGGACCCACGCCACGCGAGTCCACCCGGAGACCAGACTGGCCGAGCCGGTCCTTGTGGTTCGTGGCGGTCCACATGGTGAACCGTGGACTACCGGTTCAGGGTGTGGGTGGGCCGGCCGAACCGGCCCGGCCCACCTATTTTCATCCTATTTTTTTAAAACACCTCTAAAATTCAAACTGTAAATTGGATTCGCGTGTTGTCAGCGGAAACACATTCCTTGGATCGAGGCAGACATTTTGAAATGGTTTTGAGGGGTTTTAATTCCCGAGACGGGGGCCTCAGTGGCGCGACACCCCCATTAAGTAGTTTGAAATTTTTCCCGAGGGTTCTTGTTTTGGATGGTGTAGACACATCCAGAGTCCATTTTGAGTGTCGTCAGTGGCGTTGCAACCCTAGCATCAAGATGAATATTTCCAAGGTTTTTTCGGGTGTTGAAGCCAAATTTGAGACATGGTCCCCATGACCCGTCTTTTAAGCTCTGATTTGTGCTTTCACAACTTTCTCATCAGACGTCCGTTCGGGGCGTGCGAGCAGTCGATTCGGGGTGTTTTTCTGAGGCCATTGCAATGGGGAAACCCACCTTCTTTAATTCAGCACGATGGTGCGGGCCCCACGAGGGCCATTTTAGGAGTTGGCGGTGATTTTCATCTTTATCACCGGGTGTCTGTTTCAAACAAGTGATTAGTCAATCTTGTGTACTTTTGCAAGAGGATCGTAATGGTGCAATCCGTTTGTTGCATTTCAGGACCGTGATGTGGGTCCCATGTAGCACCACTTGTGTGCGGTACAAAGAAATGCATCTTTTTCTTTGGAAATCTGTTCCACACAAGTAAGAATTCAATTTGACGTGTCTTTCCAAGTAGATCACAATGGTGTGATGCACCCTACTTTTTTCAGGACCGAGGCTCGGGACCACGGGACGCCGTTTGGGTGTAAAGCGGTGTTGGATGGATTTTCTGTCAGATGTCTGTTTGAGGTGAGTAAACAGTCTATCTCACATGTTTTTCTATGAGGATTAAAATGGTATGATCCATTTGGATGTGCGGAGACTCATTCAAGATCTCATTTAGCATGGAAGTATGAAAGGTGCCCCGGTGGTGGTTCTTCTAGCTGTGTTCGGAAGCAAACCCTTGGCGTGAGATCACGTTCACTCCCATTTGAGTGAAGGTGATGTCTAAAGAGATGTGGCTGGTCGTTCTAGGGCCGTAGAGGAAGCAGGTTGGCAAAATTACGTTTTTGCCCTTCGCGTTGACGTTGAGTGTCGTGTGCATGATAGCCTTTGGGCTAGAGATGTGGTATACTCTAGGAGTATACGGGAATTCTTGGAGGTACATGTTGTAGTTTGTACCTGAGAACGTGTGTGTGCTTGGTTTGGAGATGAGTTTGGGCCACACGTCGTGTGGGCCCCATGTGTGTGTCGTGTTCTACTCTACGTACCTTTGACCTTTCATGACGTAGAGGGTCCTCTTATTCTCGATTGTTTGACTGGAAGAGTTGTTTTTTCCCCTATTCTTTCAGCTGAGGGGGTTTTCAGTGTTGTGTACCTTTCACTGGACTACGACATCGTTTACAGCTATGTGAGTTCGTACAATGTGGGTGTGCTCCCACTTTCTGGAGTGAGTTGTCTAGGTCAACTTCGACAGTAGAATCAACAGATTGGAGCATGTATCACCCCGAGAGGCCCAGGGAGATCCTCACATCCCTTCGTGTTCCCTGGTAGGTTTCTTTGGGTATCGGTGTGACCAAAACATTACCCGGGAACCAATCCTCTACCCAGGAGGTTATTTCCAGTAGGGTAAGGAGCCCCTAGTGAGCCCTAGGCCTAGACTCCCTAGTTGTGTATCGAGATCATATATTCCTTCCATGATCTATCGTGACGTGTTTCCCACTACGTGTTCTGGTTAACAATGAGGTACCATCTAGCAGGGATTACCAATGGTGTACCATCTAGTAGGGATGACTAGTGCGGTACCATCCAACAAGGATGGCCAGTGGGGTACCATCCAGTAGGGATGGCCAGATCAGATCCGGGTTTACCTCTAGCGGGGCTGGGAAGTGGTCCATGATGACGGTTTCAGGACTCCCTCCAGCGGATCACCCTTTCACGGGGCTGGGCATTGGGACCCGTCGATAACTTCTTCTGGGTCTCCCTCTAGCAGATTACCCTTTTGTGGGGCTTGGCAGTGGGAACCCGTCGACTTTGAGAAGACCTCTCGACTATGTGATAGTGACGAGGTGTGGATTGATGTTCCCCCAGAACTCTCAAGAACTAGGGGCACTTTCCCCACTGAGACGCGTCCTTGTGACGCGACCTAAAACCATGCATGTGAGTTAGTTCCTCCCAAAGAGGATAGTGTCAAGGTGCGGTGATTTGAGTCCCTTGACTTGTAGTTTGGGGCAGACGTACAGATACTGGGCATCGATGGTGTTTGTTTCTGTGACTGTTGGCTACTCACTTTCTTGGTCTGAGCTATGAGATGGAGATCCCCTTGAGATCTTTTTTGCGTTTCTTGATTGAGCACATGGATATGTATATACCTTGTTCCAGTACCCACTTCTTTTTTTTTGGTTACTCTCCTTCCAAGAGAGATAAAGATGCGCGGGGTATTCCATGTGCTTTCCATGTCTAGATTCTCGTGGTTGGATGAGTCTACTCTCCTGCTATAGGTAGCGAAGACTCGATGATAAGTTCATCTTCTCACCATTCCTAGCTCCTTGTGTTAGGACGAGTCTACTTCCTTCCTCTTGTTGGGTTGAGCTGTACTCTTTACTACACTATCAGTTGTACTCCTTTACTTTTATCTATTCGATCTACTTCTAACCTCTTCAGTACCTCCTTTGTTTCTCCCTCGAGCCTTTAGGGCATCCTACTGAGTATTTTTATGCTCACCCTGCTTGGGATGTGGCTTCACTTGGTATGCCCTTGCAAACGACGAACATGTTGGTCGTGACTTTAGTGAAGCTTAGGAGTTCGAGAGCTTGGACCGCATGCGGTGGTCGTAGTCGGGTTCTAGGTGTGGGACTCTCCCAGCTGTTTACTTTTGTTTACCTGTTGCTGGGTTGTGGCACTTTTCTGGTTGGGCGCGTGTTTTTCCCTTCTTCTTTTCAGTTTACCTTCAGCTTTTACTTTGTACTGTTTAGAGGACGATACACTTTTGTGGTTGTTTATAGCAGTTAGTACTTTACTTTTCCTTTTAATCTACACTTCTGCATTGATTGGTCTATGTGTGTGTGTACAGGTACTCAGGTAAAGGCCTCCTCGAGTTTTTTAGCCTTCGGTGCTTGTCGCCAGCCCCTGGCCTATGGAGGCGGGCTTGGGAAAGTTGTGGCTCGAGCCCGGGTAGGGTCGGGTCGTGACATTTATAATTCATCAGTTTTTTCCTTGGATTACCCTTTATGTATTACCCCTAACTTTCCTTTTATTCCATCCAATGTCCAGTAATAGGAGGACTCGGGCTAACAACCAATGTGAAGATCAATGTGATGACTGTGCTAATGAGATGACCAATCCGATGGGAGAGGGAATCATGAACTTTGTCACGCTTCTCTCACAGTTAAATCAAGATTTGAATAGAAACATGGGTCGATAGGAATATTCTACCCCCCTAATAAAGAAAAAGTCTCTATAGAGGGCATCATTAGACAAAGGCCTCCTACTTTTAATTGATCATTCAATCCCTTAATCACTGAACAATGGATCAACTCCATTGAAAGGATCTTCTCCATCCTTCAATGTTATAAATAAGAAAATGTTCTCCTGTCTACTTATCGTATGGAGGGTGAAGCCGATCAATGGTTGACATTGATCTAAAACATGAAGACTGAGGAGGAGATCGAGGCATTGGAATGAAAGTATTTACAGAAGATGTTTTTCGATAAATATTTTCCACGCACCCTCCAACTTAATATGAAAAGGGACTTCTTTTACCTCAAGGAAAAAGTTGGAAAATCTGTCAGAGCGTATGAGGAAAACATCACAAGGATTCCACGATACTCCTCTATCATTGTCATTACCCCCGAATGCATGGTTTAATACTTTTTTGGTGGGCTAAAACCTACCCTATGGAAAGCTTTGGCGATCCGTTACTTTGGTAGAAATGAGGAAATTGTATGATGTGTCCTCAAGGTCAAAATGGATATTGGAGAATATCAGGGGTGTAATGGGGATTAGAAGAATAAGGTGGATTTCAATGCTAGAGGTTCGATGGATAAATCCAATGGTGCTAATAAGATCCAAAACCCCACTTTCCAATGGTGCAGAAAGAAGCACCTCAGAAATTTCCTGAAGGGGATGAGGAAATGCTTTAGGTGTGGAAGAGAAGGGCACCTAGCTATTAACTGCCAGCAAGAAAAACCCGCAGCTGCAACATAGGAGAGGAACACTCCATTTGAACCCTAACACGTTGTTCATTGCTATAATTACAAAGAACCAGGTCATCTTGCAAATCAATTCCCTAAGACAAGGGTTTTCAGAGGAAACCAACAACCTCCAAGGCAGAAAGGGAGATATTTTTCCATCACTACTGCCGAAGTGAACCCCAACAACAAAGTGGTGACTGGTACGCTAGTTATTCATTAAAGAATAACAAACATACTTTTTGATTTAGGTTCTAGGAATTATTTTATATCCCAAAAGTTTAGTAGAACAATCCCAGCACCACCAAAAATCATGTAAGTAAAGATGTCTGTGAGTATGGAAAATGGGGAAATCATTGCATCCCATGAATATAACTCCTCCCCTGTCATAATATATGGATTGAATTTCCTGGTGAACCTCATCATACTCCCTCTGGTGGAATCTGATGCAATTCTTGGAATGTATTGTCTTTCCTTATATAGATCCAACATAAATTGTCGTGAGAGGGAAATCAATCTCCATGTGGAGAATCGACCCCCCCGATTCTATACAAGTGAAAGGAGGAAGATGAATCTTCTTTAGATCCATCATCTCAAGCATGGATATTACTGCTCTATGAGCATGCATATTTAGCTCAGATGATTGAGTCTAAGGAGGCAACCATCCTTGAAGACATGCCTATTGTGAGGGAATTCATTGAAGTGTATCATGAGGAATTGTCTTGTCTTCATCCTAGGAGAGCTGTTGAATTCTCAATTGATCTTTTACCTGGAGCATTTCCAATATCCAAGAATCTGTATAGAATGGTTGTTGTGGAGCTTGAAGAGACGAATAAACAAATATAGGAGAATTTGGATAAACGGTTTATACACCCAAGTTCTCCACCTTGGGGTGCACTAGTCTTCTTCATCAATAATAAAGATGGGTTAATACGCCTTTGCATCGATTATCGTGAGCTTAAAAAAACCACGATAAAGAAAAAGTATCCTCTCCCATGAATCGATGACTTGTTTGATTAGTTGTGTACAAAAAAATACTTCTCCAAGGTGGATTTGCGGTCGAGATATTATCAAGTAAGGGTGAAGAAGGAATATATCCCCAAGACTGCTTTTCGTACAAGATACGAGAACTATGAATTCATTGAAATGACTTTCAGACTCACTAATGCTCTAGAAATATTCATGGACTTGATGAATATAGTCTTTATGGATTACCTAGAAAATTTTTTGGTAGTATTTATAAATTAAATTCTAATATAATCCAAAACCAAGGAGTATTATGAGGAGCATCTAAGAACTGTACTAGAGACCTTGAGGAAGGAGAATCTCTATGAAAAGTACAACAAGTGTGAGTTCTGGTTCAAGGAGGTCTCATTATTGGGCCATATCATCACAAGCAAGGGGATATACGTGGATCCCTCCAAAATAGATGTAGTTTAGGGATGGCCGAGGCCAACATTAGTAATAGATATCCATATCTTCTTGGGGTTAGTTGGATATTATTGATGATTTGTGAGAAATTTATCACAATTGTCCAGCCCTCTTACCAAGCTAACTCAGAAGGGAGTAAAGTTTGCTTGGAGTGATGAATACGAAGAAATCTTCAAGGAGTTGAAAAGGAGGATTATCACTATGCCCTTGCTCACAAGTGGAGAACTTTTTGTGGTATTCAGTGATTCTTTGAAGAAGGGCATGGGCAGTGTGTTGAGGAAAAATGACAAATTCATTTCTTATGCTTCAAAGAAATTGAAAGTTCATGAGCACAATTATCCAACACATGATCTGGAGTTGGCTACGGTGATCTTCAATTTAAAAATTTGGTGGCATTATCTCTTTGGGGATAAGTGTGAAATATATACGGACCACACAAGGATCAATTATATATTCACACAGAAAGAGTTGAACATGCGCCAATGAAGATGGTTAGATCTGATCAAAGACTATGATTGCTCAATCCATTACCACCCTGGGAAAGTGAACAAGGTGGAGGATTCTTTAAGTAGAAAGGACCCAGAAATTCTATCATTGATGAGAGTTGAGAAGGATCCAATCTTCTTAGACTTAATGAATATGAACATGAGAATCATAATGAAGGGAAAACCATAAATCCTTTCCCAAATGATTGCTCAACCATCTCTTTTGGAAAGGTTAAAGGATGCTCAAAAGAATGATGTGGGAATTCAAAAGAAAGTGGAAGCTATTAGAAAACGTAAATCCTTGGAGTTCAATGTTAATGAAGAATGAATTGTAAGATTTTAGAAAAGACTATGTGTTCTATCAAGTCTAGAGATGAAGAAGTAACTTTTGGATAATGGACATAGTTCAAATTTGTCTATTCACCCAGGAAACACAAAAATGCATCGAGATCACCAGGAGCATTATTGGTGGGATAATATGAATAAGGAGATCACTGATTATATATCAAAGTGACTAGTGTGTCATTAAGTGAAGGCAGAGAGGAAAAAGTGTAAGGGGATGATGAAACCATTGCCCATACTAGCATGAAAATGGGAGAACATCACCATGGAATTTGTCACTGGACTTCTGAAGACATCCAAAGGTAACAATGCAATATGGGTTGTTGTAGATCATCTTATAAAGTCTGCACAATTCATTGAAATTTGGGAGGATTTTTCATTGGATCAACTAGCATGGATATACATCAGGGAAGTGGTAAGGATGCATAGAGTACCACTATATATTGTATCTGATTGGGATCCAAGATTTACCTCTATATTTTGGAAGAGTCTTCAAAATACTATGGATACTGAACTAAACTTCAGTATGAACTATCATCCTCAAATTGATGGCCAACCTGAGAGAACTATTCAGACACTGGAATATATGTTAAGATCATGTTCAATAGACTTTAAAAGAGGATGGTATCAATATCTTACTCTAGTTTAATTCTCCCATAATAATAGTTTCCACTCGAGCATCCGAATGGCACCTTATGAGGCCCTGTATTGGAAGCGGTGCAGAACATCGGCATGTTGGGATGAAGTCAATGAATGTAAGATTCTAGGACCATAAATGGTTGAAGAAATGGCGGAGAAGGTGAAAACCATTCAGCATTATATCAAGGCATCCCAGAGTTGACAGAAGATTTATACAGATAACCGTAGATGAGACCTTGAGTTTAAATTTAGAGACATGGTATTTCTATGCATATCTCAATGGAATAAGGTGATGAGGCTTGGAAAGAAAGGGAAGTTAAGTCCTAGGTACGTCGAACCCTTCGAGATTCTTGATCATGTTGGGGCTGTGGCCTATTGACTAACACTTCCACCTACCATGGACAAAGTACATGTTGTCTTTCATGTATCCATCTTAAGGAAGTACATACCAGACCCTTCACATGTACTCTCTTTAGAGGTAGTATATCTATAGGATGATCTTTCTTATGAGGAGAAACCAGTGAAGATCTTAGATCGTAGAGAAAAAGTTCTACAAAATAAGACAATTCCCCTCATCAAGGTGTTGTGATGAAACCAAAAGTTTGAAGAAGCGACATGGGAATTAGAGGAAGTGATGAACCAGAGTTACCAACATCTGTTTTAGTGTGGGAAAAGGAAATTTCAAGGGCAAAATTTCTCAAGGGGGGAAGATTGTAACGACCCAGACTTTCATTAATGGAAATCCCTCTTGATATAATTAAATGTATTATTATGGTCATATAAAATTCCAACTTCATTGGTTTTATGTTTCAGGATTTTAAAATACCGTTATGAATTGTGATCATTTCTAATATAGCCATTGAACAATGATCACATGATTAGTATAAATATACGGATTTAAAAAATCCAGTTTACTCAGAAAAAGGAAGCGATGTACTCATCCGGTAGACTTGACCCGTATGAAGACCATTTGTCAGAGTTTGGAAGGGAGGTGGCATAATTGGGATTCGCTCTTGACTAATCCCAAGCCGATCTTGAACACATTAAGCTTGAGAGGAACCGACTACAGGAGAAGTGGAAGTTAATAGAGATTACCACTCGAGCGATGTTATCCAAGCCACCCCAAGAGTCGGTCACCATCGCACACCTTACCCTTCAGTCTTATTCAAGTTTTATAAGGGGTTATGTAACAATACCCTAGCATGATGACTATATATATTATTTTTTATAATTAATGTGCATTACTTTTATTATTGTTACTTTATAAATAGTTTTTAAAGCACAAATAGTATTTTTAGTTAATATTCAACTAAGAAATCTATTTTGATGAATTAATGGATTTTTGAATTAAATAATATTTTAATAAAATATTATTATAATTAAATTAATTTTTATTAAATATAAATTATCATATAATTTTATGAATGCAATTGTAATTTTTATTAAGGTTTGAAAGCTGTTTTTGTCAAAACCCATGAATTTTTGGTAAATGTTGGTTTTTATTTTAAAAGTAAAAATTGAAATATTTATAAAATTATTTAGATAAAATTAATATTATTTTTTTAATCTGGACATCAAAATTATCCAATGGTGAATGTTTCATAATTTTATGAGATAGTCGAATTTTTGGGTAAAAATTAAATACCGTTTAAATATATAATGTGTTTTATGACATCATAATGATCCAATAGTGATGTGATAAAATAATATAAAAATTATGTTTGTCCAATATATTTTTCAAAATTAAAATAATGTAATTTTTGGTTTTTTTGATTTATTTTACAAAGCTTTAGTGGACTCTTCAAGGCTTATAAAACATTTTGTCATTTTAAATTGTTTTCCTTGAGAGTGTGACTCACCACCACATAATAAACCCTATTATTTTAAGATGTTAAGAAATTTTCCTCATAAAATATATTTTTACACACCCATTTTTCAAAAAACATGGGATGGTTTGTGGTTTTGATTAGTTTAATGTGAGGTTTCCCAAACCTAAATAATAAAGAATTCCCTCTCCTTTCCTATATAAACCCACCCAAGCTCCCACTTCCTCTTAACTAAAAGCATTTAGAGTTCGTCCAAACTCTTCCCTACTCTCTCTAGAATCCTCCCAAGGTTCCCCAATCTCCCAAAAAGCCTCTCTCATGCCTCTCCCAAGACTTTGGGATCACACTTCCAAGTAAGGGATTTCTTCCTTTCTTATTTTTATCCAATTTTATTTAAGTTGTTATTCCCTTTTATTTTCAATTTAAAATGTTGGGGTATGATTTCAAACCTACCCCATACTTTTCTATTTTTGTTTGGATGATGTGATGCCCCTTTATCTCTCATTAATGCCTCCCATGTACACCTGTTACCATGCCGAAATTCTGTGAGGGATTTCTATCTCCTCTTTTACTTCCAAGTAATTATTTTGTATTATGCATCTAAATTCAATTAAGTTTGTTGGGACATGTATATGTATGACCCCATTAATATAAATTTCATGTACATATGATGAGACACAATTTTCTCTCTCATCAACCATTTTTATTAATCCTTATGTCATGCCGTTATGCTGCTGAAATTGCACCACGTTTTTCCAAGCCTAGATCATTGTGTAGTGAATACCATACCCATATCTATATCAAGGGTATTAAACTTTATTACCATATACATATTAAATGGTAATTTCATTTATTTATTCCACATTACTTAATCTTGGAATAACTTATGATGTTTATTTATTCCATGTTATATCACTTATGCATGAAATGAAATGTTTAAGAAGGGTGTGCCCTAATAGCGCTCCAATGCATTGGGTAAAGTATAGTATCATGATACGTGATGTGAAATGGGTGTTGACTCATTATAATTCAAGTGTAATGAGGTTTTACTTGTTCTTAATGAGAAATGATATTTTACTCATGCTCTAGGTGAAATGAGCCTTGGCTCATGCTAATTCCATGTTAAGTGTTGTTGCCACATTTCCATGTTATGATTATCATGTTTTATCATGACTTTGTGTTCATTTTTCTATTATAATCCATTGATATTCCTATTGTCTAACATGTATTGTATTCCTCATGTTATTCTATGTTTATTCCCTTATTAGGCTTTATAGATCACCATTTTCTTAGGCACGTCCTCAGGTTATCCCATGCAATGCTAAGTACGAGGGAATGTAGCGGTCATGTAAAGTAAGTTTTCAATAAAGATGTTATATTTCATGTTTTAAGTTGTTATGATCCTAATCCACAAAGAAACTAGACCTCTCGATCATCCATGTTGTATCAAGTGAAGGTTTTATGTAATAAATCAGGTTTAAGTGTGTAATAAAGAGCAGGGTTGTTATAGTGAAGTCCCAAGAAGGACTCGAAATGATATGGAAATTGTGGTTATGTTGTAAAACATTGATGATTGTATGACTTATATTGTCATATGAAAATTTTGTGCATAATAATTTCCTAAAAGTATTCTAATATCTAAAATATGATGTTGTTTGACTATGTGATCAAAAAAGATATGGAAATATAGTCTCATAGGTGGAATTAACACTACCCCCTACACATCCCATGCACCCATGAATACCACCTATCCCATCCCTTTACCCTTGAAATAGAACCCAGCACACCCCCTGCCCCCTCCCCTACACACACCCCCTTCCCACCCCATGCACCCCCTGTGCCACCCTCCACATTTCATTCCACTTCAACCACTTAATTCAAGGAAAATCATAGAAAAACACTCAGAGACATGTCATTAAATTCAAGTAAGAATAAAAAATCATTTTATTCTAACAAGGTAATCTCAATTTAAACACTCAAGGAAATGATTTTCTCTATGAAAATCCATTCTATCCAAATCATGAAATTTACTTTATCAAAACAAGGTGATTAGATTTAAAGGGGAAAGAAAACACTGAGAATGTGAAATGATCAAGAGGGAAATTACCTACTTGGGTAATCCATTGTACAAATAAAGTCAAACACTTATGAGGTGTTTGGTTATAATTGGACATTTACCACTTTCCCTTAAGAAATTCTAAAATTGGTGTGCAAGAAACCATGAATAATCCACTCTATTTATTTTATTCCATCCAATTAAACTTTAGAAAGGAGGCATTACCATTACATAATTTACTACATGAGGAATTACCTCTAATGTTCCAAGTTAACCATGTTTGGTTCCATTTAACTCATTCAATTCATTAGAACATGGTAATTCCATTTATAATATCAAAGGCGAGTCACTTAGTGGTGACTTGGTCATTACAACACTTGCCTACTTGGGAAATTCAATATTAAAAGTCTAACAACACTTAAAGGGTGTTTTGGGTCAAACAACCATTTTAATAAAAAGAGGGAATCCCCCTTCCAGGATATAAAAAACTCCAAGTACGATGTGTGCTTTATGATTAAAAATGACATAAAGTATAAGGAAAACATAAATGAAATAATGTCAATAAAGCAATATAAGCATAAACTACCATTATGAGTTTTTGCATACAACACACCTCTATTGGAGGGGTTTTATTACAAAACCACAACTTGTTTATAAAATGAAACAATTATGTTAAATAACACTTATTCAATAATTTCAATTTAATATAAACAAGAAGAATTAATAAGTCGACTAAATACAATTTAAAACATTATTGAATTAAAGAGTCTAGGAGAGGGGCCCTAACTCAAATTATCTAAGCCACACTCAGTGCTCGACACTTTTATTAGCGATAAATTTAAGTTGATTCATCCATCCTCTAGGAATATTCACCTTTTCATATACATAAGGATTCCCTAAACCCTATGTACGTGTCCGCATGGCCTTAAACATGCATAAGAGGATCCTTATATATATGCTCACATGAATAAGCCCATTATCACCCACACATGTATGCATTTCACAAATATATACATAATCACACCTAGCCCATTATATTTAATCATGATTCTATGAGCAGATATACATATAACGATATAGATTATTATATATATGCTTACCTATTCATACACGGTGAGTCTCCTTTCACTCCGGTTGTTGCAACACACATGAACGGGTCCCGAGAGACATCAAAAAAATTACAGTGATCTGATGAATCATTATTAATTTAACCTAAAAATTAAAGTGGGAGGAACATGATTATTGAGAACAGAAATAATAGAACAAGTGATGAGGATAGAAAAATCAACATGCAACATAATTAGAAAATGGAATAAACCTTACTTGAATCTGATGTTGAGATCACTGCCTTTGATGGCGGTGGATAGAACCGACCTCATTATATGAAACCACCAGTAAGTAAACAATGGGAAAATAAGTGAGATATAATTACTTCTTATATATATGTGATTAGTGTGTCAATTTTACATGATAAATGATACATTACTCCATAACCAACAATGAACAAATAATATTCAGATTTATATGTAAGTGTAATAGAATATTTTTATTTAAAATAATATTTTTGAGAAGTTAATCATTCATTCATTATTCTATATCTTAAATTACAGATATTTTTATAGTAATATAAAACTTTTATATTAATAGCACAAAGTTGATCCAATAACAAAGATAACATAACAGTGACATAAAATCTTATATTTGAAAAGAAAAAATCATTATATATTTTTTCATATTATGAATATGGATGTTGTGTTTACATTATTCCTATAGTCATCATCAATTAATGTTTTTAATATCATCACAAAGAAATCATCAAGTATCACTGCATACATGATAGATTAAGAAAATAATGTTAAAGAAAAGCATGTAAGAAAATAAACTATGTAAATCATATCAATTACCCCTTAAAAAATCATTAATAGATTCAAAAAATTCATTATCAACCTAAAAAAACTCAAGGAGTAACATATCAGTCTAAAAGTGTGATATATTGAATGATTATTATTCCAAATTTCTTAATAAGATGTTGGGGATTTGAACTCAGTAAGATAAATTCACAAAAGGATATTATGAAAGGTATTGTACATCATCATACATGATAGTACAAGTTTTTGGTATATGCTATGTCAATATGAAATAAGGCTTGTAGGATAAGCAGGTAGGAAAACCACTAAGGATGTGATTAGGTGTGCTTGTTTATGATTTGGTTTTTAGTACTTGCATAAATTTTCTTGGTCATGTAAAAAATGTGTCAAATATCTAAAAATAAAAACTATAATACACCAAATAGCATTCTATAGAACATTTAAATATCAATACATTTATATCCCCTTACTATGAAGTATAAGAAGAAATAAAGGAGAATGGAATTTTAAGTGAAATATATGTTTATCATTCCAACAACATGGATCAATCTAGATACATTATATAACATGGGCTAAAAATACTTAACAAATCCTAATTGAATTTAATATTGCATGATGAAATGAGAAATTATCACCACAAATAGGTCATAATTTTAAATAAACATAAGAGCATACTCTAAATCACAGTGTAATATCTCTAGTATTATAATTTTATCGATGATTTTTAGAAGCATAATCCAACCCTTGCAATTTCACATTGGATAATTGAATATCACTAAGTTTTTAAGTTAGATTCCCAGAAATCTGTTCACAATTTTTTTTTTCCTTCACAGGGAAAATTCTGAAAAACAAAAAAACCAATAATATCAAAACAAAAAACTAAGTCTAACTTAATGAGTGAAGGGTTTCTTATTAGAGTTGGTGTCCTGAGAACCAACTATTTTTACTTTTATTATGTGAATGTACACTTATTATATATTGTTCATTGTTCTGCATGACTATAATATAATAATGTCCTGGAATATTTGTTGCATTAATAAGGTCATGGAATATCCCAGTTATGATTAGAGCCTTAAAATTCCATAAAAATATTCTTAAATAAAATTCTACAGTTGGATGACATACTATGATAGGACACATAGTATATAGACCATCATATGAGATTACTTGTAAGAATATGAGACTCTCTCTCATGGATTTTGAACTTGGTAATATCCAAGATAAGAGATGATGAGAATAGACCCTCCAGTAGTAATTCTTCATGTCTTGGTGTCATAGGACATTGCTATCTATGAGCATGTGAAATGGTCCTTAGACTGGAAGATTATCATTAACTCATGACATGACTCACACACTTATATTTACTGACAAAAACCATCAAGAAGATAGTTGGTGGAAAGTAGGGTACGTTGGGTGCGTCACGAATGACATGTTGTTAATTGATAAGTCGAGGAAGGATTTTTCCCTTCCATATTTATGGAAGTAGATATCCCAGGCCCTTTAATTGAAATAAAATTGTCACCCAAATTCCATGGCTATGGTGTAACGATGAGTTTATTTCTGGAAGTCAAAGAATGACAGATCAAGCATATAGGTTTATGACACTACCATGAAACCTACTAGATGATATATTGAGACAAATGGATTAAATTACACGGTAGACATTAATATGAGGTGACACGTCAATGCATCATCAACTTATTTCTCTTGGGCACCTAGACCCGTTGCTAGACAATAATCTTGGACTTTAGGAAAGCCCGCCTAATGCCATTGAGAAAGAGGTCTAGAGGGTCACACACTAAGTTTTTTCAAGTATCTCAAGCAGAATAAAGATTATTGCCGTATGTGGTTTAATAATTATTCAAGGAATCCTAAATCATTTTAATGTTGGAGGAAAAATAAAATGAAAACAAGTACACGCTTTGTATTAATGATTACATGTTGTGTAGTTTTTATTTTGAAAACAATTACATGCCATGTATTAATGATTACACGCCGTGTAGTTTTCATTTTGGAAAGGAAATTTAAAAAAAGTAAATGACGTGTATCAATGATTACATTCCGTGTAGTTTTTTAAGAAAAACAAGTACATGCCGTGTATTAATAATTACAAACCGTGTAGTTTTTCCAGTCGGAATTTTGAGGATTTAATATTGTTTTATTAAATGATATTTATTATAATCAGTGTGGGCGCATGTCAAGGAATTAATTATTCGACATGGTGGTTTTAAATAAGAGTTAATGAAATAAATAAAATGTGTAACACGTTTATTTATTGTCATAACTCTATAACCTCAAACCTGAATATAAATATCCTCACTACCCCAACACTTTTCCCCAATCGTTGTGCACAACGATTATGGAGAATTATTTCAAGGATGAAAGAACTCCTTCCTCCAAGAACACTCTCAAGATCGAGGGAGATCCTCCTCCATTAGATCAAGATGATCTAAGGTGGAAAATGCAAGAAAAGGTTTCTCTACGCTAGCACTCATAGATTCCTTTTGCGATATCCAGAGATACATGGTGCACGTGTGGAACACCGCTAGAGGAAGTCTACACCTGGATTATGAGACACAATGATGAATCACATCAGAACATGATCAAAAATATCAATGAAGAAAGAATGCCATAAAAGGTACATCTTGTCAATTAATTAAATTAATTATAATCAACTTGTGATGATTCTCGTTTGTGGTTATGAGAATATTATTCTTCTTTGTCTATTTCTGTGATTCAATCGGTGGAGTCTGGCATTTATCGTCGTATTGATCCCAGATTGATCATTGTTAATGACACAAATCCAAGTGAGAACATCCACCCATGAGCTTCCACTATGCCCATAACCTTCAAATGGTATCATAGTGAGGTTACGATGTTGATTATAGTTATTTAATTTTCATTGATAATTTACACATTTATATTTGATTCAATTCAATATAAATTGTTCTATAAATCTGAATGAACAATATATGTTCTTCCTCCTACATTTATTGATTCATATCACAGAAATGAGCGTTTAATTTTAATTTTGATTAAAATAAAAATGAGGAACTCATCTGGAGGAGCCACTCTTTCTTTCTGTACAACACAAGAATACACGGCGTGTAGTGAAAAATACATGTCATGTACTTAGGTTCAGCGAATCAGTACTGGTTAGCCAAACCATGCTGTGCGAATTGACTATACCTAAGTATTTATTACACTGTGTTGACCAGAAATGAACAGCGCATGGAAACCAGAATACATGGCGTGTATGTTGAATCAACATGCTGTGTACTCCGATCTAGCCCAGGTGAAACCGTGTACAAGGAGAAGCCGAGTACCACATACACAGGATTTCTAGGCCAGTAACCACATAACAAGGAAGTACACACCATGTTAGATTAATCTATATGTCATGTACTCCAAAATTTCCAAAGTACAGAGAACACACCAAAGCCCCCGATGTATACTTTGGATAAAGGGTGAAAATAAATACACACCATATAATATAGCCTACAAGCCATGTACTTTTCAGAAATGGAATTTCAACAGGTTTCCTCTAAAGTAAAAAGACCCGTACAAGGAATATGGATGAGTAGAATCTCAAGAAAATTCATAAAGGAATTTAAGATAAATAATTGATTAATTATAATATCATAATTAATTGAATTCAAGCATGACTTATCTTGAATAATAGAATGATTAAAAGAATTTGAATACTAAATATGCGTAAATGTCATTTCATACTATGGATGATCATGAGCTAGACCAAAGACCCTTTGTGTGTGTATGGTTTCATTTAAATTTATTTAATTTAAATTCATTGGACTGTGAGCCTTCTTCTAATAATATGTTGGGCCTGCATGCCCATGGTTTATTTAATGTAAACCCTATGTAATGGAGGATCTCCCAAGCCAGAGGAGATGGTTCAAAATCCAAAGCTGAGGCGAAACCAACCTAAGAAGATACAAAGGTGGACAGGTGGGAGCTGCAAAACACAAACCATCGGGTTCAAGGTGTTTTTCCCTAGGTCAGGGTTATCTTATCAAAACCGCTAGATAAGCTAACCAATAGAAGCTCATGATCATGAATATATTATATTATTTCTGTCTGATTTCATGGTTTATTTATTATATATGTGTTATCGCGATCACATAATTATTGAAATAAACATGTATGAAAAGATGGAATAAAATAAAAACCATACTATGAATAAACATTATCAGAACATGGTTAATCACTTAAGCATGCATCACTTAATATTAACAAGCATGTGATAATGAAAAACTATGCATAAAGAATAAAATCCCTCAAATACCATATTAAGTCAGACCAAGCCTTCCGTTAGTTGATTAAGGGAAAGACTCAATAAAACTATGTGTTTGACCAACCCTTGTTGGGACACTTAATTTTATAAAGGAATCTCTTATGAAAGATTCAGGTTGACTTAAACATTTTACATCAAGAGGAGTAGCCATTGCTAGACTTGTTGTAAAATGGAGGCAAGTGTTGAGGAAATCCAAGTCTGGATTTTAGGATTGGGGAGTCCACTCAATAGATCAGATAATTGTAAGCTCACAGTTGGAAAAGACCTACCTACCTAAATACCTTCTAATATCTTGAGCAACACTTTTTGGGGTTATGCGAATGGAAATATGGATCCTTGCCATTAGAATGTCATAGAAATTGGAAATTCCGAGTTCAATGGTGAGGGCCATTGTGACATGATAAAATAGTGGGAGACTTAATAAAATTTATTATTTATATTAAAATGTAATCAAGAAAGTACTGATAAATTAGCTCTTTTAATTTGTAGAATCAATATGAAAAACTCATCAACCATATTTTCTCTGTGATCAATTCTAGATAAAGACAATATCCTCATCGGCAGTAACTTTTAGGAATGGTTTAGGTGCCTTCGGGTTATCCTATGCCGTGAATGAAAGTTTTATGTGTTGGATTCCTCACTTCTTTATTCTCCTACCCAAGGGGCAAGTGATGAAGATTTCCTAGTCTATGATCAACATTTTAACGATGCACTTGGCGTTCAATGTTTGATGCTATAATCAACATCAATTGAGCTCATTAAGTCTCAGGAAGACATGTATTTTTACAGCATGCTCGAGCACCTCCTTAGTCTATAGCAGGAGAGAGGAAGACAGGAAAGGTTTGAGATCTCCAAGTCTCTATTTTAGAGAAATCTTGGAGAGGTTTCCCCAGCTAGGCCTCATGTAGTCAAGCTCATTGGATACATTGAGAGCTTGGAGGTTTTAGGGTTTAAACTCCCTGAAGAAATGGGTACCAATCTCATTCTTGCATCACTCCCCCAGAGTTTCTCTAACTTTGTTGTAAATTTCAACATGAACAACATTGATAAGTCTCTATCTGATATTCTTATCCTTATTCTCCAAGTGGAAAATGATATGAAGCATAAAAATCCTTCTGTACTTATAGTGAATAAAAGTAAAGGGAATTCTAAGAGCATTAAGCCCAAATATTCTTCAAGGCCTTCCAAGAAAAGGAAGATCAAAGGGTAGAAAAGAGAACAGGAGGCTGTTTGTTTTTCATGTGTCAAGAAGGTCCACTGGAAGAAAAACTACACCCAGTCAAGGAAGAAAGGGGAAGCTTCAGGTGAATTTGTTACCGAATGAAATATTTCTGTTTCTACTAATTGGTTATTATATATTTCTTGTGGTGATTACATCTGTATCCAAATATAGGAACCAAGTAGATTCAAAAAGATTGACCGAGGTGAGGTGGATCTGCAAGCAGCCAACGGATCCAGACTCGCTGCTGTAGCTATCAGAGACTACCACCTCACATTTCCTACTAGGATAGTCTTGGTATTAAAAGGATGTTATTATGTACCCTATGTAACCGAAAACATTATTTTAATATCCATATTATATACTGATGGATTCATTTTCAAGTTTGGAAATAAATGTTGCTACTTTGATAAAGATATCATTTGTTTTGGTAGGGAACATTTATATAATGTCCTTTATGTGTTAGACTACACAAACCAAGTAATGGAAATCGATGAAAAAGTTAATTCACATGACTCATACCACACCCAACTTTGACAACACCAACTAGGTCATGTCAATGATAAACTTTTGACAAAATTACATCAAGATGGGTATTTAGATTCTTTCGAACTAAAACCACTTGGTGTATGTCATGCGTGTCTACGAGGAAAAATGACCAATGACCAATTTAGTGGGAAAGGTGGAAGGGATAAAGAGATTCTATAAATAGTTCACATAGATGTGTGTGGACTATTTCCAGTTGAAGAAAGGGGTGGGTTCTTATACTTTATCATTTGTACTGATTATTTTAGTAGATATGGATATATTTACTTAATGAGGTATAAGTCGGATTATTTTGATCAGTTCGAAGAATACAAGAATGAATTTTAGAACCATCTTGGTAAGAGGATTAAGAAACTCCGCTCAGACAGAGGATGAGAATATCATAATCAGTAATTCATTGATTTCTTATGGGAGTTCGGGATTCTATCTCAACTAACTCCTCCTTACACGCCTTAGTGGAATGGTGGAAGTGAAAGGAGAAACTTCACCCTTTTTGACATGGTGAGATTAATGATGAGTCATGAGAGTCTTCCATTATTCTTTTGGGGATATTCATTACAAACAGCATCACACATACTAAACCAAGTACCAACTAAATCGATAAATGGTATTCCATATGAATTATGGAGTGGACGCAAATCCATGTTATCAAATTTACATGTGTGGGGTAGCGAAGAATTTTTTAAGGCCTCTTCAGGTAACAAGCTTTCACCCCGAGGCACAAAGTGTACCTTTATAGGATATCCCAAGGAAACAAGGGGATATTACCTATATAACCCATTAGATAAAAAGGTTACAGTGGCAATACACACCATATTCCTTGAGATGGAGCACATCTCCAAAAGAGATAGTGGGAGAGAGATAGACTTTGATGAAGTCAAGGCTCAAGATACATAGGAGTTGGTATAAGAATAGATTCCACAAAGCCTCATGGAAGAACAATCTATTCCAGAGACGCAAGAACTGCGTAGGAGAAAGAGAGAGGTGAGATAACCAGAACAACATGGTTTTTTTGTCACCAAGGATGGCGACTCATTATTGGTTGACAATGATGATCCTCTTACCTACAAGGAATCATTTGAAGGCACAAACGTTTCCAAGTGGCAAGAAGCCATGAATTCTGAAATGGATTCCATGTATCAATACCAAGTCTGGATTTTGGTAGATCCTCTAGTTGATATAAATCCTATTGGTAATAAATGGGTATTCAAGAAGAAACTAGACATGGAAGGACAAGTCAACATTAATAAGGCACGACTGGTTGTAAAAGGTTTTAGACAGTGTCAAGGAATTGACTATGATGAAACCTTTTCACTAGTTGCGATGCTGAAATCCATCAGAATCCTATTGGCCATTTACACTTACCATGACTATGAAATTTGGAAAATGGATGTCAAAATATCATTCCTTAACAGGAACCTCTAGGAAGATGTCTACATGAAACAATCTGAAGGGTTTGTGACTCCAAAGGATTCCAACAAGGTATGAAAGTTGCAGAAATACATTTATGGATTAAAGAAAGCATGAAGGTCATAGAACATTTGTTTTTATGAAGTCGTAACCGAATTTGGATTTATTAAGACTGAATTTGAGCCTTATGTCTACAAAAGGTTTAGTGGAAGTGCAGTCATTTTCCTAATAGTATATGTTGATGAAATATTGCTAATTGGAAACTAAGTACCTATCTTACAGTCAGTTATTGCATGGTTGTATAAATTATTTTCTATAAAAGACTTGGGAGAGGCATCATATATTCTTGGGATCAAGATCCATTGTGATAGATCCAAGAGAATGTTGGGCCTGAGTCAAAGTACATACATTGACAAGATACTGAAGAGATTAAATATGGAACAGTCCAAGAGGGGATTGTTGTTAGTGTCACATGGCATTCATCTTTCCAAGAAAATGTGTCCTCAGACACATGAGGAAAAAAGAAAATGGAAAGGATCCCTTACACATTCGTGATTGGTTTAGTCATGTATTCTATTCTATGTATAAGGCTAGATGTTTCTTACGCATTAAGTGCAGTAGGCAGATATCAAGATGACCCAGGAGACCACCATTGTATGGTAGTAAAGACTATCCTTAAGTATCTGAGGCATACTAAGGATATGTTCCTGGTTTATGAAGGAGATGAGGAACTAGTCATCAGAGTACATGTAGATGCTAGTTTCTAGACTGATCAAGAAGACATGAAGTCACATAATGGATACATATTAATTTTGAATGGAGGTGCAGTGAGCTGGAAGAGCTCAAAGAAAGGTGTGGTCGTAGATTCTACAACAGATTATGAGTATATCGCAGCTTCTGAGGCAGCTAAAGAAGAAGTATGGATGAGAAGATTCATCCAAGAGTTGGATGTATTACCTAGAAGTAAAGATCTTATCACACTCTATTGTGATAATATTGCAGCGGTGGAACTTGAAAAAGAGACAAGGTCACATCAGTGGGCAAAGAACATAATTCAGAAGTATCATCTCTTGAGGGATTTTTCTCAGAGAGGTGAATTTTTAGTGAGCAGTATTTCCACAAAAGACAACGTGGCAGACCCCTTGAAAAAAGCCTTGACTTAGAAGAAACATGATCATCGTGTGAGGTCTAGCGGACTAAAAGTCATAGGCAGTTGGCTCTAGTCCAAGTGGGAGTTTGTTAGAGTTGGCATCTTGATAAAAAAATGTTTGTACTTTGATTATGTGAATGTACACTTATTATATATTATTCATTGTTCTGCATGACTATAATATAATAATTTCCAAGAATATTTGTTGCATTAATAAGATCCTGGATGATCCCTGCTATTATGAGAACCATAAAATGGCATAACAATATTCTTAAATAAATTTCTATAGTTGGATGACATACTATGATAGGATACATAATATATAGACCTTCATGTGAGATTACTCGTAAGAAGACGGGAGTCTCTCTCATGGAGTTCGCACTTGGTAATCTCCAAGATGAGAGATTATGAGAACAAACCCGCCAGTAGTAACTCTGCATGTCTTGGTGTCATCAAACATTACTATCTATGAGTGTGTGTAATGTTCCTTAGAACAAAAGATTATTATTAACTCATGTCATGACTCGCACACTTAGATTTATTGACCAAAACCATCTTGAAGATAGTTGGAGAGAAATAGGGTATGTTGGGTGCATCACGAATGACATGTTGTTAATGGATAAGTCAAGGAAGGATTTTTCCCTTATATATTTATATGAGTAGATATCTCAGTCCCTTTGATTGAAATAAAACTTTCGCCCAAATTCCATGGCCATGGTGCAATGAAGAGTTTATTTCTGGAAGTCAAAGAATGAAAGATCAAGAATATAGGTTTATGACACTTCCATGAAACCTTCTTGATGAGATATTGATACAAAGGGATTAAATTACATGATAAGAATTTGTATGAGGGGGCATGTCAATGCGCTATCAACTTCTTTCTCTTGGGCACCTTGACCCATTTCTAGACACTGATCTTGGACTTTAGGAAAGCCCACCTAATGCCAATGAGAAAGAGGCCTAGAGGGTCACACACTATGTGTATTCATGTATCTCAAGTAGAATAAATATTATTCCCGTACGTGGTTTAATAATTATTCAACGAATCCTAAATTGTTTTAATGTCGGAGGAAGAATAAAATAAAAACAAGTACATGCTGTGTATTAATGATTACACGATCTGTAGTTTTTATTTTGAAAACAAGTACACCCTATGTATTAATGATAACATGCCATGTAGTTTTCATTTTGGAAAGGAAATGAAAAACAAGTACATGACGTGTATTAATAATTACATTCGGTGTAGTTTTTTAAGAAAAACAAGTACACACCGTGTATTAATAATTACACGCTGTGTAGTTTTTCCAGTTTGGAATTTGAGGATATAATATTGTTTTATTAAATGATATTTATTATAATCAGCGTGGGCGCATGTTAAGGAATTAATTATTCTACATGGGGGTTTTCAATAATAGTTAATGAAATAAATAAAATGTGTAACATGTTTATTTATTGTCATAACTCTATAACCTCAAACCCAATTATAAATATCCTCACAACCCCAACACTTTTCCCCAATCGTTGTGCACAAAAATTCTAGAGAATTATTTCAAGGCTGAAATAACTCCTTCCTCCAAGAATGCTCTCAAGACCGAGGGAGATCCTCCTCTATCAGATCAAGATGATCTAAGGTAGACAATGCAAGAAAAGTTTTCTCCACGCTAGCACATGGAGATTCCTTTGGCGACGTCCAGAGATACGTGGTGCACATGTGGATAACTACTAGAGGAAGTCTACACTTGGCTTCTATGACTCAATGACGAATCAAATCAGAACGTATCAGAAATATCAACGAAGAAAGAAAGCTATAAAAGGTACTTCTTGTCAATTAATTAAATTAATTATAATCAACATGTGACAATCCTCATTTGTGGTTCCAGTACTATTCTTCTTCTTTGTCTATTTCTGTGATTCGATCCTTGGAGTCTGGAATTTATCGTCGTATTGATCCTGGATTGATCATTGTTAATGACAAAAATCCAAGTGGGAACATCCACCCACGAGCTTCCGATGCACCCAGAACCTTAATTTCTTAGCTGATTTGATGTTATACCCCTATGATTATTATATAATTTCAGATGGTGGATCCACTAACTTATTGCGAAAATCATATGGCATATATAATATTAATGATATGGAATAAAAAAGTGCATATTGTAGTTGATTGATGAAACATAACATAGTGAAAGGACATCAATGTGCTTCCCATGAGATAAGGATATTTGGGACCATAGGAAATTGTGCACGAAGCATAGTTTAAAGGGCCATCCACACGATCACTCACAGAATAATTGCCTTGAAGAATATCAAATATTTGAGAAGGAAATAATATAAAAAACTCTTACTGAGATACTGATGCTTTGTGAGGCACCTATCTATAAGGAACATATATAATTATATAGATAATTTTATAGTATTGATTCTGGACACATAAGTATAGATTTAGAGCACATGGATGGTGGGTCATTAGTAGACATCATTAGAATAAGAATGTGTATAACTTAACCAATGTTTTAGTCAATGGCTCAAAAGCTTCTACATGGATTAATATACTTTCATAGAGTTATACATATGGTTTACAGGGATATAAAACCTGAAAATTTTCTTATGAACCTCAAAGGAGATCCAAATATAACATATTTTGGTGTAAGTGTTGGTCTAGACAATTCCATTACAGTGTGTGCTACTTTCATCAAAAATGTTACATACATGTCTCCTAAATAGACACATAATGAAAACTATTCTTATCAAGATAACATTTAAAGCCTTGGTCTTACACTTTTTGAATTATGTACATGAGAGTTTCCATATATGTACAATGGAGGACCTTTTAATCTTATGCCTGACATATTTGTTCTAAAATATTACCATGTTGTATACAAGTGATTTAAGTGTATAGGTATTCAATGTATAAGTGGCCAATGCACAAAAACTTAGGTATGATGAGGGTGTGAAAAATTACTTGATTGATTTTCATAGACTTTAACATTATTTTGATTATTTAGAATTTAAATTTAGTGCAATATAATTGAATAGAATGATAAATAAATCACATTCCATGATGATTAATAGGATTCCTAGATCCATAAACTTTAGTCACAATTGAGAGTAAAGAGAACAAAAATGAAAACACTAATAATGAATAATTTATTGAAAAACAGAGTTGATCAAGACTTATTAATATAGGAGATTGTGGGTGGGAAATGAGTTGTGATCAGGGAGAAGATTGTGGGTGGGATATGAGTTATGAAAGAGATAAATCATTTGAGGAGCTGCTTCCATGGGAAAATTTATTATATGAGATTATTTATTCTAAAGCCACAGTTTTCCAATAAATATGGAAATATTTTAACCTATATCCACAAACCAATTAAATTGTGGCTATAGGTCCATTTCTATAGGTCATTTTTCTAGTTGTGTACATACCCACATATAATATAAATAGAAAAAATAAAGATATACGTATTCAATACTATAGAGGTAAACATTAAAGAATAGTTTTTATATCAATATCCAACAATGTTAACACAATATATAGTTTCAATATCACAACACTAAACATGCTCTATATCATATTAATAAACATGTTGTATATAAAACAATAAAAATTCTTCACATTATAGTAATAAACATGTTCTATTTTAAAGTTGTAAACATACCCTATCAGAAAATAGTAGACTAGGCCCATGATAAAGTAAATAAACATGCACTAAAAGTAAAGAATATCACACATGCTCACTATGAACTATTATAAAAACACGATAGTATGATAATAATAACCATGATGTGTAAACCTAAAAAATCTGTTAAACTATCCATAAATAAAATATAATAATACTACAATCAAACATGATAATATCAATCCAAATGAAGAACATGTATTCCATTTTAAATCTTTAAGACACACTAGGGAGATGTTAAATGAAATTATAATCATGTAATTAACAACAATATCACATGTGGTATAGACAACACAAATGAGGTATAAACTAGAGACAAGCTATGATGTTTGGAATAAAGTATCAAAACATTTCCAATAATCATAAGTACAAGGTTGTAAGGTATTATTTATCAGAAATGGGTTTGTCAAAGGTCCTTCATAAATGTTAATATAGACTAATATATTTTTAATCACAACTTAATTAATTTAAGACTTTACCTTTAAGGAAAAATGTATCTCCTATAGAACACAGAAAGAAATTATTTTTTTAAGTTATAAGTGCTCATGACCTAAATGAATGTTTGGAAACCAACTTTATTAATTACTATTTTAATAGTGTAACAACTCATATTTTAGAAAACATTGGTTTAGAAGATAAAAATTAAAAGATAAAAAGGGAAAATGGGTGATTTCATTTACTAACACATTTTTATTAAACATCTAAAGGAATAAATGAGTTTAACTTGGAAAATGTTTTCAAAATGATTCAATAAGAAAACATAGTTTTTAAATAAATATTTACTCACTTTAAACCTTATAAAAACTATTTTAATTATCAAAAACCAATACATAAGGTTAAAACCAAAACCATTAGGTTTTTTAGGCCAATTAAAATCCTCACTTAACCAATCCAACCACTATATTTACACTAAATCACTCAAATCTCACTACGACACCTCAGATCCCATGACTATGAGAAATGTTAGAGGTGAGTAAACAATGTATATATTACATATAAATTATAAGATCCATCATCTATGCTAACACCACCTTCTAAAAACATCCATATGAATTCCCCATAAATGGAAAATATTTATAGAGGTGCATAATTTTTCAAGAAACCCCCCAAAGGAATTAACTGGGACTCATTATTTGAAAATAAACAATTGAAATTTGGAAAACTAAAATAAATATATTTAGAAAATCAACAAAGTCATTAAACCATTTTAAAAATACCATCCAAAATTCCAAAACATTATTAAAATTTATAATTTGTTTAAATAAAACCATTTGGAAGATAACCCAAGTATTTAGTGTATTTAAATTTTTAAAACACACTTTAAAATATTTTTCACCAGGTAAAATCCATAGCCACAACTTAATAAAAATAAAAAAATAGAGTAGGCTTATTTCAGGGATTATAATCATTCTACATCATTTATTTACCATGAAAAATCATAAATAACACGCAATAAAGTACCCGAGTAAACTGTGAACACCACTTTTAATTATATTTATATTCTATTTTGAAAACTCAAATCACTTTTTAAGATACCAAAACACATTTATAAGGCCAACCAGGTATTTTTACAAGTAATTGGTGTGAAAAGTTTAATATAAAAATTTCACATAATTTAATTCAAAGAGAAAACCAATTGATTCCATTTCAAATAATTATTCTAAACATTTCATACCACTAATTATCATCAAAACAAGGTGCAAACATTATTAATTTTAAAGGAAAAACACATAGGGAAACCTAGACAATGACAAATCAAAATGATAAATTGTGGAAGGGAGGATTTTTTAGGGTTTCCCAAATGTGTTTAGTGATAAAAACCATTAAAATAATAAACCAAACAATTAAAACCAAAAAATAACAAATCATAATAAATTTCAAACTCACTAGATAGCCTCACAGTTCACAAACCTTGAGCAACTGGGTGTGGTCCACTCATGGGACACACCTGAAATTAATCCACATGAAATTCTAAAATTAAACACCCAAATAGACCAACAATTACACCCAATATTTCTATAAATTCTAAAAAATATGTAAAGAAATATACCTTAAGTGAAACACTGAACAATGTCTTGAAGAGGGGAGACCAATCGCAAAAAGGGGAAGCACCAGCCGATGCACCAAATGGAGGAGGAAGGTACGAATAAGGGTATGGAGGAGTGACAGAATGCATGAGGGGTGAGGAAGTGTGAATAACAAAGCCAATGAGGGAAAGAGTAACCACAAAGGAGAATACATCAAGGATCGGATGAGAGATAATTGGTTGGATGACGATCGACTAAGGATAAGGGGTTTAGGAGAGGAAATCCCAAGTGGGAGGGTGGGATAAGAAAGCCCGAGCATGAGAGTGGGAGAGGAAAGACTGAGCGAGAATAAAATTAGTGATAGATGATGGCATGGGGGACAATCTGTATGTGGATTTATCATACCTATATCCACGAACCAATTAAACTGTGGCTATTGAACTATAACTATAGGTCATTTTTCTAGTAGTGATATCCATATCAGGCTCACCTATTATTAGAGCTATTTCAGGCTCACACATCATCAAAACTATTTTTGGATCACTCTTCATTAATATAAAATTTAAAAAAACCATTGTAACATCCCAATATTTTAGAATATATTTCTATTTAAATAAATTTGATTACTTGGTAGCTTAACTTTCACTCAACAATAAGTTTTAATGAACCACATTATACTATTAAATTATTATTATTTAAACATGATCATTATAACTTAGAAATTAAATTTTAAGGTATGAATAGTAATAACCACATTATAATATATATATATATATATATAAATGTATTTATTAATTCTTAGAAAATAGGGACACAATTTTTAGAAAAGTCATTTTATGCTTCAAAAATATGTTTTCTTCGAAAAGGATTTTTATTTCTTTTTATGTGCAGATAATATAATTTAATTATTCCACTTTTAGTAATGGTATTTTATAAAAATTAATATCATTTTTTAAATCTATATATCAAAATTATCTTAGGGTAAAAATTCATATTTTTCTAAAGAGATTAGGTTTTCAATGAATAGTGAAAAATATCATTTTTTAAACTATAATTAATTTTCATTAAATAAAGTAACTTAAAATCTGATTATATTTTGGATTTCGTATTAAAGTGAAATATGTTCCATTTTATTTAGAATAATATAATTAATTTTATTTTAATCATCAATTTTCACATATGGGAAAAATAAAAAAATGGATAAATATTTATTGTTATTTTGAGAATAATTGAATTAATTTCATGATATCAATTCATTTATAATTTTATGTTATTATATAATTACCATAAATTATTATTCAACGCCACCATAATATCTCTTCAATTAATAGAAAAATAAAATATATGATTTTAAAAATATTTAAAGTAATATAATTTGAGTGTGCTATAGTGTTACATGATTTTTTAGATACATATAAAATATTGGGGATGTTTTAAAATAATATATTTGATTTCCATATTTTTATTTTCATCTTTAGAGTCAAATTAAATTAATAGTGTCAAAAATGACATTATTTATATTTTATGAAAATAATAATTTATTAAATTACTTAAAAATAATAAAAACATTGAAGGAGGATATGGTGGATAATATAAGGTCTAAAATTTAATCAATTTTCTATTTATGAGACAATTTATACCTTATAAGTAAAATTATAACCCTTTAAGGCTGAAAAAGATATTACCACGGTTAAGGTTAAAATAAGTTAACTAAGGGGTTAAACCAAAAGATAAGTTTTAAAAGACCACAGAAACCTATCAAAATTTTATTTCTTGATGCTATTTCAACCAAATAATATCTTATCTTAAAATATGTGGATGTTTGGAAGCATTTTTCTATAAAATGACCATTTTATATTTTAATATTTTAAGAAATTCCAAAAGTTCCCTCCCATCACTTATAAAAGGGATCCTCCTCTTCTCTTTTCATCACACTTAGAAAGACTTCCGGTTTAGAAAATATATAACCAAATACCTTCCTTAATTACCCTAACATTCACTATAGTACTTTTATTGATTATAAAACCACTATATAAAGGCTTTTGGTACAAACCTAAAAAGGCTGTTCGAAGAAGAGGTATCGTTCTTAACCGAGAATTTTCGTTTTATTTATTATTCTACCTCATTTAAATCTTATAAAAATATAATGAAATAATAAAAAAATGATTAACCATATAAATAGATTTTATTATTTTAATATAATAACTTATATCCATTTCCTCTTCCATCAAATGAGAAACGAAACTGCTAATCATGTGTATGGAAGACTATCGCCTCATGAATCTATGTAATTCGTTTTCTATCACTGCCTCTCATAGATTGATAAAATGATGGATTTAAAGTATATATATATATATATTATATTTATGAAATAATTATACTTATTAAATTATAATATCACATCTTCTTTCTTACCATCCAATCTGTTGGAAAACAATGACATCACTTGTGTATATGTGTGGTCTACCACCTCAATGAAGTGATATGATTAATTTTTCATTTTTGATTTACAGGGGTAGTAATAATGATATATTTAATGAATATATATTATATATATGATATAATAATTATTATTTAAATGTGAATTAATATTTATCTTTATTTTATTCTATTTGTCAAAAAGTGAAAACAACGTTCATACGTAAGTACGACTTACCATCTCTATGAATGGAATAATTATTTTTTTATCAATATACTTTAAGGATGAATATAAATATATATATATATATAATGAATATATTTTATATTTATATCATGAATACAATTCTGTATATTATGTAACCATGATAAAAGTACATGGATTAGAACTACCGAACTAGGACTCTCATGAAAAATAAAATAGTTAACACCTGAAAATGAAGATTTTAATAATGAATTATCAATAAATGGATATTGAAAAAATATAAGTGGAAAATTTATGATATTATAAAATTTTAAATTATTCTATTATTGAATTATAATAAATTTAAATTTATTATATAATATGTTAGAGTGGTTTTGATGTAAGTGTAACTCAAGGTAAGGGATCTCTATATCACTTTTATTTTTTTGATATACAAGCCATATTCACCACTTGATTCGTTTATGTAGTGTATATAATACCCATGAATATATTTTATTATAATTATCCTAAAAATTATAGAATATTCATATCCATATAATGTTATTTTTATAATGGAGATTATAATTCAAAATTTACCAAATTTGTAAGGGTTTTTTGACAATCTCATTGTTTATCGAGATTGTTTTTTATTATAATTATGATGATAAAATTTGTTTATTTAACACTGAATAATATCATGAATTTTATTATCCTTTAGTTATTTCTATAAAATACATTTTTCCTTTCATTTTATATTTTTAATAATTAAAAAGATAAAAATAATGCTTTTAAGGAAAATCGACTTTATTTATCTCTTCGATAGAAAATCCATTTTATTCTATATCTATGATATTAAAAAATGTTTTCAATAATTTTTATAATATTCTATAATTATTTTTTAAATTATTTTTTTACCAATGAATGAATTTTTAAGAAATTATTTAAAATGAATTTTATTGTCATTTTATGAATGAGGTAATTTTTGACATTTCTTACAAAAGTGTGAAAGGAATGTTTTTTAACTTATATTACATGAATAGAATTTAACACCATTATGAACAATATTTATTTAATATTACTTTACAATTTTCCATAGATTTTTTCAAAGGAGTTTCCCTAATATTTTAGAATTTTTTAGTTTTTAAATGTAATTTTCAAATTGAAAAGGTTATTTTCCTCAAGAATATTTTAAATGATATTTTATTATAATTGTATTAATTAATTAAAATAAGTATTTATTTTATTTATACTCCAATAGGGGTATGTTTTAATGATACCATCCTTATTATTTCTCTAGATGGTTTATGATCAGTTTGATCGACTAAATATTAATATTTTGTATGCTAGTTTTTTAATATAAATGTTTATGTTTATTATGTATTGAATTATTATTCTACCATTTCATATGATGAATTAATTGGACTTAGTAAGTGATGAGTGAGTACCACTATATCCCCTTGATGCATCGATATGTATCACGAGACAAACTACTTTGGGAATTTTGGCTGTGGCTTTACCCATTTATATAAGATGTTTTAGAATGAGGCCTTGATGGTAAGTCTATGATGTCTAAAATTATACATTCCATCATTATGAAATAATTTATTTATGTCCATGTGCTTATTTGATTAATTATGATATCCATGGATTAGATTTAATCTCACGTGATTATTTATATGGAATTTTTTGATCATTATTTATTCCTTCCATATTATTCTTCATGTTAAAGTTATTGATTAAATGGAATGCGTTTTTAGTTATTTAATTTTCAATATTGATTATTCCATATTTAATCATGATAGATTCCTCTATGCATAACCTTAATTGTGAATTTGGGATTACCCTGATTTTCTTTCCTTTCCCTCGGATATGAAGAAAGATTCTTTGAATGAGTTCAAGGATGTAGAATATTTACCTTTACTATGTTATATTTTATGTTTTCAGATGTAATGTGAGATTCAGGAAAGTTTCTAGTTTACCAAGATTACTAAACTATCCAGTCCTTTGGTATGTGATCACTTGTATCTTATTCTAATATAATAAAGTAACCACCGATTCTAGGATAATGGAGTTGATTTCTTTACTGTTGGTATCATAGAAAGTTTAATATAAACCTTGATAACTTGACTTAGGAAAACATATATTAGGAAACATAACCCTACGGCTAACTTTGAGGATAATTATAAGTATTAGATAACATCCCAAAATGTTGGAAAGGTATAGGTTATGTGGTTTCCCTAGAAAAAATCCAAGTCGGGATAATACAAGTGGATTTTTTTAGAATAGATGCATCTAGGGGTAATAACCCCAAAAAGAGTTATTCAAGTATATCTTGGACATTATTACAGTGCACAGTGAGTGTACCCTTGTGCACCTATTTCACATTCTAATGGGATATAATTGGGTCCATTTACATTTTCTTTACAAACCATTATAGAGGATTCGAATATATGAAGATAATGAATGATCTAGTTTAAAATTAAGGTGTCATAGATTGAAAAAGAAGGTGTCATGATTTATACATCCTATAAATTATTATGTGGTTTTCCACTATGATTATTTTTTACCGTACATTGTTTTTGGGTTTTATTCACAGATGGAACTAGAATAAATCCTGTAAATACTGAATGTGATGGAAAATACAGTGGTTATGAGGAACCAAATTGGATGACTACTGGAGAGAAAGATATTGTGATTATGCCTAATTAGTTATCATGATATATGATTAACACGTTTAACCTTAACCAACTCTTAGACTCACCAAAGGATATGAGGATATAGTTTTCTTAGAGATTAGACACTGGATACCATAGAGTAAAGAAGTCTCAATTTCCTTCTTGTTAGAAATGTGGAAAGTGAAAACCTGGGGAATGTCTCGAAGGAAGGGGGTGATTTCTTATATGTGGAAATAAAGGATATAGAGCGGTGAATTTCTGATAAGTTTAATGTATTATATGTAGGGGACATGAATATTATATGAATCAATTTCCTAATCCAAGGGTCAGCTCCTTGACCAAGTAAGAACCTATTCCATGAAAATTATTTAAGTGAAATGATTTAAGTTTTTATGAATTTTGATTTGATAATTATGTTTTAGAAGTGTAACATTAATTATATTTTGGTCACATGAATCATGAGACATCTAAATATTGTTCCAAAATAGTTTTCTTTAATTATTTAAAAGCATATGTTGAATGATATAGATTATCTTGAAAAATGATTTAAATATAAGGTTATATTTTAAGGATAACACATGATTGGGGGAAAGATAACCCTTAATTTTCTCCTGATGTTAAAGAAATAATGTTTAGTTTTGATAAAGAGATGATTTATATTGATGATGTAAATCAGATAGTATTGGTGACCTTGAAAATGATTTGTGATTTAGTGAAAAATTAATTTATGATAGAGTATACCTCATTTTCAAATTCGGGTAATATATTTGATAATATGTGATTTTATTTAAGGAATAATGATATATTTAATTTTTTAAGAAGTCATATTTTCATTTAGGTTTTATGGGGACTAAGGTATGGGAATATTTAGTATGCGATATGAAGAGTTACTTTATAATTTTTGGGGGATTAATGTTAAGTTAATTTTGGAAATTTTGTAACTTTCTTTCTAAATTTTTAAATTTTGAATTTTATCAAATTTATTTTGGAAGGTTTTTAAGGTTAAATAATTATATAATATATTAAGTTGAGATTTGGGTGTTAATGTTGAGTTTTTTATATTAATGTATTATATTGGATAACTTATGATAACCATTTTGGTTTTGGTAAATATTTAGAGAGATATGAAAATAATTGTCACTATTTTATAGATCTTATGATCTATTAATTTTTTTTGGCATAAAAAATTTCATCTTGAATATTCATTTATTGGATTAATAAATGAAGTGGAAATTGATCGAAGCACAACCAAAGAAATAAATTATTCTTATGAAATGAAAATATATCAATTAAGTATATTTTATCGTGTTATCTATATTGATAATAAAATAATCGCTAAAATTTCATAAAATGATCTTGAAATAAAAATGTAATACATTTAACTTCATTTTCAATGAATCAATGGTATTTTTCACACCTCATCAATTAATGGTTTTGTGGTCATTAAATTTACCTTGATCATTCATTTTTTGTCATCAATGATATCTATCAATCTCTATAATTATTAATAAATTAAGTTTTTCACCCTTCTCTATATTTTAAATTCCCACTAATTTTATCTAATTAGTAAAACTTGTTATGTAATGACATTTTTATTTCCTTTTCCATCTTATCTATAGGATGTTTTATTAACCCTTTTTATGATATTAGTTTTCAATAAAGGTATTTTCAAATATAAAACCCTTGATTGTAGATATCAAGTTTAAATTATGTGGTTAAAATTTATTAGGGTGTGGGATAATGTAACACCTTGGGATTTTAGAATATATTTCTCTTTAAATTTTTTTATTTCTTTGATAGCTTGCATTACAAGAAACACTGAGTTTTAATGAACCATATTATACTATTAAACTATTAGTATTCAAACATGAATAATATAACCTAGCCATTAAATTTGGAATTATGAATAGTAATAACAAATTTATGAAATATAAATAAAAATTTATTGATTAATTCCTATTAAATAAGAACACAATTTTCAGTAAAATCATTTTATGCTACAAAAATACATTTTCTTCAGAAATGATTTTTATTATTTTTTATGCATGGATAATATAATTAATTTATACCAAATTTAGAAATTATATTTTATAAAAAGGGATATAATTTTTTTTAAATAATTATATGAAAATTATTTTAGGGTTAAATTTTCATATTTTTTTTGAAATGATTGGTTTTTCACTAAATAGTGAAAAATACCGATTTTTGTAAAACTATCATTTCATTTCATTAAATAAAGTAATTTAAAGTATAATAAAATTTTGGATTTGGTATTAAATTAAAATATTATCCATTTTATTTATAATAATATAATTAATTTCATTTTAATCATCAATTTTCGTGATTTTGGTATAAATCTATTTTTTTCTAAAAAACACATTTTTTTGAAATCTATTTTTAAGTGCCAAATATTTTTCTATATTTATTAATTTAAATAAAACCTAATGAGGTATTATTTAAATGAAGTTTATGGATTTTATATCTATCTGTATGAATTGAAATTCATATAATAAAAATTACTAGTAATAGAATTAATGTAAAATCATTTTTTCCTTGAAAAATACATTTTATTGAAAAATAGTTTCTCATCACGCTTTGTGGGATACTTATAAAATTAATTTATGAAACTTAGAGAGATTTATTTTTTTAAAATGGTTTCCCTATTTTTAATAATCATAATTAATATTATTTATTAAGTTCAACATATTTTTTTTGACATAATTAATTGTAAAATTAGTAAATATTCGTCACCATAGTAAAAGAGTAAATTGGGTTAATCTAGGTTAAATATAAGTGACAAGGACATCATTTTTCATATTAAATTTTTTTGGATAAAGGTATTTATACCCTTATCACCTTAGGATCAATGTTTAATTATTTATGGGACACTTTTCTATGAAAGTGGATGATATAATAATTTAATCAAAGAAAAAGACCAAACACTACTCTCTTACTTATAAAAATATCTTATGTGTCCACATACGTACAAAAGAAATTTGTGAATAAATATTAAAATTTATTTTGGTAATCATAAAATTAATTTTTTGATATTAATTATTTTCTAATTTTTAGTAGTTATATAATTTCTTTAAATGCCTATGAAATGTCTAAATAATATTTCTTCAATTAATAGAAAAATAAATTAAATGGTATTAAAAATATTAAAAGTAATATAAACTGATTAATTTATAGTGTTACATGAATTTTGTTGATAAATATGACATATTAGGTATGTTATAAAAGAATATATTAGAATTAAATCTTCGTATTGGTGTCTTTAAAGACAAACTAAATGAATAGATCCAATTTTTTTTTATTTTATGAAAATAATATTTTATTAAATTATTTAAAAATAATATTTTATTAAATTATTTAAAAATAGTAAAAATTATTAAAATGGAATTTTTTTGATAATATATGGTCTAAAGTTCCATACCATTTTCATTTATGAGCTAATTTTTACCTTATAAGTAAAATTATAACCATTTTTGAGTCAAAAAGACATTATCATGGTTACAGTTAAAATAAGTTAACTAAGGGGTTAAACCAAAATATAAGTTTTAAAACATCACTTAAATCTATCAAAATTTTATTATTTTATATTATTTCAACCAAATACTACATTATATTATAATATATGGCTACTTGGAAGAATTGTTCTATAAATGACCAATTTATATTTTAATATTTTAAGAAATTCCAAAAGTGTCCCTCCCTTCACTTGTAAAGGGGAACCTCCTATTCTCTTTTATTCACACTTCAAAATAATATTTTTTATAAAATACTAGAAAAAATACCTTAATTAATTACCTTAAAAAGTATTAGAGGCCATTTTTTATTAGAAATCCCTCCTAGGAAGGATTTTGGTGCAAACCTAAAGAGGTTATCTGAAGAAGAGGTATCATTCTTAACCAAAAATTTTCTTTTTATTTCTTATTATAACTACTTAAAATATTCTTTAAAATGATGAAATAATGAAAAAAGTATCTCCCATATAATAATATTTTATTATTTTAATTAAATAACCTTTATCCATCTCATGTTTCATCAAATGGGAAACGAAACCGTCGATCATGTGTATGACGAACTACCACCTCACAAACTAATTTAATTCATTTTCCACACTCGCCTCTCCCAGATGGATAAAATTTTGGATTCAAATAATATATATATATATATATTATATTTATGAAATAATTATATGTATTTAATTATAATATCTCATCTAACTTCTTACCTTACTATCTGTTGTAAAATGATAACGTCGCTCATGTGTACATATGGACCACTGCCTCCACAAAGCGTTATGATACATTTTTCATTTATAATTTACAAGGGTGGTAATAAAGATATATTTAATTAATATATATTATATAATAATTATTATATTAATATGAATTAATATTTACTTATCTTTCATCCCATACTTCAAAAAGTGAAAACAACATTCATGCGTACGCATGACTTACCATATCCATGAATGGTGCAATTAATTTTTATATATCTATCCTTAATGTATAACTATAAATATATATAATGAATATATATGATATTTATATCATTATTAAAATTATTAATATGATGTAACCATAATAAAAGTACAAGGTCTAAAACTACCAAACTAAAACTTTAATGAAAAATAAAGAAGTTAACACTCAGAAATGACGATTTTAACGATTAATTATTAATAAATGGATGTTGAAATATTATAACTGGATCCTTTATGATATTATAAATATGTAAATTATTCTGTTATATAAGGATAATAAATTTAAATTTATTCTACATGAGGTTAGAGTGCTTTTGAAGCAAGTGTAACTCGAGGTAAGGGATCTTCGTATCACTTTTATTTATATGAGATACATGCCATATTCACCACTTGATTATCTTATGTAGTATATATAATACCTATGAATTTATTTTATGATGACTATAATAAAAATTATAGGATATACATATCCTTTTAATGTTCTTAATTTCATGGGGCTTATGATTCAAAAGTTACCAAATTAGTATGGGATTTTTGTTACAATTTCATTGTTTATTAGGATTGTTTTTTATTATGATTTTGATAATGAAATTTATTGATATAAATATCAATAATATCATTAATTTTATAATCCTATAGTTATTTAAGGAGAATGCATTTTCCATTTCATTTTCCTCTCTTTAATAATTAAAGATACCAAAAGAATATTTTTAAGGATAAATGAAATAATTTCTCTCTTCGATCGAAAATCCATTTTATTCCATATTCATGTTTTATAAAAATGTTTTTAATATTATTCTATGATTTTTTATGGTCAAATTTCCCATGAATTACTTTTTACAAAAAGTTTTAATAGGGATCTTCTTTTTGTTTTTAAAATGTGTTTCTTTTTTATTTTTCTTATAAAAGTGTGAAAGGAATGTTTTTTTAACTTATACAACATGAAATAAATTTCCTACCATCATAGATACCCAATTTTTTGAAGACTCCTTAAAAATGTTTCATGTTTATTTTCAAATAAAATTCCTTTCCTAATATTTTAGAAATTTGTAGTTTTTAAATATTTTTTTCAAAGTGAAATAGATATTTTATGCTAGAATTTTTTAATGATAATTTATAGAATTTATATTCATCAATGAAAAAAAACCTTTATTTTATCTATACTTCACTAAAGATATATTTTAATAATACCATATTTATTCTTTATATGGATGGTTTATGATTAGTATTATGGGGGAAATATTAACATTTCATGTGATTGTTTTTCAAAATGAATGTTTAGTTTGATTATGTATTGAATTGTTATTCTCCACTTTTTTATGATGAATGCATCGAAATTAGTATGTGATGGGAAGGACCTACAATATAACCTTGATGAATTAGTAGGTATCATGAGACAAACTAGAAATACATTATAATAGAGGACTAGCGGCAGTTTAAACTGCCACAGAACGGTTTTGTGATAGTTTCTTAAAACCGCCTCTAAAGTTGGTGTCGACATCCTACTAGCATCGGTTTCACCCATTTTGTGACAGTTTCAAGTAAGTGTTGTAAATATATATTTAGTTGTTTTTATTTAAATTTATAGTGGCAATTTGGTATCTCAAAACTATTAATTATTTAGTGGCAGTTTAAACTGGTATAATTGTTTTACCATAAATAGCAATGGTTTAAACTGATGTTATATATTTCTATTAGGAAAAAATAAAAAATACAGAAATTGAAGTCCCCTGAAAAAAGATACCTAGAAAATGAAAAACTAAAAAAATATATGGAAAAATAGATAAGAAAAAACATTCATCTCATAAAATTAGAAAACCCAAAATTATAAATGATTACAACAACCATAATCAAATCATGAAGGCAGTGGCTAATACTTGAAAAAATAGAATCATATTTATATTATAAAAACAATAACTGACCAACTATAAATGGAGATTCCATTAAAAAATAATCAAAACATGAGAAAAATGTATTCCATATTCAAATATATACATTTTAAAACTAATATACTTATTATATATAAGGAATTATAATAGGAAGAAAGAATCAATAATAAAAAGATGAAGATAGTTAAATAGGCTTAACCAAGTTAGTGATATCAGTAAGAACAATCCCAGGTTTACAAAGATAGAAATATGAATCAAATAAAGATATATCAAAATAAAAACAAACATTCAAAAATTTAAAGGTTAATAATAAAATATAAAATCAATGGATTAGAAATATCATAAAGAAAGATCAAATAAAAATAACTGAAAGACCTTAACAAAACACTAAAATTTTCCACTAAAATCAATAAAAAGAAGTGATTATAACATCAAAATGAAAAAACATCATAATGTTTCCCCAATATTAATATATAAAAAGATCACTTATATTAGTATGAATAGAATAAATTAAAGAAAATAACTTTACAACCCAGACCCCTAAGAAGTGGTACCCACCATCCGTCAATAATTACACTCCAACTCATGACTTCTCAAGACTATTCCAATACATTTTATTTACTAGAAGAAAAAGAAAAAGTCATTTAACTATAATGGATTACTTTACATGGAATCATTTAAAAAACTAAAACCAAATATCATTATAATGATGAGTATAATGGAAACTTTAGAAGAAACATGGAAAATAAACCAAGTATATAGATTTCATGTAATCAAAGTAAAATAATGATATCCCCTACCACAAAACACAACATGGTTTCTCAATCACCATATCATTATGTTATTCTATCACGAGTTTAGTTACACAACACCACCACCAAATCCATATTCAACCATCATAACTATATGAAAAAAATAAGATCAAAACCATTTCTTCCTCAATCTCCACTCCTTACTACCAATACTTTTATGCAAATTTTCTTTAAAATTAAATAGTGTTTTATATTTAAATTTCAACTTAATACGAGTAAAATTTTGTGCACTAAATGATTATGAAATTTTCTAATTTAACTTCTCACTCAAATAATCCATCAACATAGTATCACCATGTATACATCCAGTTATTTTATAATATAATTCAATTAATGATTTTTATAGAGAAATAGCCTTTACATCCTTCTCCTGTATATGATACCCCTATGGTGGGATTATGATCCCCTATTTCTAAATTACGTTTTTCATTATAAAAAACCATATATAATAATATATAGGTAGGGAGTAACTAAAATTAGGATTAGATGCTTTTGTAATCACTAGTGAATTTCCAGATACCTCGGATGGTAATGCTATGAAACCCATCATGTAAACATGACTAGGATACTTGTTTTCAAGGACCTAACCAACCGGATCATCCTAGGATACCAAGAAAGATTGCACGAGATTGAAATTCCATAGTTCTGTCATTTTTACCTATAAATAAAATATTATTCTAATTTAAAACAATACATATTAACAAAGTGAAAACGTAAAATAAGTTATTAGAATGAAAAATAAATTCATTCCCCAACTTTCTTTGTAGGATCATTTATATAAATCCCATTGGATTTCATATGAACATCCAACCAAAGTTCCATTAGGTATTATTAGTCCCTGAAATTCTTTTTCGACATTAAAAAAAGATAGATCTATAATTTAATATATGAAACAGATAATGTTATCATATAAATATTTAAACTAATAAAAATATTAACATAGTTGATATGTTTATTAAAAAACTATTTGAACTGAAAGTATAGGGGATGGTTTTCTTACTTGAATTTATACTAATTTTCATGAAACTTCATGAAATAAATAACTTATAATTTAATAGTAATTTATGAAATGTAATCTCCTTGTCATATGAATGTATATATGTAAAATGATATTAATATAATAATATATTTTTCAATACCGTTTTCTTCTCATGGTGGTGGATATCAACAAAAACCTTACACTTCTCTCTAGGTACCCCTTCATGTACCTTTTCATACTGCTTCTGATTGTTTAGTGATATACCGTTGAATTCATTCCATAATATACATTTAAAATATTTACATTTCTTACACAAATTTTTTAACGTCCACTTTCATGCAATAAGATCCACAATAGTAAAGTGGAATAACATCTGTACAAAGAGATTAATTTTTAAAATATTAGAATTTAATTAAATAATGTAATTAAATTGATCCGTAATATATAAAAATTATCATTATCTAGGAACCAAATACTTAATTATTCTAATATTGAGTTATATGCCACCAATCATATTATGTAATCAAAAGGGTAACCAGACTAGCCACCAACTGGCCAAAAATTTGTCCAAATAATCCCACAACATCATATGTGGGGACCCCTGTTGATGCTGAAAAAAAGTCCGTAACTCCCGGAGGAAGTTCCGGAATGACGAAGCGAAGTCATATTCGGAGTCAGAGGCCCGATCCAGAGGCCTTGGAAGTGGTGCGTGAAATAAAGGAGGATCTGTGTGAAATAATGTTCTGCACGCGAAGTACTCCCAGGATGCGCGGAATCGTGCCGGTGAGGTGCACAATAATTGCACGCCCCGGTTCTCTGCGGCCTGATATTGCGCGCAAGCGGTTCCTGGAGCGGAAAATTTCGCGCGCAACCTGGATTCCGCGCCGAAGGTCGCCTATAAATATAAGGTGACCCCGAACAGTTTGGGGGTTGAGGAATCCGAAGAGACTCTCGTGCACTCAATTCGGATCCCCCCTGCGTGAATGTTGAAATCTAGGTAATCCCTCATTTCACGCAACCTTGCCCCGGAGTTTTCCCTTTGCGCGCAACTCCACCGGCTTAAGTGAATTTGCCCCTCCCCCGGTTTCCAGCCTTGCGCGCAATCCGTGGTCCGTGCGCGCAATACCCTGCCTTGCGCGCAAAAACTTGCGCGCAATTCCCTCTTCACGTGCAATTCCAATTGCGCGTCATCCCAGTGTTTTACGCGCAAACCTTCTCTTTTGAACATAAAGCCCAGGACCCCTCACCTTGACGCCCCTTGGATTCCCCCTACACCGGCACCTGATGTCTCCCCTGCGGGGCATGCACGCCATGCGTTGTTTTCCCACACGGCCTTCCAGGCTCGTGCGAAGTTCCCTCAAGGTCCCTTGGGCCATGTTTCCCATTGCGTTGCTTTGCCTTATGCTTCTCCGCATAGGCACGCTAACGACTATTGCTTCTTCGCATAGCCACACTAACGTGGACCCCCCCGGTGGTTTGCCCTGCGGCCCCCCTTCACCACGGCCTTACCGATGCCTTCCCTCCCACAAGGGGTAGAGGGTGTTGGGCATGTAAGCCCTAAGGGTGTGGAGAAAACCCACCCCGTCCAAGCTGCAGGATGTTAAACTGCTAAGAACCTCTTCCTTAACACAAGACGTTAAACTGTGGTCCGACCCCATGCTTCGCACGCAGGGTCCCCCCATCTCGGACATTTTTTACGCCACTCGTCTCCATGGGAATGGACTCTTCCTCACATGGAATGAGATCCTCCTTGTCGGAGCGGCGTTTGTCCACGGGGGAAGGGCTACCTCATAGCGTAATCCCCTAGCCTTTCTTGCGGATGACTGCACCCGTGCATCTCCGTACTTCCCCCCCTGCCAAGGCCAGTGGAGTCCCTTTCCCACTGCGCTTTGTCGCACCACAGGCCTCCACCCTGAAGTAAGCCCCGACACCAAGGGCCACTAACCACGCGTAATCCCTTGTTTCCTCTTTGGGCCGCTCAACGTGTAAGCCCCATTCCACTTCCCACAAACGCACCCTTCGCGACGTGATCGTCTGGTCCCTGCTGCCTCTTGTTTCCCACACCGAGCATGACTCACGTGGTCTTAGAGTGCGCACTGACCATGACATCCTCCATGGGCTGCCCTAGAGCATAAGACCCATCCCAGAGAACTACGTGGACTTTGATCCATGTCAAGGCATGGTATATAGGAAGCCTCCACGAGGTTCAAGCCCACTACCCAGTCGTTCCGACCTCTTCACGTCAGTTCACTACCCGCCATGGGCCGCCTCAGAGCGTAATCCCCTTACCCACCATGGGCCGCCTTAGAGCGTAATCCCCATACTCACCATGGGCCACCTCAGAGCGTAATCCCCACATGCCCTCGTCCCGCATGATGTTAAACTGTATTCCCTCATCCCGCATGACGTTAAACTGTATTCCTCTTCTTGGGCTGCCCCAGAGCGTAAGCCCCAATCCATCCCAGCTAATTACGGGGACTTTGATCCATGTCAAGGCATGGTACGTAGGAAGCCTCCATGAGGTTCAAGCCCACCACCCAGTCATCCCGACCTCTCTATGTCGGTTCCCTGACCACCTTGGGCCACCTCAGAGCGTAAGCCCCGAACCCCTGGTCCCGCATGACGTTAAACTGTATCTCGTCCCGCATGACGTTAAACTGTACCTTGTCCCGCATGACGTTAAACTGTATCCACCTTCTTGGGCCATCTCAGAACGTAAGCCCCATATCTCACTCCACCATCCATCCAGATTCTTACCCGGACTGCCACATCCCGGTGAGATCATGCCACCCCATCCCACTCCATAGCATCCGGGAGACCGCCCACGTGCTGGCCCCAACATCGGTGTTCCCCCCTAGGGGCCTTTCAACCCGATCTATCTACGCAAGACGTTAAACTCGCGACATACCACGTGTTAAACATTGGAAGCTAAGGAAAACCTCAGATGGTACACATTCCCCGCGTTCGATGTGGGATGCCTCGGGCTTCCGCACCCTCGAGAAGCCCTGTGCTGAGGAACCGAAGATAGACATGCCGACGACGCCCCAACGTGACCATTCTCCTCACCGAAGGTTGCTGCCCCGACAAGACCCCTTGGAGCGTCTTGACGGAGGCAGCATAATTAACCGGCGTCCATGTAGATATGGCACCGGGAATGAGCTTCAAGAACCCGTCTTAAATCTATGAGGGAGACCCGGACTAGGTGATGAACTCCGAGGAGGAATCCACGGAAGGAAGAACCGACATCCCATCATCCTGGTTTCGATCAAGGAGAATACATCCCTAAAAAAGGAACGGATGCCACCCGCCTTTGGAAAGCGGGAATGTGGGGAAACAAGCAGCGTGTCCTCCCCGCAGACGGATGCGCGCGCCCCGACGAAAGCGTCAGAAACAAAAAATGGTGAACCCGACGTGAATCTCTTCTCCTCCATCCGAGGGAATGGTAGCCATTAGGGCGTCGGAAGAATAGCATATCACCAGGTCTGGGTCACCCTCACCGGGACGTGAACCCACCAGGGGCCGAGGCCATCAGGACATTGACTACTCCGTTCCGCGACGCCGTCAGCATGGATCCCTCTCGCCAACCATGGAAGACGGAATGACGCTGGACCTTGGTCGTTGATCGCTTTTCCTGTTGATGCTAATGGGTTCATCTCCCTGCTTCCAGGAATCTGATCACTGCATTCGGAGCTCGATCAACACCTGCCCACTGGCACAGGGGCAGGGGCAGTACCGACGTGGCTACCCCGCGCGGTCCCGCCCATTTCACGGTTGCTCCAACCGCGACCGCCGTAGCAGCCGGGCGCTTGTGCCCCCTCTCCCCGTCAGAAGTCATCCAGCGGAGGGTGATCAATGACCTGGTTCGTCGGTATGACGAGGAAGGCGTCATCCCTACTAGGGGCATGGCCCATTTCGATCTATAGGCGGCTGCGCCTCACCACCATCGCCGCCCTCGAGGGCCGCACAGGGAGCCGCCGCTCCCCACGCCGACGTTCAACCGCTTCAGGAGTCTATCCCCGGAGCGCCTTGACACATCCCTCCCCTATGCCAATGATGTGGGGAATGCCCGGGTCCACCCGATCGGCGATCCATCCCAGGGGTTAACGGTAAGAACCCCAGCCAGGCTGCGTCGACGCCACCGCCCGAATCCACGAGCCGAGGAGCAGGCAATCTTCATGCCCGCACTGCCGGTTCCGGCCCTTCTGACTCGACGCCAGCGTCGGGTGCAAGCAGGAGAGAATGCCCGTCCCGGGGTATCAACATTAGCAACCACTGTGGCCCGAGCCACTGTTGACTCCTATTACTAGATCCCCGCACATGTTGAGCAGGGGCAGCCACGTGCCCGACTGGGATCGAAACCCTGACCGCCCTGCAGGCAAGTTGGGTCGAATCTACCGGTCGTGGACACTGGCAATGGCCACTGTGGACCAACCCGCGGTAGTGCCGCTCACCCTGAAGGCTGATTCTGTGCCTCCAATCTAGAAAGCCGAAAGCTTCTTCGCGGAGGCTACGCTCTGGGTATGACTCCTTCCAGCACCCGCTGCATGGGGTATGAGGTCACTCCCCCTACTGCTGGCTGCGAGCATGGATCCGTTGTGTATCCAGTCACCCACTCACATGGAGGTCCTCCCCATGTCCCTTTCGACATCTGTCCCGGTGCTTCTCGTACCCCAGCCTTCAGTCCCTTCTGCCCCAGCTCTATTGTGGTCGGGGGACCCCATGACGGAAATCGTCCTTACCCTAAGGAGCTACCCAGGGGCAGGAAGGCCTGGCATCGTCGTCGTAGGAGGAATGTCAGGGGAGTCCGGAAGGAAATTAGACCAGTCCGTTTCTCAGATTCTGAGGTAGAGTACGACTCGATGATGGAACCTTCCCCCCAACCCTTTGAGTTGAGGGCAGGGATGGGGACGCGACGCGTCAGTCTCTTACTCCCCGAATACGAGATCCGTATGATTCCCTCCTGCCTTCGAAGGTATATCCAGGAGGACGAGGACTTGGCGTACCGCCGAGGGTCAAGCTCGCAGTTGCCACTGGACTCCTTGGAAGCACCTCCCGCCCCTATTAGGGAGGGAGAGGAGCTTTTTTGGGGACCGACAGAAGAATCGCGAGGTGATACACCCTTGGAGAGCACCGGTGCTGTGACAGGAGGTCCATTCGCCAGCCCATCCTATCGCGACGTGGCAGACAGGGCACTACGACCCCTGGAGGATGACCCAGGGATCGGCGGCCAGTCGGCCTGTTCGCCGTATTCCCCGCTGGCCAGCCCACCGCACCGGCGGCCTGCCTCGGTGCCATTGACAATTCCCCGACTTTCCTCAGTGGACGAGCAGGGGCGGCAGGTTCCGGACCCCGAACCGAAGCGGTGGAGCTTCTGGACTGTTCTTGCAGCGGGCCACTTCCCTGAGAAGTTTTGGCCGGTCACGGAATCAGATTTTGATGTGTCGGATTCACTCACCCCGGGAGAGTTTGAATGCTTTCACCAGATTCTTCAGGTGACTCACTCCCGCCTCCGCCATTAGCTAGCACCTTATCCCGGGAGCCAAGCGCATTTCGAGGAGATCGGTGAGCAGTGCCATCGGGTCGACCTAGTAGCACTCCCCGCGGTTCGGCACCCCGAGTCGTTGGGTCACCACGAGGCCCTCCAGCAACAATGCGTCCAGAGTTTTCAAGTACTCCGCAGAGTTATCGAGGAAGCCACACCCCACACGCATGTTCGCGGATGGGGGCAGTACGTTGCTCTCCTCTTCTGTGCGATCTGCCGACAGCCCGATCCACTGGGCGGCCCTGAGGGAACGTCGCCAAGGGCAGTCGCGGTCAACATGGCTGACCTTTCAGATGAGGGAAACATTGTGGAGCCCCTCGACGGGGACACCCCACCCCCGAGGACAGCCCGCTACTGGACCCATCTGGGAGGATTACTCACCAATAGAGGAGCCTGCTCGGTCTTTCTGTACCCACGGAGGCACTGGCACTCGGCCGAAATATCGGCAAGGGTAAAGAGCCCGTTGGGTCTGTCAAACTCGCCGACCCATCTGCCTCAGTGCAGAAGGTAGAGGAAGATCCCGAGAAGGCCACGCTGTGCCAACATCTAGCTGAGAAAAAGAGGCTGGTTGATGAGCTCTTGGCCGAATGCATTGTAGAGAGGCGGCCTGAATACGGTGCTCCTAGACCAGGACAGCAGGGGAAGGACCATCTACCCCTTGTTGAGATCCCCCTGGGCAACCGTGACTGTGTCATGTTCGCCGAAAGGGGAGATACTGGAACCCATGGAAAGAGGGCGCGATATGTTTCACCGAACCCTCCCAAACGGTGAGACCACCTGGGAGACCCTGCTCGGTTTCCTCCCGCCGCTCCGAGAGTCGCTCCGCCAGCTGCCCCGCGATCCGCTGAGCACGACTACCGTATCGAAGAGCCTGGCAACGCACTTGTGGTTAGAGATCCCCGTCAAGACAGGAATCCACATCTGGATGATCTGATGGAAGTACTCATCGCTCGCTTGGAGGCCCTGGAAACTCGGAAGGTGGCGATCCCGCCAGATGGCAAGCCGTACCCAGCGTGGGTGGACGACATGCTGGCTCCGCCAGGATTCGGGAACCCCACTTTTTCCCCCTTTAACGGGACCGGAGACCCGCCGCAACACTTGGGCCACTTCAACTCGAGGTGCGGGCCTATGTTAGGGACTCCGGCGCAGCAGGAGGCTACCAAGCTCCGGTTCTTTGTTCAGACACTGGAAGGACCAGCATTCGTCTGGTACAACCACCTCCCTGTTGGATCAGTGACTAGCTGGGAGGACCTTCACCGGAAATTCCTCTACCAGTTCAGTTCCACAACCAGGAAGATGAACATTGCAGACCTCTTCAGGTGCAAGCAAAGGCCTGATGAGCGAGTCGCGGACTTCGTCGCCCGGTGGAAGGGGATCACGTACTCCCTTGACTTGCTGCTGAATTAGGTGCAATTACTGAAAATGTGTGTAGGGAACGTCAAGGAGGAGTTGGTTCCTTCCCTATGCATAATTACCCTGGAGGGTTCCGAGACTTCTCGGACAAGGCTCAGCGCCTCGAAGAAGCCCTACAACAGGCCGGTCAGGCACGCCCGCTGCCTCCTGTAATATCTGCAAGAAGAGCCGCCAGAGCCAAGCCCGCTGCTGTGGCCCAGATAGAGGCCCCCAGACAGCTAGAGTTGCTGCCAGTGAGGCCATCTCAGTAGGCTCGTAGGGGTCCACCCCCACGGGCACAGCCTCCGGCCCAGCAGCGACCCCCTCAAAATCAGCAGGTGCCTCTACGTAACGCACCGCCACCACCTAGGCGAGGTAATCCGGCTCCTCCTCCTCGGCCTGCTCCTCCGTCCCCTGGCCATAGTCAACCCCCAAGAGTCCCCTTTCCAGACAGAAGGAATCGGTCTTACTCGTTTGGCGAGGCCCAGATCCCCAGTTATTTCCGTAGCGCCTTGGAGCATAGGATCGTGCGGCTGCCTGAGTGTCGGAAGCCAGAAGAGGCGTGCCTCACTGATCACCCTAACTACTGCCCTTATCACCGGATCCTGGGACACACCATCCAATAATGATATGTGTTCAAGGACTGGCTCCAAGACCAGATTGACAACAACATAGTCAGGTTGGGCCCATCCCCGTCACAGGTGGCAGGAGTCTTCATGGGATCAGATGACAGCAGTGACGATGGGGATGGGTGGGAACAGGTTTCCGACCGGGGGTCCCAGAAGTATAATGACTAGATAGCCCGTAGGACGGTCGCCCATGCCCATGGCATCATCCATGCCCGCTTGAGTCAGCCAGGTCCCTTGGAGTCTGCGAGCGCCGCTTTGGCTTCGTCGTCCCAGCCTACTTCTTCCCAGAAGAGCAGGCGGCGATGCAAGAAGAAAGAACGCGCCCTGCCAGTTCCGTCATCTTCTCGCACGCTTGGCGATTTCATGCATCCGGAGATGGGGATACCTCCAAGATCCCATCCGGTAGTGGATGATTCCTCGAGTGATATCCTGGGGTACGCTTCGGTTAACACCGTAGAGTTTGTAAATCCCTTTTTGGCTCCTGACGATGAGGAGAACCATGTGGACCTCCCGGAAAGCCTGAGGTACACTTCAGTTAACACCGTAGAGTTGGTAAATACCTTTTGGCTCCCGACGATGAGGAGAGCCAGGTGGACCTCCCGGACAGCCCGAGGTATGCTTCGGTTAACACCGTAGAGTTAGTAAATCCCTTTTTGGCTCCCGACGATGAGGAGCGCCAGGTGGACCTCCCGGACACCCCGGGGTACGCTTCGGTTAACACCGTAGAGTTGGTAAATCCCTTTTTGGCTCCCGATGATGAGGAGCGCCAGGTGGACCTCCCGGACAGCCCGGGGTACGCTTCGGTTAACACCGTAGAGTTGGTAAATCCCTTTTTGGATCCCGACGATGAGAAGCGCCAGGTGGACCTCTCGGACAGCCCGGGGTACGCTTCGGTTAACACCGTAGAGTTGGTAAATCCATTTTTGGCTCCCGACGATGAGGAGCAACAGGTGGACCTCTCGGACAGCCCGGGGTACGCTTCGGTTAACACCGTAGAGTTGGTAAATCCCTTTTTGGCTTCTGATGATGAGGAGCGCCAGATGGACCTCCCCAATGTCCCCAGCCGTCACCAACGTCGACAGAGCCATGGCTACATGAATCGCCGGGGCACAAAAGTCATCACCTCCAGTCAGGCCGTGAACGCTACCGAGACCAGGCAGCAGGCCTGGTACAGAGAGCAGCACTCACAGCTCCCTCACCCGGTGGCAGCAGGTTCGCTTCCACCACCGTTTGTGTTGCTGGATCAGGCGGAACCGCTTTGCCCGCGTCGCAACCAGACCAACCCTTCCACTGGCCGACTATGGCCTTCCGGTCCTGGCATGACAGCCACCTCCCGGGCTTCAGCTAGTGAACAGCAGGACTTGCCTAGTACCAGTCAGCCACCGGTCCCGCCAGCAGGGCCCGTCATGCCCCCAATCGCAGAGCGAACTCCTTTAAGCAGAAGATCATGTTTGGCGCGAAAGTATGATGTCCTGAAGCATCTGGCTGGCATTCCGGAAAGGCTGCCCATCCTTGAGGCCCTTCTCCTGTCGTCTGAAATGCGTGAGGTGCTCGCCGAGGCTCTAAGGATCCCCCTCCAGTTTGAAACAGAGGTAGCGGCCGCAAAAGCCTTCCACACCGAGGTGATTGGGGATGCCGAATGTCATGCAGTTATCTCATTTTCCGATGAAGATAAAGACCTTCCCATACAGGGGCACATCCCCCCGTTGTACATCACCAGCCAGTTAATTGGCGTAGAAGTCCATCGCTATCTTGTCGATACGGGTTCCGGGATTAACCTGATCCCAACTCGGACACTGTGAAAACTAGGGTTGTCTGAGGATGATTTAACTCCCTCTGACCTCAGAATCTAGGGGTATGACAGGACCGAGCAAACTCCACTCGGCAAGATTCGTCTGAAGACCCAGTTCGGCGGCTTAATTGCCAATACTGAATTCATGGTTGTCTCTCAGGACACTGCCTACAACGCATTGATGGGCAGGCCGTGGCTCCATTTTCACGCGGCGGTTCCCTCATCATACCACCAGTGCCTCAAATACTCCCTTAAGGGTTGAGTGGGTGTGATCCCAGGGTATGCGTCTCCTTTTTCCTCTTGTGAAGCCCGTTACCTAGACACGGACTATTACAAGAGCAAGGACAAGCAAATCCTGGCAGGTGAGGTTGAGCCCTCTGCTGTCGTAAGTGATCCCTGGGCAGGTCTGGATGATGCATATGTCTTCCCAATCCATCAGTTGGAGGCCACGACTCCCGATATGGGAGAGTGCTTTGTTGTCTCGGGTACCAGAGGAAGGCATATTTCCGGGTCTAAGAGACGGCGGGAAATCACCTCGTACTCTTATACCAACCAGAATCAGGTGATCCCCCGAGCCTCCTACCCCTGTACGATATCGGGACGTTGGGCTCATGGAAACGGCAATACGTCATACGTGTCTGTTTCGCCAAGCCGGAATCGACCGTCTCAAGCCAACATGTCACCACTGCTTTGATGTCGTAAAGCGTGGCCCCTTGGGCCGAAGGCCGGATGGGATTGGATCAACCGCTTTCGTCGCCATGATCTCCACGGTGCATGAGTCTCCCGTCGTGACGACCTCCGCCACCCAAGCCGGTGCCAGCCCCCCATCAGGGTCGAGTGGCCCCGAGACGGCTCCCCCCATGGACGATCCTTCATCAAGTAGAGAAGAAGACATGGAAGATGCTTCTCCCGCCTTTGAGGAGGGAATCTCCACCACGGTCGATGAGCTAGTACAGGTAAACCTCGGTAGTGAGGCGGACCCGAAGCCCACATTGGTCAGCACCGATATGCCTCCCGAGGAACGAAAACAGTACGTAGACTTCCTCAGACAGCACCGCTATGTGTTTGCCTGGAGTTATGACGAGATGCCGGGACTAGATCCCCAGGTAGCCGTCCACCGCCTTGGCCTCCCAACAAACCATCGCGGGTTCAAGAATCCTCCCAGGAAAATGCACCCTTTTCATGGTTCCATGGTTGAGGCCGAAGTTGATAAGCTCATTAAGGCCAACTTCTTCAAGGAAGTCCAGTACCCCAGGTGGCTAGCCAATATTGTGCCCGTCATGAAGAAGAACGGGCAGATCAGGGTCTGCATCGAATTCCCGTGATCTTAATCACCACTGTCCGAAGGATGACTTTCCCCTTCCCATGACAGAGCTGTTGATCGATGCGACGGCCGAGTTCCAAGCCCTATCCTTCATGGATGGGTACTCCGGGTACAACTATATCCAGATGTCCCCCGAGGATGAAGAGTTCACTGCCTTTAGGGCCCCCCAGGGCACTTTCTGCTACCGGGTTATGCCCTTCGGCCTGAAGAATGCGGGTGCCACCTATCAACAGGCTATGCACCGCATATTCAAGATGATCCTCGGGACACTGGTGGAATGCTACGTTGATGACCTGGTGGTTAAATCTCGTCAGTGCCGGGACCATCTCAAGGACCTTGATAAAGTGTTTGGTTTCCTCTGTTCTCGCCACTTGAAGATGAACCCGTTGAAGTGTGCCTTCGAGGTCACCTCCAGAAAGTTTCTTGGCTTCATTGTGAGGTATCAAGGTATCAAGATCGACCCCGAGAAGATCAAGTCCATCAGTCAGATGCCTCCCCTGAGTAATATTCGGGAGCTTCGAGGCCTCCAAGGCCACTTAGCCTACATACGCCGATTCATTGCGAATATGGCCGACAAGTGTAAGCCCTTATCTTGGCTCATGAAGAAAGGCGCCGCCTATGGGTGGGACGAAGAGTGTCAGACTGCTTTTGAGGAAATCAAGCAGTATCTGCTTCAACCTCCGGTCCTGATGCCACCCATTCCCGGAAGGCCGCTGGTCCTTTACGTGACCACCCTGGTGCGATCCCTCGGCGCCCTTCTCGCCCAGAAGAATAATGAGGGAACAGAGAATAGCCTCTACTACCTCAGCCGCAGGCTCCTCGATGCAGAGATTAGATATTCTCCCATCGAGAAGAGATTCCTGGAGCTCGTATTCACCGTACAGAAATTGTGGCACTACTTGCAGCACCATGAGGTACAGTTGGTCTCTCGGGTAGACCCGTTGAAATACATCCTGAGCCAGCCTATGTTGACCAGCCGATTGGCACGCTGGGCGGTGATCCTCCAACAGTTCTACATTAGGTTCGTACCTCATAAGGCCATCAAAGGGTAGGCGTTGGCATACTTTTTCGCCGCCCACCCAACCTCTGCGGACCAGCCACTGGATTCAGGCTTTCCTGATGAGGAAATCCTCTCAGTCGATCACGCCACCCCATGCTGGCAGATGCACTTTGACGGCGCCTCCTGAAGCCCTATCGGTAGAAGGCTCAACAATCCTAGACTTAACAGAGTGGGCCTGGGTATCGTCTTCATCACCTCGGAGCAAGCCGTTCTGCCATATTATTTCTTATTGTCAGAAGGCTGCACCAACAATGAGGCAGAATATCATGCCCTCATCACTGGCCTCGAGTTGGCTCTGGAGGTTAACATGCCCCATCTGTGTTTGAAAGGGGACCCTAAGCTGATCATCAATCAGGTTAACGGTGACTATGCTATCAGGAAGCCGAAACTCATGACATTTCTGGAGTGCACCCTCCATCTAATGGCTAAGTTCCCCTCCTGACCAGATGTCTTTCACGTTCCCTAGTCGCAGAACAGTCGAGTAGATGCTTTGGCCAGCCTGGCTGCATCACTCGCAGAGCCCGAACAGGATGAACTAATCATCCATGTGGCGCACCGGAGAGTCATTGCTCCTGTTATCCCATAGGGAGATCGCGGCCCGCGAGTGAACCATCTCACAGCTGGTACCCCTGCGTCAGGACCCCTCAGGGTTCCAGGTGTGGTGATCGAGACAGTTCCTGGCCGGAGGACACCTCTGGTTGAATATCTCCAACACGGAAATCTTCCGATGGATCGATCAGAGCGAGAACGAATTCGGCGCCGCGCGCCGCAGTTCACCCTTCAAAGCGGTCCCAGCTGTGAGAAGCTCCTTTACAGGCATGGGTTTGACGGTGTTCTCCTCCGTTGTCTTCAAGGAGTTGAGATCCCATAGGTCATGCAGGAAGTGCATGGTGGCTCCTGTAGCGCCCACCAGGCTGGGTCGAAGTTGTCCCACCAGATTCAGAGGCTGGGATACTTCTGGCCTTCCATGATCCACGACTGCATCGAGTATGCCAAGAGGTGTCATGTGTTGCAAGTTCATGCTAACTTTGTGCATCGGCCACCAGAGCCTCTCCATACTTCTAAGTATTCTTGGCCCTTTGCAGTCAGGGGGTTAGATATCGTAGGGCCTTACCCGCCAGCGACAGACCGCCAGTACCGGTTCATTTTGACTGCTACGGATTTCTTCTCAAAGTGGGCAGAGGCAGCCCCGCTCAGGGAAGTCAAGGCTGGTTCTATCGCCGACTTCGTGAGCTCCAATATCATCCACCGGTTTGGAATACCTCACGCTATCCTCACGGATAACGGAACCAACTTCCGAGCGGCCGAGCTGAAAAGATTGTACGCCAAGTACAACATTCTCTCTAACCACACCTCCTACTATCATGCGCAGTCAAATGGACAGATTGAGGCGTTTAACAAAACCCTCTCTAACATTTTGCAGAAAATGGTTGGTCAGAACAAGAAAAGTTGGCCGGACAAGCTCCCCAATGCCCTCTGGGCTTATAGGACGGCGACTCTCAATTCCACCCAGGTGACTCCGTATTCCCTGGTATACAGAGTTGAGGCCGTATTACCCATCGAGGTTCAGCAGCCCTCATTGCGCACGGTGGTCTACGACCAGCAAGCGCCAGATAGAGTTGTCGAAACCTGTCTAGTAGATTTGGAGGCGCTGGACGAAAGTAGGCTTCGCGCTTTACATAACATGGAAAGGCATCAGAGCAGGATGGCTCGAGCTTTTGATAAGAAGGTTCGCCTCCACTCCTTCCTGCAAGGTGACATGGTGCTGGCTCTCAGAGCGCCAATGATTCCCGGCAGGAAACCACCCAAGTTGGAATCCAAGTGGGAGGGACCTTTTATTGTCCACAAGGTCTATCCCAATGGCGTGTATTCCCTGGTGACTATGGATGGTGAGTGCATCACTCCTCCCACCAACGCCAGGTTCCTCAAGAAGTACTTTTCCTAGGCTCTACGGTCCAGAATGACCTTAAACTGCATTATGGTCCAGCATGACCTTAAACTACATTATGGTCCAGCATGACCTTAAACTGCATTTTCCCTACATTTGGGCTCTATGGTCCTGCATGACCTTAAACTGTGTGGTCCCGCACGACCCTAAACTGCACCTTGGTCCGAGTTATAAGACCTAAAACTAAGATCACCTTGGTCCGAGCTCTAAGACCTAAAACTAAGATCCATATTCCGTCCAACATGACGTTAAACTGTATTACCAGAACTACGTCTAGCTTGATTCCCATCCTAATGGGATACATAGGAACGCCCAGACCTTTTGTCTTTGGGTCCAGCTTGAGGTCCGCTGTCGTGTCTGTCTCGCCTCCGGGACCTTAACCGCAGGATCACGTGGCATGGTGTGAGATCATTTCCTCATTCACGTCGGGTTTTCAATAGCTGCACCACGCGTACCCTGTCCTCAGGATTTGGACCTATATCCAATGGCATTTAAAGGCGCCTTCAAGAACTATGTATGGATTGATTCCCATCCTTATGGGATACGTAGGACCACCTGAACACTTAGATGTCAGGTCCAACCCCATCTCTTAGGATATCCCATGATCTCCCGGTTCCCAGAGTGTTTGGCATTATGCCCCCTCTTTTGCCCGGGGATCCGCCATCTTTTGGCCGCTCTCGGACTGAACCCTATGACCCTTTCTAGTGGTCTGCTGATGTGCTTAGGGTACTCTGGTCTAGGACTTGGAGTTCCAGATTCTATTTAGGCAAGTTCCATCCACTTTCCAAGCTTCGTGTTCCCCTTCATTCGGGCCCCCGTCATCCTTCACACCCGGAGGGACCCCCAAGAATGGCCTGGATACAACGCCCAAGGGCTCTCCTACCATCATGGGTCAACGCCCCTGAGGGTTTTAAACAACAAATCGATACAAATACCGCGTTGCAAAAATGGTCAGCGGTTGATGCTCGTTTTTTTGTTCTCATGGCTAACACGACATGATGCTGCGTTGCGAACATGGTCAGCAGTAATCCTCAGTCGTCACTCCGGCTTCCACGGGCCCTGAATGTTGGTGGCATGGTTCATGTCATGTTCCTCCCCACTGTGTCAAGGTGGAATCTCGACACTCCTTGTACTAACCCTCAGTACACCCCCGCACATCAGACAGACTGAGCTGCGTAACAGTGTCTCTCGGGGCTCCTACGATCTAAGCGCTGGAGTATGTACTTGGTTCTCTTCTTTTCGGGTTGCGTGCAGCTCGACCCTCATCCCCGTGGGAAATGAGGAGTCACCCAAACATTGCGTTTCGGGCCCAGTACAGCTGGGCGCTAGCATCTCCTACCCCTCCCTGATTGTTGAACCCTTGTAGGCCCCTTTGGCCCGAGGCTCCTCTCTCGGTTGGTCCAAACCATATGACCTTAAACTGTGTTGTTGGTCCAAACCATATGACCTTAAACTGTGTTGTTGGTCCAAACCATATGACCTTAAACTGTGTTTTTGGTCCAAACCATATGACCTTAAACTTTGTTGTTGGTCCAAACCATATGACCTTAAACTGTGATGTTGGTCCAAACCATATGACCTTAAAATGTGATGTTGGTCCATGCTCTAAGACCTTAAACTAAGATGTTTCCAAGAACTACGTATGGCTTGATTCTCATCCTTATGAGATACGTAGGAGCGCCTGGGGAACTTCCCCGCGGGCCCAGCCAGCCAGCCTTTGTGTTCGGTCCCTCGACTCGAGCATTTATCCGGAGAGCACATGGTAAGTAGGGCTTATGTCCTCATTCACGTCGGGTTTTGTAACCGCCTTGCCATGTGTCCATCTCTCCCCCTTCCCGTTCACGGTCCGAGCTCTAAGACCTAAAACTAAGATCCATATTTCATCCAGCATGACGTTAAACTGTGCTTCAAGAACTACGTGTGGCTTGATTCTCATCCTAATGAGATATGTAGGACCGCCCAGACATTTAGTCTTGGGTCCAGCCCCAGGGATTGCTGAACCCCATCCTTCCTTATTGTCGGCCCCTCGTCCCGACTTCATGAGAAGTGGTGTAATCAGGACATTTACCCCGAGCAGGTTCGTGATGCCCCATGGTAATAATGGGAAGCGGCAGTTCTCTCGCTAAAGAGGTCCTTCCCGGAAATTGGGACGACCCGTGATCAGGTCGGTATGTCCGCCTAATGCATCTACGCCATGGTGGCGTAATGTCGAGAGTGTTGGACTCTGTTCGAACAATCCACCACTCCACCTCCCACGCTTTGCATTCCCCTTTATTCGGATCCTCGTTTCCTTTCATATTTGATGGGACCCCCTAACAGTATGGATGCTCGACCTATGGTCCGCCTACTGTCCTGGGCCAGCGTTTCGGAGGACTGGTCATGTTTGACGGGACCCCCTAATAGTATGGATGACAGACCTATGGTCTGCCTATTATCCTGGTCCAACGTTCCAGAAGACTGACCAATGATATTTGAGTTAGGCCCCGTGTTGCGAACATGGTCAGCGGTCAACCCCCATTTATTGTCACCGTTCCAGGCCAACATGATATGGATGTTGTGTTTCCGCCACGGTTGACAGTTATCCTCCATGGTTGCGCCCCGTTGGGTTCCGAATTTGGGCAGCGTAATTCTCCCTTTCTCTCCATCCCCCTGTGTTCGGATGGATTTCAATACCCTCGGCATTGCCCCACTCGTGTGTTAGAGCACATTGAGAAGTCGACACATCAATCGGCCCGGGGTCTCCTCAGAAGCCCAGGCCCGATTTTGGACGCCTGAAGCTTGGTCAATGCCCCACAGATGAACGGAATGATGGTACGAACATCTCCTGCTTCTCGCGTTGGGCACGACCCACGAGAGCCTAGGGATGAGTTGTTATTCATTTCAAAACTATGGTTGAGCGCATTAAACCAAGGGTACAATGAGTGGATTTGGCCATATATTGGATTGAGACGATGAGAAGTACAAGCAAAAAAGTTCATGAGATGGTGAAAACAAATCCCTTAGGGATCATCATGCTGAAGCAATCTTTCCAGCATTGTTACCCTCTGGATGGTAGCCTCCAGGGCCGATTTTCGCTCTTTGAAGACTCTCTCCTCATCGGACACCACAGAGCGCAGCTCGCCAGCCCTAGCTTGTGCCTGCGCCCGCTCTCTTAGAAGCACGGTCATCTGGTGACTCGCCTCCACCAGCTGTTCCTGTGCATCAGCCAGCTGGGCCGTCAGTTGCTCCACAAGCTCAGAGCATGTTGCGATGAAGAACTCCTTATCTGCCGCCTGCCCTTCGAGGTGCCGGACTTCCTACTCCTCCCTCAGTAGCGCTTGAGCGCTCGCCGATCCTTCATGGCACTGGGAAATTTCGGTGCGCCGGCTGCTCTCGTGTATCTTCTTGTCCATGTAATCATGGACCGTCAGATGAAGACGCTGAGCGTCAGCCCCTCCGGTGCCCAGGAAGCGCAGCCAGGTCTGAAGTGATCCCATCTGCCTCAGCCAATCGGATTGGGACTGCATGAGAAAGCGCTGGATACACCTCCACCCCTTGCGCCATGCCATCCGGCTCTCTTCGGCTGCCTCTGAGTCGGAGTCATCTATCTCTTCAGGGTCAGCGGGTCGGTATGTAGGGAAGGCCGCCAGCAGATCGGCAGTAGGATCCGCCCCAGGGATGTCTTCATGAGGAATAGAATCCTCGATGTCCGGGCGACCTTCTTCTCTCTCCCCAGCAGCAATGATACCTCCACCAGCTTCCGACCTCGTCTCAGGAATAGCACCGCTGATGTCCGCCACCCCCTGTTCATCAATTTTCAGGGCCGACTCAGCGCAGAGAGCATGTTCCGAACGAGGTGGTATGTCCGCCGCTGGTCCACTCACGGACGGCCCGGGCTCCGTAGCCTGACGTGCCTCCAGTGTTGAGATCATTGCGTAAGGCATATGCTGGTTAGATGAGACCTTTTTCCACCAAGCACCAGTAGTGAAGCGTTGGAATTACAGGAATCTAGAGCACCGGTCCCCAGTGTTTCGGCCGCCGCAGGAGCCGCCATGATGGGAGACCCCTCTGCGCTTGTTAGTTCAATGATGGGTGTCGGATCCCCGTCATGTCTCACCGGTTCCTCTCCTCCCTCCTCTGGTGGGGACTCCCGTCCAACGCTCAACTGCTCTTGAGTAGGATGGGGAAGTGAGTCAGAAGTTGGAAATGAGAATGGATGAATAAGGGAAATGAATGAAGACAGAGACAAACTTCGAGAATCTCGGTTAGGTCTAAATCAGAGTTGGCAATCTCGCCACTCTCTCGGAGACTCCCTTGGTAGGTCTCCCCTTGCGACCCCTCACCTTCGGGCTCTTCTTCTTCGTCTTCTCCCTCGCCTTCGTCCTCTCCAGTTCCCTCCTCCCCCTCCGGCTCCTCGTCACTGTCGCCTTCTCCCGGCGGCATCGCTTTCGGATCATGCTCCTGGCCGAGCATCACTTTCACTAGGAAAGTTGGCTCTGCACGCCGCCCCCTCTGGCATGCGTATGCGTCCATGGCCGTCAGATAAGCATGCCACCGATGGAAATGTACTCAGTCGGTAATTTGAACGAGCCCAACCTCTGGCAGTTGGATACCATTTTGAATTATCTTCTGCCAGATGGCTTCGACGCTCAGCGATTGCTGCAGTGTTATCCAGGCCGAGCATAGTGCCAGGAGAATTGCGTCTTGAGAAGGTTCGAGCAGATATCTTATCTGCTTCCTGGGCAGTTACCTGGCCGCCTCATGTGACCCCCCTGTGGGTAACGAGGACGTGGTGGCACCATGTGATGTCCCCGCTGCCGAAGTCCCGGCCTGCGCAGGCCTTGCTGCCTGACGCACCCTTGGTTCCCCCCTTCTGACGGCACTGTGCCTTCTTTCCCGTCACCCGGTTTCCGTGTGAGTGACCTCGAGTTGCCGGATGCGCTTGCATAATAGCCCCTCAGGGTATGCAATGGTCCAGTGTTCGGCGTATTCGGTTTCTAGGCCGGCATCGACCCCGACGGGGGGGGGGGGGGAGAGTGAAGACATCGCCAGAGCCGAAGGTGGTAAACATCAACCACATCTGGCGCAATACACATGGATTCTTCTCCTGCCAGACAGCCGTGAATACCTTCTTCGGCATTCGCTGGAGGCACCCGAACTGCCTGGAAAATCAGGATGGAACGTACGGCTCGCAGATCACCTTCCCGTCGATCCGAGCCATGAGAACCCCGCCCCGAATGCTTTGGAAGTATTCCTGCTATTCCAGAGAGCCTCGCCCATTGTCCACCAGCTGGCCGACCGGGGTGGGAAACAGGCTGAAGTTGAAGTTGGCATGGTTGCCGATGCAGATCCTCACGCCCTCCTCATTGAGCATCATCAGCGCCACCCCTGCGATATTTAGCAAGGACGGTCGCAGGCCGTTTCCTGGAGGACGGACGACGTTTGGGAAATTATACCCTCCAAGATGCGCCGCCACCCAACCATGGAAGATTTGGAAGGGACCACATACTCTCCGAGTTGACCCCCCTCGTGAGATGCGCCCCAGAATGGTATACAGCTTGGCCAGTATGGGGATGCCCATGTTGAACCATTTTTTGGCGGCCATGGAGCCCGCCATCACTAATGTTGCTGGATGGATGCCCATCCTCGCGTCCCGCACCAGCAGGAGCCACCCGCTCGGGAAGGCGGCAAGGAACCCGACATACCGGACGTTCGGGTATCGGGACTCAATGACGCGGTAGCCCCATGATTGGTATTTCCTAGCCTCCAGGGTCCTCCAGTATGACCCATCCCTGCTCCTCTGAGTCACGGTTGGGCACCGTTTGCCCCGTCCCGGCATCTTGGTTGTGGGATCCTTCTCAAGGAACAGGCTGAACCAGCCCTTGAAGGCGACATCCTTCAGGAAGTCCTTGACCCCCAGCCTCTCTTTGGCCAGCTCCAACAGGTTCCACGTCAGCATAGGCGTCCGCGTCCTGTCTCCCCAGGTGTTCTTTGGAGGAACGAACTCGTCGTATTGGTAACCCTCCAGCGGGATACCGCCGATGCAGTGAACGTCCCAGAGATTGATGCTGAATTCCCCATGATGAAGGTGGAATGTGTTGGTGTCAGGAGACCACCGGGTGAATAGCTCCAGTCCGAGTTCAGGCTGGCGGTGGAAATGAAACTGCGATGTCCATACCGCCTCGAACAGGCCGATATACCGTAGTTTGTCCCCAAACTGGTCACAGGTATGGCCACCCTAGAACGCCCAGGCCCATTCACTGGTGAAGTTTCCCCCGGACCGCAGGTCCCAATCCTTCAGCCAGCCCTTCGTGTCATCCGTGATGCTCTGACGGAACCTGCTCGCGTAGAGGGCCGAAGAATCCTCTGCCACAGGCTCGTCCCCGGTAATGGTCCTAGTCCTCAGGTTCAGGACATATACATCCATATGTCTAGTTTCCCTGGCAGGATGGCCGTTGTTGGTGATGTTGTAGCGAGGAAGTTCGTCCTCCCGAGTCACCCAAGACCGCGGTGTGTCCACTTCGAAGCCTGGCAGTGGCACCTCCTCCAGGATGCCAAAATTCTAGAGCGAGAGGTTTTCAGACAGGGGATACGTCTTCTGATCCGGAGTCAGTAGATCGAACAAGGTCAGATTGTTGGACACAATCACCTTGGCACCGTAAACCTCATCGTTTGCCGCCATTTCACTCCTGCGGGCAGCGAATTCCCCCTCATCAACTTGGTTTGCAGCCATCTCGGATATTTCGGGAGTTGGGAGAAATCAGGATGCAGTGCGCGGAATCGGAGAGTTTGGCACGAAATCTGAAGGAGTTGTGTGAAATCCTGGAGATGAGCGCGCAATCGGCACGCGAAGCACGGAAGATCCCGGTTTGGCGTGAAATCATGGCCAAATTTCAGAAGGAATTCCGCACTGCCAGGGCGTTTTTACGCGCAGCCGCAGAAGCGATTTCATGCATGAGAGAGATGAGCTTATCGCGCGAAAAATGCGTAAGTACGGATTTGGGACCCAATGCCCCTTTTTATAGGCAAGGCCAGGGTTCCGCGCCGCGTGGAAAGAGGATTCTGCACCTGTCCGTAAGTTTTGCGCGCTCCATCGAGCTTTTGCGCGCAACTTAACCAGGGGAGTCACCATTTCGGTGTTTCAGCGTTTCCCTTGGAATCCGATCGTTGTGACCTCTCGCCGATCCAATTCCAAGGGGGGGCATTTGTTGACGCCAAAAAAAAGTCTGTAACTCCCGGAGGAAGTTCCGAAATGACTAAGCGAAGTCATATTCGGAGTCAGAGGCCCGATCCGGAGGCCGGGGAAGTGGTGCGCGAAATAAAGGAGGATCCGCGTGAAATAATGTTCTGCACGCGAAGTACTCCCAGGATGCGCGAAATAGTGCCGGTGAGGCATGCAATAATTGCGCGCCCCGGTACTCCGTGGCCTGATATTGCGCGCAAGCGGTTCCTGGCACGGAAAATTTCACGCGCCGCCTGGATTCTGCGACGGAGGTTGCCTATAAATATAAGGTGACCCCGAACGATTTGGGGGTTGAGGAATCCGAAGCGACTCTTGTGCGCGCAATTCGGCTCCCCCCGCGCGAAAGATGACATCCAGGTAATCCCTCATTTTGCGCAACCTTGCCCCAGAGTTTTCCCTTTGCGCGCAACTCCACCGGCTTAAGTGAATTTGCCCCTCCCCCGGTTTCCAGCCTTGCACGCAATCTGTGGTCTGTGCGCGCAATACCCTACCTTGCACGCAAAACCTTGCACGTAATTCCCTCTTCGCGCGCAATTCCAATTGCGCGCCATCCCGGTGTTTTGTACGCAAACCTTATCTTTTGCGCGCAAATCCCAGGACCCCTCACCTTGACGCCCCTTGGCTGCCCCCTGCACCGGCACCTGATGTCTCCCCTACCGGGCATGCGCGCCATGCATTGTTTTCCCGCACGGCCTTCCAGGATCGTGTGAAGTAACCTCAAGGTCCCTTGGGCCGTGTTTCCCATTGCGTTGCTTTGCCTTATGCTTCTCCGCATAGGCATGCTAACGGCTATTGCTTTTTCACATAGCCACGCTAACGTGGACCCCTCGGTGGTTTGCCCTGCGGCCCCCCTTCACCACAACATTGCCGATTCCTTCCCTCCCACAAGGGGTAGAGGGCGTTGGGCATGTAAGCCCTAGGGGTGTGGAGAAAACCCACCCCGTCCAAGCTGCAGGATGTTAAACTGCTAAGCACCTTGTTCTTAACGCAAGACGTTAAACTGTGGTCCGACCCCATGCTTCGCACGTAGGGTCCCCCCAGCTCGGACATTTTTTACGCCACTTGTCTCCACGGGAATGGACTCTTCCTCACATGGAATGAGATCCTCCTTTTTGGAGTGGCATTTGTCCGCGGGGGAAGGGTTACCTCAGAGCGTAAGCCCCTAGCCTTTCTTGCGGATGACTGCACCCGTGCATCTCCATACTTCCCCCTCTGCCAAGGCTAGTGAAGTCCCTTTCCCACTGCGCTTTGTCGCACCACAGGCCTCCACCCTGGAGTAAGCCCCGACACCAAGGGCCGCTTACCACACGTAAGCCCCTGTTTCCTCTTTGGGCCGCTCAACACGTAAGCCCCATTCCGTTTCTCACGGACGCACCCTTCGCGACGTGATCGTCTGGTCTCTGCTGCCTCTTGTTTCCCACACCGAGCATGACTCACGTGGGCTTAGAGCACGCACCGACCATGACATTCTCCATGGGCCGCCCCAGAGCGTAAGCCCCATCCCAGGGAACTACGTGGAGTTTGATCCATGTCAAGGCATGGTACGTAGGAAGCCTCCATAAGGTTCAAGCCCACCACCCAGTCGTTCCGACCTCTTCACGTCGGTTCACTACCCGCCATGGGCCGCCTCAAAGCGTAAGCCCCACATTCCCTCGTCCTGCATGATGTTAAACTGTATGCCCGTGTCCCGCATGACGTTAAACTGTATTCCTCTTCTTGGGCTGCCCTAGAGCGTAAGCCCCAATCCATCCCAGCGAACTACGGGGACTTTGATCCATGTCAAGGCATGGTACGTAGGAAGCCTCCATGAGGTTCAAGCCCACCACCCTGTCATCCCGACCTCTCCATATCGGTTCCCTGACCACCTTGGGACACCTCAGAGCGTAAGCCCCGAATCTCTCGTCCCGCATGACATTAAACTGTATCTCGTCCCACATGACGTTAAACTGTACCTTCTCCCGCATGACATTAAATTGTATCCCCCTTCTTGGGCCGTCTTAGAACGTAAGCCCCATATCTCACTCCACCATCCATCCTGATCCCCGGGCCGCCACATCCCGGTGAGATCATGCCACCCCATCCCACTCCATAGCATCCGGGAGGCCGCCCACGTGCTGGCCCCAACATCGGTGTTCCCCCCTAGGGGCCTATCAACCCGATCCGTCTACGCAAGACGTTAAACTCGCGGCATGCCCCGTGTTAAACATGGGAAGCTGAGGAAAACCTCAGACGGTACACATTCCCTGCGTTGGATATGGGATGCCTCGGGCTTCCGCGCCCTCGAGAAGCCCTGTGCTGAGGGACCAAAGACAAACATGCCGACGACGCCCCAACGTGACCATTCTCTTCACCGAAGGTTTCTGCCCCGATAAGACCCCTTGGAGCGTCTTGGCGGAGGCATCATAATTAACTGGTGTCCATGTAGATATGGAACTGGGAATGAGCTTCACGAACCCATCTTAAATCTATGAGGGAGACCCGGAATAGGTGATGAGCTCCGAGGAGGAATCCACAAACGGAAGAACTGACATCCCATCATCCCGGTTTCGATCAAGGAGCAGACGTCCCTGAACAAGGAACGGATGCCACCCGCCTTTGGAAAGCGAGAATGCGGGGCAACAAGCAGCACGTCCTCCCCGCAGATGGATGCGCGCGCCCCGACGAAAGCGTCGAAAACAACCCCATAATAATAAAATGAGATAACTACCTTCAATCCATTCAGATTATAGACATTTAAATTGTAAATATTTTTATTGGTAATAACATTTTTTTCATATTTTATGAAAAATAGTTATTAGTACAAAATCCTGTAATAATTTTATTCACATTAAAATCTATACCCATAACTTTCATCCTCAAATATCCTTATGAAGAAATAGGGGTGTCCACTTATTCCCTAACTACAGAGTCATTGTGTGATGAACCTATTGAATCAGAAGGCAGTGTGCCAAATGCTGATGGAAGGGAGACAAAGGATGTGCTAGATGCTGATGGGAGGGAGACAGAGGGTGTGGAAGACACTGTTAGGGGGAATAAGTAGGGATTCCCAAATTCTATAGGGAGGGAGCCCATGGGGTCATAAAGTAACACTAATGACATCTGTATAGTCAGGGGAATGTCAATGAGGAGTTGACTGAGATCAGTGAATTTCTTATAACTTAGAATTCCTATCATTTTAAAAAGTAAAAATAACTTTAGAACATATATTTAGAAATATTCATTTAGAAAAATAAAATTTAGAAATGATAACAAATGAAAAATACTTACAAGCATAATATACAAAGGTATGATAATGAATGAGTGCACATACAAACAAATATAACATTTACTTTTTCAAAATTAAACAACTCATGCATAAAAATGAATTTAAATATGATAACAGATCCAATGTACTGGAAATGAATAACATATAACATAGGTTGTTGATAAGTTAATGGATTAATACATAGACCATAATTTTTCCTTTAATAATGTTTTTATCTTTCCCCATCATTACTTTATCTACTTCTTACACACTTACAAGACCAATATTTTCAATATTATGAAGTAAAAATAAGTCAATTTATTACTATTTATGGGGTCCAATGCTATATTTCAAATATTATACTTCATCATTCATATAATACAAAAAGTAATATACATTTTAAAATTTAAAAAATATATTTGTCAACCTAATATCTGTTATGATTTCAATATTTATGAACTTACATGACATGCAAACCCTTATACATGCTCTTTATTAATGGATTTTGTTATATCTTTCTCATTTCATGTTAAAATTATCATACGTTTCTTTATTTGTATCTTTATCAGTTCAATAAATGGATCTATAATTTCACTATTTAGTAGAACATATCTATGTTCTTGTAATAGTTCAATTTCTATCAGTGTAACATTTGAGATCCTCCCAACCGATTGGCCAATAGTAGGAATGATTTTTTATTTCCCTTGTAGTTGAGATTGAGTCGACATGTAATGAACACATAAAACTTGATTAGATCTTATCTAAATATCTTTTGAGTATCTAAAACAATAGGTAAGACAATCCTCTTCTAAATAACCTTTAGAAATAGAGCCTTCAATTTGAGATTTATTTTTCACGAATGATTTCAAATGACAAAGGTATCTATGAAATAAAACAAATAAAACACAATTATGTATTAAAGGAAGTATCAAGAATGGTTTAATTAAGATGAAAAATATATAAATAAAGTACCACTCAATTGGATACATCCATTAATAATTTACAGGACCTCATAATTTAGTTTTCTTGATCAAATGCATAGTCAAATGAATCATGATAGTAAAAAAATGATGGAGTATATATCATCTCCTTTGAAAAAAGTATTATACAAATTGTATCCTATATCTTGTCAAGATTAGCTGGTTGTAGAGTTTTATCACATAGTTTTCTGATGAATGTGAAAAATTGGAGTACAACTATAGTAACTTTTTTTGGTAATAATGTACTCAATGATAATGGTAGTGACTTCTGTAACAGAAGATATGAATCATGAAATTTCAATCCATGTAACCTATGATTATTTGGGCTGAAACACCTTGAGATGTTACTTTAATAACCATCAGATACTTTCACATGTTTTAAAATTCAAAGTAATATATATTTATCCCTATTTTCATTGATAAATTTGATGGATCATACTTTCCATTCTCAAATGTCCATAGATCATGCTATATATTCATTATTTGCAAGTCCTTACAAGCATATAGATGGTCCTTATATTTTATATTTTCATTAAGTAATGTGAAGATCAAATTTTAACCAAAATTCTTCTCACTATGCATAACATCAAGATTATGATGCAAAAAACTGAATTCCCAATATGGAAGTTTGAAGAATATAATTTTTTTATTCTATTATTGCATACAATTTCAACTGATGATGAACTTAAAACTCATTTTTGGCTATCATTAAAATTATGCAACTCGCCAAATTTTATTTCAACATTTAATAGTTATGACAATATTTTTGAACCTGACAAAAAATTTGGAGGTGGTCTATGACAAATAGACCCATTGGATTTTGACTTGTTCAACTAAAATCAATGAGATGCATCAAGAAATATGCAATGAAACAAGAAGTGGCATTTTTTTCTTCAAGGTATTTGTTCGTGCTCAAAATCAATGTTACCCAGGTAAGTGTTTCAACCGAATAATTTACCTAGTATAGGGAAGTCACTAATGGTCCACATTAAAGAAACATTAATTTTGAATATTTTTCTAGAAGATTAATTATATGTCTCAACACCTTTTCTCTATAACTTATTCAATTATTCAATTAGATAATACAAGTATACATTAATACCATTTCTAGGAAATTTTTTCCAGGAATAATAATTGAAATGATAAGTCATTTATTGCATACACAAACATAGAGGTTGATTGTAAGGGATAAAAACAACCAACCAAATGTTATAATCAGCACCCATAGTCCTAAATGGGTTGAATCCATCAGTATCCAATCCCAATCGCACATTCCTAGGATCAGATAAGAAATATAGATGTAATGAATCAAATGTATTCCATGATCTTAAATCTCTTTGATGTCACATTAACCCATCATTATTATTGTCTATAGAATGAAACTTCATGTGATCAATTGTTTTTGATGAAATGAATAATCTTTTAAATAGTGTTTTTAAAGGGAAGTAACACAAAAAATGTATAGGTGTGTTATTTTTTTTCTTCTTATTCATAGTATGTTGATTAAGACTTCCAATATCACCCATTTACTACTATATAGAAGATGAAAATTTGTTTCAATCATGTTTACTCGAATACTCTCTCTAATAAAGAATATAATAATTAAGACTTGTATGTTTTTTTGTATAATTTAGACCAATATTGTAATTTTTTTTCATATCAGAAAAAGACTCTAGGATATTAGATTCATGAAATGTGTCATGAATCATTTCCAAAATCATGGACATCACCTTATTTTTAATTCCTCACAGGCATTTGATATGGTAAAACTTCATTAGAGAAGAAAGTTTTGAATATTTCAGACATCCACCATACAACTCTTTATTTACATCAACAACTAAATCATGAAAAAAAAATTTGTGCTTAGTGAAGTTCTCTCTTACATTAGTCTCTAAAGCATCAGGAGGAGGATCCAATGATATGTTACGATCTTGATTTTTTTGTCCTATAGTCCCAAAATATCATTTGTAAAGTTACCATTTATATCACCCTCAATTGGTTATTCTGATATGTTATGATAAAAACACTATTTCTATGAAATTCAAAAAGTATCATTTATAATGTTATGCATATCATTGTCTATTGTCGATGAATTTGTGAGATCATTCAATTGACTAACATCAGTGCTCAAACTTTTTGTAACATTTGATTATCCATGTTAAATCCAACCAAAATATTGAGTAGGTAATTGATTCAATATAAAGTGTTCATAAACTTCATGTCTCTTAAAACATATTCTAAATTTACATTTAGGTAATGTACATATTATTTTTCCATCAATGGATCGATTTTAAATTGAAAAATCTAAAAAATCCTCCAAACCCTTAGAATACTGAGGTGTGTTCCTTAGACTGAATGTCCCAGAAGCCAAATTTTTTATTTATTTTTTTGGATAAACCCCCTTTTAAGGGTAAAGGGGGAACCTCAAATGACTTCTAAGACATAGATATAAAAAAATAATATAAAGATTAAAAGTGCCATAATCATCATAAAACTAGACTGTGTCGAGATACCCCTCCCCATCATCAGCATCATTATGGAGCATCTCCACCTTTGCATGACTGCTCAACGAGCTGTCCTATGCAGAAATGAACAGAACTGATATCATTGTATATTCCATATCCTCTTAATATAAGAAATATTATTAATTTTAAATAAAAACTCATAATTTATTAAAAATCAATAGTATATTTTTTTATGTGGATTAATTTGATTATGTTTTTGAAAAGCATCATTTTTCTTAGATTTTAATTTGAATGTATGAAATTCATCAAAAATTTACAACTTATCTATAAGTATGTTTAATGAGTTGGAAATATAAAATGAATGTGATAATATGACTTGAAAAGTTTATCAAATAATTTAATAACCTTATAATCCACACTCAAGTATAATTATAAAATCAAATGAGTTTTGGATAAAACCAACCTTCATTTTTTATAAATTATTCCATAATATAAAAAATTATTAGAATAGCCCATCGTTATAGCTTTTTTTAGTAAGGAATTAAAATTAGAGAATAAAGAAACAAAAAACACATTAAAAGTAAAAAACATTAAACTGAAGTGGGGAGATTTTGAAAATCACACCTGACTAGTGAGAAAGGGGATAACGAAGTGGTGTGATGATAGGGGAAGGGGGACGTAGAGGAAAAAAATGCAAAAAGAGTAACCATGAGGTTGAGGGAGAGGGCTTGAGAGTGTGCAGTGAGGGCTCAATGTCTTGAATATAAGGTCCTGGTAGTAAGGGATCGGGGAATCAACCAATATCATCTTCGTGTTCTACCTAAAAACAAACTAGAAAAAATATCTAGAAATAAGACATATTAGAATAAAATTCTAAGGGATCACTATCCTCCAAAATAAATGAAGAAGGGGAGACATAGGACTTATAAAATATTCTTAAATTATTGATCACACCCAACAGTGGAAAAAATGGACCATGGATGAGGGAGATCCACCATGGCATTCAAAGGAGGAGAGGAAGGTGTGGGAGTAGTGCTAGTGGCTGAATGGGAGAAAAAATATAAAGTAAGGGGCTAGGTGGAAAGGGAGAAAGGGGAAAGGGGAGCAGTGATGAGGGCTTGGGGAGGGGATTTGAGGGATCAAGGAGCAGTGAGGGGAGGGGAATCGAAGGCCTAGGGAGGGGAGTCAAGGGATTGGGGAGTGGTGAGAGGTGGTGTGCCGACAACTCGAGGAGGTCTTAGCGAGGGTTTGGGGAGTAGAAACGGTGGATAGGGGGAAAGGGGAGTAGTACTGATTTCACTACCACAAAACATGGCAAGGGAAGTGCTACCTTTTATCAGTTCTAAAAAAAGCACAAATAAAGGTGTGCCCTTTATCAGTGCTTTTCTTAGCACTGATAAATGGTACATTTATCAGTGTTATTATTAGTGCTGATAAACGTTTTTAATAAAAAATATTATTAATTTATATAAAAATTATTATATTTTAATTAAAAAATAATGTTTATTTCTATACATTAAATAAAAAATGCATGTTTCTAATTAATATATATTTTATTAATAATTCAAATATTCATATATAATGTTTTAATTGAAAAAGTATTTCTTAGATTATAATTAATTAATTAAATATATATATATAATTAAAAATTTATAATATTATAATAAATTACATTAAATAATAAATATATTTATTAGATTTATTAGATTTATTAGAGATTTATTAGATTTATATTTATTAGATTTATTAGATTAATTTATTAGATGTATTAGATTTATTGGATTAATTAATTATATTAATTATATTTGTTATATTTAATATACTTCTTATATATTTATTTTATTTATAAATATATAATACTTTTTAATATATATATTTATAATTAAAATTATTCAATATACATGTCTCTTTTCTAATGAATTTGGTCGATGAATATATTAATCATGTGTATATGCTATGTTTCATGCATGAATGTTTACTTATACATTACATCACATTGTCCATTTATGTGGTATATTTATTAATTCATAATGTTACCCATATGAAATATATAAGTTCTAAAAAATGAACTTATAAAATTACATGGAATGTATTTAAATAATAAATATATTTTATTATATTTTTAATGATATATATAAATACTTTTCATATAAATTTGTAATTACAATTATAACTATATATTTATATATAAATAATTATAAAATTATACATATACAATTATAATTTTACTAATATATATATATATTAACAATTATATACAAATATTTATAAATATACACTATTTATAGTTATAATTATAACTATAAATAAATAAATAAATATATGTAAATAGTTATAAAAATATAAAAAATATATTTATTATACTACTTATAAAGTTATAAATATATAATGAAATATATATATTTATAAATATATAAAAATATTTATAAATAAATACAAATAAATTTATATTTATTTGAATAATGATTAATTTTAAAAAAATATTTATTATTTCATATATAATATGTTATATATAATTAAACAAATATATATTTATAAATATATTTATAAATATTTATACCAATATTGATAAATAAATACAAATATTATTTATAGTTTTAAATAAATACAAATATATTTAAATAATTTTAAAATTATAATAAATATATTAATTATATATATTTAAAAGATTATAAATATTAGATATATAAATTTATTATTATTTTATAATTATTTAAACATATTTATATTTATTTATAATTGTATTTATAAAAAAAGTATATTTCATATAAATATTTATAAAATTAAAAGGAATATAGTTAATATATCTATAATCTTTCAAATATATACAATTAATATATTTATTTTATATATTTATATGATTATAAATATAATAATTATATTACTTATAATTTTATAATTACTTTAATTATAATTTTATAGGTATAAATAAATAAATAAATATTTATAGTTATAATTATTAATAAATAAATAAATATTTATCCTATATATCATTTAAAATAAATATATAATGATATCAATAAATTATTAAAATTATACCTTTATTAGCGCTTTTTATCACTTATAAAGATGGAATTTATCAACACTAACAAAACACTAATAAAGGTATGTTTTATCAGTGGTTTTTATTTTAGCGCTGATAAAATATACCTTTATAAGCGCTTTTAAATAGCACTGATAAAGTTTCTAGCAGGTTTTATAAAATAATCTTAATAGGTTCCTCCTCCCTCTCACCCTTTCATGCCTTTGTAGAAGCTTACCCCTACGTCGTCGATCCCTCCTCCTCCGTCGAGCCCTCCTCCGCCGTCGAGCCCTCCTCCACTACGACCCCTCTGCCTCCTCCGCCACTACTGCCTTCTCCTCCCCCTCTATGGCCGCCGACTCATCATCCTCTGTCGCCACCACTGTCTACTCCCCTCCTCCCCCTCCTTCGCCTCCTTCTCCTCCTCCTCCTTTCATGATCCCCTTGTTCACCCGACCTCCTCCGATACACCCTCCTCATCTGACAACCATCCCGGTAGCCTCCCCTAGGGTGCACGGATTCCCTTCGGTGAGTCTCTATTTAAGCTTCCCTAGTTTCCATTGGCTATGTAGGGTTTGGTTGAACCATTATGGTTAGGATTTAGGTTTGATGCATTTCCTTTGGTTTTTAGGGTGTGCGGAGGGTATGCTATGTCTTGTTCTCCCTTCTATTAAAGCACCATTGCATTTTCACACATTTGAGGTAGGTGAATCCATGTTTTCCTTTTTGATTAAGTCTATTTGATGCTTGAATGTTTTTAGTTAAATATTTTACTTGATTCACAGCTTCACAATACAATTGGTTAATCTCCTATAGTTTTTTCAAGTTAGTTGGTTTTGTTAAAAATAGTTTTGAACTATTTTTCCCTGGGTATGTTTATGTGTGCTTATGGAAATTGTGTTTAGTGGATGTCAAATGTTGTTTTGATAATGTTTTCAACATAAAAATCACCTTCATATTAATCTTGAATAGTTTATTATGGAGTTTTCTAGTCTATGTAATTTTTTTGATCTATTTATATATTTTTTAATAAACTATTTTTTTTATTTATAAAACAATTATTTATACTTTTTTTGGCCTATTTTTGAAATTGCTTATAAATTATTTGATTTGTTAATAGAATTTCTAGTAAACTGTTAGGGTTTCTTATAAAATTATTTATAATTTTTTTGGCCTGTAAAAAAAATTGTTAATAAAATGGTTAGCTTGTTATAAAATTGTTTATAAATTGGTTGGGTTGTTTATATCATTGTTTATAATTTGTTTGGTTTTTGTACAATTATTGATAAATTGTTTGATTTTTTTATAAAGGTGTCATCATTTTAGAGTTTTGATGTAATTTTTATGTAAATGATTTGGTGTGAGTTTGGAAAGGATAAGGCACCTTTTGGTAATTGTGGAATTTTTGGGTGTGTGTGTGTTTGAAACTCAAGGGCATATTTCGAACTTTCATATACTTGGTGTGTTTTAACTTGGTTAGAAAGGCACTTGGGAACTTTTTGTTAAATCCTTGGTGTGAAGGCTCATTTTTTCATGTTTATATAAAATTGGTATTTGTTGTTTTGGAAATTGTTTCAGTGTGTGTTTGATTTTTTATGAGGGATTTTTTTGGGGGGGGGGGGTCATTGCTACCAGGTTTAAATTTTTTTTCTTGGTTTTGTATGCCTCATGGTTGTGTGTTTTTTAACATTATGTCTCAAAGAATTCATATCATTGTGGGTATTCATTGTGCCTCATAATAAACTTTTTATGAAATGATTTTCCCTAAAATTTTAATCCACTGAAGGTGAGTATACTATATTTTTTTCACATTGACACATCAATGATGTGTTCTCCATAGATGTATCCCTTTATAGTAAACCATGTAAAATACTTTTTTTCATTATATTTATGCATTTGAGTTTTTTTTGTTGAGTGAACTATTAAGAGTGAAGGATTTAATGAGTTCCTTTAAATGAGGTAAAAATATCCTATAAAAGGGGTTAACATCATCAAGATAGTAGTTTTAAATATGAAACACCTAGATTCACCTATCATCTTAGGGTGATCATTTTAAACATGGTATGAACATACATGAATTCTATATGTATGAGTAAACTCATCCAATTTTTCATTACCATCATGAAAAAAATCATATTCTTCATTCCATGATTCACTTTAACTCAATAGAACACATTTACTTTGAAACATCCCTCAACCCCATAGAGAATTCAACTCATCCATGATTATTTTAATAGAAATAATACCTAAAAAATAGTACCAATACCCATGATTGATTTTATTAAGAAACTAGTCATATGATTTATCAATTATGAATGTAATCTATTTACCACATAGTAGGATAAAATATCATTTTTAGATAACTCTAATTATTGATGTAAAAAAATTTCATATTAATCTTATCTCTACAGAGATCAACTTGAAAATATCCTTTTTCAAGTCATATAATGAGATTATTATAAAACATAAAAAACCTAAGAATCATCAATATATATTCAATATCTCTATAAACTCTAAGGTCCTTCATACACACCCCAGAAATGAATCTACATCTATCATGTCTATCCTCAAAACAAACTCAACCCAAAAGGAACATGAAGTAGATCTGTAGTTTAAAATATATTAAATACAATCTCAAAGGTATATAACCATCACTAAGTCACATTACTTACAACAAAACCATCATAATTCAATAAATTCTATATATAGAACCCCATTAAGGATAGATTCATTACATTCCCAGCCTCTAGTTTTAGTCTATGATGCACATCCTTGGATGATTGATGCACCTCTTCTTATTGAACCTGGTGATGGAATAACACAACCAACCTAAATAAAATTACTTAAACCAACCTCATTCTAATGAAAAATATACGATGAATTAAACACACTGCAACATCATCATTTCCATCAATATCTCCACATCATTTATCCCCCCCTAAGGTTATCATTTAAATATTCCACATCACTTGTAACTATATGATGAATGAAAACAAACCTATTAATATTCAATGAGGTTGGTAAGATATTTTCTATATATTTCTCCATAGGTTATGAATTCATCACAAAAGTTTTAATCATCTATTAGTTTCTGATGTCTACTTCACACACTAGGTTCAACAAACAATACTACCATACAAAGGAGGAAATCCTTAGCAGTGACTACTCTAATGTAAAATCTATAAAAGATTTTTCAGATATGATACTATCAAGACCCACCCCCATAGGAACTCTAGTGGAGTTGGTAATATATTAGTGTCTGACCCCCATTCTATATTTAAATGGACAAGGGTTAGTCACAATTGGAAATGTAACGATATGGCCTAGGTTGGTATCATAACCAACAACTGAGATGACTTTCCTCTAACCTAATAGGCGTTCCGGATCCCTACTAGATAATAATGATCCCCTAGAAAAAAGATACAATTAATGTGGAAAATTTTACCCCTAAATAAGAGTAAATTAAAAATGATCTTTCTCCTAAAAACCAGACATGTCCCTTTCATAAGTTAAACATCTTGGAAAATAATAGATACACAAAAAATAAATAAAAAAGAAGCAAATATCATAGATGGAAAATAAAATCACACTATTGAACAACAAAACTTTTTAACAAGACATTTACCATTCCTAAATCTTGTTGGACCTATTTTGGATAGGTATAACATATAAGTTCTCGTTTTATGTTTTCTTTTCAGTTAAAAAGGACCTATGCTGCGCACCTCTCCTCCACCGTGTGCTGAACAACACATTCATGGTAAGTTTTATCCTCTTACTAATTGTTTTACTCTTGATCGTATGTTATTACTATTTTATATTTATGTTTATGTTGTTAATTGTATGGGCTAAATTCCCCACTGAAAATTGTGGTCATTGGTGGTCCTTGTTTGCACAATAAATGAATTGCATGTTGGTTTTTTCTTATTGAACATTTGAATATAAAATTGGTAATTTACATATACTTGGATACTGAATGAATGCCCCAAGATGATAAAACATCTGTGATAACCCCTGAATTAACAATATTAATTGAATAAGGGCTACTTTGTAAAATCTAAAATTGTGTTTGTTTGGTTTTTATGGTGTTGCGATTGTGATCACAATTTAGTGTTTTTATAGTGTTTCAGTTGTTTTCATGATTGGTATGCCATTTGTTTTCCATGTTGTAGTTCCTCAAACCATAATCACTCTATGGAAAATCATACCATCTAGTATTTTAGTACCATAGTTCTGGACTTGAGACATTATGTTTCTATAAAAACACTAAAAAACCTGAATACAATAATGCATATAGATCAGATGTGGGATACTAAAACATTATAGTGCAAGGGATTCTCATAGCTAGTTACATTGATCAGGTGGTTGGGAAGATGGGTGTGATCTAATTTGGTCCTGAGTAATGAATGGAGAGGTAAGGGTATTGTTTACCATTGCTAGTTACATTGATTATAGTTGGATGATGACCCTAGTTGAAACATATATTGCGTAATTGTTTTGTTAAATATTAATATTACTGAATCAAATAGGATGAATATGAATAAAGAATGGATGAATTCCAATAAGTTGGAAAAAGGGTATGAAGATGGTGTGAAAGAGTTTATCAAGTTTGCAAAAGATCATGCATATGAACCTTCTCAAATCCTTTGTCTATGTTTATTCTATTTTTATTCAAGATGAATTAGTCCAGAGGAGTTGGAAGAACACTTGATTTTTCATGGAATATATTGAAGATATACATTTCTAAATAAAAATGGGGGAAAAATGTTGGTAGTGGCTGAGATATCACTACATTTTATGGATCATTTGATATGATTACAAGTTTGAACAATGAATACAACTATATAGAGGATGTTATTACAGATGTGAATGATGATGAAGATCATATTGAGGAAATGACAAGGACAGTTTAAGATGAACTTTGTGATTTCCCAAAATTGATTGAGAAGTTAAAGAGTTGTGGAAATACACCACTGTATGTTGGTTTCACTAAATATATAGAATTCTAAGCCATACTGAAGATGTATAATTAGAAAGTAGGAAACAGGTGGAGTGACACAAGTTTTACGGAATTACTTGCTCTCCTGAATGACATGCTCCTCGAAGAAAATGAGATACCGAGCTGAACATATGATTCCAAATGAATGCTATGCTCGATGGGTATGATCTCTGAGGTAATAAACGCCTTCCCAAATAACTGTATACTATTTCACAAGGACCAAAAATTACTTAAATAATTCCAAAAGTGTGGTGATTCTCGATACAAGAAAGATGAATCCTTCCATATGAAAGTTTTATGGTACTTTCCAATCATTCCAAGGTTTAGGAACCTATATGGAAGTGAGGATATTGTAGGGAAATTAACATGGCATGGAGATACAATAATTAAAGATGGGAAACCACATCACTCAGTAGACTCTCCTAAGTGGAAGAGAATTGATCATGAGTATCCTAAATTTTGAAATGATTTGAGAATCCTTTTTCTTGCGTTAGCTACAGTTGGAGTGAATACTTTTGGTTTTAAATGAAATAGTCATAGTACATGGCTAGTTATATTGGTAAATTATAACTTACCACTGTGGTTATTCATGAAAAAAAATAAATCATGTTATCTATGCTTATATCAGGACCAAAAAAACCAGTTAATGATATTGATGTTTATTTGGATCCATTGATTGAGGATTTGAAATTATTGTGGGATTTAAGTGTTACGTTGTATGATGTTTACAAAAATGAAGATTTAAATTTTAGAGCCATGTTTTATGGGATGATAAATGACTGTCCTTGTAATGGAAATTTTTTAGGATATAGCATTAAAGGAACTCAAGGGTGTCTTGTTTGCAAACAAGGTACACAGTCAATTAGGTGGAAACATTCATAAAAAACTGTGCTTCTAGGACATTGTATATTTCTACCCCGACAGTATAAGTATCGATCTTGGTCGAAATCATTTGATGGAAGTTCAAAAGAATGTACAACACCTTCTCCACTAACAGGTGATCAATTGTTTGAAAAACCGTATGAAAATCGATTGAAAAAAGTGATAAGTTTTTTTTGAATTACCATACTATAATTTTCTATATGTAAGACATTTTCTTGATGTTATGAGGGTTGAAAAAAATATATGTGACAGTTTCATCAACACATTACTAAATGCACCTAAAAAAAGTATGGAATTATGTCTAGGTTGGACATGGTTGAGATGGGAATACGAGAAGAGTTGGCACCAGTGAAGGGTGAAAAATGAAAATTTCTTCCTCTAGATACTTACACTCTTTATAGGAAGGAGAGATATTAGTTTTGAAACTTCATTAATGACATAAATGTTCCAGAGGGGTATTCATCAAATATCAAGAACATCGTTTCAATGAGTGATTTAAAGTTAGAGGGTCTGAAATCACATGACTTCCATGTTTTGATGTAATTTCTAATTACTATAGCTTTATAATTCATTTTTCCCAAGAATTTCTTCCATAAATTAATGAATCTCTATTTATTCATCAAATTCATATGCAGTAAAGTTATAGAACTGACAAAATTACCATCTATGGAAAGAGAAATTGTCTTCATATTATGTGAATTGGAAATGTTATTACCACCAACATTATTTGATATGATGGTTCATTTTATGATTTACTTGGTGAGAGATATTCGGCTATTTGGTCATGTACATTATAGATGGTGTCATATGAGAGCATCATGGGGATTCCAAATTAGAAGTTCATATCAGAAGCTTTGATAAGCTGTAGTTAAACAACAATAGTGAAGCGTACAAAGAATCATTAGTTTTGTTATTAGCTTATATCCGGACCAAAGAAAACCTTTGGAAAGATATAAAGGTAATTCTAAAATATAATATCTCTATTTTAAATAAAAAATATATAATGAAATGTTGATTTTATTTTCATTATTCCTTACAGGGTTTGTTTATTTTAGAATATTTCTGTCCATGTGACATGCCTTTGCAGGAAGAGCAATGATGTTGTGTCTGTTCAATAATAGGGGTAATCTTGATGTTTTCACAGTAAAATAATTTTATATAGAATTAATGAATTTTTTAATATTTATTTTTAATTTATTTCTTTTATGTAATGAATTTTATTCTTCTAGTATGTGATATTAATGTATGAAATTTTTAGATCACTATAGTTGGTATCAGAGTAACCAACATATTCAAAAATCGAGAAAACACATTTAGTTGTTTTGATACTTTAGGGATATGATTCATAATTCATTTGAAATGTGTAGGAATCAACCCCACCTCAATACAACACATGATGAAACTGGTATGACTCAAAGTGACTCTTTTCATTTAAAATTGACATTATTTTTAGTAAAAAGAACAAGTGACATACTGAAAACCGAGAAAAAACATTCTGATTATTTTGATACTTTAAGGAAACGATCTATATGTCATTTTTAAACTATATTAATTGACCTAATTTCAATTCAACACACAATGTGATTGTTATGACTCAAAGTGTCTCTTTTTATTTAAAATTGAAATTAATTTTAGAAAAAAACACAAGTGACATACTAAAAACTAATAAAATGCATTTAGATTGTTTTGATACTTTAGTACAACGACCCATGAGTCATTTTTGAAAAGTAAGAATCAACCAAACCTCAATATGATGTATGGTGTGTCCATTATGGCTAAAAGTGTATGTTATTAGTTTAAAATTAACATTTTAGCTCAAAATGTGTAACTCACTACAAACCAAGAAAACCCACACCAATTACCTTCATAATTTAGGATAATGATTCATAAGTTCTTTGTGATGTGTATGAAGTAGTCTCATATCAAACCAATACACGATGTGACTGATATGACTCAAAATATGTGTTTCTAGTTTGAAATGACATTTTAGTAAAAAAACAACTGCTATAATACAAACTGAGAAAATGCATTCGTATTCTTTTGATACTTTAGAAATATGTTAAATAAGACATTTTTTACATGTAGGAATCAACTGCACCTCAATTCAATGCACAATGCAGCTGGTATGAATCAAATTATCTCTTTTTATTTAAAATTGGCATTAATTTTAGAAAAAAACACAAGTGGCATACTGCAAACTGAGAAAACACATTCAAATTGTTTTTATACTCTAGGAAAATGATCCATCAGCAATTTTTGACATGTAGGAATCAACCAAAAATCAATACAACACACGGTGTGACTGGTATGGATAAAAGTTTCTGTTATCAGTTTAAAATTTCCATTTTAGCTCAAACCCTGTCACTCAATAAAAACCAAGAAAACCCAATCTAATTGTATTAATAATTTAGGATAATGATTCATAAGTTCTTTGTGACGTTTATGAAGAAGTCTCATATCAAACCAATATATGATGCGACCGGTATGACTCAAAATGCATGTTTTCAGTTTGAAATAACCTTTTAGTAAAAAACAAAACTGAAATATTAAAAACTAAGAAAAAACATTCATACTATTTTGATACTTTATAAAAACAATACATAAGTCATTTTTGACATGTAGGAATCAACCTCACCTCAATTCAACACACAGTGCGACTGGTATGACTCAAAGTGTCTCTTTTTTACTTAAAATTTACATTAATTTTAGAAAAAACACAAGTGACATACTACAAACCAAGAAAATACATTCATATTGTTATTATACATTATTAAAACTATACATCAGTCATTTTTGATGTGTAGGAATCAATTGAACCTCAATCTGACGCACGGTGTGACCAGTATGGCTAAAAGTGTCGGTTATTAGTTTAAAATTGACATTTTAGCTCAAAACGTGTCACTCACTGAAAAACCAAGAAAAACCAATCCAATTGTCTTCATAATTTAGGATAACAATTCATAAGTCTTTGTGACAAGTTTTAAGTAATCTCATATCAAACCAAAACATGACGCGACTGGTATGACTCAAAATGTGCGTTTCTAGTTTGAAATGACCTTTAGTAAAAAAACACAACCGACATACTAAAAACTGAGAAAAAACGTTAGGATTTTCTTGATACTTTAGGACAATGATCCATAAGTCATTTTTCACATGTAGGAATTGACCGCATCTCAATTCAATGAACAATGCGACTGGTATGACTTAAAGTTTCTCTTTTTATTTAAAATTGACATTAATTTTAGAAAAAAACACAACTAACATACTACAAACCGAGAAAACACATTAGGATTATTTTGATACTTTAGGACAATGATCCATATATAATTTGTGATGTGTAGGAATCAACTGCACCTTAATCCAATGCACGATGACTAGTATGGCTAAAACTGTCTATTATTAGTTTAAAATCGACATTTTAGCTCAAAACATGTCACTCAATGAAAACCAAGCAAACCCGCTCCAATTGTCTTCATAATTTAGGAAAACAATTCATAAGTTCTTTGTGATGTGTATGAAGTAGTCTCAGATCAAATCGACACATGATGCGAATGGTATGACTCAAAATGCATGTTTCTAGTTTGAAATGACATTTTAGTAAAAAACACAATTGACATAATACACACTGAGTAAACACATTTGGATTGTTTTAATACTTTAGAAAAATGATCCATAAGTCATTTGTGATATGTAGGAATCAACCTCACCTCAATTAAACACACAATGTGACTGATATGACTCAAAGTGTCTCTTTTTTATTTAAAATTGACATTAGTTTTTGAAAAAAAACACAAGTGACATACTGCAAACCAAGTAAACACATTTTGGATTATTTTGATACCTTAGGACAACAATCCATCAGTCATTTGTGACGTGTAGGAATCAACCAAACCTCAATCTGAAGAATGATGTAACCGATATAAATCCAAATATGTCATTTAAATTTGATATTAATTTCAGTAAAAGAACAAGTGACATACTCAAAACTGAGAAAACCCATTCAGATTGTTTTAATATTTTAAAACAATGATCTATGAATCATTTGTGACGTGTAGGAATCAACCCCACCTTAATACGATGTACAATGTGATAGGTAAAACTCAAAATGTGTCTTTTTTTAAAAATTGACATTTTATTAATGTATTCTTTCAGATTAATGTTTAATTTATTTCATTATTGTATTACTAAAATAATATTTTTTTCTTATATAGGTGGATTTTTTTTCTTGAGTTTGGATTCTTTTTTTGGAAACTAATACCATGGACCAAAATTTATTGTGAGGGGATCACAGATGCCAAAGGATGAAACATTAATTTTTTTAACTATTTGTTGGATATTTTTTTTAAAAGGTTGGGGAAAAAGCCTCATTTATTATTAAAGTAAAGAAAAAAACTCTTTAAATAGGTAGAGGGAGATCCATTACATAGCCAGAAGGCCCAGTGGGAATTTAGCCCATTACATGGACCGTATGCCCAATTTTTTGGGCCAAGACCCATTCTGTGAATAGTAATACTATAGTACCTGCACTACTACAGTACTGCACAGTACCCTCCACTACTACAGTACCCTGCCGCCGCTATAGTTTCCGCCATTGCTACAGTGTCTGCTGTCGCTATAGTTCTGCCACTGCTACAGTGTTCTAGAGTACTGCTACAGTACCTGCACCCAATGGGTTTTGAACCCCCATTTTTCATGTAGAAATAAAGGGTTCTTACCACTAAGCCAAACCCCAAATACAGTTTGTTGGATAATTGAAATTGTAACCATATTAAACATTTTTTGAAATGTATATAACAGTGTTTTTTTGTATTCATGATGTCAAGTAAATGTATATAGCATTGTTTTCAGAACTCTTGTGTGCACTGTTTTTTTCTTCTTTACTTTGTTCATGTGCATGTGCTATTTTTTGAAGGTGTGCAGTTGTTGGGTGTGCTGTTAAATAAACAACACATCACAGGAAACTAGGCCTTTATCAGCACTATTTTGAGCACTGATAAAGGCCCATTTTATCAGCACAAATTAAATCACTGATAAATTGGGCCTTTATGAGCACTCAAAATAGTGCTGATTAAGGTGTCCATTTATCCACGCTAAAAAAGAGCAGATAAAGGTGGAACTTTATCCGTGATAAAAAAGTGATGATAAGGGGGGGGGGCATTATAAGTGCTTTTTTAGCACTGATAAAGGACCCCCTTTATCAATGATTTTTTAGCGCTGTTAAAGGGGACCCCCTTTCTCTTCCTTTATCAGTGTTTTTTAGCGTGGATAAAGGGACCCCTTTATTAGTGCCTTTTTAGTGCTGTTAAAGGGGACCCCCTTATCTTTATCATGATTAACAAGACTTTTTTAGTGCTGTTAAAAGTGGTTTCTAGCGCTTTTAAAAGCCTTATTTGTATTAGTGTGGTAAGGGGGGAAATGAGATCAATAGAGAGGGGGAAAGGAGTGGTGGAAAGGGATTGAGGGAGAAGGGTATCTAGGGGGATTAATTTGAGGGAGGAAAAGAGCTCTTTTTTATTTTTTTTCAAAAAATTTAGCGGTGGTTTCTAAAAAACCTATTCTAAAATATTTCAATTTTTTTAGTATTGGTTTCATAAACCGCCACTCATAAACCACCACTAATCATTCTTTTTGGGGTAATGTAGTTTGAGAATTTGGAAAAGGACTTACCCATTTATATAATATTTCTTAGCATGAGTCCTTGATGGTATGATGTCCAAAATTATGAATTCTGTCATTATAAAACCAATTATTGATGTCAATGTGATTTTTTATTAGTTATGATATCCATGTATTAACATCAAGCTAATGTGGTTATTTATATGACATTTTTTGATCACTATTTATTTTGGAAATATAATTCTTCATGCTCATGTTATTGATTAAATGGACTGTTTTTTCAATTATTTACCTTTACATATTTATTATACCTTATTTACTCATGGTATCTTACATTTTATATAACCCTTACTGATTATTTGATCTCACCCTTATTTTCTTTTCTTCCCTCGGGATATTAAGAAGGAATATTTAAATTAGTTCAAGGATGAAAAATATTTACTTTCACTATGTTTTATTTTATGTTTTCAAATGTAATGTGAGATTTAATTATGTATCTTGTTTAAAATTACTACTAAACCATTTGTTTCATTGTGATGCGATCGATTTTATCTTATGTCAATGTAATAAAGTAACCACCAATTCTGAGCCACGTGAGTTAGGGTATTTACAACCAAATCATGGATAAAACACATATATCTTTCACTTTAATGATAAAATTAATTTTAATTCATATTAAATACCATAATAAATAACACTTTTAGTTATCTCATAAAAATGAGAAAAAATTTCCATTTCCTAAGAAAATTATAAAACTTAAAATTTATATAATATCAAGAAAAATATTTTCTTTTTAAAATAATCATGAAAATTTTAAATAAATCTTCAAAGAAAAGAACAATCATGATATCATGAAAATTTATTCATTTTATAATCTTCAAAACAAATATTTTTTTCACACTTTGTTAAATAAAATCAAAAACGACTCATACAGAAAATTTTGAAAAGATTCCTTTTTAATCCTTTATGAAGAAAGTAAAAGATAGTTGAAAATGAAATTTATAATCATTTAAATCATAAATAATAACATTATTGAATAAATTTAAAATAACATTAACAAAGAAGAAAAATATTTTAAAGGAAAAATTTAAAATAAGATTTAAAAAAAATCTCCTACCTCGAGTTCAACTCTCCATTCACGCACTTTAAATCATGTATAAAAAATCATATTAAAATTATAATTTATTAAAAAAAACTTTCAGGTTTATTATCTTATCATTATTTTTATTATTTCTTTTATTACCATGCCATACATTGTTATTAAATCATTTAAGTTCATGTAGGATGTTTTGATGATGTTTAGTTCATAATCCCAAAATAAATTTGGTAGGTAGACCATGGTCACAGTGGTCATTGTTACATCATCTATAAAATATTCATCATGAAAAAATTATCATGTTTATACATTAAATACTGTTTTTAAACCATTCATGGAATGCATACATGAAACAAAAATTACATAGCTTCATGGAGGTGGTATTCCACACATATGCACAAGTGACATTATCACTTTACAATAAATGAGATGGTAATAAGGTAAGTAATATCTTATATTTTTAGAATCATAATTATATCATGAATATAAAACCTAGTCATTGAATCCATCATAATAAATATAATTGTGAGGTGGTGATTAAAAACGAAACACATCACTTCATGGAGGTGGTAGTCTACACATATGCATGACCAGTGTTTTCATTTCCTATAGGATAGAAATGAGATCCTACTTAAGCTTGAAGACCTTATATTTTTATTAATTTTTGGATAAACCAACTTTTTAACTGGGTTGATAAGGAACCCTTATATGACCCATATTCCCAAATACACAAGTATTAATACATGACCTAACGACCTAAGGTCCAAACACATAGAACAAGCCCTCCACATCTCCATGATTCACTTGATACTCTTAATATCCTTACAAAACATAGATGAATGACTAGAATTTTCCCACATATAACTGCACATTTCATAATAAAAATGGTAAAATCCATACCCTATCTTCATTCCCAATCCAGATAGATCTTATGGTGGTTTCCTAATGCTTTGATTTTCCTCATCTAGAGCTTGTACTTGTGGATCTGTCCTACCTACCACTTGCCTAAGTGTGGTCCGTGCCCACTGTTGTAGTTCATCGAGACCTTGCTGCCATGTTCTCATATCCGCAATGACCCCATGCACCATCAAGACAACCCACCACCACTATAGCAGCTTCAATATCATTGTCCACCATCAATATTCCACTGAAGCAGACTCCTCTCACCCACTGCTTCCATTGACACTGTCGATCCACTGAACTATTTATACTAAGTCTTTCACCTTATTCATTATTGACACTATCAACTTCGATAACCCCTACAATAATAAATAACCTCCTCCCTTCATCTCGGTATGTGACCACCCCAAATGCCAATGCGGAACCTCGATACCTCTATCCGATGACATGGACCTCCCCTAATACATCAATTTTCGAGCCCCCAAATATTTTAGGGCTTCTAAGAATTGATCCTGGGATTGATGCAGTATTACAGGGCTACCTTTCCACTAGGCCAAACCCCAACTGCGATAGAAAAAGAGATGAAAAAGGGTTTTAACATAAACATAATAACATTTAAGTTTACAAAAGATATTCATATTATCATATCAATATGGTTATAGAATATTTTAAGGTGGTATAAGAAGAAATAAAAATGAAGAAAATCGATTAAAATTTGTACTTCGTATTTGAGAAAACTCATTTGGATTACACCTTAAGACTTTTAGATTGGTGTTTTGGTGTGACCATAACTAATAAGAAATATCAAGGAAGTTTGAGAAGGTATTTAGGTATGTATTGGTTGAGATAAATTGATTAATATGTGCGTGGAAGAGAGGATAAGAGATTCTATTTTATAAGTGAGGTGGGTGACAGTCTTGTAAATGCAAGAAATATGAATATATAATAAGTATCTAACTCATGTAAAATGGAAAAAAATTTCCACATATTATAATATAAAGATAATAAGGTTGAAATATAATCAGAAAATAAAATTTATATAGGTTTAGGTTTTGTTTTAAACCTTATATTTTGGTTTAACCCCCTCATTAAACCTATTCAACCTTAACTCTTGTAATTTGTTTTCAATATTTTAGGGTCATGAAAGTAATTTTAAATATGAAAAGTGACACATAAATGATACATTAATGAAAATATCAGTAATTCCTCATAAATTTTATTCAATATAGTATTTTTATGATTTTATAATGATTTTAAAATAATTTTTAAACCTTAAATGCGATTTAAAGTCATTTCTGGGACTATTTACCAAAATTGACTCTAAAGACATCAATATAATAATATAATTCAAATATAAACTCTTTAACCATCACTTATACATTATAATTTTCTAATAAATTCATGTAAAACCACTATTAATCAAATAAATATCACTTTTAATGTTTTTAAAACAATTTATATGCTTTTGTATTGCTTGTACAAGCAATCACTTCTGAAATTTCGGCATTTTGTAATGGGTTATTTGCGATGGGAGCCCATTGCAAAAACTCTTTTGTGACGGGGTCCCGTCGCAAATAGCCCGCTAAAGAAAATGGATTCGCAACTAGTATTTGTTGCAATAGGAAGAAGACCCATTGAAAATAAATGTCCGATTAAATACATTATATATACAAGAAACTTTTACGATGGGCCTGTCACAAAAAGTATTTATGACAGGACGCTGACCCGTCGAAAATAGCATATACGTTATAAACCTGTTGCGACGGGCCCGTCACAATGAAGTTATTGCTCCTATAAAGAAAACCGTCATAGAACCTTTTAAAAAAAATATATAACCTATTTGCGACAGACCCCCCATCACAAAAGGCCCCATCGTAAATACTTAATAAAATAAAAAATAATAAAATTATGATTAATGAAAAAATAATATTAATATTATTAAAATAAATGAAAAAATTAAAAAAAATTAAAATTATTAATATTTTCAAATACTTAATAAAATAAAAAATAATAAAATTATGATTAATGAAAAAATAATATTAATATTATTAAAATAATAAAAATAATAAAAAATATTAAAATTCTCAATATTTAGAAAAAAATATTAAAAAATCATAAAATATTATTATTATCATTATTAGTAAAATAAAAAAACATTAGAAAATATAATACTAATAATAAATATTAAAATATTAAAATATTTAAAAAAAATATACAATATTTGCACCAATATAAAAGGCAAAAACTGTAAATAGTTCATATTACAACAAATGCTCAATTCAAATGTTTTTAACAAAACAAAAAAATCATTGGGGGGTGGGGATAGTCTTCTGGAGGTGTTGGAAGAGCTGGATGAGATGGTGGAGAAAATTCCATCCCAAACTATGATTTAGACGACGTGTGTACTCTATCTACTTGTGCTGCTATTGCTGCCATAGATGCATTTCCTCCTTGTTTTACTGCTGCTGCTACTACTGCCATTGACGATGTCCTCATTGTGTTGTTTCTGCTGCTGCTACCATCGATGCATGTCCTCCTCGTTCTACTGTTGGTGCTAACACATCTCTTCCTGTTGCTTCTACAAACACTCTATAAGCTCAGTTTGAGCTCGTAATTATACCTGATTATGTGATCTAGAAGATGATTCCTCTCTATGAGCTCCTCTCGAGCTGGACACCGACATCACAACAGTACCATAACAAGTCCAAGGAGTCAAATGAGAGCCGATACCAACTACTCAGCCCTTCTCTAAGTCATACTGGGTCGCTTGCATCCATGTCGCCTCATCTAAATGGTGGGCACTAGTAAGATCAGCTGTCTCATCCTGACTCTCATCCCGTGTCTGAGAGGTAGAGACCTTATATGAATCATTCAGTTTCAATTTGAAATTAAAATAGTAAAAATATTATTTACAGTTAATTTTCAAACTTGAAAAGAAATAATAATGACCACAATCTGATGCTGGCGATCACCTCTAATCTTTCCGGTGGCTGGATCACTATACATCCTCCGATAAACATCATACTCCATAATATCGGGATGCTTTCTTACCTATGTGAATATAAAATAAACTGTTTATATGTAATGTTATATAAAATATTTAAAAAAGATACTTACCAGATGCTCTTTATGTGTACTGAATGTACGACTACCAGCTCGATGTGTCACCTCTTATCTCCCCCGGTTCTACCGGCCCAATGAAGATATCCTCTGAAATCTACCACTCAACTAGTGTGAACATAATCCATCCCAAACATGAGATGAAATTTACTTTGGTCGGTGGGCTCTACATGACTCATCAAATACTATCTCTCCTACTTTCTTAGTGGTTGTCCATCTCAAATTGTGCAAAAAATGATGAAAATGCTCACACATAGACACCTCCCATGCCTCGTGGATAGCGCCACACATGCTATCATCGGTGGGATACCATAAAACCTAAAAATAATTTATAATATCAAGTTATTAATGAAATAAATTTTTAAATAAATATTATTTATTTACGTACCAACCAATGATTGAACATTCCAAGACACACATCAACGAGAATCTATTCCCATTTGATCAATGGATAAGAAAAATAATTATGCAAGATAGTGGTCCCCTATCCAACAGCTACGTTGTAATGACCCAAAATTTTTAATTATATTTGTTCCCTAATTTTTTGTGTTATTTTATTTTACACTAAACAAAATTATATCCTTTAATTAATGAAGTGGGTATAATTAAAATGAGACTGTTGGGTTTTGACTGTTATATGACCATTGGAAACTATAATTTTAACATTTTGTTTTTATAAATACGGTTATCTAGGATAATTAATACAAAAAGAAGATTAAATGGCCTCATCCAGTAGACTCGAGCCTTATGAAGCCCATCTGTCAGATCTTGGGAAGGAGGTAGCATCACTGGGCTTTACTCTGGACCAAGCCCAAGCCGAACTTCGATGTATGAAGCTTGAACGGAATCGCCTAAGGGAGAAGTTCAAGATAATAGAAATCACCACTCGGGAAAAGTTTTCCGATCCACCCCAAGATTCTATCACCATAGCACACCTAACACTTAGGTCCTATGCTGGTGTAATAAGGGGCTATGTAATGAGACCTTAACTGCTTTGTGTAATCTTTTTATATAAATAAAATTGTTCTTTCTTGTTATGGAAAAGTTTGTGAATTTCAACTATCCGGATAAATATAGGATGTGTATTATTGATGAATTTAGGAAAAAAGGGGAATTTTAAAATATTTTTGTATTCATAAAATAATTAGTAATGTGAAATGATTTTCAAAAAATGGTCTTCTACAGTTGTGAGCAGTGAGAAATTTATAGTCTAATAAGATCAACTTGGTTTTTAGTGAATAGTAAAGTAGGAATAGTTACATACCCATATGAATAGTAATGAATAACAATTTGACCAAAAAATAGAAACTTCACCCATGAATTTATAAATGCATTTTAGACATCTTAAAAGTGAAAAACACGATCATAGTTTATGTTTTGGTATTTTTGTATGCCATAAATATTTTATTTACAATTTTATAACTAATTTAATAATTTAAAAAGGAATTTTATTTTCATAAAATTTAATCATAAATTGTTACTTTATTGTCTTATGGGTATACGATATTTTTATTGGACCTTGATTACTTTTTTAGGTGTTACAAAATGAGTTATAGTTTTAAAGTTGTATTTTTGGAATAAATAATGATTTTATTTAAAAATTAAATTAAAAATATTTATAAAATTATTTTCATAAAATGGAATTCTTTTTTTATTTCAGAGCATCTATATTAGTTTAGGTTGAATTTTTGGGATTTCTCTGAAATAGTTGAATTTTCAGTGAATAGTAAAAATGCAGTTTTGAGTTTCCAATGTTAAATGACATCATTAATTATGTAATAAGAATGTAAGATTTCTGGTCAACTTAGTAATAGCTAGATATTATAATAGGTGTCTCTATTGGCCAACACCATGGGAAAATACCATGTACAAGCCCATGGTTTTGCAAATACCACCGATGAGGTGTCCCTTGGAAATTAATAATTTATTCACTCACTTTCGCTATAAATACAAAGACATTTCCTTCATTCATTTCATTCCAAAATCATCCTCAACAAATTTCTGGTCTCCTTACCTCCCAAGGAGTCCTCCCAAGGTTCCCTCAAGCCTCCCAAGGTCCTGACCTTCAAGATTTCAACGTTTCTTTTCAAGGTAAGGGATCCTTTCACCCTCCTCTTTTAAGTCATGAGTTCCTTTATATTGTGTCTTATATTTACCATTTCCTTATGTTGAGGGTATGTTCTTATATGTTCTCATTTATATCCATTTCATGTATAATTGTTGAGATACCCTTTCTGATCTCATCAATTTTTTTCTAAATTTTTAAGTGGTGTTGTTAGGCTGCTGAATTTATAGTAAAAGAAATCACATATTCTATTTCCTTTGAAGTTTCCTTTTCTTGTGGTATGTCATTAAAATATCCATACCATGTTCCTATTTCTATTTTATTCTGTATTTATATTGTAATATTATTTATTTATTAGATTTTTACCCTTTTACCCTCTCTTTTTATTATTTTCTAAAACCATGTTATATAACCATTATGCTGCAGAAATTTCGTTTCAAAATATCTATCTCTTTCTCTCAAGAAATCATCTTGTTTATTTATGTGAATACCCAGAATTATTTAGTTTCTATGTGTGTTCATAAAAATATAAAAAGGATATATTTCATTCTGGAATGGACATACATATAACCCTCACTCCATTTCCATTGGTTATAAATGATATAATGGTCTTATTTTTTTAGAACTTTTAAAACATCGCGATTTTGAAATGAAACCCATTTCTTTTATTCTCTATGGGTTATTTATGAAATGTTTGATTATGATCTATGTGGATCACATGAATGTAAATAAATATTAAGTGTGCATCCTGATAGTGCTCCAATTCATTGGGTAAAGAATTAATCTCTAGAGATGACAAGTTCCACGATACCTTGGTGAATAACCTTGGTAATTTTTATGACACCTCAGGGATAAACCTTGGTGTTATGTTCATGAATGTTTGAATGAAATGTTAAAGCCACATATTTATGTTATGATTCAATTTATTTTTATGATGATATTCCTATTATTCCATTTATCATTCCTTTATGACTTTTATCATCTTCTTATTAATATTGTTCAAGATCACATGTCAACTGTTTCACTTGTTTTCCTTACTGAGCCTTCTGCTCACCCTTTTCTTTAATGTATGTCTCTAGGTTATGAGATGAAAAAATTGTACATAGTATGAACCTATGATGATGCCTTATGAGTGGTTTATAAGAATGTTTTATGTTTTTTTCATGTATTATGTTCCTGATTTCCATGACACTAGACTTTAAAGATCCTCTATTTGTAAAATGTAATGAAAAGTTATGTAATAAAAAGGCGGGATTCCATAGTTGGTATCAAAGGATAGTTTAATTATTTATGGAAATTAGGATATGAGAACTTTAGTAAGAACCCTATAGAAAATTTTAAATATTGGAAAACTTCCAGGTATTTTGGTGAGTATTGAGTAAGTGGTTTATCAAGCAAATACATCCCTGTCTAGATACGAGTAGGTAAAGGTGGCTCTAGCACAGATGTACATAGGGGTAAAACCCAAAAGCACCACTTTGAGCTAGACTCGAATGGGAAATGGTATATGAAAATGGGCCTTGCTGTACTCTTAGTTAAAACACTCCTAGAGGATATGTTAGGTTAATAATAATCTTTTTATGAATCATTATGAAGGATTTATTGAGAAATGCAATTGTTTAAAGAAGTTTTAAGACATAAATTATTTATAGTTAAAAGATCTGTAAATGAAATAAGTTTTTCATTAAGGTTTTATTATTTTAGAAATTGCGGGAAATAGGAGAAACCATGCAAATGGTGACCGCAATGGGCTATGTGTTGACGACCCTCCGATGGAAGCCGGAATGGAAACATTCATGAGAATGATGAACCAGCTGACTAAAGTTATGGGAAATAACTTGAATCAAGATGAGAGACTGATCTCACCACCAAGGGAACGAAATTATGTTGAGTCCTTTTATGCATCATTGACCACTAACCTTAAGTGGATCGACTGACCCATTGATTTTTAAGCAATGGATCACCTCTATCGAGAAGATCTTTTATGTGCTCCACTGTTCAGAGCAAGAGAAGGCCACCCTAGATTTCTATCACTTTGAAGGAGAAGATGATCAGTGGTGGGAGATGATTAAAAACCCAAGGCAAAGAGTGGAGGTTGAAGCTATGGAGTGGGAAGAGTTTAGAGGGTTCTTCTTCAGTAAGTATTTCCCTCGTTCCATGAGAATAAGAACGGAGAAGGAGTTTCTTGAGCTGAAGCAGAAGGAGAATGAATCTGTGGGAAGCTATGAGATGAAATTCACAAGGCTTTCACGTTACACCTGTAGCTTTTTCATGGATCCAAATGGAAAGGTTGATAGATTCTTTGGTGGACTGAGACCTCATCTGCAGAAGAATCTAGCCAACCGAGATTATGATAGCTATAAGGAGGTCATGCGAAGTGCGATTAATGTCGAACTCAAGTTGGGTGAGACACAATGGTCTCATAAATCAAGAAACAAAAAGAGATCAATGGATCCAAGATCAGGGATGAGATTTGATCAAGGAAGAGGAGGCAAGAAAATGCAACATCCCACGGGTAATAAATGTGGGAAGAAGCATTCAGGAAACTGCCTACTCGGGAGCATGAAATGCTACAAGTGTAGAAGAGATGACCATATTGTGAGGAATTTCCGTATTGAGGTGAAACCTCAACTTATAAACACTAAAGACCTGGGGAAGATGGTGTAGGCCCTACCTGATGTCCATTGCTTTAAGTGTGGACAACTTGGGCACTTTTCAAATCACTGTCCAAATCCGAGGGAAGTGGAGGGGAACATACAGTTATCTTCCAAGGAGAGATATCTCAACTTTATATTTGTCTAGAATAATCTCCTATATCCTTCCTTATGGAATTGATCGGTGAAAAAGAAGAAGGAAATGAGAGTTTGAGGATAGAAAATGTACCCATCCTCCATGAAAACATTGACTGATTTTCTAAGGAGTTGCCTGGACCTCCCCCAAAAAGAGAGGTAGAGTTCTCCATTGAACTCATACCTGGATCTCATCCAATATCAAAGACCCCGTATAAGATGGAAAATGTGGAGCTGGAGGAACTAAATAAACAACTCCAAGATCTTTTGGAGAAGGGTTTAATCTGACTGAGTGTGTCTTCTTGGAGAGCACCTGTTCTCTTTGTAAAGAAGAAGGATGGATCAATGCGGTTATGCATTGATTATAGAGAACTGAATGGGATCACAATAAAGAACAAATACCCTCTTCCAAGAATTGATGACTTATTGGACCAAATTCCTGGGGATCAATTCTTCTCGAAGATTGATCTTCAATCTGGTTATCATCAATTGAGGGTGAATAAAGAAGATATTCCAAGAACTGCCTTCCGATCAAGATATGGTTATTATGATTTTGTTGTTATGCCTTTTGGACTCACTAATGCACCTTATATTTTTATCAATTTTATGAATAGAGTCTTTAAAGACTACCTTGATAACTTTTTGGTTGTTTTTATTGATGATATTATGATATATTCCAAATGTTGTGAGGAGCATGAGGATCATCTAAGGGTTATTTTTCAAACTCTACAGAAGGAGAGACTTTTTAAAAGTTCAATAAATATGAATTCTGGTTACAAAAAGTTGTTTTTTTGGGGAACATTGTTACTAATGAAGGAATCATAGTTGACCTTGGAAAGACAAAAGTTGTAGAGGAGTGGTCTTTTCCTACAACAATAACTAAGATTCATAGTTTCCTTGGATTAGCGAAATATTTTATAAGGTTTGTGAAAAAAATTTCATGACTTTCTAATCCATTAACCAAGTTAACTCAAAAAGGGGTCAAGTTTATCTGGACAAAGGAGTGTGATGAAAGTTTCCATAAGCTGAAGAAGAGATTGTTTACTGCACCTGTGTTAACCCTGACCTCAAGTGGAGAAGGATTATTTATTTTTAACGATGCACCTCTGAAAGGTCTTGGGTGCATCCTCATGGAAAATGAAAAGGTCATTGCTTATGCATCTCGACAGTTGAAGACTCATGAGCAGAACTATCCTACGTATGATTTGGAGCTTTCAGCTATCGTTTTTGCTCTGAAGATATGGAGGCACTATCTTTATGGGGAGAAATGTGATATATACACAGACCATCAAAGTTTGAAGTATATTTTCTCACAAAAGGATTCTAACATGAGACAAAGGAGATGGTTGGAACTCCTTAAAGACTATGATCGTTCAATTCATTATCATTCTTGAAGAGAAAAAAAAGTGGCTGATGCATTAAGCATGAAAGACCCAGTTGTTCTGTCCATTATGAGGATTCAAAGAGATCATTTATCAATGACCTAGTAAAAATGGTCATGGGAATTATAAAGGAAGGGACATCATAAACCCTAACCCAAATGATTTCTCAACCATCATTACTAGACAAGATCAAGAAAGATCAGAAATAAGATCCTTTGTTAAAGAAGAATTTGGAGGCTGTGAAGGACAGGAAGTTTCCTGAGCTCAATACTGATCAAGAAGGTTTATTTAAATTTTGTACAAGACTATGTGTTCCATCTATTCTAGAAATAAAGAAGGAGGTGATCGATGAAGCACATAGCTCTACTTTCACTATACATCCTGGTAGCACAAAAATGTATAGGGACCTTCGTGATCATTATTGGTGGGATAATATGAAAAGAGAGATTTCTAACTACACTTCAAGGTGTCTGGTATGTCAGCAAGTGAAGTCAGAACGATAACTTCCTAAAGGGGTGTTAGAACCACTACCCATACCAGCATGGAGGTGGGATAATATCCCTATGGACTTTGTCACTGGTCTCCCAAGAAATTCCAAAGGAAATAATGCGATATGGGTTATTGTGGACTGTCTAACCAAGATTTCCCATTTTATCCTCATTTGGTGTAGAGACTCGAAACTTGACGTACATGGACATTACATTACTTTTGAGGAATACTTAGTACATAAAAAAACAAACACACAAGGACCGTAATAGTTTAGTGTCTTTGGAAACTCGGAATATAAACATCTAATCTTGTTGAAAGATCTTCAACATCTCCCATATCGATCTTCCCCTTTTGTTTTCTTACCTAAAACCTTTCTTTATATCCTGGGGAAGAGAAAACATATAAAGGGTGAGCTCAAATTCTCATTAAGGGTAAGCATGGATAAAATTAAACAAATCATATACATTTGAGCTTAAAAACATGAACATAATGTTTAAACATCAAAAGATTGAGAAATGACAAAAAACATGGAAGTACGTAAGGCATAGATCATAAAGAAACATTAAGCATGATAAAATAGCATGGGATTAAAATATGTAATTGTGGAAACCATTCATCACATGTTATGATTTCCATAGTAGCCAAGGCATTGCTGCCAAGACCATGTTAGTGTACAAAGTCCCTTTCTGAATCGAGTTCACTCCTCGTTTCAGTCCTGTAACACTGAACCAGATTAACTTACCGTTCCAGCCATGTCTATCTCATGAGATATAAATCTTTACCCAATGAATTGGAGGTAGATATAGGTCCCACCCCTCTCATAATGAAACCATTCTTACTTGTGCCACAAAATAAACATACATCATTCATAATAACCCAACGAATAAAATGGGTTTCATAAATATCATCCCATCATCACATAGTCCATATAAAAGAAATGGATATCATTCCATAATAAGCAAAGTGAATCCATGTAAATCATAGAGACATTATACTTGAAACATACACATATGAAAATAATTTCATCTTAGATGGAAAACGGTTTTGATAAAACACTTGAAATAAATTCTTGAGGAAAATATCCTTTCTTCTTGAAAATCATTTTCTTTTTACAAAATGCCATACAATTTTAAAAGAAATATATTTTGTTGAAAATAGTCATGAAATCTTTTGGAGGAAGCTTCATGAAAATAAGGCTTTATAAAACCATAAAAATCCGTTCACGCCATATAAGTTAAAAAATAACAATTTTCTTGTACTTTTGTTGGAAAAGTCAAAAAGTACCTTGTATGGTAAACAAAAGAAATATTCCTTCCATACGATGTGGTAAAAGTAAGAAAGGGGTAAAAATTTCTTAAACAAACATGGAAGTAAAGTAAACATTTTATGAAAACATTTTGAGAGCATATGGACATGGATAATAAACATAACCCCCAGTAAATACTTACGAGTAAATAATATTGGATAAGAATGAGATTGGAATAATTATCCCTTACCTTAGGTCCGATATGCTTCGTATGGATCCGAACCTCCTCTTTCTCGAAGTGCCTCTTTTAAACTTTATCTTAGGGCACTAAAATTGGTGTTTGAAGAAGACCAGTACCTCTAGGATGTTTCTAGGGAAGTGGAGAAGATAATTTGGTAGGGGTTGGCCGAGCTGGAAGGCTCAAATTGGTGTGAGGAGGAGAGGGATGAGGTGCCCTTTTATAAGGGAGGAGAGGGGCACCTTTGGAATCCTCAAAAATATTAGTTTAATATAAATTCAAAACCCACATAGAAACCTCCAAAAATGACTCAATTCTAATATTAGATGAGATAGGGTTGTAATATCATCAAACAAAAAAATTTAGACATGTTTTGATCTTATTTTAAACCTTATCATTTTGATTTATCCTTATTTCATCTATTTAAGTTTATTTGTGGTAATAAAATTATAAATTATAAATGGTTATAAATAATCACTTATGTGTTGTTAATTTTCCATAATTGGATACTTTATGACATTTTAGACTATATAAATTTCAATTTATAATTTTTAAATATTTTTGTGATTTTTAAACAATTTAATAATATGTTATTTCTATAAAATAACAATAGTGTCAATTTTGACACTATTCAATTATTTGAATTTAAATAAAATCTACAAAGAGGATATAATCAAAATAAAATATTTAATAGATTAAAAACATGACAAATTTGTCTAGAAAATTCGTGGATCAAATTAAATAGTTCATATAATATTTATTTTAATATTTTTAAGACCATTTATTTGGTATATCTGTTAATAAAATAATTAGTACAACATTTTTGTATAATTATTTAATATACTTATTTTTTGTATAAAAAGTAAAAATAAAATCCTTTTATGAATATACATATCAAATATTTTATAATAATAATTTTACTATAATTTATCATCTTAAAATAACAACATGTAAATTGTTATCTTTATTAAATTATGAAGGTGACAACTTTGGAATCATTTAAAATAAAATATTATAAGTGTCATAATCACCATACTAAGGATCCAAATGGTCAAAAATTCTGCCAGTGGATTATTAGGGTTTATATATACACTACTAATAAGTTTTGTGCAGATTTTTGGGCCATTTGATATGTATTACTATTTCAATAAAAACTAAATTATTGATGTTTAACTAAATAAATAATTTCTGCATCATTAATGTATATGATAAAAATGTAATTAAATAACTCTTAAAAATTAAAAATAAATTACCATGATAAAGAAAAACATTTTATCTTTCAAATGAGTATTTATAAACGAATTTATATTCTGTATAAACTTATATTAAAAATCATATAATTATTAAAGTTGAGTGATACATATTTCACTTTCCATTAAATAAAATAAACTAAAGGTCTTAATCACCTCCAAGTGGGTTATAATGGATTCCATTTTGACCCAAATATGACTTAGGATGAAGTATAATCATCCAATTGTATTAAGACAAGTATTAGGATAATTTTATAATATTATATTTACCCTTAATTACCCAATTTACCTTTTACTATGGTAAATAAAATTTTCCATTGTTACTATTCATAAAGCCCAAAAATAAAAAGTAGTCTATTAATATAATTTGGACCCACTGATTCCAAATATGGAATCCATTTTTCCAAATTCAATACATAGAAGCTGTAGAAATTAAATTAATATTAATCCTGTTGTCGAAATAAAACGGGTTTTTGTTTAAAACATTGCAAAAGATTGAATTTATTTATCCTACGAATTCAATGTAAAATCAATGCTAATGACATAAATTATATTAAATGGTAAAAATATATTCTATTTATACTTTAAAACCATTCAATATTATAATTTAACCACATAAATTATTACGATGAAAAAAGGATGTTTTTAATTAAAATATATCGTGTTTTTACTATTCATTAAAATATGAAAGTTATCGGAATAATATGAAAATTTTATCCAAGGTAAAATTTTATATCCTTATTCCAAAGAATAATTTTATTTTGTAAAATTGAAGTTATAAACATGTCAAAAACTAGATTTAAAGAGGGTGCACCATCAAAGGCCGACAAAACTGCATTTTTTGAAAAATTATTATTTTACCCGAAAAATTTATTTTGTTCACATAAAATATTTTAGAAAATTTATAAGTTGAATAATAATGTTATAAAATTTAAAATGTGGTTAATACTATTAATAAAGTCTAGTTCGGGATAATATTATAACCATTTATTGATGTTTAGTGAAACCTGGTATTGCGTACAACACAAGCTATCGAGGAAGGTCGTGATTGCATGTAATGCAAGCCAAGTCAGAGTTTCATGTTGTGAAAGACTCCTCTATTGTTTAGTTATAACACAATCCAAACATTTTTATTTATACATTGAATATATATATATATATACACACTCAATGTTGCGTAGAATTATTATTATAAAACGAACTTGAAATTGTGTGTAACACGATCCAAGATTAGTGTTACGTATACTACAAGCTAATACGGTGTTGCGTATAGCGCAAGATAATCTTGTTGCAGCATAAAACACATGACATAAATTAAAAAGAATACTTATCATAAAATATCGGGTTGTTACATTCTACCCCCCTTAAAATTAATTTCACCCTAGAAATTCGTCGGGATTATACATGGTTTTCTACTTGAAAGTTTCTTTAATTGAAACCCACATCGTAAAATGAAATACCAAAACTTAACTTTAAAAACTAATGTATGAAATGTAACGGTTACCCAAATTAAGTAATCACTGGGTTTCCACATAGGAGAACATAGGTGAAAATATGGATATGGAAGAAAAATATAACCATCATGTTCTGATGGAGAGTGGTAGAGAACATGGCTATGAAAAAGCCATCAATCACAAAGCCATAAATTTTTGATGATCTAAGGTACCATCTGATTCATCGGATATAAGAGCACTAGGATAACATTTTTGGTTTTCAAGATCATTTCCCTAAAGTTGATGAATTAAAAGAAATACTTACATGATTTTGGTATAATATCACTGTTGTTTGTGAATTGAACAATTTCCACTTCATCCCTTAAAGAAATGAAGTTGAATTTGTTGTTCATGAAGTGTTAGCAGATCATGTGATAGAATGACGGGTCATTACATCTGTCTCAAATAAAAGGTTAGCAAAAGTTATAAGTCCATATTATGGTGAGATTAATCATATGTGGTTCCAAAAATGGACTTATACTTTATTTATCATACCACTTAATAAAATAAAACTAGTTTCTACTAACCAGGGACTTCCTGTAGGCTAGTGGTATGTGATAAAGGCCAGTTGCACTTCGGTTGTGGGTTCGATTCCCACAGCCTTGTCCGACACGATGGGTTGTTTCCTGTCTTGGAGGTTGTCCTTTTTCTATAACTACATTACTATAACATCCCATCAATAATATCGAAAAAAGTTCTATCCTTAAACAATAATAACTTATATCTAACATAATCCATTCCTATATTTAGGCTTATCTAAAATACTTCGGTCCAAGCTCATAGTATAAATAAAACAATTACTAAAAAGGTTTTCTACCAAGAATGTGAATACAAGAATTTATTCCACATATATCATAAGATATATCTTTTTGGTTGTATTCCAAACACATGAATACCTTAGTCATATATTCTCTTGAAACATAAAATACCATAGAACCTTAGTGAAAACATGAGTACTTCCAAAAGGTAACTCTTTCCACATACCAAAATCCCAAAAATTATATATACTCAAACCATAATATCACTTAGTCCTTATATCAGTCATGAGCTCATGAATACAATAAAACATCTCATTATCTTCTTATCTCTTCATTATGTGCATAGTATCTACTTTCCAAAAATATCTGAATAACTTTCCATGGTTACCGGTACCATTCAACATATACTTTCAAATAATTTAGGAAAAATAATAGTGTAACAATACTTAAATGATTCTTTATTCCATAGTACCATACATTATTCTTTATAAACATACAATCATTCCCCTAACTTCTTAAACCACTGACTGAGCTTCATCATTTCTTTCATCTCATATTTCATTTGTAGTCTCTTCATCCACATAAATACTACTCATATGACTATACTGATTTTCTTCTTGAGATTTTCCCTTAGGGAGTTGGTTTGCATAATGCCCATACATTCCACATTTAAAACATCTAATCATTGTTGATGTCATAGCAATACCATTATCCTTGTCCATGGTGTTAACTGAACATTTTCCTTTGCACTTACTTGCTTTGTGTCCTTCTTTTCCACACCCAAAGCATCTTCCAGTTCCTTTGAAACAATATCCCCGATGCCTCTTCCCACATGATTTACATGAGGAAAATTGAACTTTCTTTCCTCTATAATCATCATGAAACTCCATCTTTCTCTTATTATCTGTGTCGGGAAACTTACCAAAGTTGAGATTATAGATCATATTATGAGATTGCTGATTAGGCATAATTATGATGTTTGGACTTCCAAATCCCATTTCATTTGGTTTCTCATGAATAATATCATTCCATTGTCCGTCATATCCTCCATTATCGTGAATCTTCCTGTTTCCATCCATTTTCTAAAACCCAAAAAGAATAGTGTGAGTAGAAAAAATCATGCTAGGGAAAAAACATAGTAAAGGGGGAGTACCCTCAATATCTAACAACTTAGGTAAAATTCTAAGATCATTACCATAGTTCTAGGACTATATCCTACACATATACTTATCCTTAGGAACATCTCTAGAAATACATTAGAAATATATCTAGGGATCTCACTAACGTTTTCGCATCCTAGTTTCCAAAGGTTGACTAAACATTTCCTCTGATACCAAATGTAGAGACCTGAAACTTGACGTACATGGAAATTATATTACTTTTTCAGAACACTTAGTACATAACAAAAACAAATACACAAGGACCATAATAGTTTAGTGTCTTTGGAAACTCGGAATATAAACATCTAATCCTGTTGAAAGATCTTCAACATCTCCCATATCGATCTTCCCCTTTTGTTTTCTTACCTAAAACCTTTCTTTATATCCTTGGGAAGAGAAAACATATAAAGGGTGAGCTCAAATGCTCAGTAAGGGTAAGAATGGATAAAATAAAACAAATCATATACATTTGAGCTTAAAAACATGAACATATTGTTTAAACATCAAAATCTTGAGCAATGACATAAAACATGGAAGTATGTAAGACATAGATCATAAAGAAACATTAAACATGATAAAATAGCATGTGATTAAAACATGTAATTTTGGAAACCATTCAGCACATGTTATGATTTCCATAGTCTCCAAGACATTGCTGCCAAGACCATCTTAGTGGACAAAGTCCATTTCTGAATCGAGTTCACTCCTCATTTCAGTCCTGTAACACTGAACCAGATTAACTTACCGTTCCATACATGTCTATCTCATGAGATATAAATCTTTACCCATTGCAATGGAGGGAGATATAGGTCCCACCCATCTCATAATGAAATCATTCTTACTTGTGCCACAAAATAAACATACATCATTCATAATAACCCAACAAATAAAATGGGTTTCATAAATATCATCCCATGATCACATAATCCATATAAAAGAAATGGATATCATTTCATAATAAGAAAAGTGAATCCATGTAAATCATAGAGACATTATACTTGAAACATACACATATCAAAATAATTTCATCTTATATGGAAAATGGTTTTGATAAAACACTTGAAATGAATTCTTGAGGAAAATATCCCTTCTTCTTGAAAATCATTTTCTTTTTACAAAATGCCATGAAATTTTAAAAGAAATAGATTTTGTTGAAAATAGTCATGAAATCTTTTGGAGGAAGCTTCATGAAAATAAGGCTTTATAAAACCATAAAAATTTGTTCACGCCGTATAAGTTAAAAAATAACAATTCCGTCATACTTTTTTTGGAAAAGTCAAAAAGTACCTTGTATGGTAAATAAAAGAAATATTCCTTCCATACGATGTGGTAAAAGTAAGAAAGGGGTAAAAATGTCTTAAACATACATGGAATTAAAGTAAACATTTTATGAAAAAATTTTAGAGCATATGGACATGGATAATAAAAATAACCCCCAGTAAATAATTATGAGTAAACAATCTCAGATAAGAATGAGATTGGAATAATTATCCCTTACCTTAGGTACGGTATTCTTTGTATGGATCCGAACCTCCTCTTTCTCAAAGTGCCTCCTTTAAACATTCTCTTAGGGTACTAAAATTAGTCTTTTAAGAAGAACAAGACCTCTAGGATGTTTCTAGGGAAGTGGAGAAGAGAATTTGGTAGGGTTTAGCCGAGCTTGAAGGATCAAATTGGTGTGAGGAGGAGAGGGAGGAGGTGCCCTTTTATAAGGGAGGAGAGGGGCACCTTTGGAATCCTCAAAAATATTAGTTTAATATAAATTCAAAACCCACCTAAAAACCTCTAAAAATGACTCAATTAGATTATTAAATGAGATAGGGTTGTAATCTCATCAACCAATAAAATTTAGACATGTTTTGAACTTATTTTAAACCTTATCATTTTGATTTTTCCTTATTTAATCTATTTAAGTTTATTTGTGGTAATAAAATTCTAAATTCTAAATGGTTATAAATAATCACGTATGTGTTGTTAATTTTCAATAATTGGATACTTTATGACATTTTAGACTATATAAATTTCAATTTATAATTTTTAAATATTTTTGTGATTTTTAAACAATTTAATAATATGTTATTTCTATAAAATAACAATAGTGTCAATTTTGACACTATTAATTTATTTGAATTTAAATAGAATCTACACAGAGGATATAATCAAAATAAAATATTTAATAGATTCATAACATGTTAAATTTGTCTAGAAAATTCGTGGGGCACATTAAATAGTTCATATAATATTTAATTTAATATTTTTAATACCATTTATTTGGTATATCTGTTAATAAAATAATTAGTACAACATTTTTTTATAATTATTTAATATACTTATTTGTTGCATAAAAATTAAAAATAAAATCCTTTGATGAAGAAAAACTTCAAATATTTTATAATAATAATTTTACTTGAATTTAGCATCTTAAAATAACAACATGTAAATTGTTATCTTTATTAAATTATGAAGGTGACAACTTTAGAATCATTTAAAATAAAATATTATAAGTGTCATAATCGCCATAATAAGGATCCAAATGGTCAAATATTCGGCCAGGGGATGATTAGGGTTTATATATACAGTAATAATAAGTTTTGGGCAGATTTTTGTGACATTTGATATGTATTACTATTTGAATAAAAACTATATTATTTATTTTTCACTAAATAAATAATTTCTGCATCATTAATGTATAAGATAATAATGTAATTAAATAACTCTTAAAAATTACAAATAAATTACCATGATAAAGAAAAATATTTTATCTTTCAAATGAGTATTTATAAATGAATTTATATTCTATATAAACTTATATTAAAAATACTTTAATTATTAAAGTTGAGTGAGACATATTTCACTTTCCTTTAAATAAAATAAACTAAATGTCTTAATCACCTCCAAGTGGGTTCTAATGGATTCCATTTCGACCCAAATATGACTTATGATGAACTATAATCATATAATTGTATTAATACAAGTATTAGGATAATTTTATAATATTATATTTACCCTTAATTACCCAATTTACCGTTTACTATTGTAAATAAAATTTACCGTTCTTACTATTCATAAAGCCCAAAAATAAAAAGTAGTCTATTAATATAATTTGGGCCCACTGATTCCAAATATGGAATCAATTTTTCCAAATTGAATACACAGAAGTTGCAGAAATTAAATTAAAATTAATCCCATTGTCGAAAGAAAACAGGTTTTTGTTTAAAACATTGCAAAAGATTGAATTTAATTATCCTACGAATTCAATGTAAAATCAATGCTAATGACATAAATTATATTAAATGGTAAAAATATATTCTATTTATACTTTGAAACCATTCAATATTATAATTTAACCACATAAATTATTACGATGATAAAAGGTTGTTTTTAATTAAAATATAGCATGTTTTTACTATTTATTAAAATATGAAAGTTATCGGAATAATATGAAAATTTTATCCAAGGTAAAATTTTATATCCTTATTCCAAAGAATAATTTTATTTTGCAAAATTGAACTTATAAACATGTCAAAAACTAGATTTAAAGTGGGTTCTCCATCAAAAGGCAGCAACACTGCATTTTTTGAAAAATACTTATTTTACACGAAAAATTTATTTTGTTCACATAAAATGTTTTAGAAAATCTATAAGTTGAATAATAATGTTATAAAATTCAAAATTTGGTTAATACTATTAATAACGGCCAGTTCGTGATAATATTATAACCATATATCTTTGTTTAGTGAAACCTGGTATTACGTACAACACAAGCTATCGAGGAAAGTCGCGATTGCGTGTAATGCAAGCCAAGTCAGGGTTGCGTGTTGTGAAAGACTACTCTATTGTTTCTTTATAATAGAATACAACCATTTTTCATTTATACATTGAATATATATATATATATATATACACACAAACACACACACTCCATGTTGCGTAGAATGACTATTATAAAATGAACTTGAAATTGTGTGTAACACGATCTAAGATTAGTATTGCGTATACTACAAGCTAATAAGGTGTTGCGTATAGCGCAAGATAATCTTGTTGTAGCATAAAACACATGACATAAATTAAAAAGAATACTTATCATAAAATATCGGGTTGTTACATTCTACCCCCCTTAAAATGAATTTCACCCTCGAAATTCGTCAGGATTATACATGGTTTTCTACTTGAAAGTTTCTTTAATTGAAACCCACATCATAAAATGAAATACCAAAACATAACTTTAAAAACTAATGTATGAAACATAACGGTTACCCAAATTAACTAATCACTGGGTTTGCACATAGGAGAACATAGGTGAAAATATGGATATGGAAGAAAAATCTAACCATCAAGTTCTGATGAAGAGTGGTAGAGAACATGGCTATGAAAAACCCATCAATCACAAAACCATAAATTTGTGATGATCTAAGGTACCATCTGATTAATCGGATATAAGAGCACTAGGATAACATTTTTGGTTTTCAAGATCATTTCCCTAAAGTTGATGAATTAAAAGAAATACTTACATGATTTTTGTACAATCTCACTGTTGTTCGTGAATTAAACAATTTACACTTCATCCCTTAAAGAAATGAAGTTGAATTTGTTATTAGTGAAGTGTTAGCAGATCATGTGATAGAATGACAGGTCATTCCATCTGTCTCAAAAAAATATTAGCAAAAGTTATAAGTCCATCTTATGGTGAGATTAATCATATATGGTTCCAAAAATGGACATATACTTTATTTACCATACCGCTTAATAAAATAAAACTAGTTTCTACTAACAAGGGACTTCCTGTAGGCCAGTGGTATGTGATAAAGGCCAGTTGCACTTCGGTTGTGGGTTCGATTCCCACAACCTTGTCCGACGCGATGGGTTGTCGCCCGTCTTGCAGGTTGTCCTTTTTCTAAAACTACATTACTATAACTTCCCATCAATAATATCAAAAAAAGTTCTATCCTTAAACAATACTAACTTATATCCAACATAATCCATTCCAATCTTTAGGCTTATCTAAAATACTTCGGTCCAATCTCATAGTATAAAGAAAACAATTACTAAAAAGGTTGTCTACCAAGAATGTGAATAAAAGAATTTATCCCACATATATCATAAGATATATCTTGTTGGTTGTATTCCAAACACATGAATACCATAGTCATATATTCTCTTGAAGCATAAATTACCATAGAACCTTAGTGAAAACATGAATACTTCCAAAAGGTAACTCTTTCCACATACCAAAATCCCAAAAATTCTATATACTCAAACCATAATATCACTTAGTCCTTATATTAGTCATGAGCTCATGAATAAAATACAACATCTCATTATCTTCTTATCCCTTCATTATGTGCATATCATCTACATTCCAAAAATATCTGAATAACTTTCCATGGTTACCGGTACCATTCAACATATACTTTCAAATACTTTAGGAAAAATAATAGTGTAACAATACTTAGATGATTCTTTATTCCATAGTACCATACATTATTCTTTATAAAAATACAATCATTCCCCTAACTTCTTAAACCACTGACTGAGATTCATCATTTCTTTCATCTCATATTTCATTTGTAGTCTCTTCATCCACATAAATACTACTCATATGACCATGCTGATTTTCCTCATGAGATTTTACCTTAGGGAATTGGTTTGCATAATGCTCATACATTCCACATTTAAAACATCTAATCATTGTGGATGTCGTAGCAATACCATTATCCTTTTCCATGGTGTTAACTGAACATTTTCCTTTGCACTTACTAGCTTTGTGTCCTTCTTTTCCTTACCTAAATCATCTTCCAGTTCCTTTGAAACAATCTCCCTGATGCCTCTTCCCACATGATTTACATGAGGGAAATTGAACTTTCTTTCCTCTATGATCATCATGAAACTCTATCTTTCTCTTATTATCTGTGTCGGGAAACTTACCAAAGTTGAGATTATTGATCATATTATGAGATTGCTAATTAGGTAAAATAATGATATTTGGACTTCCAAATCCCGTTTCATTTGGTTTCTCATGAAGAATATCATTCCATTGTCTGTCATATCCTCCATTATCATGAATCTTCTTGTTTCCAGCCATTTTATAAAACCCAAAAAGAATAGTGTGAGCAGAAAAAATCATGCTAGGGAAAACAACATAGTAAAGGGGGAGTACCCTCAATATCTAACAACTTAGGTTAAATTATTAGATCGTTACCATAGTTCTAGGAAAATATCCTACACGTATACTTATCCTTAGGGATATCCCTAGACATACATTAGAAATATCTCTAGGGATCTCACTAACATTTTTGCATCCTAGTTTCCAAAGGTTGACTAAACCTTTCCTCTGATACCAACTGTAGAGACCCGAAACTTGATGTACATGGAAATTACATTACTTTTGTGGAATACTTAGTACATAACAAAAACAAACACACAAGGACCGTAATAGTTTAGTGTCTTTGGAAACTCAGAATATAAACATCTATTACTGTTGAAAGATCTTCAACATCTCCTATATCGATCTTCCCCTTTTTTTTCTTACCTAAAACCTTTCTTTATATCCTGGGGAAGAGAAGACATATAAAGGGTGAGATCAAATGCTCATTAAGGGTAAGCATGGATAAAATAAAACAAATTATATACATTTGATCTTAAAAACATGAACATAATATTTAAACATCAAAAGCTTGAGCAATGACATAAAACATAGAAGTACGTAAGGCATAGATCATAAAGAAACATTAATCATGATAAAATAGCATGGGATTAAAACATGTAATTGTGTCAACCATTCAGCACATGTTATGATTTTCATAGTAGCCAAGTAATTGCTGCCAAGACCATCTTAGTGGACAAACTCCCTTTCTGAATCGAGTTCACTCCTTATTTCAGTCCTGTAACACTGAATCGGATTAACTTACCGTTCCAGCCATGTCTATCTCATGAGATATAAATCTTTACCCAATGCATTGGAGGGAGATATAGGTCCCACCCATCTCATAATGAAATCATTCTTACTTGTGCCACAAAATAAACATACATCATTCATAATAACCCAACGAATAAAATGGGTTTCATAAATATCATCCCATCATCACATAATCCATATAAAAGAAATGGATATCATTTCATAATAAGTAAAGTGAATCCATGTAAATCATAGAGACATTAAACTTGAAACATACACATATGAAAATAATTTCATCTTAGATGGAAAATGGTTTTGATAAAACACTTGAAATGAATTCTTGAGGAAAATATCCTTTCTTCTTGAAAATCATTTTCTTTTTACAAAATTCCATGCAATTTTAAAAGAAAGATATTTTGTTGAAAATAGTCATGAAATCTTTTGGAGGAAGCTTCATGAAAATAAGGCTTTATAAAACTATAAAAATCCGTTCACACCGTATAAGTTAAAAAATAAAAATTTTCTCATAATTTTGTTGGAAAAGTCAAAAAGTACCTTGTATGGTAAACAAAAGAAAGATTCCTTCCATACGATGTGGTAAAAGTAGGAAAGGGGTAAAAATGTCTTAACATACATGGAAGTAAAGTAAACATTTTATGAAATTTTTTTGAGAGCATATAGACATGGTTAATAAACATAACCCCCAGTAAATACTTACGAGTAAACAATCTCGGATAAGAATGAGATTGGAATAATTATCCCTTACCTTAGGTCCGATATGCTTCGTATGGATCTGAACCTCTTCTTTCTCGAAGTTCCTCCTTTAAACTTTCTCTTAGGGCACTAAAATTGGTCTTTGAAGAAGACAAGGACCTCTAGGATGTTTCTAGGGAAGTGGATAAGAGAATTTGGCAGGGTTTGACCGACTTTGAAGGCTAAAATTGGTGTGAGGAGGAGAGGGAGGAGGTGCCCTTTTATAAGGGAGGAGAGGGGCACCTTTGGAATCCTCAAAAATATTAGTTTAATATAAATTCAAAACCCACATGAAAACCTCCAAAAATTACTCAATTCAAATATTAGATGAGATAGAGTTGTAATATCATCAACCAATAAAATTTAGACATGTTTTGATCTTATTTTAAACCTTATCATTTTGATTTATCCTTATTTAATCTATTTAAGTTTATTTGTGGTAATAAAATTATAAATTTTAAATGGTTATAAATAATCACTTATGTGTTGTTAATTTTCAATAATTGGATACTTTATAACATTTTAGACTATATAAATTTCAATTTATAATTTTTAAATTTTTTTGTGTTTTTTAAACAATTTAATAATATGTTATTTCTATAAAATAACAATAGTGTCAATTTTGACACTATTCAATTGTCTGGATTTAAATAAAATCTACAAAGAGGATATAATCAAACTAAAATATTTAATAGATTCCTAACATGTCAAAGTTGTGTATAAAATTCTTGGAGAACATTAAATAGTTCATATAATATTTATTTTAATATTTTTAAAACCATTTATTTGGTATATCTGTTAATAAAATAATTAGTACAACATTTGTTTATAATTATTTAATATACTTATTAGTTGCATAAAAATTAAAAATAAAATCCCTTGATGAAGATAAATATCAAATATTTTATAATAATAATTTTACTCGAATTTATCATCTTAAAATAACAACATGTAAATTTTTATCTTTATTAAATTATGAAGGTGACAACTTTGGAATCATTTAAAATAAAATATTATAAGTGTCATAATCGCCATAATAAGGATCCAAATGGTAAACAATTCAGCCAGTGGATGATTAAGGTTTATATATACACTACTAATAAGTTTTTGGAAGATTTTTGGGCCATTATATTTGTATTACTATTTAAATAAAAACTATATTGTTGATTTTTTACTAAATAAATAATTTATGCATCATTAATGTATAAGATAATAATTTAATTAAATTACACTTAAAAATTACAAATAAATTACCATGATAAAGAAAAAAAATTTATCTTTAAAATTAGTATTTATAAACGAATTTATATTCTGTATAAACTTATATTAAAAATACTTTAATTATTAAAGTTGTGTGAGACATATTTCACTTTCCTTTAAATAAAATAAACTAATGGTCTTAATCACCTCCAAGTGGGTTCTAATGGATTCAATTTCGACCCAAATATGACTTAGTATGAACTATAATCATCAAATTGTATTAAGACATGTATTAGGATATTTTTATAATATTATATTTACACTTAATTACCCAATTTACCTTTTACTATGGTAAATAAAATTTACCGTTGTTACTATTCATAAAGCCCAAAAATAAAAAGTAGTCTATTAATATAATTTGGACCTACTGATTACAAATATGGAATCCATTTTTCCAAATTCAATACAGAGAAGTTGCAGAAATTAAATTAAAATTAATCCCGTTGTCGAAAGAAAACAGGTTTTTGTTTAAAACATTGCAAAAGATTGAATTTATTTATACTACGAATTCAATGTAAAATAAATGATAATGACATAAATTATATTAAATGGTAAAAATATATTCTATTTATACTTTAAAACCATTCAATATTATAATTTAACCACGTAAATTATTACGATGAAAAAAGGTTGTTTTTAATTAAAATATAGCGTGTTTTTACTATTCATTAAAATATGAAAGTTATCGAAATAATATGAAAATTTTATCCAAGGTAAAATTTTATATCCTTATTCTAAAGAATAATTTTATTTTGTAAAATTGAACTTATAAACATGTCAAAAACTATATTTAATGTGGGTGCACCATCAAAAGGCGACAACACTACATTTTTTTGAAAAATACTTATTTTACCCGAACAATTTATTTTGTTCAAATAAAATGTTTTAGAAAATTTATAAGTTGAATAATAATGTTATAAAATTTAAAATGTGGTTAATACTATTAATAACGGCTAGTTCGTGATAATATTATAACCATATATCGTTGTTTAGTGAAACCTGGTATTGCGTACAACACAAGCTATCGAGGAAGGTCGCGATTGCGTGTAATGCAATCCAAGTCAGGGTTACGTGTTGTGAAAGACTCCTCTGTTGTTTTGTTATAACAGAATCCAACCATTTTTCATTTATACCTTTAATATATATATATATATACACACACTCAATGTTGCGTAGAATGACTATTATAAAACGAACTTAAAATTGTGTGTAACACAATCCAAGATTAGTGATGCGTATACTACAAGCTAATACGGTGTTGCCTATAGCGCAAGATAATTTTGTTGTAGCATAAAACACATGAAATAAATTAAAAAGAATACTTACCATAAAATATCGGGTTGTTACATTTGGGAAGATTTATCTCTTGATCAACTTGCTAGGATTTACGTGAAGGAAGTGGTAAGGCTACATGGAGTTCCACTTTCTATCGTATCTGATCATGATACAAGGTTCACATCAAAATTCTGGAGAATTCTTCAACAAGCTCTGAGCACTGAATTGTATTTTAGTATGGCCTATCACCCCCAAAATGATGGCCAGTCTAAAAGGACTAATCAAACACTTGAGGACATGCTGAGAACTTGCTCAATGGAATTTAAGGGTGGATGGGATCAACATCTCTCTTTAGTTGAGTTATCTTACAACAACAACTTCCACTCGAGAATTCAAATGGCACCCTAGGAAGGTCTATATGGGAAGCGATGAATAACTCTTAATTGTTGGGATGAAGCTGGTGAGATAAATCTTCTTGGGCCGGATCTTGTGCAAGAGATGACCAAAAAGGTCCATGCCATCCAAAAACACATTAAGGCTGCTCAAAGTTGACGAAATTACTATGATAACAACCGTTGAAGGGTCTTAGAGTTTGATATTGGTGATAAAGTCTTTCTTTGGATTTCACCTTGGAAGAGAGTCATGAGGTTTTGGAAGAAAGGGAAGATCATCCCTAGGTACATTGGCCCCTGTGAAATCCTTGATCGTGTGGGAGCAGTGGCCTATCGACTTGAACTTCGTCCAAATCTATCCCAAGTTCATGATGTCTTCCGCGTATCCCTCTTGAGGAAGTACATACCTAACCCTTTACATGTACTAAATCTAGAGTTAGTACAACTAGAACATGACCTCTCTTATGAGGAGTAGCCAATGGAGATCATGGATCACAGAGACAAGGTTCTACGCAACAAGACTACCCACCTTGTTAAGGTGTTATGGAGGAACCACAAATGTGAGGAAGCCACTTGGGAACCAGAGGAGTCCATGAGACAGAAGTACCCACACCTTTTCCCATTAGAGGATACGAGAGAAAATTTCGGGGACGAAATTTATTAAGGGGGGAAGAATGTAACAACCCGAACTTTTTAATTATATTTGTTCCCTAATTTTGTGTGTTATTTTATTTTACACTCAACAAAATTATATCCTTTAATTAATTAAGTGGGTATAATTAAAATGAGACCATTGAGTTTTGACTGTTATATGACCATTGGTCAATATGACTGTTGGAAACTATAATTTCAACATTTTGTTTTTATAAATACGGTTATCTTGGATAATTAATACAGAAAAAAGATTGAATGGCCTCATCCAGTAGATTCGAGCCTTATGAAGCCCATCTGTTGGAGCTCGGGAAGGATGTAGCATCACTGGGCATTGCTCTGGACCAAGCCCAAGTCGAACTTCAACGTATGAAGCTTGAATAGAATCTCCTAAGGGAGAAGTTCAAGCTAATAGAAATCACCACTCAGACAATGTTTTCTGAGCCACCCCAATATTCTATCACCATAGCACACTTAACACTTAGGTCCTATGCTGGTGTAATAAGGGGCTATGTAACGAGACCTTAGCTGCTTTGTGTAATATTTTTAAATAAATAAAATTTTATTTCTTCTTATGGAAAAGTTTGTGAATTTCAAATATCCAGATAAATATAGGATGTGTATTATTGATGAATTTAGGAAAAATGGGTATTTTAACATATTTTTGTATTCATTAAATAATTAATAATGTGAAATGATTTTCAAAAAATTGTCTTCTACAATTGTGAGTAGTGAGAAATTTAGAGTCTAATAAGATCAATTTGGTTTTTAGTGAATAGTAAAGTAGGAATAGTAACATAACCACATGAATATTAATGAATAGTAATTTGACCAAAAAATATAAAATTCACCCATGAATGTATAAATACATTTTAGACATCTTAAAAGTGAAAAAAACGACCATAGTTTATGTTTCGGGATTTTTGTACGCCATAAATATTTTATTTACAATTTTATAATTAATTTTATAATTTAAAATGGAAATTTATTTTCATAAAATTTAATCATAAATTTTTACTTTATTATCTTATGGGTATGCGATATTTTTATGGGACCTTGATTACTTTTTTAAGGTGTTTCAAAATGAGTTATAGTTTTAAAGTTATATTTTTGGAATAAATAATGATTTTATTTAAAAATTAAATTAAAAATATTTAGAAAATTATTTTCATAAAATGGAATTCATTTTTTATTTCAGAGCATCGATATTAGGTTTGGGTGAATTTTCAGGATTTTTCTGAAACAGTTGAATTTTCAGTGAATAGTAAAAATGCAGTTTTGAGTTTCGGGTGTTTAATGAAATCATTAATGATGTAATAATTATGTAAGATTTCTGTTTGAATTATTAATAGTGATATATTCTATGAGGTGTCTCTAGTGGCCAATACCATGGGAAAATACCATGGACAAGCCCATGGTTTTGAAAATACCACCGATGTGGTGTCCCTTGGAAATTAATAATTTATTCACTCACTTTCCCTATAAATACCAAGCCATTTACCTCATTAATTTCATTCCAAAATCCTCCTTAACGAATTTCTGGTATCCTTAACTCCCAAAGAGTCCTCCCAAGGTTCCCTCAATCTTACCAAGGTCCCGACCTTCAAGATTTTGAAGTTACTCTTCAAGGTAAGGGATCCTTTCACCCTCCTCTTTTAAGACATGACTTCCTTTATGTTGTGTCTTATATTTCCCATATTTTTATGTTTAGGTTATGTTCTTATATGCTCTAATTTCTATAAATTTCATGTCTAATTGTTGAGAGACCCTTTCCTCTCTCATCAATTTATTTTCTGAATTTTTAAGTGACGTCGTTTGGCTGTCGAATTTCTCGTAAAAGAAATTGCATCTTCACTTTCCTTTCATGTTTCCTTTTCTTGTGGTATGTCATTAAAATATCCATACCATGTTCTTATTTCCATGTTATTATGTATTTATATTATAATATGAGTTATTTATGAGTGGGTTACCCTTGTACCCTCTCTTTTTATTATTTTCTAAAACCATGTTATATAGCCGTTATGCTGCAGAAATTTCGTCTCAAAATTTCTATCTCTTTATCTCAAGAAATCATATTGTTTATTTATGTGAATACCCTGACCTATTTCGTTTCTATGTGTGTTCATAAATATATAAAAATTATATATTTTATTCTGTAATGGACATACATAAAACCCTCACTCCCTTTCCATGGGTTATAAATGATATAATGATCTTATTTTCTTAGAACTTTTAAAACGTCACGATTTTGAAATGAAACCCATTTCTTTTATTATCAATGGGTTATTTATGTAATGTTTGATTATGATCTATGTGGATCACATGAAAGTAAATACATATTAAGGGTGCGCCCTGATAGCACTCCAATGCATTGGGTAAATAATTAATCTCTAGAGATGACAAGTTTCACAATACCATGGTGAATAACCATGGTAATTTTTATGACACATTGGGGATAAACCTTGGTGATATTTTCATGAATGTCTGAATGAAATTTTGAAGCCACATATTCAAGTAATAATTCATGTTCTTATTATTATGATATTACTATTCTTACATTTATCTCGCCTTTATGGCTTTTATCATGTTCTTATTAATATTTCTCAAGATCACATGTCAACTGTTTCACTTGATTTCTATACTGAGCCTTCTGCTCACCCTTTTCTTTGATGTATGTCTCCAGGTTATGTGATGTAGTAATTTTACATAGTATGAACCTATGATGAAGCCTTACGAGTGGGTTAGAAGAATGTTTTTTGTTGTTTTCATGTATTATGTTCCTGATTTCAAAGACACTAGACTTTAAAGATCCTCTATTTGTAAAATGTAATGAAAAGTTATGTAATAAAAAGGCGGGATGCCACAGTTGGTATCAAAGGATAGTTTAATTATTTATGGAAATTAGGATATGATAACATTAGGAAGAACCCTATAGAAAAGTTTAAATATATAAAAACTTCCTGGTATTTTGGTGAGTATTGAGTAACTGGCTTATCAAGAAAATACATCCCTATCTGGATACGACCATGTAGAGGTGGCTCTAGCACAGATGTACATAGGGGTAAAACCCAAAAACACCGCTTTGTCCTAGACTCGAACGAGAAATGGTACACGACAATGGGCCTTACTGCACTCTTGGTTATAATACTCATGGGGGATATGTTTGGTTAATAATAAGCTTTTTATGAATCATTATGAAGGATTTATAGAGAAATGAAATTGTATGAAGAAGTTTAAAGACATAAATATTTTATAGTTAAAAGATTCGTAAATGAAATAAGTTTTTCATTAAGGTTTTATTCTTTTAGAAATGGCAGGAAATAGGAGGAACCGTGCAAATGGTGACCGTAATGGGTCATGCGCTGACGACCCTCCGATGGAATCCAGAATGGAAACATTCATGTGAATGATGAACCAAATGACTCAAGTTATTGGAAATAACTTGAATCAAGCTGAGAGATTGATCTCACCATGAAGAGAAAAACATTCCATTGAGTCCCTTATGCGTCAACGACCACCAACCTTCAGTGGATTGACTGACCCATTGATTGGTGAGCAATAGATCAACTCTATCGAGAAGATCTTTTCTGTTCTTCACTATTTAGAGCAAGAGAAGGTCACCTTGGATGTCTATCGCTTAGAAGGAGAAGCTGATCAGTGGTGGGAGCTGATTAAAAACACAAGGAAAATAGTGGAGGTTTAAGCTATGGAGTGGGAAGAGTTCAGAGGGATCTTCTTCAGTAAGTATTTCCCTCGTTCCATGAAAACAAGAATGGATAAGGAGTTTCTCGAGCTGAACCAGAAGGGGAATGAATCTGTGGGAAGATACGAGATGAACTTCACAAGGCTTTCACGTTACACCTCTTGCTTTTTCATGAATCCAAATGGCAAGGTTGATAAATTCTTTGGTGGACTGAGACCTCATCTGCGGAAGAATATAGCCAACTGAGATTATCAAAGCTATGAGGAGATCGTGCGAAGTGCGATGAATGTCAAACTGGAGTTTGGTAAGAGGCAGTGGACTCATAAATCAAGAAAAAAATGAGATAAATGAATCCAAGATTAGAGAGGAGCTTTGATCAAGGAATATGAGGAAAGAAAGTGCAACATCCCACGTGTAATAAATGTGTGAAGAAGAAATCGGGGAACTTCCTGCTCGGGAGCGGTAAATGCTAAAAGTGTGGAAGAGATGGCCATATTGTGAGGAATTTTCATAGTGAGGTGAAACATAAACTTCTAAACACTAAAGACAAGGGGAAGATGGTTCTAGACCTACCTTATGTCCAGTTCTTTAAGTGTGGAAAACTTGGGCAATTTTCCAATCACTGTCCAAATATGAAGGCAGTGGAGGGGAACCACCATCAGCCTCAGTAAATGCCAAGGGAGCAAGGTCATGCTTTTTCTATCATGACAGCTGAATTTGAAGCTCTAAATGATGTGGTAGAAGGTAATCTTGTTGTTCTCTCAAATCTAGCAAGTACTTTGTTCAATTCTTTTTCTACGCATTCCTTTATTTATTCCAAGTTTTAAATGAATTTAGAATCAACCCCTGACTTGCTAAAAGTAGAGTTATCAGTCAATAATCCTGGTGGGATTATCCAAGCATCACCGGTGTTTAGAAACTCTAGTATTTACTTTGGTGAGCACAATATTACCGCAAATATAGTAGTCATTCCCATGATGGAATTCGACATTATACTAGGGATGAACTGGCTCTCAATGTATAATGCTAAAATCAAATATAGTAGTAAGGAAATATCAGTAGTCTTGAATGGAAAACCTATAGTTATCTTCCAAGGAGAGATATCTCAACCCAATCTTTGTCTATAAGAACCTCATATATCCTTTTTTATGGAATTGATCAGTGAAGAAGAAGAAGGAAATTATAGTTTGAGGATAGAAAATGTACCCATCATCTAGGAATAAATTGACTTATTTCTTGTGGAGTTTCCTGGACCTCCCCCATAAAGAGAGGTAGATTTCTCCATTGAACTCGTACCTGGATCTCATCCAATATCAAATACCCCATATAGGATGGAAAATGTGGAGCTGGAGGAATTAAAGAAACAACTCCAAGACCTTTAGAGAAGGGTTTTATCTGACCGAGTGTGTCTCCTTGGGGAGCACCTATTCTCTTTGTGAAAAACAAGGATGGATCAATGTGGTTATACATTGTTTATATATAACTGAATGGAATCACAATAAAGAACAAATACTCTCTTCCAAGAATTGACGACTTATTTGAACAACTTCATGGGGCTCAATTCTTCTCGAAGATTGATCTTCAATTTGGTTATCATCAATTGAGGGTGAAGAAAGAAGATATTCCAAAAACTGCCTTCTTATCAAGATATGGACATTATGAGTTTGTTGTTATGAATTTTGGACTCACTAATGCACCTTCTATTTTTATGTATTTGATGAATAGAGTCTTTAAATACTACCTTGATAACTATTTGGTAGTTTTTATTAATGATATTCTGATATATTTCAAAAGTCGTGAGGAGCATGAGGTTCATCTAAGGGTTATTTTGCAAACTATATGGACAGAGAAACTTTTTGAAAGTTCAATAAATTTGAATTCTCATTACAACAATTTTCTTTCTTGGGGAACATTGTTACTAATGAAGGAATAACTGTTGACCTTGCAAAGACAAAAGCTGTAGAGGAGTGGCCTCATCCTACAACAATAACTGATATTTGTAGTTTCCTTGGATTAGAAAAATATTATAGGAGGTTTGTGAAGAACTTTTCATGACTTTCTAATCCATTAACCAAGTTAACTTGAAAAGGGGTCAAGTTTATCTGGGCAAAGGAGTGTGAGGAATTTTTCCAAGAGCTGAAGAAGAGATTGTTTACTACACCTGTGTTAACCCTGAACTCAAGTGGAGAAGGATTTTTTATTTTTAGTGATGCATCTATGAAAGGTCATGGGTGCATCCTCATGGAAAATAACAAGGTCATTGCTTATTCATCTCAATAGTTGAAGAATCATGAGCAGAACTATCCTACACATGATCTAGAAATTTCAGTGGTAATTTTTTGCTCTGAAGATATAGATGTAACACCCCGACCCCAGCTACCCAGAGTCGGTGCATTACTTCGTAACATTGGCATGATCACAAAAGATCAAGTCTCGAAAGACTGATTAGTTTAGTAGCCTTGGAAACACTAGATACATTCATAAGTCTTTCATTACATCAAAAAGTAAAAAAACTACAATAACATGGTCTTCATAGTCCACACTCATATCCTCACTGACTATTCTTGCAAGTCAGTCATAATACACTTCTTCACATCCTGGAAAATATTAAAACATTGAAAGGGGTGAGCTCAGATGCTCAGTAAGGATAAAAATATTGCGGAAGCTTTTATAAGAAAACATAAGCATTTAAGGCAATGTATAACTAAAACAAAAGCCTTATTGAACATGAACTTCAACATAATATGGAAAAAGTAAAATAAAATAATTCCATTACTTACTCACATGGATATTCTACTAGACGAATAATCACATGAAATATCAATAACCACTTTCATAATGAGGGAATGTATAATGCCAGACATTCTGAAACATTTTGTCAAGGCCTCAGCCAAGACATCTAAAATGATTAAGGCCTCGGCCAAAACCATAAATCAAATTGGGAAAGGGCCTCGACCAATTCCACATCTATTTGTCTCATGAGACCTACCGATGCATCGAGAAGCTATAGCGGGCTCCACCTGTCACTTATTAAGTCCAATACATTCCTCATATGAATAGGTTTAAACATATCATAAACCATAACATAATCGTATCACATAAAACATGCATAAAGGAAACATAAAATTTCAACATTTCAATCACAAGATATCAATACAACACATTGATATAATAAAAACGCTTTCAAAACCATTTTCAATACCAAAATAAAAGAAAGTTAAAACTTTGTATTTATTTTTCATTAAAAAAATGATGGCTTGTAGAGGAAGAAGAAACTCAAATAATGGTCACGGCGGCGGAGAAGTCGTTGTCGCTGCATAAGTATGGAAATAAAAACATTCCCTTTTGTCGTTTAGCAAAACTCTTTGTATAAAAAAGATTCCTTTTGAATAAACGTAAAAGTCAAAGGGGTTTATACACTGTATAAAAGAAAGTTATGTATAAAACAAAATATGCCTCAATGAAAGGAGATTGAGACGAAGTCCTTAAAAAGATCATTTTTAAAATAAAATAGATCTATTATGTGTATTCACTATAGGTACACATAATGAACGTAAAAAATACAAAATTGGACATAATAATATCATGACATAATTTGAAAGTAGGAGATTAACCCAAAGAATGGAAGTTGGGTTAAGAAGTTCCCTTACTTCGTGTCTGACTTGACTCAACCGTTATTTAACCTCCTGAATAATAAACTAGAGTTAATATATACCTTATTAAGAACCATTTTCAATTTCATTATCCTTTTTATATCACTTATTACAATGATATGAACATTATGTAATTATTTAAGTTAATAACGATCGTTTTGTCGATCTTTGGTACTTGAGTTAACAATAAACTTCTTATAATTACAAGTTGTTTATGTGGTAGAATATCCATTATCTCCAGAATTATATTCATGATTTAGATGTCATATATATCTTATATATCCAGTATATACATTCATTTATAATATTACGTAACATTTAGAGGTAAGAAATGAAATGCACCGTTCATGGAGACGGTAAGCCGTACGTACGCATGAACGCTACTTTCATTTCAATTTCATATTTAATGGAATGAAATCATAATGATATAAATGCATAATATAATTCCAGTATAATATATTGTATAATACCATTTACTCCATCCTTTATATTGTTGTACCTCTTGAACCCCTCAAGGTTTTATTTTCATGATCACAATCACCCTCATATTTTTCTAATCCTCTTTCAAGTGTTTTTGGATGATAGGAATCAATTCAGGTGGCCAAGGAATTGGGCCAAGAAAGAAAGGAGGCAAAGTGGACTGAAATTCAGTCCACCGGCCAACCGATGGAAGTGCACCGGCCAACCGATAGGAGCCTGGACAGAAGGCATCCTTCTGTCCAGACCACCGGCCAACCGGTGGCACACCAGCGGCCAGCCGGTGGCACCTGCACAGAAGAGGAAGCTACTGCCTCCCCACCGGCCAACCGGTGGCCTCAGCACCGGCCAGCCGGTGGAACCCTCTCCCAACAGTGCCAGCTACTGTCTTTCCACCGGCCAGCCGGTGGCTCTGGCACCGGTCAGCCGGTGGCCCCTGGCCAGAAATCCTCATCCTTTTTCAACACACCGGCCAACCGGTGGTACTGTACCGGCCAGCCGGTGGAGCCAGTCAAACTAGCCGTTGCAGTTTGACCAGGCTGGCCCACATGGCTCCCAACGGCTCTTTAAGCCTCTCCAACGGCTCCGAAGCCTCCCCAAGGGTTCCATGCCTATAAATAAAGGCCAAGGAAGCCCCGAACATCAATCGGAACTATACGGAAGCCCACGAACACATTTTTCATCAATTGGCCAACCTCCGGCAACTTCCTCCAAGGGAACCCCAATAGCTCCAACAACTTCCACATCTAAGGAGCTCCTTCAAAGAAGCTTGGAAGCGGCCTTCAACATCTCCAATCAATCAAAGGCGCCCAAGACTTCCTCAAATACGGTTTTTTATTGTTTTTATCTTTTTGAGCTTAAAATTGGGTTTGTGCCTACAAACCCCAACCCTTTCTCATCCCCCTTTCTTTTGGGTTCTCACACCACCATTAAGGTGTGAAGAGGTTAGTCAAGCCTTTCCTTTTAAAAGGCTTGAGTTTTCGGTGAGCTAGCCTTCACCCGTTAAAAAGGCTAGTGGGTTCTTGCTAAACCATTAAAAGCAAGTGGGTTCTTGCTCAACCACTAAAAGCAAGCTGTAATAGGTCCTAGTGCTACCTCAAAGACTAGTGGGTTTCTTGCTAAAACCATTGAAAAGCAAGCGGTAGAATCTCTCAACGGTTGAGTTGGGAGCGGAGACGTAGGCCGGGTTTTTGGCCGAACTCCGTTATCAATTTCTTGTGTGATTGCCTCTTTTATTTTCCGCTGCACATACTTTGATTTTAATTTGTTAATCATTTTTTTAAAAGGCAATTCACCCCCCTCTTGCCATCTTTTCCTCATTTGTTCCGACCCAACAATTGGTATCAGAGGGAGTATTTGAATAATTCCCTAACCGGTTTCAAATTAAATATCCTTTTTGATGGCTTCTACCGCTTCTTCTTCTCAAACCCTCGAAGGTCATTCATTGGGTCGTGCTCCATTGTTTGATGGAACCGACTATTCTTTTTGGAAAACCCGCATGACCACTTTTTTAAAAAGTATTGGTTATCCAATTTATAAAATTGTTATGAAAGGTTTTTCCCTCTCCTCTCCCGATGAGTCTAAATGGACCCCCAATGACATTGCAAATTTCGAGCTTGATGGCAAAGCCATGAATGCTCTACATTGTGGGTTAGATCGTAATGTTTTTGATTGTATTTCTTCTTGCACATCTTCTCATGACATTTGGAAGTTTTTAGAACTAACCTATGAAGGTACTAGCGAGGCCCCAAAGCAAGAATCCGATCAAAAGCAAGAACCCGGCGAAAAGATCAAGCCCGTTTGCCCACCTCACAAGAAAAGGGCCAAAAAGAAAAAGAAGAAGGCTTCAAAGGCGACATGGAGTGACACCTCATCATCCTCCTCCTCCTCCTCTTCGAGCAACCAAGGTACAAAATGCCTAATGGCATTCCATGAGGTAACTTCTTCCGATTCCTCTTCCTCATGTTCTTCAAATTCAAATTCTTTAAATCATTTGTCTTATGAGGATCTCCAATTTGCTAGAGATCAATTAGAAAATGGTTTTCATAAGCTTTCTTCAAAATTTGTTTCTTTGAAAAAGAATTTCAAAAAACTCTCTTCTGAAAAAGACCAACTTCTCAAAGAGAAGGAGGAACTCTCCCTAAAAATCCAAAATTTTCCAAATGTTGATTCCATGGAATCAACCATCAAAGACCTAAGGGAGACCCTAGCTAAGTTCACCCAAGGGGAACAAAATTTGAACAATCTCCTAGGTTCCCAACGAATTTCTAGGACCACTCAAGGACTTGGCTATACCAACCAAGCTTCCTCCTCCCATGCACCCACTGTTTTTGTAAGGGGGAGTTCTTGTTTTAAATTTTGCAATTATTGTAAAAAACCCGGGCACATGATATATGAATGTAATTGCAAAAACGCCCGGTATGGTCAACCCAAAAGTATTTTCTTTTCGGACGAATTTTATAGGAGAAGACCCGCTATGAGACAAGTTTGGATTGAAAAATCCCTTTTGGCGAGTCTCTCCGGGCCAAAAATAGTTTCCTTTCCCCGGTGATTTGTTGTTTTTATTTAGGGGGAGTTAGGATCGTTTAAGCCCTTTTCAATTTCAAAATTTTTCGATTCAAACTTTCAATTTCAACTCTTGGTTTCAAATTTCAAAATTCAATTGGTTTTTGATTCAAAACTTTCAATTCAAACTGTTATTCAAATTCTCATATCAATTTCAAAAATTTCAATTGCTTTTCAAATCTCAATCTTGTTTTTCAAATCTTTTCCCTCAATCAAGTTGTATGCCCCATTCTATTTTGATAATCACAAAGGGGGAGAAATTTCTTGATTGATTGGGGGAGAATATTTTCTCTCATGCTTAGTATTTATTTTCAATTTATCATTTAAAAGCATGCCTTTCTTTCAGTATTTTACTTTGATTGTTTTTGTGATTGTGATCATCAAAATAGGGGGAGATTGTTGTACCTCTCGAACCCCTCAAGGTTTTATTTTCATGATCACAATCACCCTCATATTTTTCTAATCCTCTTTCAAGTGTTTTTGGATGATAGGAATCAATTCAGGTGGCCAAGGAATTGGGCCAAGAAAGAAAGGAGGCAAAGTGGACTGAAATTCAGTCCACCGGCCAACCGATGGAAGTGCACCGGCCAACCGATAGGAGCCTGGACAGAAGGCATCCTTCTGTCCAGACCACCGGCCAACCGGTGGCACACTAGCGGCCAGCCGGTGGCACCTGCACAGAAGAGGAAGCTACTGCCTCCCCACCGGCCAACCGGTGGCCTCAGCACCGGCCAGCCGGTGGAACCCTCTCCCAACAGTGCCAGCTACTGTCTTGCCACCGGCCAGCCGGTGGCTCTGGCACCGGTCAGCCGGTGGCCCCTGGCCAGAAATCCTCATCCTTTTTCAACACACCGGCCAACCGGTGGTACTGTACCGGCCAGCCGGTGGAGCCAGTCAAACTAGCCGTTGCAGTTTGACCAGGCTGGCCCACTTGGCTCCCAACGGCTCTTTAAGCCTCTCCAACGGCTCCGAAGCCTCCCCAAGGGTTCCATGCCTATAAATAAAGGCCAAGGAATCCCCGAACATCAATCGGAACTATACGGAAGCCCACGAACACATTTTGCATCAATTGGCCAACCTCCGGCAACTTCCTCCAAGGGAACCCCAATAGCTCCAACAACTTCCACATCCAAGGAGCTCCTTCAAAGAAGCTTGGAAGCGGCCTTCAACATCTCCAATCAATCAAAGGCGCCCAAGACTTCCTCAAATACGGTTTTTTATTGTTTTTATCTTTTTGAGCTTAAAATTGGGTTTGTGCCTACAAACCCCAACCCTTTCTCATCCCCCTTTCTTTTGGGTTCTCACACCACCATTCAGGTGTGAAGAGGTTAGTCAAGCCTTTCCTTTTAAAAGTCTTGAGTTTTCGGTGAGCTAGCCTTCACCCGTTAAAAAGGCTAGTGGGTTCTTGCTAAACCATTAAAAGCAAGTGGGTTCTTGCTCAACCACTAAAAGCAAGCTGTAATAGGTCCTAGTGCTACCTCAAAGCCTAGTGGGTTTCTTGCTAAAACCATTGAAAAGCAAGCGGTAGAATCTCTCAACGGTTGAGTTGGGAGCGGAGACGTAGGCCGGGTTTTTGGCCGAACTCCGTTATCAATTTCTTGTGTGATTGCCTCTTTTATTTTCCGCTGCACATACTTTGATTTTAATTTGTTAATCATTTTTTTAAAAGGCAATTCACCCCCCCCTCTTGCCATCTTTTCCTCGTTTTTTCCGACCCTCCACATCCAAGGAGCTCCTTCAAAGAAGCTTGGAAGCGGCCTTCAACATCTCCAATCAATCAAAGGCGCCCAAGACTTCCTCAAATACGGTTTTTTATTGTTTTTATCTTTTTGAGCTTAAAATTGGGTTTGTGCCTACAAACCCCAACCCTTTCTCATCCCCCTTTCTTTTGGGTTCTCACACCACCATTAAGGTGTGAAGAGGTTAGTCAAGCCTTTCCTTTTAAAAGGCTTGAGTTTTCGGTGAGCTAGCCTTCACCCGTTAAAAAGGCTAGTGGGTTCTTGCTAAACCATTAAAAGCAAGTGGGTTCTTGCTCAACCACTAAAAGCAAGCTGTAATAGGTCCTAGTGCTACCTCAAAGCCTAGTGGGTTTCTTGCTAAAACCATTGAAAAGCAAGCGGTAGAATCTCTCAACGGTTGAGTTGGGAGCGGAGACGTAGGCCGGGTTTTTGGCCGAACTCCGTTATCAATTTCTTGTGTGATTGCCTCTTTTATTTTCCGCTGCACATACTTTGATTTTAATTTGTTAATCATTTTTTTAAAATGAAATTCACCCCCCCTCTTGCCATCTTTTCCTCGTTTTTTCCGACCCAACATATACATCCCACATATGACATTAACGATTCAAATCACTTTGAGGGGGCGGTAGTCCGCACTTCCTAAAATGAAATTATCGCGTTTTACCCAGAATAGAAATCATAAAGTATGCCATAAATGAGAAATACAGAAGCATAATTAAAACATAAACACATTATATATCATATATAAATATAGTGTCATCTTAATGGCCACCATTGAAGGTGTTATATGAGTGTTGAACAATCATCGTTTCGTGAGGCAGAAATTCACCATCCACAGAAACCGTATGTTCTTTAACCATTAGATGTAGGTGTGTGTAAGTGTAGCTCTAATCCTTCTTATAACAACATCCTATTATATTGAGGATACTGGTGTTGTTACAAAAGAAATGAATAAATAGAGTTTAGGGGGGTGGGAGAAGAAAAATAAAACAAAACAACATTAGAGAAGACATTACCTCAAAATCGGGTAACTCTTTTTGATTTGAGCCAAAGGCTTCCTTGAGAAGAGTTCTGCCCAAATTGAGGCTTCTAGGAGTAAGAGGGGGAAGTTGTGAGAGTATTTGGGAAGAGTTTGGCCGAGCCAAATGGCTTTAAGGTGTGAATAAGGTGGTAGGGGTGGGGGCCTATTATAAGAGGAGAGGAGGGGCTCTTTTGGAAAGATTGAAATGTTAAATTATTATACAATGCTTTTCAGATTATAAAGGTCCCACACTTATATAATTCGTGGCTAAGGTGATAAGGGATCGAAATCTCCTCATCAAATAGGCTTTGGACAAGTTTAATCCTTGGATTTTTCATTATCTTCTCATTTTATTTAAATCGTTAAATAATGAGGTCATCGCTGCATCATAATGATGTCATAAATAATTTAATTTATTTAATGTCTAAAAATTATAAAAAAAATACTATGATGTAGGAAATCTTTTTATATTTCTAATGAATATTTATAGTCAAAATTTGGATCTGTGTAACCCCACTTAAAAACTGTTTTAGTAAAACAACTCATGTTTGTGTCAATTTAATTTTAACATTAAATAAATATATATTAATGTCATTTTCCAACTAAAGTGGCTCCATGGGGTCCCCAAGTTGACCCATGGGTTGTCTTGGTCGGACATGACTCATACAATAGGAGTCGGACAAGTGTCAAGCTCATCTCATATTATTAAAACATTATTTTTACCTTAAAACTACACTAATTACCTCTAATCGTGATTAAGAACTTAAAAGTTACTATTCACCAAAAAATTATTTTAATCTCATTGAACCACATTTTACTTCTTAATGACAACCATGTATGTCGGATTTTTGAAAATCAAATCACAGAAGTGGTAATATTTCATTTTAACGAAAAAATCAGTTTTTAACAACCACTTAGTGGTTTCACTATTCATCAAAAATTGAAGTTTTTCAGAATAAAGCCAAAATTTCACCCTAAGCTATAATTGATATTATGAATTCAAAAATGATGTCTATTTTAAAAACGTCCAAACATATAAGTTGTATTAATTAGTTTTATAATTAATTCCCGCTGTTACAACAAATAGCGTGTTTTTAAGAAACAATTTATATCAAAAGATTGGTAATTGTTTATGTCCAATTTCAATGTTAAATTAATTCTAATGACCACCATTGGATAAAATGGTAAAAATATATTCTAATTATACTTTAAAACAACTAAATATTATAATTTATCACTATAAATTATTTTTGTTAAAAAAGTTTTTTTAAGTATTTTTCACTATTCATAAAAATTTAGAAGTTCTCAGAAAAATACCAAAAATTCAACATAGGCTAATTTCAATATTCCGAATCCAAAAATGAAGTCCATTTTGATAAATAAAATTTATAAAATTTCAAAAAGTAGGTATTACTATTCACAACAGCTAGTTTAATTAGTTGTGGTGTGTGTTAGAGCTCGAGGTTGCGTACAACACACGCTATTGCATTATTTGAAGGGAAACGTACAGTGGAAGCTTGGGGTGTTACATTCTCCCCTCCTTTAAATAATTGCGTCCTCGCAATTTCTAGGGTATTACTGTATAAAAAGACTCGGGTGGTTTTTCATCAAAAATTCCTCAGGTTCCCACGTTGCCTCTTCCATTTTATGATTTCTCCACAAAACCTTCACCAGACGAGTCGTCCGGTTTCTCAGCACCTCCTCCCTCACATCAAGAATCCTGACGGGCTCTTCACAATAGGAAAGATCGGGTTCTAGTTCTAATTCCTCAAAGGCGAGTACATGCGTTGGGTCGGGCATGTATTTCCTCAACAGAGATACGTGGAACACATCGTGAACTTTGGAGAGACTTGGCGGCATTGCCAATCGGTAAGCTACAGCCCCAATTCGTTCTAGAATTTCAAAAGGTCCGATATACCTAGGACTCAATTTACCTTTCTTACCAAAACATATTACTCCCTTCCCTGGAGATACCTTCAGGAAAACATGATCACCGACTTGAAATTCCAAATCCTTCCTTCGATTATCAGCATAGCTCTTCTGCCTACTTTGAGCTGCTTTGATGTGATTTTGGATTACTTTCACCTTTTCCACCGTTTCCTCCACCAGTTCTGGGCCTACAAGTTTTCTTTCACCAACGTCATCCCAACAGGTTGGTGTACGGCATCTCTTTCCGTATAACGCTTCATATGGTGCCATCTGAATACTCGAATGGAATCTATTATTATAGGAAAATTCTACCAGTGGTAAATATTGATCCCACATACCCTGAAAGTCAAGAGAGCATGATCTCAACATGTATTCTAAGGTTTGAATAGTCTGTTCTGATTGTCCATCTGTTTGAGGGTGATAGGCAGTGCTCAAACGAAGTTCAGTATCCAAGGCCTTTTGAAGACTTTTCCAGAATCTTGAAGTAAAATGAGGATCACGATCAGAAACAATCGATAGGGGTACTCCATGAAGTCTTACAACTTCATTAATATATAGTCTTGCTAGACGTTCAAGTGGTAGATCCTCCCGTATAGCCAGAAAATGTGCTGACTTAGTAAGTCGATCAACAATGACCCATATTGCATCATTCCTTCTAGGAGTCTTTGGTAGTCCCATGACAAAGTCCATCGTAATATTATCCCATTTCCACTCAGGTATGGGAAGAGGTTGCAATACTCCACCAGGATGTTGCCTTCCAGCTTTCACTTGTTGACAAACCATACACCTCGACACAAAATCAGCAATCTCCCTCTTCATATTGTCCCACCAAAAATGTTCCTTCAAATCTCTATACATTTTTGTGATGGGAACTAATCGACAAAACTTTGTTGCAACAATACTTACCTTAGGGGTTTTTACCGACAACTCCCTTGTTAAATCAAATTGGAAATATCTAATTTTCTTAGCAAACTGGGAAGATATGAAACAATGCGATGATCCAGAATCAAATAATGCATTTTCTAAACTTGAGGAAACCATTAAATTACCTGCCACCATGTCTTTAGGAGCTTCCACCTCAGCAGTTGTTATAGCATAAGCCTGGCCTTGATCCCATGGCCTCTTCTGAGGTAAGTTCCCCTGACGCTTAGGACATTCATTTGCATAATGTCCCTTCTCTCTACAATTATAACATTCCACGTTGACAACCGCTTTCTTTCCCTTGCATTCATGAGCTTGGTGGCCTTTTTCACCACACTTGTAACATACTCCTTTTCCTTTTAGACAGGCACCAGGGTGCTTCTTCCCACAATTATCACATAATGGAAAATCCTTCTTTCCCTTTTTGCCTTTATCTGTCTCCTGTTCCACCATAATTATCCTGAGCAGGAGGGCAATCCCTACATGGAGTGCATGCATTGATACGGTTTCCATTCCTCCCACTAGGCGCCATTTCTAAATAATGGCATAAACTAGATTAGTTCATGAATCAAAATACATAATTCCATACTTGTAAAACACTTAACATAAATTGAACTAATTATGGATATAATCCATAATTATAAAAATGTTTTCTTTGAGGAAGTATATACTCGTAACCCTTCATAGTGGTTTGTAAAGAAAATGGGAATTATCCAAAGCATATCCCCCGGGAGTGTCGTAACCAAGAGTGCAGCAGGGCCCGTTGTCGTGCACCAGTTCCCGTTCGAGTCTAGCTCAAAGCGGTGTTTTCGGGTTTTACCCCTAGGTACATCTGTGCCAGAGCCGCCTCTACCTGCTCGTATCCAGACATGGATGTATTGCTTGGAAAACTCACAACATCTCTACAATACCAAAATTCTAGGAAGTTCTTCTATACTAATCCTCAAAGTCTATCTTCGGGATATGTGCTCTAATCAGAGTTTATCAAAATCTAGCTTCCAAGGTTAGTACTAAACTGCCTCTGATACCAACTGTAACGCCCCGACCCCAGCTACCCAAAGTGGGTGCATTACTTTGTAACATTGGCATGATCACAAAAGATCAAGTCTCGAAAGACTGATTAGTTTAGTAGCCTTGGAAACACTAGATACATTCATAAGTCTTTCATTACATCAAAAAGTAAAAAAACTACAATAACATGGTCTTCATAGTCCACACTCATATCCTCACTGAATATTCTTGCAAGTCAGTCATAATACACTTCTTCACATCCGGGAAAATATTAAAACATTGAAAGGGGTGAGATCAGATGCTCAGTAAGGATAACAATATTGCGGAAGCTTTTATAAGAAAACATAAGCATTTAAGGCAATGTATAACTAAAACAAAAGCCTTATTGAACTTGAACTTCAGCATAATATGGCAAAAGTAAAATAAAATAATGCCATTACTTACTCACATGGATATTCTACTAGACGAATAATCACATGAAATATCAATAACCACTTTCATAATGAGGGAATGTATAATGCCAGACATTCTGAAACATTTTGTCAAGGCCTCGGCCAAGACGTCTAAAATGATTAAGGCCTCGGCCAAAACCATAAATCAAATTGGGAAAGGGCCTCGGCCAATTCCACGTCTATTTGTCTCATGAGACCTACCGATGCATCGAGGAGCTATAGCGGGCTCCACCCGTCACTTATTAAGTCCAATACATTCCTCATATGAATAGGTTTAAACATATCATAAACCATAACATAATCGTATCACATAAAACATGCATAAATGAAACATAAAATTTCCACATTTCAATCACAAGATATCAATACAACACATTGATATAATAAAAACGCTTTCAAAACCATTTTCAATACCAAAATAAAAGAAAGTTAAAGCTTTGTATTTATTTTTCATTAAAAAAAATGATGGCTTGTAGAGGAAGCAGAAACTCAAATAATGGTCACGGCGGCAGAGAAGTTGTTGTCGCCACATAAGTACGGAAAGAAAAACATTCCCTTTTTTCGTTTATCAAAACGCTTCGTATAAAAAAGATTCCTTTTGAATAAACTTAAAAGTCAAAGGGGTTTATACACCGTATAAAAGAAAGTTGTGTATAAAACCAAATATGCCTCAATGAAAGAAGATTGAGACGAAGTCCTTAAAAAGATCATTTTTAAAATAAAATAGATCTATTATGTGTATTCACTATAGGTACACATAATGAACGTAAAAAATACAAAATAGGACATAATAATATCATGACATAATTTGAAAGTAGGAGATTAACCCAAAGAATGGAAGTTGGGTTAAGAAGTTCCCTTACTTCGTGTCTGACTTGACTCAACCGTTCTTTAACCTCCTGAATAATAAACTAGAGTTAATATATACCTTATTAATAACCATTTTCAATTTCATTATCCTTTTTATATCACTTATTACAATTATATGAACATTATGTAATTATTTAAGTTAATAACGGTCGTTTTGTCGATCTTTGGTACTTGAGTCAACAATAAACTTCTTATAATTACAAGTTGTTTATGTGGTAGAATATACATTATCTCCAGAATTATATTCATGATTTAGATGTCATATATATCTTATATATCCAGTATATACATTCATTTATAATATTACGTAACATTTAGAGGTAAGAAATGAAATGCACCGTTCATGGAGATGGTAAGCCGTACGTACGCATGAACGCTACTTTCATTTCAATTTCATATTTAATGGAATGAAATAATAATGATATAAATGTATAATATAATTCCAGTATAATATAGTTTATAATACCATTTACTCCATCCTTTATACATCCCACATATGGCATTAACGATTCAAATCACTTTGAGGGGGCGGTAGTCCGCACTTCCTAAAATGAAATTATCGCGTTTTACCCATAATGGAAATCATAAAGTATTCCATAAATGAGAAATACAGAAGCATAAGTAAAACATAAACACATTATATATCATATATAAATATAGTGACATCTTAATGGCCACCTTTTAAGGGGTTATATGAGTGTTGAACAATCATCGTTTCGTGAGGCAGAAATTCTCCATCCACAGAAACCGTATGTTCTTTAACCATTAGATGTAGGTGTGTGTAAGTGTAGCTCTAATACATCTTATAAAAACATCCTAGTATATTTAGTATACTGGTTTTGTTACAAATGAAATGAATAAATAGAGTTTAGGGGGGTTGGAGAAGAAAAATAAAACAAAACAACATTAGAGAAGACATTACCTCAAAATCGGGTAACTCTTTTTGATTTGAGCCAAAGGCTTCCTTGAGAAGAGTTATGCCCAAATCTAGGCTTCTAGGAGTAAGAGGGGGAAGTTGTGAGAGTATTTGGGCAGAGTTTTTCCGAGCCAAATGGCTTGAAGGTGTGAATAAGGTGGTAGGGGTGGGGGCCTTTTATAAGAGGAGAGGAGGGGCTCTTTTGGAAAGATTGAAATGTTACATTATTATACAATTATTTTAGGATTCTAAAGGTCCCACACTTATATAATTCGTGGCTGAGGTGATAAGGATTCTAAATCTCCTCATCCAATAGGCTTTGGACAAGTGTAATCCTTGGATTTTGCATTATCTTCTCATTTTATTTAAATCGTTAAATAATGAGGTCATCGGTGCATCACAATGATGTCATAAATAATTTAATTTATTTAATGTATAAAAATTATAAAAAAAATACTATGATGTAGGAAATATTTTTAGATTTCTAATGAATATTTATAGTCAAAATTTGGATATGTGTAACCCCACTTAAAAACTGTTTTAGTAAAACAACTCATGTTTGTGTCAATTTAATTTTAACATTAAATAAATATATATTAATGTCATTTTCCAACTAAAGTGGCTCCATGGGGTCCTCAAGTTGACCCATGGGTTTTCTTGGTCGGCCATGACTCATCCAATATGAGTAGGACAAGTTTCAAGCTCATCTCATATTATTAAAATATTATTTTTACCTTAAACTACACTAATTATCTCTAATCGCGATTAAGAACTTAAAAGTTACTATTCACCAAAAAATTATTTTAATCTCATTAAACCACATTTTACTTCTTAATGACAACCATGTATGTCGGATTTTTGAAAATCAAATCACAGAAGTGGTAATATTTCATTTTAACGAAAAAATCAGTTTTTAACAACCACTTAGTGGTTTCACTATTCATCCAAAATTGAAGTTTTTCAGAATAAGGCCAAAATTTCACCCTAAGATATAATTGATATTCTGAATTCAAAAATGATGTCTATTTTACAAAATTACAAACATATAAGTTGTATTAATTAGTTTTATAATTAATTCCCGCTGTTACAACAAATAGCGTGTTTTTAAGAAACAATTTATATCAAAAGATTGGCAATTGTTTATGTCCAATTTCAATGTTAAATTAATTCTAATGACCACCATTGGATAAAATGGTAAAAATATATTATAATTATAATTTAAAACCACTAAATATTATAATTTATCACTATAAATTATTTTTATTAAAAAAGTTGTTTTTAAGTATTTTTCACTATTCATAAAAATTTAGAAGTTCTCAGAAAAATACCAAAAATTCAACATAGGCTAATTTCAATATTCCGAATCCAAAAATGAAGTCCATTTTGATAAATAAAATTTATAAAATTTCAAAAAGTATGTATTACTATTCACAACGTCTAGTTTAATTAGTTGTGGTGTGTGTTAGAGCTCGAGGTTGCGTACAACACACACTATTGCATTATTCGAAGGGAAACGTACAGTGGAAGCTTGGGGTGTTACAATAGAGGCAATATCTTTATGGTGAGAAATGTGATATATACATAGACCATCAAAGTTTGAAGTATATTTTCAAACAAAAGGAATTGAACATGAGACAAAGGAGATGGTTGGAACTCTATAAATACTATGATTGTTCAATTCATTATCATGCCGGAAGAGCAAACAAAGTGGCTAATGCATTAAGTAGGAAAGACCCAGTTGTTCTGTCTATTATAAGGATTAAAAGAGATTCTTTGATCAATGACCAAGTAAAAATGGACATCAAAATTAGAAATGAAGGGACATAATCAACCCTAACCCAAATTATTTCTCAACCATCATTACAAGAGAAGATCAAGAAAGCTCAAAAAGAAGATCCTTTATTAAAGAATAAGTTGGAGGTTGTGAAGGAAGAGAAGTTTCCTGAGATCAATACTGATCAAGAAGGTGTATTGAAATTTTGTACAAGACTATGTGTTCTATCTATTCCGGAAATAAAGAAGGAGCTGATGGATGAATCTCATAGCTCTACTTTCTCTATACATCCTGGTGGAAAAAAATGTACATGGACCTTCATGATCATTATTGGTTGGATAATATGAAAAGCGAGATTGCTAACTACACTTCACAGTGTCTGGTATGTCAAAAAGTGAAGGTAGAGTGACAACTTCCTGAAGGGGTATTGCAACCACTACCCATACCAGCATTGAAGTGGGATAATATCACTATGGACTTTGTCTCTGGTCTCCCAAGAACTTCGAAAGGAAATAATGCGATATGAGTTATTGTGGACTGTCTCACCAAGACTGCCCATTTTATCTCCATTCGGGAAGATTTATCTCTTGATCAAATAGCTAAGATTTATGTGAAGGAAGTGGTAAGGCTACATGGATTTACACTTTCTATCATATCTGATCGTGATCCAAGGTTCACATCAAAATTTGGGAGAAGTCTTTAATAATATCTGAGCACTGAATTGTATTTCAGTATGACCTATCACCCCAAAAATGATGGCCAATCTGAAAGGACTATTCAAACACTTGAGGACATGCTGAGAACTTGCTCAATGGAATTTAAGGGTGGATGGGATCAACATATCTTTTTAGTTGAGTTCTATTACAACAATAGCTTCCACTCGAGCAGTCAAATGGCACCCTAGGAATCTCTATATGGGAAGCAATGTAGAACTTGTACTTGTTGGGATGAAACTGGTGAGAGAATGCTTCTTGGGCCTGATCTTGTGCAAGAGATGACAAAAAAGGTCCATGTCATCCAACAACACATTAAGTCTGCTCAGAGTCTGAAAAAGAGATATACTGACATCCGTTGAAGGGACTTGGAATTTGGTGTTGGTGACAAATTCGTTCTTTGGATTTCACCATAGAAGAGAGTCACGAGGTTTCTGAATAATGGGAAGCTTGGCCCTAGGTACATTGGCCCTTGTGAAATATTTGATTGTGTGGGAGAAGTGTCCTATCAGCTTGAACTTCCTCCAAATCTAGCCCAATTTCATGATGTATTCCACGTATCCCTCTTGAGGAAGTACATACCTGAACCTTCACATGTACAAAATCTAGAGGTGGTACAACAGGAACATGACCACTCTTATGAGAAGCAGCCGGTGGAGATCTTGGATCATAGAAACAAGGTTCTACGCACCAAGACTACCCACCTTGTTAAGGTGTTGTGGAGGAACTACAAATGTGAGGAAGCCATGTGGGAACCGGAGGAGTCCATTAGATAGAAGTGCCCACACCTTTACCCATCAGAGGTTACGAGATAAAATTTCGGGGACAAAATTTCTTAAGGGGGGAAGAATGTAACAACCCAAACTTTTTAATTATATTTGTTCCCTAATTTTGTGTGTTATTTTATTTTATACTCAACAAAATTATATCCTTTAATTAATGATGTGGGTATAAATAAAATGAGACTATTGTGTTTCAACTGTTATATGACCGTTGGTCAATATGACCATTGGTAAATATAATATTTACATTGTGTTTTTATAAATACGGTTATCTTGGTTAATTAATACAGAAAGAAGATTGAATGGACTCATCTAGTAGACTCGATCCCTATGAAGCCCATATATCGAAGCTTGGGAAGGAGGTAGCATCACTAGGCTTTGCTCTAGACCAATCCCAAGCCGATCATCAACGTATAAAGCTTGAACGAAATCACCTAAGGGAGAAGTTCAAGCTAATAGAAATCACCACTCGGGTAATGTTGTCCGAGCCACCCCATGATTCTATCACCATATCACACCTAACACTTTGGTCCTATGCTGGTGTAATAATGGGCTATGTAACGAGACCTTAGCTGCTTTGTGTAATCATTTTATATAAATAAAATTGTTATTTATTCTTATGGAAAAGTTTGTGAATTTCAAATATCTGGATAAATATATGATGTGTATTATTGATGAATTTAGGAAAAGAGGGGTATTTTAAAATATTTTTGTATTAATTAAATAATTAATAATGTAAAATGATTTTCAAAAAATGGTCTTCTACAGTTGTGAGCAGTGAGAAATTTAGAGTCTAATAAGATCAACTTGGTTTGTAGTGAATAGTAAAGTAGGAATAGTAACATACCCATATGAATAGTATGAATAGAAATTTGATCAAAAAAATAGAAACTTCACCCATGAGTGTTTAAATACATTTTAGACATCTTAAAAGTGAAAAAAATGATCATAGTTTATGTTTTGGTATTTTTGTACGCCATAAATATTTTATTTAGAATTTTATAATTAATTTAATAATTTAAAATGGAAATGTATTTTCATAAAATTTAATCATAAATTGTTACTTTATTGTCTTATGGGTATCTGATATTTTTAAGGGACCTTGATTAGTTTCTTAGGGTGTTACAAAATGAGTTATAGTTTTAAAGTTGTATTTTTGGAATAAATAATGATTTTTTTTAAAATTAAATTAAAAATATTTAGAAAATTATTTTTATAAAATAGACTTCATTTTTGATTTCAGAGCATCTATATTAGCTTAGGGTGAATTTTTGGGTTTTTTCTGAAATAGTTGAATTTTCAGTGAATAGTAAAAATTCAGTTTTGAGTTTCAGGTGTTTAATGGCATCATTAATGATGTAATAATGATGTTATATTTCTGGTCGACTTATGAATAGTGATATATGATATGAGGTGTCTCAAGTGGGCAATACCATGATAAAATACCATGGGAAAGCCCATGGTTTTTCAAATACCACGGATGAGGTGTCCCTTGGAAATTAATAATTTATTCACTCACTTTCCCTATAAATAATAATCCATTTCCCTCATTCATTTCATTAAAAAATAATCCTCAACTAAGTTTTGGTCTCCTTACCTCTAAATTACTCCTTCCAAGGTCCCTCAATCCTCCCAAGGTCCCGACCTTCAAGCTTTAGAAGTTACTCTTCAAGGTAAGGGATCCTTTCACCCTCATCTTTTAAGTCATGACTTCCTCTATGTTGTGTCTTATATTTTCCATCTCTTTATATTGAGGGTATGTTATTATATGTTCTCATTTATATACATTTCATTTCTAATTGTTGATAGACCCTTTCTGCTCTCATAAATTTGTTTTTTGATATTTTAAGTGATGTCGTTAGGCTGCCGAATTTCTCATAAAATAAATTGCATCTTCTCTTTCCTTTAAAGTTTCCTTTTATTGTGGTATGTCATTAAAATATCCATACCATGTTCTTATTTACATGTTATTATATATTTATATTTTAATATGATTTATTTATGAGTGGTTTACCATTGTACCCTCTCTTTTTATTATTTTCTAAAACCATGTTATATAGTCGTTATGCTGCAGAAATTTCATCTCAAAATCTCTATATCTTTCTCTCAAGAAATCATCTTGTTTATTTATGTGAATAACCAGAACTATTTCGTTTCTATGGGTTTCCATAAATATATAAATAATATATATTTTATTCTGGAATGGACATACATATAACCCTCACTCTTCTTCCATGGGTTATAAATGATATAATGATCTTATTTTTTTAGAACTTTTAAAACCTCACGATTTTGAAATGAAAGCCATTTCTTTTATTATCAATTGGTTATTTATTAAATGTCTTATTATGATTTATGTGGATCACATGAATGTAAATAAATATTAAGGGTGCGCCCTGATAGCGCCCTAATTAATTGGGTAAAGAATTAATCTCTAGAGATGACAAGTTCCACGATACCTTGGTGAATAACCTTGGTAATTTTTATGGCACCTTGGGGATAAACCATTGTGATTTGTTTGTGAATGTATAAATGAAATGTTGAAGCCACATATTCAATTTATGATTCATGTTATTTTTATTATGATATTCCTATTCTTACATTTATCACGCCTTTATGAATTTTATCATGTTCTTATTAATATTTCTCAAGATCACATGTCAACTGTTTCACTTGTTTTCCATACTGAGACTTCTGCTCACCATTTTCTTTGATGTATGTCTCCAGGTTATGAGATGCATTAATTGTACATAGTATGAACCTATTATGAAGCCTTACGAGTTTTTTAGGAGAATGTTTTTTTTGTTTTCATGTATTATGTTTCTGATTTCCAAGACACTAGACTTTAAAGATCCTCTGTTTATAAAATGTAAGGAAAAGTTATGTAATAAAAAGGAGGGATGCCTTTTAAATGCGCAAAACTGTGAAAAAGAACAAATAATAAAAGAATTAGTATATAAATTTATTAATAAAAGCTAACTAAAATACATAGGTTATCATACCTCATTGTGCGTGGATCGAAACCAATATTTGGATGCCGCTTGAGGGTAGGGTTAGGAATCATTAGTCATGCAAGACAATTCCCCCTCTGCGTACCCCCTGAACCACCAGTATCCTGAGAGTCAGATGATCCCAAATCCTCCTCATCCAAAGGTATCTCAACCTCTTCTAACTCAAGAAATAGATCAGGGTCCATCTGAAACAAAAATTGAATGTTGTTAATAGATAGATGAAAATTACTTTTACATATAGATATATATTAGTTATGATTATAACCAGCATTTAACTGTGTAAATGTTCACATTCATCATCATCTTCATATATGACGATGTCAATGTCTTCATATTCATCATCGGCGTCATCAATATCCATATGAGTTTTAGTTTCATCATCTCTTTCCATTTTAAATTCATTTGTAACGTCATTAACATCATCATCACCATCCACACTTAATTGTGGGGTTTCATCATTGATATTCACGACTCTTTGTGAAATGGATGGATATTGAGTAGTCTCTTGAAAAATTTCAATTACTTGTACTTCATCAGAACCATATTCAGTTTGAGTAAACTGATTTTCCTAAGATTTAATTTTTATTCTGCTTTACCAATCACTCAAGTCTCTTGAAGTACCAAAGTACTTTGCGTAATATATTTGATGTGTCTATTGTTCCAGTAAAAATGATTCATTTACTACAAGAAAACTTTTATATTTAATATTTATTATTTCATGAATCAAATGAACACACAAGCCTCTCTCAAAATCTAACCACCAACATTTAAACATTGTTATATAATTTTTCTCTAGATAACACAGTTCAATAATTTCATCTATCATTCCATAAAGTCAACTTCAATTTCTCTATGATGTGATCCTCTTAAGAAAACTCTACTGTTTATTGTTTTTTTGATTCCCCATATTCACATGTATGAAATAGAAAAACCATTCACCATATATGCATTGTAAGATTTAACCATTTTGGATGGTGGGTTACTCAATATACACAGTCGCTTATCAATTTCATCAGCATGTTGAGACACTTAGAAATTTGTAAAAAAATAATCAATATAATAAATAATAAACTGAATTGATATGTTAAACCATAAAAAATTTATGTTACTAGTTTTTGAAACCATTGAGATTTTTTTTTCTGTTGGCGTTTTTCAAGAGCAACTGTTGTAATTTTTGGTATCTGTTTCTTTATATGATTATAATATAACCTAAAAATAAAATAAGTTTACTTATTGTAACATAAATTATAGAATAAGTGATATGAGAACTCATAGTACAAATGATGTCATTTCTTCACAGTTGAGAAGAACAAATGTATGAGCTCTGTAATTTTCATCATCTGAAAGCCATTGTTCATAAAATACATTGAAGCTAAGATCTGGATGATTAAAAATAGATAATTAATTGTCCATTTCATCATCAGCATTACCCTCATTCCATCAAATGCAGTTGTGTTTTTAGGGATATTCAGATTCAAAATAATGAGATAAAAAAAAGAAATTTCCTCTTGGAAATAAGCTTCAGTAATTGATCTTTCAACTGATGCTTTGTTACATACTTTTTTCCTCAATTTCTACATGAATCTCTCAAATGGGTACATCCATTGAAACTATACCAGACCTCCACATTTAGTTTCATGTGGAAAATGTAAAACCAGATGTTCCATTGAGTCAAATAAAGCCAGCAGGAAGATTTTTTCAATTTATATATAATGACCACAACATCTTCTTCTAGTTTCCTTAGTGCATCATAGTCTGTCATCACCACAAAAATGTCTTGAAAAAAATATGATATGTCTGTTATCGAATCCCAATCATGGAATTCAACAAACCTCTGAATCCAATCAGTATAAGTCCTTCCATTATAATATGACAATCCTGACTTTTTAATCTAGTAATATGACCATTATTAACACATCTTCCAAAATTGGAAGCATAGACATCTGGAAGTCTCAAATCTACAATCTACTGAAAAAATAATAAACGACTCTCTTTAGATAGTGTATATGCTACTTTTGGATTTATTAACCTCTGTGATCTGACATTTTGAAATAGTTCAAGTTCCCGTCGTCTGCAAATTTGGGAAAGATCTAATCACGCCTTTACATTATATTTGGTGATAGCTGGTGTATCCAAAACTGTGTGAAATAAATTATCAAAACATTTCTTCTCAATATGCATGAAATCCAACATGTGGCGGACCAACAAATCAAACCAATATGGAAGATCCCAAAAAATGATCTGTTTTTTTTCAATTATGCTCTTTCTCAAAGCCATGAATTTTCTATTGGTTTACCATTAGCCCAAATGTGATGGGAGGTAGTGAAAATACAACCGATTTTAACTCTGTACCTGAGATAATTTTTGGAGGTTCATCCCTTTTGATTATTCCTTTTCTAAAATGAGATTTTTTCCTTCAAAAAGGATAATCAGTTGGAAGAAATCTGTGATGACAATCAAAATAGAAATGTTTTTTTCCATTGACGAGCATAAAGGCTTTGTTGTCTTTCATACTTTAAGGACATGATTTCAGACCATGTGTAATCCAGCCAGATAACATGACTTATACCGGGAAGTCACTAATCATCCACATCAATGCAACTTTTAATATGAAATTTTGTTTCGTAGCAACATCATATGTACTAACACCATTGCTCCACAATAAATTTAACTCATAAATCAATGGTTTCAAATAAACATCAATATTCTTTTTCAGATGTCCTGGGATTAATAAAGTCATAAATATATAGGGATCCTTCATCAACAACCATGGAGGTAAATTTTACGAAGTTATAAAGACAAGCCAACATGAATAATGACTACCATAATAACCAAATAGACAGAAACTATTAGTAGAAAGACCTAATCACACGTTTCGGGCTTCTAAACCAAAAGTCGGATTCAGTCGGTCAAAATGTTTCCATGAATCAACATCAGATGGATGATTCAATATTCTATCAGTTGAAATCTTGGTTTTATGCCATGGATCATTGACACTGTGTTTTGAGACATAAACAAATGCTGCAACCTGGGTGTAAGGGGAAAATATCTCAACTGTTTCACATTAATTGATCCCGACTTCTCCAGTTGAGCTTCTTTATACCTCGATTTTACACATGTGGGACAACTATCCAATGAATCATTTTAACCAGAATATAAGATTCCATCATTTTCACATGCATAAATCTTCCGATAACTAAGGCCCAGATTATGAACCAACCTCTTACTCCCATAGTAATTTGTAGGCAACACATTTCCTTCAGGTAACAATGTTTTATCCAAATAAAATATCTAATCAAAACAGTTGTTTGACATTGCATTATCTGATTTAATATACATAATTTTGCAACCACTTCTAATTTTATTATCTTGCAACCAGGATATAATGAATCCTCAGTAGACCTTAACAACTCATAAAATTCAGATGGTGCCAACTCAGGAGTTAAATCAATAACATCCTGAGTTTCAGTTTATTGAACAGATGGACCCGCAACACCATATACTAAATTTTAAAACCACGATGGATCCATAATCAAGTTATTAGTATCTTATCTGGAACTCCTTTCACCATGTTGATACCCAAAAACATAATCTGGTTGAAAACCAAACCACAAGAGATGTCCGTCAACCTTGTCAAACGTGTCAAATGTTCTCAGAGCACATTTTTTACAAGGACACTTAATTGTGCATTCTGAAACAAATTCTGGTTTTGATGATGAAAATGATAAAAAAGCTTCAACACCCTCAATATATACATGATTTAAACCAAAAACTATTTGTATTTCTACGCTGATTTATCTAAGCATGATCATCTAATAATGACTGTTGTCGACTTTCTTGTTCCATATTTTTTTACAAAATATAAAATCATTACTGTTTTTGAATAATTTGAAATTATAAAAACATTATCTAAAAAAAGAAGATAAATAATTACAACTAATTATTTCTATTTATTTCTATTTATTGTTATTTATTGCTATTTATTGCTAATTATTTATAATTATGGCTAATTATTGTTAATTATTGCTATTTATTACTATTTATTGCTACCTATTTCTATTTATTCATATTTATTTCTAATTATTTGTATTTATTAGTATTTATTACTATTTATTAGTATTTATTAGTATTTATTAGTATTTATTACTATTTATTAGTAATTATTACTAATTATTACTATTTATTACTAATTATTACTATTTATAACTATTTATTACTACTTATTGCTATTTATTAGTATTTATTAGTATTTATTAATATTTATTACAATTTATTACAAATTATTGCTATTTATTATTAATTATTACTAATAACTAGTTATTACTACTTATAACTAATTATTAGTATTTATTAGTATTTATTACTAATTAGTACTATTTATTACTAATTACTACTAATTATTACTAATTATTACTAATTATTAGTAATTATTACTAATTATTACTAATTATTACTATTTATCACTAATTATTACTAATTATTATATTTATTACTATTAATTACTATTTATTACTATTTATTAATATTTATTATTATTTATTATTATTTATTAGTATTTATTAGTATTTAATACAAATTATTACTAATTATTACTAATTATTAATAATTATTACTAATTATTACTAATTATTCCTATTTATTTCTAATTATTACTAATTATTACTAATTATTATTATTTATTAGTATTTATTAGTCTTTATTAGTATTTATTAGTATTTATTACTAATTATTACCGACTACTAATTATTACTATTTATTACTAATTATTATTATTATTTAGTATTTATTACTAATTATTACTATTTATTACTAATTATTATTATTATTTAGTATTTATTACTAATTATTACTAATTATTACTAATTATTACTAATTATTACTAATTATTACTATTTATTACTAATTCTTACTAATTCTTACTAATTATTACTAATTATTACTATTTATTACTATTTATTACTAGTTATTAGTATTTATTAGTATTTATTAGTATTTATTAGTAATTATTACTAATTATTACTAATTATTACTAATTATTACTAATAATTACTAATTATTTCTATTTATTTATATATATTTATATTTATTACTATTTATTAGTATTTATTAGTATTTATTAGTATTTATTAGTATTTATTTGTATTTATTACTAATTATTACCAATTATTACTAATTATTAATAATTATTACTAGGTATTACAATTTATTACTAATTATTAATATTTGTTACTAATTATTACTATTTATTACTATTTATTACTAATTATTACTAATTATTACTATTTGTTATTATTTATCACTATTTATTAGTATTTATTAGTATTTATTACTATTTATCAGTATTTATTACGATTTAGTAGTATTCATTACTATTTATTAGTAATTATTACAAATTATTACAATTTATTACTAATTATTACTATTTATTAGTATTTATTACTATTTATTAGTATTGTTTTACTATTTATTAATATTTATTAGTATTTATTAATACTTATTAGTATTTAGTAGTATTTATTACAATTAATTAGTATTAATTACTAATTATTAATATTTATTACTAATTATTAGTATTTATTAGAAATTATTAATATTTATTACTATTTATTAGTATTTATTACTAATTATTACTAATTAATACTATTTAATACTATTTGTTAGTATTTATTATTATTTTTTTCTAATTATTACTATTTATTTCTAATTATTTCGAATTTGTTTTAATTACTATTAGCTACTGGAAAATACAACCACTAATTACTAATTACCACTAATTATTTATATACATTATTAATTATCATTATTAATTATTAATTATTACTAATTACTAAGAATTAGTACTAATAATTTAATTTTATTATTACAAATAAATACTGATGAAAAAACATTTTAAATCTAACTTAATTACAAATAATCAACAATAATTAAAATTAATATAAAGAAATGAAATAAATACAAAATTAAATAAAACATAAATACCTTTAAACTTGATCTCTTATAATTTAAAGCGACTTCACACCTTTTTCGTAAAAAAACTAACTCTAAAAAATTTTCACTCTAAAATTTGAGTTTACAGAAGTAGAGGAAGAAGGAATTTAGGAGGAGGGAAGAAAAAATGGAGGGGGTATATATAGGTTAGACTAGTTGCGACGAGATTTTGGTCGCTAATAGTCTTTTTTGCGACGAGTCCCGTTTCAAATACCTTTTCCATCATTAATTACGGTTGGTTGTTAAAATGTTATTTGCGACGGGATAACATCTCGTCTCAAATAGGTTTATACCGCCATCGGACATTTGCGATGGGCGATGCCTACCCGTCGCAAATACCCTTTCGCGTGATTTGACATGCAAACCGTGCTAATCCGCGCGTAAGTTTTTGTGACGGGGCGCCTATTCGCGTCGCAAATAATTGGTTATTTGCAACGGGCTGACTAACCCGTTGCAAATAACCTCTTCGACGGACTATTTGTGACGGTACCCATCACAAATACCCTCCGAGGGTCAAACTAGTTGCGACGAGGGATCCCCCATCGCAACTATGTTTTACCGCCTCCCGACATTTGCGACGGGCAGTGCCTACCCGTCGCAAATACCCTTTCGCGTGGTTTGGTACCCAAACCGCGCCAATCCGCATGTAAGTTTTTGTGATGGGGTGCCTATTCCCATTGCAAAAAATTGGTTATTTGCGATGGGTTGACCAACCCATTGAAAATAATGGTTTTCTCGTAGTGAATGCGTTAGCTTTGCGTAAACATTCAAGGTAATTCTACCATCACTAAAAATTTAAATAAATTACTGTCATAAAAATAATTTATCAATATTTAAATTAACTATTAATAACCACAAATAACATCTTTTTATTTTTTTAAAAGATATTATAGATATTGAAAGAAAGAGAGTGACATTTTATACTTATACTTTACTTAAAATCATCTAAAGGTCATTATAAAATAAAAAATCACTAAATTTACATTTCTGAAAAGATATGGTGATAATGTTTGAAATAATATCATAAAATAATGATAAATATAATATTTTTTTTGACTTTATTACTTATTTTTAACCTTAATTAACCCATTTCCCCTTTTTACCGCGATGACAACATTTTTACCCAAGTTACTATTCATAATGATAAAAATGAAATTGAAGTCATTAATAAATTTGAACATCTTGGTTACAAATATAAAATCAAAATTTCAAGATTAAATCTTTATAATTTGAGGAAATAACTTTCAATATAATAATTAAAAACACAACTAAAAATAGCTTTTCCAAAAAATGTGTTTTTAAGCCTAAACATGAACTTATACAAAAGTAAAATATAATAATGATTTTATAGAATTAATTAGATTATTTTAAATTAAATGGATATTTTTTAATTTCAAAACAAATACAAAAATATATTGATACTTTTCAATTAATTTATTTAAATTAAAAATGACAGATTTGAAAAAATTTACAATTTTCATTATTCACTCAAAAACCAATATTTTTAAAAAAGTCACATAAATTTATATTGAGACTATTTTGACATTATAATTTCAAAAATAATGGCCATTTTATCCAATTAAATTTCTAAAAGTTTTATAAATTAATTATAATATCCAAACATAAAATAAAATAAAAACCATTTTTGAAGAAAATGTATTTTTGAAAAATAAAATGACTTTATTCTCATTATTTTCAAAATTAAAACAATTTAATTCAATTTTAATTATTTTAATGAGATATAATTTCACAAAAATGTGTGAATTTATAATTATAATTTAATTTAATTTAAATTGTTTTAATTTAATTTATTTTAATTTTCCATAATTTCTAGAGTGTATATTTTTAAATTTAAAGTTTTTTAATTGAAGCGTGATTATCTAGAACAATTTAGAAAACTATATGGTAAACATGCACTTGGATCTATCAATTTCTATTTCTATTTTTAATGGTAAGCACATGGTTAGTAAATCCAATGGGGCCGTATAAGAAACCATGTGAATATATTTGGTTTAGTTAGTGAGTGCTACATGGTTACCGATGATTTAGAAAAATATATAGGCTGCTTAAAATTTGTAAGATTTTATTTTATTTTATTTATTTTATCCATTTTATTTATTTCTTTTTCTTACTCTTTCATTCTCCTTATTTTAATGTACATCCCTTCTCCCTTGGCCGAGTCATGCACATGAGATACCCTCTCTAGAGCTCCCCTCTCCCGAGCTCCCCTCTCCCGAGCTCCCATGGAATGCCTCATCCCTCCCTCCAGTCTCCTCCTATACCTACATGTCACCCCCTAGATGAACTCCTACCATGTGTGCTTCCCTCTAATGTGACCTCTCCTCACCCGACCCCTCCTCCCATGGCGGTTCCACACAATTTTTCAGAGATTCATAGCCGAAACTCCAAGGAAAGTCCTTGTTTTCCTTATCCTTTCCCCTTCCCCTTGTTTTCTTCCTTGTTATCATCATGATTTAGTTTGACCAAACCATAGGGTTTTTGTTCTTGACTGATTTATTTAGTTTTTGTGATTCTAGGATTTGTGCAAGTATTTTCTTTCGCGTTTGTGTGTTTTCCATAGAAGGAAAAATGTTCCAAGCCTTCCTCCATGGATTCCTTATAGGTTTTCTCCATGTTTAACTTTAAATTTTTAGAAATACGAGTTTATTTATTTTTAATTAATGTTTTAATTGTTTAATATTTTTATTTATTATTTTTATTTAATTTTTAAGAGGAAATTGGGGTTTTAGTATAATTTCCATAGAAAATGAGGGTTTTCTAATTTAAAACAATTCTTTAATTATGTTTTTATTAAATAGTGAACACTAAGTTTTTCTTAAATGCTCTATTGGGACTTTGGGATTTATCTTAATGTTTTTAAAACAATGTTAGGATTTCAAATTATTTTTCTAAATATTTTAATTTTCATTTCAAGTGTTCTTAAATTTCCAAGTATTGATAAATTATTTAAATGTTTATTTCTTTTAATAAAACAAGAACTATAATAGTTTTTTTTGACCCTATTTGGGTTGTGGGATAAATAAAATAATGATGTTTATGTTTTTTAAAAGTTTTTATAAAAATTGAATCATTTTTAAAAGGTTTGAAATGGATTTTAGTAACTTTTTTTGACAAATGTTTGAAAATGTTTTCAAATTATTATAAAAAAAATCGGTATCTCAAGTGGATTTTAAAAGTCACATTTGAAACTTTTAGTGATTTATAAATGAGTCTATGTGTAACCCTCTCAAATACTATTTGTTTTCAATTACTATTGACAGTGTTCCTTGGGGAAAGTTTTATATTTTTTTAATATGATGGATGTGTGATTGAGGATCTTTCTTGAGAAGTGTTGGGGGGGGGGGGTGAGAGTTAGTTATTTATTATTCTATTCATTACTTGTTTTGAATATGCTCACTACTTCATTTCCCATCCTTTCTTTACTTTGGTAATGGGAATTTTGGTTCTTTGGTTGGATGACTTAGACAAGAAAAGTTCCCTTTCGACTATTTATGCTATTTAATTATTCTATCATGATTGGTTAGTGATTTGTTTATAACCTTTTCCCTATATGTTAGTGAAGTATGTTCTTGGTTAACCAACCTTAGTAACCTTAGGGTTGATATCATGACACTTATCATTTTTTTAGTTGTTTAACTTAGGGAATATCTATGACTTTTTGTTATATCCCATGGTTTTTTGACATGTGTGTTACCTGGAATTAGTTTCTTTTATTTATTCATTTTACCTATGCCATGTTACCCATTTATTTATTGATATTTCATTTATGTAGTGGGCGTTAGTTTTTTTTAAAAAAAATTAGGAAATATTTTAAAGTACTTTTAAAAATAAATAGGGGTTATTTCTTATGGGAAATAGGATTTCTAAATAAATATTTTAAAGTGATTGTTTTTATTTAATAAAAATAAATATCAAGTTTATAAAACCACTTTTAGGTTTTATTGGTTTCAAATAAAATTAAATATGAAAAACCTAATTTTAATTAATTTATTTCAAACTATTTTAAATAGACCTTTTATTAAATGTTAGGTATGTGACAAGGTGGGCGATGTGTTACTAAGCATTTTCATACTCATGATTATATTAATTTTAGTTTTAGGATCTCATACTATTCTATTTTTAGTCATGGGGTGCATTCAATGTTATGGAAATTTAGTGACATGTGGGGATTGAGGTTAGTTCTTATTTTATTTATCACATTTGGCTAAGTGTGCCTTTTACATGATTTTGAAGAACCTATTTTTTTCATTGAATTTCCAAAACACGGCCCTTTAAATTAGTTCTTTATTACTTTCAGTTACAGTTATCAATGGATTGCATTATTTCATGTGAATAATGGGTAATTTTTGAAGCTACAACATGTTGAGGGAGCTTGGGGGTGAGAAGAGGTATGTTGTCTTGGTGTGGGAGTTTATATGTGAGATAAGGGAGTAGTTTATACCTACATATATATGCTACTTGTTTATGTTTTTTTTATTTCTATTGATCCATTTTTTGGATGGATGTATGACCTATAGATGGATCATGTTGAAGTTTTAGTAGAAAATTGATGTGGCTTATACTATGAGTTAATTTGTTTCATGGTTTAAATTTTTCCACATTATTTCTTACGATACCAATGATGGTTTTTTATAGCTCAAGGGGATCATGAATTCCCCTCAATTATGTTGTAGGATGGTTTGAACATCTGATGGATGTGTGGCTCTGCTGGTTTGTGAAAAATGGAATCAAAGTCTATGTTCTTTAGAGTACCTAGTTCTCAAGGCTCCCTTTATTATTTCAGTGGTTAGGGTAGTGTGGTGTTAGGTTGTCAGAACTCAAGTGGTATATGAGGGGATAGTTTCATGAGTTCACTTCCATTTGAACTTTCATTATACATGAGTAGTTTGATATTGAGTCTTGCATTTTGATTTTACTTTTAATTGGTTTGATGTGTTTGATGTCAAATAATTTTTTAATTTATAATGAATGGTAAATTATTTGTGAATTTTCTTGAGCTAGGGGTGATGGTGGATGAGGTGCTCAAGCTGCATGACTAGCCCACTTTGACTGACCATCCATGTGGAGCCCATGTGAATGATTCTAAGGACTCTAATAGACCCTCAAGTGGTATTATTTTCCATTTGATGTTAGATGTTGACCTCTTTTAATTCTCAAATCGCTCTCAATTTTCAGAGGTGAATTAAAAAAGAGTTTATTTATGTTTAATAATATTTTAATGATTGTGATGTGATGTTTTATGGTATTTTTAAGTTGTAATTGAAAATTTTAAATGTTTATTTTGGATGAAAAATGAGAATTTTCTTATTTCCTACGAAATATTTGGTTTCAAAATTGGTTTTAGAGAGTAATTTAAAAATAATTTCTTTTTTTATTAAATGATATTTTTGAAAGTAGTCGATTTGATTTTGTGTTTTGAGGAAAATATTTTGGTAAGAAAGTGGGTTTTTATATAAATGTTTTAAAATGAACTTATTTTATTTAAAAATGAATTTTAATGTTAATAAAATTCTAAAAATGTTATATTTTGTTTTCAAATCAATTGTGGTTTTATAAATTATTTATTTAATATGGGTGATTTTTAAGAAAAGTAGTTTTAAAATGTGTGAATAATGTGTTTTGTTTTGTGAGTTTATGCCTTTTGGATTTGTCCCATGGTCTTAGATGAACTATTTGGTTTGATATGTGGGACCTGAATTAACTAAGTTCATGTCTTGTATCATTTAAATTATGTCTCTAAGAATGTTCAAGGAAAATAGTAGCTAGTTTTTCTATTAAGAAAGCCCTCTCAGTGAGTTCACCCAACATTTGGAGGAGACTTATTTTGTTTGAATCTCTACCTAGACTCTTAATTGAGTGAGAAACTCAAAACCTTCTTGCTTTCGAACCCCATCTTAGTATATTTGTTTTGTGTATGTAGAGATTGTTAATACCTTTGAATCTATAAGATGGATATTTTATGGATGGTGATAAGTGTTGTTTTCTTTAATGAGATTTGTTGTTTGATTACACCTTATCTTGATATTTTTAGGTACCTTTAATTAGATTATTCCTTTGGGATGTTTTGATCCATTCTAGTGGGTTATTGAGTTACTTTTAGAATGATTTTTGGCTGGTTGTAGATATTCATCTCTTGAGGATCATTTGTGTGTTCTTCGAGCAATGATATTTGCTTATCTATGGAGGGATATGGGGAGAACCTTGGGTGTGTAATTGAGTGGCTGTTATTTATATCATAATAGTTTGAGTTATAGGCTGGCTAGTGTGTGTTCTAGTTTTTTTCGGTTCACTAAAAAAAGAGATTTAGTCCAACAAAAATTTATTGATATATAATATATTTATTGGTAAAAATGAGAAATTTCAATAAATATTAAGTTTTTTTGGTATTAATTTTAAATACCAATCCTTATTTTTACCAACAAATATATCAATTGATATTTACCATTCAATAAAAACATATAATTTATCAATAGTTAAATCTATTTATTTATTATACTTATACAAATATTTTTTATACTAACATAAGAATTTGTTATTAATAATTACTATTACCAATAAATCTTTTGTAGCTAATAAAAAATGTTATAATAAACCACTCAATAAAATTTTTTTTATCAAAAATAATTTAAGAGAAACATAATATACATATATATAATTTTTATGATGAAAATAAATTTTCATTTCCAAGGGTTTTATTAAAAATAACACATTAATTGGTTGTAATTTTCAATTTTCTCTAAATATTAATTAATTTTATAATTGTAAATATTTTTTATTTAATAAAAATTTAAATACTCTTTATAAAAAATAACGCTACTAAAATCATTAATTGTTCCTCTTTCTCATTACTATAACCACCCTACACACTTATCCTATGTTTGGACTCACATCCCACTAGCCTGCCTCATATCCTGCTGCCCCTCTTGCATCCGTCTTTGCCCTGATCCGACCTCACATCCTATCATCCCAACTCACATCTCATGATCTATATCAAACATTTAATCCTACCTCTCAATGGATCTTATATCACCACATACACAAATCATACCTCAATATCTTATTCCCCTTAATTACTGCCACTATATCCCCTATAAGGAAATCTACAACAACTTTATCGCACCATCTATCCTCAAGTGTTGCTTCCCCATTTCTATATTGGTTTAAACCCAATTTCACCACCAGTTGGTGCACTATTTTTCTTTAAATTTTATATATTATATATTAAATTTATATTATTTTTTCTTCACATCACACACTTAATTATATTTCCAATTAGTATTAAATGGTTTAACAATACTATGAATTTCATGTGCATAATAATGATGATGAGGGATTTTTTTTCATACAAAAAATTAGATTATCTACAAATTTATACCATTGGATATATCATTTTATATCATTCATTATTTCTAATAATACACAATACCCATGCCTATATGTAGTTTTTTCATAGTGAATTGGGTTTTTTAATAACTCATAAAATATTTTCAGACATTATATCAGTATTTGAAGTTTATATATGTCCATTTTAAATTTTAATAACTCATTACTAATTTTCAATTCATCTTAAATTCCTTTATTACATTTACAACCAATTATTTAATATCTATATAAGCATATATGTTTTGACCAATTTGAGCTAAATTACTCTACATTCAATCCCATATATAAGTATAATATCTACAATAAGAACATAGATCATTTAGAACACCTATTCTTTCATTTGACAATAAGAAGAGTTTATATAAAACAATATTTATACATAGGTAAATTAAAAAATAATTTTTTTTTATTATTGAACCTCATATTTACTGATTCAAAAGTTTCACTTGAGAATAAATATATATTTAACTACATTTCAAATGCATGTTACAAAGAGTATCCCCATTAAACTATGAATAAAATTCAAAATATAATAGATTATATAAATGATGTGTTTCTTATAGAAATAGGGTTGACTATTATAATGAAACATTTTGATGTAAAAATTATAATGTATCTTCATTATCAACTATTTTAGGGTATGGATTTGAATTCATTTTACTGATTTACAAGTATCTATTACATTTTTTTGAATTTATTATACATTTTACATTGTATATATTATGTTTTGTGTTTCCATAGATATATAGATAAATTTTTAGTAAGTTATCATAGTTGATTTATCTTTATTGTTATTTTTGGAAAATAATTAATGCAATTCATATAAAAAATTATATCAGAGCTCAGAGATATTTAGATTCATGTACGAATCAAATTTTACTCTATATTCTTTACAAGGCATATTTTTTTTTGTTATATTTCTTGTATGATAGTGATGAATTTGTGTTCCCAACAAAACTAAATATCTTCCAATCCCAAACAATGCTACTCACTATAGACATTTCAGTATAAAATATTTTAAAATATTACTAATAATCTGACCATAGTTTATTCAAACTTCTTTTCATTATATGTAATCAATAACAGATCAAATACATCAAGAAAACCACCAAAAAAATCAAAGTATAAGCACTTTATGCATTTATAAAATTAAAAATAGCAACTTTTATTTACTCTTGAATTCATTTAAAGTTTTCTTGAAAAAATATTCTTTTTTTAAATGTTTCTTATTATTTCCACTTGATTTTATAATAGTAAATTTGTGTTAATGAAAATTCATGAATAAGTCAGTTCACCAAAATATCTTTACCATCTATATATCCTATAGTACATAACTATTATCTCATCTATAGTAGTAAAATTAATATTAAATACACAATTAATCAATGTTTTTTTACAGTCATTCATTTACAAAGCATTACACTATATTAACCCTATTAATGTATATTCATTCAATATATCATGTTATTATCTCCCATTATTGGTTACTATTTTGTGTGATGAATGTAAATAATATGATGTACCATATATATGAACTTGAATATGGTATACATTTTCTCATTTTCACTTTGAGTTCTAACTATAATGACCGTTATAAATAAGGGGGATAAATTGTGAAATTATCAACTTGGTTATGGAGATATAATTGACTAGTTATTTTTTTTAGTTTTAAATGAATATATATTTTTTATAACATATTTGTTATAATTATTTCATGGAGTTATTTAATAATTAACATTTCACTTCAGTTTTAAAACCTCAGTAAGTTATCACATGTCGACATGTAGGGTGTTCTGTTTCATAAATGATTATATAAAAATTGTATATATATTTATTGTTTCTACCTATTCTTATATCATGTACCAATGGGTTTTATAAAAATAAATTAAATCTAATTAAAGGATCAAAACTGAGATAATTTTGTTAAATTATATATTTAAATTAATTTCCTTGAAACTACTTTGGTTAAACACTTAGTGTGAGGTGTTTCATTCATAAAATTAATAGATATATATATATTCACCATATAGTTATTATTTAATATAAATTTAATTTTAAATGTGGTAAAAATATATTATCAATGAACTTTCTTAAAAAAATTTATTTGTGTTCAACATTGGAGTATTAATTGTTTGGAATCAATAATAACATTTTTGTCTCTGTATTTTTTTGTATATATAGTTGAAATTAATTTTAAGACTTAAATATGTTTGGATTCAATAGAATATAATAGATATGACTAAAATTTGATTTCATTAAATTAAAAGTTTTAGGGAAAAATTATATTTTCATAATACTTACTATCATTAATTATATAATTATGGTAGTCTATGATATTCTCATGTCTGAATGGGTACATAAATTTTTTCACAAGCCATTTATAAAAATATTTGATGAATTCTACTTTTGTAGGATATATGGATGTTTTTTGTTATTGTATATTGTTTTTTTATTCATGAAATACTTGGTTTCTTAGGATGGTTACACTGATAATAACTATGAAAAATAATTATATCCTAGAGTTTCTCTACGCAACTTATAAAAAATTAAAATCATTGTAAAGTTAAAATCTTTTTTGGTAGATTATAACTATATTCAATCTACCTTAGACATCATGAATATCACTCTTTAGATATAAAATATATTTGATAATAAATATTTGGGTTCTAATAATTATTTTTATTACATAAAATATATAAATTATCCCTTATTTTTATGGAAAAATTGATATTTCAATTCATATTTGTTCTCTTCATATTAATGTTAAACAATCTAAAAATCACATTGATTCTCCAAATTTCTACAACTATATTAAATTTATTTTTTTCTATTCATATTTAGGTTATTTATTCATTTTAATAGATATATTATTTGATCTACCTTATTATAATAAGTATTTAAATCTAATTGGTTTATATATTTATTATGGAGAAATTTACTCCAGGGTTTTCATAAAGAAGATATCATACTCGAAATTGAAGAAAAGATCATACTTGATGATGGTATAATTGATATCATACCTAAAGTGGATGGATTAAAAAATAATTTTTCTATTTATTATAGTGAGAAATATTCAGCGATATTTAATGTTTAATATGTTACAATTTATGTTCATATACTTTATTTCATTGAAATCTATTGATGTGTTATGAGAAAAACTTTTCTGTTGTTATCAGTAATATGTTTTATCCAAATCTTGTTGTCTCATGTATTTTGTGTGGGTGTATGTGGTTTTTTATTGTTCCATTTATATTATGTTTTTTTTAAATGAAACATTTTATTTTAAATGACATGATGGGATTTAATTAATTTTTTTCCTACTCTTAGCACTCACAAATTACCATTTTCTTCATTTTCATTCGACCTGGTGCACTACTCTCAATGTTTGATCCCCTTTACATCATATAATGAAGAATATTTCATGGAAGTGGATAGGTTTATTTGACTTTGTGGTAATATGTTCATCTCTTGTCCCCTTTTATAGTGGAAAAAACCAGATATGGAGTGGGAATATCTCTAAGGTGTGGTGACAGTGTTGTGTTATGAGCTAAGTTCTATAGATGAAACACTGCCATTTGGAAGAATCCTATTGAAAAATTCATATATCCCAAAACACCATGAATTTATACTATAATTATGTAATTAATATGATTATCTAAACTATTAATGGTTCCCCAGGTTAAAAAAATGTTTAAGTAGGATATCCGAATAGAAAACTTGGTGTTGGGACAATTCAAAAGTGGTCAGAAATTTTTACCAAGTAACAGTCAAGGTCTAATTTCATGAAAATTAGGACTAATGTTTTTGAATATGATATGATACTATGGTCCAGAAGGATCACATACATTAATATATTTTTGAAATTTAAATTTTTGATTCTATCTATACCCAATATAATGGACACTAACACATTTTTTAGAGGCATTGTTGCACAACTGACCTCTAATCTTGTCTAAGTGATGAATGTGGTTATTCCTCTTAAAAAATTGACATCATGTGGAACTTTTACCATTTCCTTATACAAGTATAACATAACTCATAATAGTTTTCACTACTTTTATTTCTCAATAGTTTGGTAACACAAATGTACTTTAAAGAACTAGTTTTGTTTTTGTCAGTTCAAGTTTCATTGAATCTGTGGGCCTCAATCTACCCATAAATGATGTTTTTTATAATTTTACACTTATATGTGTGAACCATTGTCAACATATCCATGTAATTTTATCTTCATCCATGTTTCCTAATTTGATTCACTCATTAATGATCCAATTTCTGGTAAGAGCAGGTATTACCATTTATCAATTCATGGATTCTTCAAAGTGTTTATCTTTTAATTATTTTCTAAAACCAAACATAGCCTTATTTAAACTAATTTTTAGAGGTGGTGTGATTTGGTTTTTTTGATGCAGGTGTATCCTGGTGGACCTCATGTTGCAGATAGACCAAATGATATAGATATAGGGGTCTATAGTTATACTGTACTCTCCGGAAGTCATTATCAGAGATTCCCCCACATGCTGTTTGGTGGAACTCTAACACACACAAAAACTAGTATGTATTTCATGAATGAGAGATGATTTTGGTTGTATGTAAAAAAAATTAGAAGATCCCCTGAGCATCTCATTAAAAAAATATAGGTAGTTGTTTCTTCATCCCATGTATAATATGTTACCATGATTTACAAATAGAAATTTTAAATGTACCTAAACTAGTAAAGTGTATTAGTCTAACCAAAACTATTATTACTATCTTGTTAAGATTTCATTGATTAATAAATACCACTGTAGTAATTTTATAAAACCTATTTGAAATTTCTATATTAATTCTTCGAAATGATCTCATGTTTGACTATTTAATGATTTATACACATCCTATTTTTGTTTCTAGTGTAAGATAGTGGATGAACTTATTTCATCCATAAGTGTGTGAAAGGGGTCATGCTAACATGAGTGGGGAACCATCATAGTGACAACTATCTAACAAATTTATTCTTCTATCCAAAATTGAAAGTGTAAGAAAGGGGACATGCAATAAACTTAAATAAAGAGACTTTCTTAGTGAACCATGGAAATGAAAACTATCTCATGGAAATATACTTCTACCCACAAGTACAAGTGTAAGAAAAGGGATCCCCAAGAAATATGACCTACTTAGGTGTGTGGATCCCATCACCAGGATAGTGACACCCAATGTATGAGAGAAATAGATTATAGATGAATATGTTTTTAAATTATGTTTAAACATGTTTTTAAAAAAAAACCAAATTTTGTTTTGATTTTCATATAATCTTTTTTTATAATTATTATCTAATATATATAATAAATATTATATACATATTTATATTAATAAATATAATATAAAATGTTAATGAAAAATATTAGAATACCCATGCATAATATTTTATTTTAAAAATAAATTATAATTATATATTATTTTTTGGTATTTATTATAATATTGTTAATATTTTTACTAATGGAGAGATAAATACTGGTAATAATATTATAAAAAGATAAATTTTTCATATGAATTTTTTTCTGAAAATTTTAAGCAACACATATTTTATCTTTTTGTATTATTATAATTACTATAGAACTATTTTATCTATTGGTGTAACATTTCGTGATAGAGATTTTACAATAATTTTGTGATAGGACAATTTTTATTGGGAAAATGATTTACCAATATAAAATGAACATTTAAAAATAGATATACCCCTATTTGAAAATATAATTATTTTTTAGTGGTTCACCAAAAGGCGGTGTACCATTGTTGATACCCTATATCACTCTTCTGTGCAATGACTTGATATTAAATCCCATGTTGTATTTGGATTTGGTAATGATATTATAAGTCTTGGTGACTCTGTTTTATGGGTGTATAGATGTTCCTTTTGGGTTGTTCCTCTCTTATAGTTTTTTTGGAATCTTATAGTTGGTTTCTTGTGGTTATTATATGGAACTAGTGTTTTTTTTGGTGGTGTTCTATCTTGAGGTGTGAACCTTGGTTTGTTTTTTCCACTTCATAAGAGTTATAAAATTGTGTGTAGTTATATATTAGTTCTCCATCTTCTTTATTAATCATATTAGAAGTTATGGTATTCATATTAGGTTGCGTTATTCTTGGAGTTGTATCATGATTTTGGGTTCTTAGTTTGGTTTCCATGAGGATTTTGGATGGATAGTTTGGATATAGTACTATTTCTTGTGGCTCTATTTTAGTTTGATATATATTTAATTTTACCTTCCCTACCCAAATCATAAATTTAAGTAGACTAACACTTCTTATGTTCCAATGCCTTTTACTTTGACCAAATACTTTTGGGGGGGTAGAAAGTGGCATGGTGGGGAGAATTTCCACACACATGTGTGACTATAACACTTTAGTTTATATTATATTATATTATATTATTTTAATTTTAAAAAATTTTAGTTTAAATAATTTTTATATTTTTATTTTAAAATTTTAAAACATTTTAAGTGTCGTGCGGTTAGCCAGAACGATTTAGAAAATAATGTGACAACCAAGAGTTTGGATTTGTTACTTGACAGTACCATTTGGTGTAGTTGGTTTATGGTTAGTAAACTATGAAGGGCCCTATAGGAAACCATGAAAATACATTTTTATTATGTTGAGAGTTACACAAGGTTATCAAAAGGTTTGAAAAAATTGGTAGTTAGACCATGAAAGTTTCTGAAAATTTTAAATATTTTAGTTTATTTTTTTATATATTTTTTCAATTTTATTTTTTCCCTTATCCACTCCTTTATTTGTCCCCTATGAGTTTCTTGTCCCTCCTGCCTTGTTCGAGCCCTATGAACATGCCTCCTCTTCTAAGATCCCATGGAATGCCTCCTCCCTCACCTAGTCTCCTCCTCCTCTACCCACACAATACTCCTTAGATAAAAACCTTTCTGGAATGACTCTCTCTTACAAAACTACCCCTCTCTAGACTCCTCCCATGGTAGTTCCACCTAGTTTCTTGGTGATTCATGGTTAAAACCCCAAGGTGACCCTCCACTTCTATATCGTTCCCCATTGTTTTCTTCATCCTGATCACCGTGATTTAGTTTGTCTAAACCCTAAGGTTGTCTGGATAGACTGATTTTTGGGGATTTTTGTGATTTCAGGGTTTGGTAAGTTTCTTATTCTGTGTTTAGGTGTCCTCCATATTAGGTGACGCGTTCTGATCTATCCACCACTGATTCTAAGAAGGTTTTCTCCATATTTAAAACTTAATTTTTAAAATTATGAATTCCTTGATTTTTAATTGATGTTTCAATTTTTTAATAATTTTATTAATATTTTTTATTGCTTTTTCAGAGAAAATTGGGGGTTACCCCAATTTCCATAGAAAGTGATGGTTTTATAATTTTAAATAATAACTTAATTTTGTTTTTATTAAACTAAAAACACTGAGTTTTATTGTGATACCCAATTGGACCTTTGAAATTTATCTTAAAGTTGTTAAAAACTATTTTAGGATTTAAAATTATTTTTATAAATATTTTACTTGTCATTTCAAGTGGTACTTGAAATTTAAAGTATTGATAAATTATTTAAAAGTTTAATTTTTTATAAAAATAGAAAAATAAAATTTTTTTGACCTTATTTGGGCCATAGGATAAATACAATAATGATGTTTAATATTTTTAAAGGGTTTCATAAAAAGTGAATAGATTTATTTAAAGGGGTTAAAATGGATTATAGTAAATTGTTTTGAAATATGTTTGAAAATGTTTCAAATTTTTATAAAAAAACCACTCTACAACCTGGTTGGATTTTGAAAGGCCCATTTGGCACTTTTTAGTGATTTATAAATGGGTTTATGTGTGTGTAAAACTATCAAATCTCATTTTATTTTGATTAATATTGACATTGGTCCTTGGGGAATGTTTTATATTTTTCTAACATAATGGATGTATGATCAATTCTCTTTCTTGAGATGAGGTTAGGAGAAAAATTGAGTTCTTATTTATGATCTAAATTATTATTTTTTATTATCATCACTTATTTATTGCTCTACCTTTCTTCAATTTGTTCATGAGAACCCTGGTTCTAGGGTAAAATGATTTATAAGGGATGGAATTCCTTTCCAATAGTTGTAATAGTGAATTATATTATCCCTCTATTGGCCAGTGATGTGTTTTTAACCTTTCCTATAGATGGTAGAAAATTATATTCTAGGTTACCAAACCATAGTTGATATAGGTTAGATCCCATGAAATGTATCCTTTAGTGGTTTTTTTACTTATTAGATTTCTATGAAATTTATTATATCCCCTAGTTGTTTGACTAGTACATCACCTGACATTAGTTTCTTTTATTTATTCATTTTACCATTTCCATGGTGCTGCTTTATTTATTAATCTTTTATTTATGTAGTGTTTTTTGGTTTTATAAAACTATTTTGGAAATGGTTTAAAGGAACACATAAAAAGGAATAAGGGGTTATTTATTATGGCATATTCATTTTCTAAATAAATGTTTTAAAGTTATTATTTTATTTTACAATAATAAAGAGGATGTTTTTAAGAAAACTTTGATGTGTTATTTATTTTAAATATAATTAAATATGAAAAAACTATATTTAATTAATGTATTTTAAATGTTCTTAAATGTATAATTTGTTAAAATTTAGATATGTGGAAAGGTTTGTGGTGGCCTATTAAACATTTTATTCTCACACTTATATTCATTTAAATTTTAGGATCTTATCCTATTTATGTTTTCACTTGTGGAAAATTTGGTGTTAGGACCAATTAGTGGTTGACTAGGCTTGATGTTAGTTCATGTTTTATTTATTGAATTCAGTTAATGTTCCTTTTATAAGATTTTGTAGGAAATATATGGAATCCCACCTTTTTATCACATAAAAGTTCATTACATTATACAAAACTGAGGATCTTTAAGGTTTAGTGACTTGGAAACCAGGAACTCAAAACATGAAAACATAAAACATTATTCTTAAACACTTGAAAGGCTTATACTTATGTTCATCCTAGGTTCATTACTGCATCTCATAACCTGGGGACATACATCAAAATAAAGGGTGAGAAGAAGGCCCAGTAAGGGAAACAAGGGAAACATTCAACATGTCAACTTGAGATACATCAATAATGTCATGAAAAATAACATTAAGGCATGAGGAAGAAATCATGAGGCATATCATAATAAAAATAAAGTTTTTCATAACTTGAATATGTGGCCACAACATTTTACAAAGACAATCATTTCTGTTTCACCAAGGTCCATCCCCAAGGTGTCAATAAAAATTACCAAGGTTATTCACCAAGGTATCAGTCTAAATGGTCATCTCTAGATATTAAGTGTTTACCCAATGCGTTGGAGCGTTATCAGGGAGCAACCTTAAATTTGTCTTTATCATCATGTGAGCCACATATATAATCATATATAATTTCATAAAAAACCCATATAGCATAAAATAAATGGGTTTCATTTCATAATCATAACGTTTTAAAAACTGCTTTAAAGACATGATCTTTATGTCACTTTAAACCCACGAAAAGGGAAAGTGGGTATCATGTATGTAAATACCAGAATTTAAAATAGAAAAACTTGGTACATATGTGAAAAACCCTATAGAAGAGAGAGCTTTGATTATTCACTTAAAAAAATAAAAGAACTTTAGAAAAATAGAGAGACATTTTGAGATGGAAATTCTGCATCATAACGACTATGTTTCGGGGTTTTAGAAAACATTGAAAAGAGAGTGGACAAGGGTAAAACATTCATAAATGACCCATAAGAAAGTAGAGGGACAGAAAATGAAGGATATATGAACATGGTAATGAAATTTTAAGGACATACCATTTGAAATGAAAAACATTGAAGGGAGAAAAAAATTAGATTTCTCTTATGAAAATTCGGCAGCCTGACAGTGTCACTTAAACTTCAACAAAAATGAATTGACGAGATCAAATAGGGTATCTCATAATATGAACATAAAAGTTCAGTATGATAGATATAGAGATCATAACCCAACATAATAAAAAGGAACTTTAAAGACTTGACATGAAAATATAACTTTGAAAAAAATGAGAAAGGTGAAAGAATCCCTTAAAAATTCAGCAGCCTAATGGCGTCACTTAAACTTCAAAAAAAATGAAATGACGACATCAAATAGGGTCTCTCATCATATGAACATAAAAGTTCAGAATGATATATATATATATATATATATATATATAATACCCCAACATAATAAAAAGGAACTTGAAAGACTTGACATGAAAGTAGAACTTTGAAAAAAATGAGAAAGGTGAAAGAATCCCTAAAAAATTCGGCAGTCTAACGACGTCACTTAAACTTCATCAAAAATGAAATGATGAGATAAAATAGGGTCTCTCATCATATGAAAATAAAAGTTCAGTATGATAGATATAGATATAATACCCCAACATAATAAAAAGGAATTTGAAAAACTTGACATGAAAGTGGAACTTTGAAAAAAATGAGAAGGGTGAAAGAATCCCTTAATAATTCAGCAGCCTAACAACGCCACTTAAACATTCTTAAAACGAATTGATGAGAGCAAGAGGGGGTATCTCATCATATGAAAATGAAAAGGGAAGTAAGAATAATATAAAAGAACATCATCCAACATAAGATCATGGAGTATAAATGAAATGACAGAAAAGAGATTACTTGAAAACAAAGAGAGAGGTATTATCCCTTACCTTAAAACGTAACTCTTAAAACTCAAAGGTTGGGACCTTGAGGGCGTGGGGGAACCTTGTGAGGACTCCTTGGGAGGTAATGAGACCAGAGCTTCGTTGGGGGAGAGTTGGTAGTAGAATGGATGAGAGGATGTCTTGGTATTTATAGGGAAAGTGAGGGGACAAGGCATTAATGGCCAAGGGACACCTCATTGGTGGTTTTGGCAAAACCATGGGCTTTCCCACGGTATTTTCCCATGGTATTGGACACATGGGTCCCCCCATATAATAATTCATCACCTTTGATCATCCAACCCTTAAAATATCTCATTACATTATCATGACACAATTATGATGTCATTAAACATACCGAAACCCTAAAACTGTATTTTCACTATTCATTGAAAAATTCTAGTTTCTCAGAAAAATCCCAAAATTCCACCGTAACCAAATATCGATGATATGATTTCAAAAATGAACTCCATTTTATAAAAATAATTTTTTAAATAATTTTAATTTAATTTTTAAATAAATACACTATTCACCGAAAATTCATTTTTCTCAGAAAAATCCCAAAAAATTACCATAATATAATATCGATGCTCTGAGTTCAAAAATGAAATCCATTTTATAAAAATAGTTTTCTAAATATTTTTAATTTAATTTTTAATTAAAAAACACTATTCACCCAAAAAAAACTAATAGTTGACTAATAATTTATGAAACCATTATTTAACCATTTTATTGAATCACATTACTTAATCAAGGTGCCTAGATTATATTAATACTTTCTTTAAGTGAGATTACTAATCCATTTGGTCACATTACTAATCCTAAGTATAAAATCACAATTCATAATTTAATATTCATAAAAAATTATGTTGATCTTATTAGACTCTAAATTTCGTACTGAACATAATTGTAGAAGACCATTTTTTGAAAATCATGACCCATTATTAATTATTTAAGGTTTTCATAAACATTTTTAAAATACCCTTTCTCTAAAATTCATCAAAAATATTCATACTATATTTATCCGGACATTTGAAAATTCATAAACTTCATCATAAGAAGAAATCAAAATTTTTATTTAAAACAAAGGATTACACGAGGCTGTTACAGTCTCCTTACATAGACCCTTATTACACCAGCATAGGACCTAAGTGTAAGGTGTGCTAAGGTGAGAGAATCCGAGGGAGGCTCGACCAACATCGCATGATTAGTAATATCTATCAGTTTGAACTTCTCATGAAGGTGATTCCATTCTAGCTTCACATGATGAAGTTCGGCTTGGGTTTGGTCTAGAGAAAAACCCAGTGGTGCTACCTCCTTCCCAAGTCCCGTTAGATGGGCTTCGATTGGCCCGAGACTACTGGATGAGGCCATCAAATCTCCTTTATATATTAATTAACCAAGGTTACTTTTATTTAGAGACAAAAGTCGCAACATTCAGTTTTCAACGGTCATAATGACTAACAGTCATATAATAGTCAAAACCCAACAGTCTCATTTTAATTAAACTCATGTTATCAAATGAAACAGTTTTGTTGAGTATGAAAAAATAAAATAACACAAAAAATTAGGAAACAAGATTTATTCAAAATTTCGGGTCTTTACAATCTTTCCTGCTTAAGAAATTGCATCCTCGCAATTTTTAAAATTGGGTTTTGAAATTTCATTGAAAGTTCCACATCAGAAAAAGAGTCCGTAACACTATTACTTTAAAAAGAAAGAAAAATAAGTACAAAGGCCACCTGAGTTAACCCATACTAGGATTCCATGTAGGATAACATGGATATGGAAGAAAAAAACCAAGGGTCATGTTCTGAGGGAGAGTGATAGAAAATGTGATTAGGAGAAAGTTAACCACAAGAAAATCACAAACTTATAATGTGTGTAAACGGTCTTTGATTACCCAGTAGGAAGCTTAAACGAACAACGTTTTTGTTTTATGTTCCTTTTAATAATTTTGAGGAATTCATTTACTACATAGAATAAAAACATAAGGAAATATACCTACCTTCCAGTAGAGTTTCATCCTTTAGTAAGTTTCTACCAAAACTAATCTTTTCTCCAAACGATGAGCATTCAAAACTACTTGGTCTCATCAAAGCACAAGAATCATCTTATAGAGAATCACATAATCCACCAAAGATTAACTATCTATTTCTTATATCTTTAAACATTATCCCAAAAACAGAAAGGGTAAGATAAAACGACTCTTCCAAAATAAAGAACCCTAGAGGAAGGAAAATGACTTTAAATCTTCAATGTTCCATGGTACTACCCAAATTTCATCATAGAACATTCCATAAATAACTGTTCTTAAAATTACTCAAAATAAACCAAACTAAGATTGAAACCCAAATACAAGAAGGATTTGATAACATAGTCTTCCAAAATAAACTTCATTGTTCATCTCCAAACAACATCAACCACTCCTAACATCTTATAACAAAAGTAGCTAAGATAATCATATTTTACCCAAGATAGGTTAATCATTTCCATAAGTAACCTAAATTAATATAAGTCCACCTTAAATTCATCGATTATTCAAAATATAATTCAACCATTACTCCTCGACGAAAATACCATAGTAATCTATTTACCTTGATCATATAGGGTCCCCAAAATAGTGAACATCTTCCAAAATAATAATCATCTTTTAATCCCCTAATCATCTCTGTCATATTAATACGACAATCATCGCATTTCCTATCACATTGGTTGTTGGGACATGTTCTTCCATTTCCCACCATTAACTAAGAAAAGAAAGTATAATTAGGGGCTTAAATACTTAGCCAATAATCATGAAAAGGAACTTAAAGCATATACGGATATCTTGTAGAAGAAAAGTATACCCTAACTTGTGATCCACTAGGTTTCAAACTAGGTTATCCATGATCATATATTCTTATGTGAATATTTATTTTATTTTATGTTTGTTCCTTTAATAATGGTTCATACTAAGCATATGAATTTACCAAAGCATATCCATCGGGAGTATTGTAACCAAGAGTGCAGCAAGGCCCGTTGTCGTGTACCGATTCCTATTCGAGTCTAGCTCAAAGCGGTGTTTTTGGGTTTTACCCCTATGTACATATATTCCAGAGCCACCTCTACATGCTCGTATCCAGACAAAGATGTATTTTCTTGACAACCCATTACTCAATACTCACCAAAATACAAGGAAGACTTACTTTATTTAAACTTTTCTATAGGGTTCTTCCTAAAGTTTTAATATCCTAATTTCCACAAATAACTAAACCATTATTTGATTCCAAATATATCATCTTGCCTTTTTATCACATAAAATTTCATTACATTATACAAAACTGAGGATCTTTAAGGTTTAGTGTCTTGGAAACCACGAACTCAAGACATGAAAACATAAAACATTCTTATTAAACACTTGAAAGGATTCTACTTATGTTCATCCTAGGTTCATTACTACATCTCATAACCTGGGGACATACATAAAAAGAAAGGGTGAGTAGAAGGCCCAGTAAGGGAAACAAGGGAAACATTTAACATGTGAACTTGAGATACATCAATAAAGTTATGAAAAATAACTTTAAGGCATGAGGAATAAATCATGAGGCATATCATAATAAAAATAACGTTTTTCATAACTTGAAGATGTGGATAAAACATTTTAAAAAGATAATCATTTCCGTTTCACCAAGGTACATCCCCAAGGTGTAAATAAAAATTACCAAGGTTATTCACCAAGGTATCAGTCTAAATGGTCATCTCTAGAGATTAAGTCTTTACCCAATGCATTGGAGCTCTATCAGGGAGAACCCTTAAATTTGTCTTTATCATCATGTGAGCCACATATATCATCATAAATCATTTCATAAAAAACCCATATAACATAAAATAAATGGGTTTCATTTCATAATTAAAACGTTTTAAAAACTGCTTTAAAGACATGATCTTTATGTCACTTTAAACCCACAGAAAGGGAAAGAGGGTATCATGTATGTAAATCCCAGAATTTAAAATAGAACAACTTGGTACATATGTGAATAACCCTATAGAAGAGATATATTTGAGTAGTCACTTAATAAAATAAAATAACTTTAGAAAAAGAGAGATACATTTTGAGACGGAAATTCTGCAGCATAACGACTATGTTTCAGGGTTTTAGAAAACATTGAAAAGAGAGGGGACAAGGGTAAAACATTCATAAATGACCCATAAAACAGTAGAGGGGCATAAAATGAAGGATATATGAACATGTTAATGAAATTTTAAGGACATACCATTTGAAATGTAAAACATGGAAGGAAGAAAAAAATTAGATTTCTCTTATGAAAATTCGGTAGCCTGACGGCGTCACTTAAACTTCAACAAAAAGGAATTGACGAGATCAAATAGGGTCTCTCATCATATAAACATAAAAGTTCATAATGATAGATATAGATATTATACCCCAACATAATAAAAAAGAACTTGAAAGACTTGACATGAAAGTAGAACTTTGAAAAAAATGATAAAGGTGAAAGAATCCCTTAAAAATTCGGCATCCTAACGACGTCATTTAAACTTCAACAAAAATGAAATGACGATATCAAATAGGGTCTCTCATCATATGAAAATAATATTTCAGTATGATAGATATAGAGATCATACCCCAACATAATAAAAAGGATCTTGAAATACTTGAAATGAAAGTAAAACTTTGAAAAAAATGAGAAAGGTGAAAGAATCCCTTAAAAATTTGGCAGCCTAACGGCGTCACTTAAACTTCAACAAAAATGAAATGACGAGATCAAATAGGGTCTCTCATAATATGAACATAAAAGTTAATTATGATAGATATAGAGATAATACACCAACATAATAATTAGTAACTTGAAAGACTTGACATGAAAGTAGAACTTTAAAAAAAATGAGAAAGGTGAAAGAATCCCTTAAAAATTCGGTAGCCTAACGACGCCACTTAAAAATTCTTAAAACGAATTGATGAGAGAAAGAGGGGGTATCTAATAATATGAAAATAAAAAGGGCATTAAGTGGAATATAAAATAACATCCTCCAACATAAGATCATGGAGCATAGAAGAAATGACAGAAAATAGATTACTTGAAAAGAAAGAGAGAGGTACGATCCCTTACCTTAAAACGTAACTCTTAAAACTCAAAGGTTGGGACCTTGAGGGATTGGGGGAACCTTGGGAGGACTCCTTGGGCTGTAATGAGACCATATCTTCGTTGGGGGAGAGTTGGGAGTCTAATGGATGAGAGGATGGCTTGGTATTTATAGGGAAAGTGAGGGGACAAGGCATTAATGGCAAAGGGACACCTCATTGGTGGTTTTGGCAAAACCATGGGCTTGCCCATGGTATTTTCCCATGGTATTGTCCACATGGGTCACCCCATACAATAATGCATCACCTTTGATCAGACAAACCTTAAAATATCTCATGAAATCATCCTGACACTGTTATGATGTCATTAAACATACCGAAACCCTAAAACTGTATTTTCACTATTCATAAAAAAATTCAAGCTTCTCAGAAAAATCCCAAAATTTCACCTTAACCAAATATTGATGCTATGATTTCAAAAATGGACTCCATTTTATAAAAATAATTTTCTAAATATTTTTAATTTAATTTTTAAATAAATACACTATTCACCGAAAATTCATTTTTCTAAGAAAAATCCCTAAAAATTACCTTAACATAATATCGACGCTCTGATATCAAAAATGAAATCCATTTTATAAAAATATTTTTCTAAATATTTTTAATTTAATTTTTAATTAAAAAACACTATTCACCCAAAAAAACTAATACTTGACTAATAATTTATGAAACCGCTATTTAACCATTTTATTGAATCACGTTACTTAATCAAGGTGCCTAGATTATATTAATACTTTCTTTAAGTGAGATTACTAATCCATTTGATCACATTACTAATCCTAAGAATAAAATCACTATTCATAATTTACTATTCATAAAAAATTAAGTTGATCTTATTAGACTCTAAATTTCGTACTGAACATAATTATAGAAGACCATTTTTTGAATATCATTACACATTCTTAATTATTTAAGGTTTACATAAACATTTTTAAAATATCCTTTCTCTAAAATTCATCAAATATATGCATACTATATTTATCCGGACATTTGAAAATTCATAAACTTCATCATAAGAAGAAATCAAAATTTTTATTTAAAACAACGGATTACACAAGGCAGTTACAGTCTCCTTACATAGCCCCTTATCACACCAGCATAGGACCTAATTGTAAGGTGTGCTAAGGTGAGAGAATCCGAGGGAGGCTCAACCAACATCGCACGATTAGTAATATCTATCAGTTTGAACTTATCACTAAGGCGATTCCATTCTAGCTTCACACGATGAAGTTCGGCTTGGGTTTGGTCTAGAGAAAAGCCCAGTGGTGCTAACTCCTTCCCAAGTTCCATTAGATGGGCTTCTATTGGCCCGAGACTACTAGATGAGGCCATCAAATCTCCTTTATATATTAATTAACCAAGGTCACTTGTATTTAGAGACAAAAGTCGCAACATTCAGTTTTCAATGGTCATACTGGCTAACGGTCATATAATAGTCAAAACCCAACAGTCTCATTTTAATTATACTCATGTTATGAAATGAAACAGTTTTGTTGAGTATGAAAACATAAAATAACACAAAAAATTAGGAAACAAGATTTATTCAAGATTTCGGGTCGTTACAACCTACCTTTATTTACTTAGAATATCCTGCATGTGGCCCTTTAAATGAGTTCTTTTCTACTTTGAGTTGTGGTTATTGGTGGATTTAATTATTTCATGTGAATATTGGGTGATTTTTGGAGCTGCATCATATTGAGGGTGTTTGTGGTTAAGAGGAGGTATGATGTCTAGGAGATAGATTTTGGAGGTGAGCCAAGGGATTTGTTTATACCTATTTATATCAGTTACTAGTTTATGTTTTGTTTATTTCCACTAATCTATTTTTGGCATGGACATAGGAATTATAGATGGTTCATAATTAAATTTTAGTAGAAACTGAATGTGTCTTATATTATTATTTAATTTTTTATGGTCTAAATCGTCCCTAATGATTTCTTATGTTTCCTATGCTGCTTCTCAGTAGTCTGGGGGGATTAGGGATGCCCCTCGGGTATTTCACGAGCCAGTTCAGGAATTCAATGGATGAAAAAATTGAGATGGTTCATGAAATATATAATATAATCATATTATTATAATCATTAATCAAATAGTGATCAATTTAATCTATTAAGATAACAATATAGTGCACACATAAAAATAGTTTTATGAAAAACATATCTTTTTTCATTCAATATATTGTATCTTCATTTTTAATTAATTGATATTTGTCACAAGATTGATTATTAATTTTAATAAGGAAAACCATTCTATATATATTTAATAATATTATTATTCTTATTCATACCCACTAAACCAGTGACTAGTTCAATACAATCATAATAAAATAATAATATTTCTATAGAATATTGTAGTTCATTTAAGCTTGATATTGTGTGTGGTACATATAACAACTTGAAATTATACCAATGAGACTTCCCTTCTTATAAATATGTAGTATGGTATAAATCAAATACAATTACATATAGAACACAATAAAAATATTATAAGTGAAGAATGGACTAAATAAGAGGTATTCCTAGAAATTAAAGAACCTATACCAATGGAATAGTAACTTGACCTTTGGAATAGTAATACAAACCTTAGGAATAGTAATTCATCCAATATAATAGTAACCTCACTTATGAAAGTATAAATAAAATTTGGGTATCTTTAAAATGAAAACATGATATATTTATATCTTAGAATTACTGAATAAATCTTTTAAAAATGATAAATTAGGTGTTGGTATATTTGTAAGTCGTAAATATTTATTTATAATTTTATAATTAATATAATTATTTAAAAGAAAATTTATTTCAGAAAATAGATTCATAAATTAATATTTTTTTCTTATTATTATAATGTAATTTTATGAGACCTTAATTAATTTTTCAAAGTGTTATAAAATGATTTATAATTTTAAAATTGGTATTTTTTGAATTAATGATGATTTATATTAAAAATTAAATTTATCACATTTAAAAAATTATTTTCATAAAATGGATTTCATTTTTTAATTCTACATGTATAAAAATGTTCGTGGTTAATTTTTGGGTTTTTTCTAAAATAGTTCAATTTTTGGTGAATAGTGAAATACTATAATTTACTATATAAGCTAAATACATTAATTATTGACTCATTGATGATTTATGGGTGATGTAAGAAATGTTAGTTCAAAAAAACATATATTAGTTACAATATTTATTCACAATAATCCACACTATTAATAGTCTTGAGCCAAAATAATAAACAAATGAATAAAATAATCAAAAAAACACCCCTCTCCTCCACTATAAATACCACCCCTCACCACATCTTTTCCTCACACCTGAAAAGACTTTAATCTTGTCCAAATTATTCAAAATTATCTTCCCAAGTATCTACCTCATGTTTGTAAGACTCTTTTCTTATCAAAATACCAAACCCAATTCCTCTAAAGAGGTTCTCAAGGAGAAGAATTCAAGAGATAACAACCTCTTTCATTTTCTTTTAATTTATTTTAAATTTATTTTATTTTATTATTCTCTCCTCACTTACCTATACCAAAGTGGAATAGTAACTAAAATATCTTTTATGTTTTTATTGTTATTATTTTAATGGTATATCCATCATCAATTCTATTCTCTTATCTATTCATTCTAAAAATGGAAACATCATCCGTGAGGTGGAAATTCATCACCTTCGTGGATGATGATTTTTTGTTTTCTAATAACACCTCTAAGACTGTTCATAAAACCATTATAATGATTATATTTTCAAAAATATTATATTAAAACCTATTTAGTGTTATCGAACCATTATATATACATAATATAAATTAATAAAACAAAAGTAGTCCATTATGATCCAAAAATGCCAAAATAATATAAATGATTAGCATTAATGTTTTATCTAATGAATCATCCTAATATCTAGAAAAAAGATATATAATTCCATTAAATATTTTTTAATTTCATTAATAACATATAATTTCAATTATTGATGACTATTTCCATTTTACATGGTATTTCATACATGTATTCAAGTGAACCAGTTGTGAAAACCAAGGAAATGAACACTCCCAATTAACGAAATCGAATCTTATTACTTCTCATAAAGGATGTGAAAAAACTTAATAAAAACATAATAAATAAAATAAATGCTAAATAGGTTCTTAATTAAATTATTAATTTATATAATTTCATTTTTTATGACGTTATGTACAAGTGAAAAACACTTTCAAACATAAGGTAAGAGTATCTTTCTGAACCTCCATTTTTTCCTTCATGTTACAATTTCTATATCTTTAACCACAATGCAATTATTATTTATTTTTATTTAATTTTTCTAAATTATGATTATTTGTTCCAAAATAATGTATCTAGATTAGTTCATCATTCTTTTATGGGGAAATATATGTTTTAAAAAGGATCCATTCTCAATTATTCCTGATAAATAAGCCCGATTAAAGGGAACTTCCAAATTTCTTACCTATTTTATAGTATACTCCATAGTCTATTTTAAGCCACCAAATTTTTTAAAAAATCAATAATTTATTCATGAAAAAATATTACGGTTCATTTATGGTTTTATATAAACAATTATCTCTTTTCTATTTTAAATAATCTTTAAAATTTCCCTTAAACCACAGTAAAGTGGCTCATTTTTAAAGTTTATTTGACACTATTTTTACTTGTTTTCACTTTAGTATGACATCAATTATCATTATATGTTATTATTTTATCTTATTAATGGCCATTTATGATTTAAATCTATTATCTCATGTACACCATTATGATATTCACTTTTTATGGCTTATGACATGATTATGATACTATGTTATTTCAATGGATAACCCTCATGTTTATGTTTGATTATTCATGTGGAAAACATATTTATGGACATCTTTTGATGTGTGTTTTCATATAGTGATCCAATTCATTGGGAAATGTTTAGTCTTATGAGAGGTCATGTGCAATGGTCTTGGAAGTTAGCCTTGACTCATGATTATGTCATGTTTTATGTTATTTTGAAATTCCTATGATTCCATGATTACATGATCCCATGTTATACATGTTATGATTAGTTATCTTTATTTATGTTCCATGTATTTTTTATGTCATCATGTTATACCTTTTAACCAATGTTCTATGCTTTATTAATATTATTATTTTGTTACTGGGATTTTTAGCTCATCCATTTTATCATGTATTCCCCAAGTTATCTTATACAAATATAAGGGATCAAATGAAATTAGGATCACATTATGATGATTAAATAAAATATGTTTTTATTTTGGTTTCATGCTATTTAATTATTCAGTTAATTTTCCAAAGACAGTATAATTTATGATAATTTTCTTTTAATTGATGGTTATTTATGATTGAAATCATGTAATAATATGTGTAAAAGGATAGGGACGTCATAGTTGGTATCAGAGCATAGTCTAGTTATTTTTAGAGATTAGTACTAGAAAACTTTAGTAAGAACCATTGGGATAATTCTTTCACCATGGATAAATTGGATTAAAACTTAGGGAATGACATGATGTTATATACTCTCATTTACATATTTATCCTTATATGTTCAAAGATTTCTTTTTATATTCTTATTAGCTAAGAATTAAAGCCCCATAATTGTAATTTCTTTATCTTAGTTAATCTCTATAAATAAGAGAACTCATTTGAACCATAAATGTGATAGGAAATGTAACTATTTCCCCAATTAAATTCCAAATATGATGAGAAAGGGTTCTCAAAACATCATGATAGTACTAGCTCAAGTGGCTTATGTTTTTAATAATAACTCGAATAACATGGAATTACCTCCTTCTCCTAAGAAATAGAATGTTGTGATCTAATACTTCATGAAACAAAGGAATCCCATTTTTAGTGGATCTTTTGATACCCCACTCACATGATAGTGTATTATCTCCATTGAAAAGATATTCTCTGTCCTCCAGTGCTCAGAAGAAGAGAAATTTGTATTGGTGGTCTATAATTTTAATGGGGAAGTTGATTAGTGGTGGAAAATAATTAAGAACACTATGTCCAAGTAGGAAATTTATTCCACGGAATAATAATATTTAAATAATTTTTTTTTTAATAAATATTTTCCTAAACTCTCCATCTTAAAATGGAGAGGGACTTCCTTATTCTAAATAAAAAGAAAGATCATTCTATTGGGGTGTATAAAGAAAACTTCACAATACTTTCATGATACAACTATGAATTTTTCATGAACATAGAAAGTAATGTGGATTTCTTCATTATTAGACTAAATTAGATCATATAAAAATATTTGGAGATTAGAGACTTCGATAGATTTGAAAAGATTGTCAGTTGTTCCCTTAAGGTTGAAATGGATATTGGAGACTCTCAGTGGTCTCATGGGCCTGAAGATAAAAAATTAGAAAATGGGTTTTTATATGGAAGGATCAATAGATAAATCCCATAATGGAAAGAAAACCCACCATCCCACTTGTTAAAATTGCGAGAAGAAGCATCCTGGTAACTGTCTAAAGGGAACCAGGAAATGATTCAAATGTGGAAGGGTGGGGAAACTGGCTAATAAACACAAAAGGGATATAAAGAATCCCACTAATGTGGAAGAATATGGGAGGGTTTAGATAAAATATCAGCCTATAGTGAAGTTTCTTAACTATAAGTGGCAAGGGAATTATGTGAAACATTACCCTAATCCAAGGGTTGTTAGAGGAAATCAACAACAACAACCTCCAAGGCATCAAGGAAGGGAATATGCTATCACTACTGCTGAGTTGGATCATGAAAATGATGTGGTGATAGGTATACTGGTTATTCATTAAATAATATCAAACATACTACTTGATTTTTCTTTTACACATTCTTTAATATCTTTCAAGTTTAGTTGAACTATTCAAACACCACCTCAAAATATGGAGTTTGAGTTGTCTGTGAGAATAAAAAATGGGAAAATTATAGCATCCAAAGTTCATAAATCCTCCCTAGTTAATGTTTGTAAACTAAAGAACTTATAAAATATTATATTACTTACTTTAGTGGAGTTTGATGCTATATTAGGCATGGATTAACTATCTTTATACAAATCCAACATCAACCGTCGAGAAAGGGAGACCATTCATCATATCCCAAAGAATCCTCCAATTTTGTATAGGTGTAAGGAGGAAAATGAATCTCCTTCAGAATAATAATATAAAGTGTTGATATTATTATATTATTATCAAGAATATCTAGCTCAAATGATTTGGAAAAAGGATGGGATCATGCTTGAAGGCATGCCCATTGTGAGGGACTACACTAATGTGTTCCCTGAAGAATTTCTTGGTCTTCCTCCTAAGAGAGAGGTTTTTTTCTCAATTGAACTAATTTATATATATATTCATAAATCAAATAAAACTTATATAATGTATACCATTGAGTTAGAATAAATATAGATGCATTTACAAGATAATATAGAAAAGGGGTTTATATGCCTAAGTACTTCACTGTGTGGTGTACCAATCCTCTTTGTTATGAAGAAAGATGGATCAATACACCTCTTCTTTATTATCATGAGCTTAATAAAATCATGATAAATAAAAAGTATCATTTTCCATGAATAAATAACTTGTTCGATCAAATATGGACGGATATGTATTTCTCTAAGGTTAACCTTTGGTCGGGATATCACTGATTAAAGGTGAGGAAGAAAGATATTCCCAAGAATTCCATTTGAAAGAGGTATAGGAACTATGTGTTCATAGTTATTCCCTTAAGACTCACTAATAATCCTAAAATTTTCATGGAAATGATGAATAAAATATTTAGATATTATCTCAACAAATTTATGGTAGTATTTATTGATGATATTCTGATATACTCTAAAAGAAAGGAGGAGCATGAGGAGAATTTCAATACTGTACTAAAAACTTTGTGAAGGGATAAAATCTTTGAAAAGTACAATAAATTTGATTTCTGGATGGAGGAGGTATTATTCGTGGGCCATGATATCACTAGAAAAGGAATATATGTGGCCTCTTTCAAGAAAAAGTTAATCGAAGAGTGGTCCATGCCAACATCTGTAATGTAGATCCATAGTTTCCATGGTCAATAAGGGTATTACTGATTATTTTTGATTATTTTATCTTGATTTTCAAACCATTAAAAAAGTTGAATCAGAAGGGATAATTTTTTTTCTAGACCAGTGAATGAGAAGACTCCTTCAAAGAGTAAAAATGGGCTTATCACTACAAAAATTATCACACTTCTGAAAGGTGGGAAACTCTTTATAGTGTATAGTGACGCTTTAAAGAATTTATTAGGTTATGTAATAGTGAAAAAATGATAAATTTATATCCTATTCCTCAAGTAAGTTGAAAATTAATGAGAAAAAATATCCCACACATGATCTAGAGTTGGTGGCTGTGATATTTGCCTTGAAAATTTGGCAGTATTATCTCTATGGAGAGTAGAGTGAAATATATACTGATCCTAAAATCCCTAATTATATATTCAAATAGAAGGAGATTAATTTGGACCAATTAATATGGATAGAACTGATCAAGGATTAATACTTCACAATCCACTACAATCTTGGTAAAGTAAATAAGGTGGAAGATACTCTAATTAGAAGGAACCCTAAATCTTAATCCATGATGATAATTGAGAAGGATCCAATATTTTTAAACTTTTAAAGTATAGACATGGGAATAATTAGGGAATGAACATCATCAGTCCTTTCTCAAATGATTTCTCAACTATCCCTTTTGGAGAAATAAATGGATTATCAAAGAAATGACGAGGAAATTCAAAAAAGTGGAAGCTATCAGAAATGAGAAATCCAAAGAGTTAAAAATTTATAAGGAAGGAGTTATAAGATTTGGGTCACAATTATGTGTAACTTCCAATACAGAGATAAAGAAAGAGCTTCTAAATGACGCACATAGCTCAACCATTTCCATTCACCCAGAGAGCCCCAAGATGTATCAAGATCTCTGAGAAAACTATTGGTGGGACAATATGAAGAAGGAGATTTCTTAATATACATCAAAATTCCTGGTATTTTAAAAAGTGAAGACACAAAGAAGAAATTATAATGGGTTGATGAAACCATTACCCATACCAAAATGGAAGTGGGAAACCATCACCATGGACTTTGTAACTGGGCTTCCGAAGAAACCCAAAGGAAATGATGCTATAAGGGATTTTTTGGAACATCTTAAAAATATAGCTCACATTATCAAAATTTGAGAGGATTTATCACTAGATCATCTAGAATAGATATACATTAGAGAAGTGGTAAGGATTTATAGAGTACTAATATCGATTGTATTTGATCAGGATCTGAAATTCACCTTCAAGTTCTGGAAAAGTACCCAACATGATCTAAACACTGAGATGAGATTTAGTATGACCTATCATCCTCAAACTGATGTCCAATCTAAGAATTCTATTCAAACATTGGAAGATATATTGAGAGCGTGTACTATGGAATTCATGGGAGGATGAGACCAACATCTACTTCTAGTCGAGTTCTCTTACAAAAATATTTTCAACTTGAGCATCCAAATGACTCTATATGAAACCATTTATGGGAAAATATGTAGAAAAATGGAATTTTGGGATAAAGTTGGTGAAATTATGAAACTTGGACTTGAAATAGTTAAATAAATGATAGAAAATGTAAAAACTATTCAGCAGCATATCTGGGCAGCCCAAAGTCGACAGAAGATCTATGAAGATAGTCTTTGATGAGACCTGGAGTTTAAAGATGGAGACACGATATTCCCTTATATATATCCATGAAAGAGGATCATGGGATTAGGTAAGAAAGGAAAGTTGAGGCCTAGGTACATCATCCCCTTTGAGATTCTTGATCATGTTAGCACTGTGTACTATCGACTAACACTTCCACCAACCATATATCAAGTTCATGATTTATTCCACGTATCCCTATTGGGGAATTTCATACAAGATCCCTCACATGTACTGAATTTAGAAGTGGTACAATTATAGAATGATCTCTCTTACAAGGAGAATATGGTGAATATTTTGGACAATACAAATAAATTTCCATGCAGAAAGACTACTCATTGGGTCAAAGTACAATGGTGGAAACATAAGTATGAATATGAAACATTGTAACCATAGTAAGTAATGATGGAGAAGTACCCTGTCACGGACAGTCCCCTGGGGACCGTTCCGTGACTACCCCAAGCCCGCCTCCCATAGGCGAGGGGATGGGGACTAGCAGCAAGTACGCATATCCCAAACAAATGGGAGGTATTTTCCAAAGTAATTGTACACACGTATAAAACTCCAATACACATATTCTATAAGTTTGATACACTTAGTAAACAAACCCAAGGCATGATAGTAGAAAAATAAAGGTAAACAGAGTCAGAATACAAGCCCAAATGAAATAGAAAAGTAAAAGTACAAATCTGTATAACTCCTCTGCACACAAACCATACCTAAAGGGTAGGTAAAAAAATAGCTGTCTGAAGTTGCAAAAGCATGTCTCTTCTGTCGGGTCACTCTAAGAACCACCTGGCCCCGGTCCACCAAGGGATCTGTCAAGTTTCAATCGTCTACACAAGACACCACATGTGCAGGAAAATCCCATGCAGGGGTGAGTAAAACAATACTCAGGAGGTACCCCAAAACAAAAAGTTATACCACAAAGAAATACAAAAAGTGGACTACCAAAGAGGTAAAAGAAGTATTACCTCTAGTAATTATATCCAAGAGAGTTACTAGAGTCATCTCACATAGGTATAACTAAAATTATAGAAAGTAAGACTATTAGTCGTAGTGTTGAACATCTTGTACTATTGAGAGACTCATCCTCAATGAGTCACTGAGGTCTATCGGGCTACTGAGGTCCACACGTCTACTAGTCCACTGAGGTCCACTCAGTTACGAGGCCACTAAGGTCTACTTAGTTGTCGGGCCACTGGGGTCTGCTAGGCTATCGGGCCACTGGGGTCTGCTTGGATGCTAGGCCACTAAGGTCCGCTCGGCTGTTGGGCCCTGGAGTTCACTCGAATTCCAGGCCACTGGGGGTGGGGGGGGGTCCTCTCAGCTACCGGGCCATAGAGGTCAACTTGTTTTCCGAGCCATTAAGGTTCTCTAATCTACCAAACACTAAGTTCCACTTTCCTATCAAGACAGTGAGGTCTTCTCGACTATTGGGCTACTGAGGTCCACTCGTCACTTCTTTCTCATCACAGCCAGCCGCATGATTTCTACTCGTATCATGCTTGATTTTGGAATAATCTACTCCTCAATAAATTATTTATATCCCAACCTTCATGGAAACTCTATTAAAGTATATCAAAAGGACTGTCTCATCACAAGGGTCCCAATGCCGCAAACAAATTGTCAATCAGACCCAAATTTTGAAAGTTATGTCCGTTTTACTTAAAAGAGTGCCGGTTGGGTCTGGACCCGGTCCGAATCGACCTGATTCATCCAACCTGACCTGACCCAACCTGTTGGGATATGGGTCCTTCCAACCAGCCCAACTGGTGGCTTGGTCCTCCTCCGTCCCGAAAATAGTAGGTGCCGTGTCTGCCCTGCATCGCGTGGCTGGCTCAGTCATCCGCCTCCCCCGCACGCGGTCTTGTGGACCACATTACAACACCAACCTGTGGCCCAACTACAGGTCCCCCAACCTGATTCAGTGCCCTGCTAGTGCCACAGTTCTACACCACCATGGTGTCCTCCGCTGCAGCACACCACCTCAAACACGCGGCTGCCGCCAGCACTGGCACGTCAGAGGTTATTTCCAGGGGCCATTAGACTTGCTCCGATGGTTTGATTTTCAATCCCCAAGAACCTTCAGAATTATAAGGTCATCGCCATCACTTCTACGTGCTCCAAGTCATCTCGCTATCAATCCTGGGTTCCGGTCGATCTCGGAACCTCCCGACAGATTCTAACGTGACCATGTGGGTCTGTCGGGGAAGAACGATAGGAAGAGGGTAGGAAGAGCACCAAGAACTCTCAGGGTACGGATGATGACCTTGTTCGTTCAGCCTTGGTTCATTCCATTAGAAGAAAACCAGGAAGGGGGTAACTAACAGGTTCCTGCCTTCCAAGTACCATAATATTTAACCCATCCTACATTAACAAACAACCTATAGATCAACCTATTAGTGGGTTGATCCAGATTGTTCTTTTGGAAAGAATGAATTGGAATTTGGATCACAAAGAATAAAACCCCAACCTCGAGGTTGGATCGTTCATTAGAGAATATCACCCCACTTTCGTTCTTTGTTTCTCAATCCGTCATTGGTGGTAGGATCCTTCGATGGGGAAGGAAGGAACATGTGGAGATTACTCATTCTTAATCATTTACCACTTGTAAACACCACTCTTCTAGAGCCTCAGAGAAAATCCATGATAATGACAATGATCCCATATCTTTGTTAAATAATTTAATGGAGGAAATGTGTTTCAGCATTTCTATTATGCCGAGTCACAAAATTATTACACTATTTCATTTATGAAACAACATTTCTATTACGCTTGAGTTGTAGTTTTATTATGCTATTTCATTTATGAAATGAAACAGGTGTCTCGACATTGCATTGCAGCGGAACATTTTTTTTGAATAAAATAAACTTTTTTAAGTTTAATTTTTTTTATTTAAAACACCCAAAAATTAACTTTTACCCTCCACCTGTGCCAGTCAAGGTTAGGCCACGCCTAAGGAAATAAAACCCTCATGATCTCAATTGTACTCTCAAATTTCCAATCTGAGTTACCATTTATGAGTTATAAAGATTTGAAAATAAAATAATATTTATTTAATTATTTTATTTACAATCATGTCCCAAAAACTACTTTACATAGTTGGCCTGCACCGACCAATATTAGGCTCTGACTAAGGAAATAACATCCTCATGAGATCAAAGCAACTCTCATATTTCCAAACCAAGTTACTGTTTATGAGTTATAAGTATTTGAAAATAAAATAATCTTTATTTAATTATTTTATTTACAGTCACGTCCCAAAAATTACTTTCCACAGTTGGCCTACGCTGAATAATTTTAGGCTCTGCCTAAGGAAATCATGCCCTCATGATCTCAATGGTACTCTTGTATTTCCAATATGAGTGACCATTTATGAGTTATAAGGATTTGAAAATAAAATAATATTTATTTAATTATTTTATTTACAATCAGGTCCCAAAAACTACTTTCCATAGTTGGCTCGCACCGACAAATGTTAGCCTCTGACTAAGGAAATATCACCCTCATGAGATCAAAAATACTCTCATATTTCCAAACCAAGTTACCATTTATGAGTTATAAGTATTAAAAAATAAAATAATCTTTATTTAATTATTTTATTTAAGGTCACGTCCCAAAAATTACTTTCCACAGTTGGCCTTTGCTGAATAATTTTAGGCTCTGCCTAGGGAAATCATGCCCTCATGAGATTAATGGTACTCTTATATTTCCAATATGAGTTACCATTTAGGAGTTATAAGGATTTGAAAATAAAATAATTTTATTTAATTATATTATTTACGGTTATGCCATTTTCAGGTCTTCTTGCTGGAGGCCCATTTCGACTAAACTTAAGTCACTCCTAGGGTAAAACTACCATCATAAATTCAATGATACCCTTAAATTTTTGATATGGACAACCATTTAAGAGTTATTAAAAATTTTCAGGAAAACTACTCATACACGCTTTTTAAAAACATAACGTTTTTCAATGGTCCATTTTGGGCACACTGAGCATTAGAATTACATTCCATATGAGCACCTGGTCTTAGAAATTTCCAAAAAAATTTCTAAAAATAAAACCAGGAAAATCTAATTCATTTTATACCCTTACCTATTTCCCCTTAGTTTGTAAAATGAAATTTCAAGGGTTAAATTTCATAAGAGGGAAGAAAGTAACAACCATAATTCTATCAATGAAATTTCACTTATTATAATTATCTCATATTTTATAAATTACATAAAACCACTTATAGTATGTAATAAAATTTTATAAATGAATAATTAATGAAAGTAGGGGTATTCCTAGAAATTAAGGATCCTATACCAGAGAGAATAGTAACTCGACATTTGGAATAGTAATATGACCATGAAGAATAGTAATTAAACCAATAGAATAGTAACATCGCCTATATAAGTATAAATAAAATTTGGGTTTCTTTTAAATGAAAATATGATATATTTATATCTTGGAATAAGTAAATAAATGTTTTAAAAATGATAAATTATGTTTTGGGATTTTTATAAGCTGTAAATATTTGTTTACTATTTTATAATTAATAAAATTATTTAAAAGAAAATATGTATTCTTAAAATAGATTCATTAATCAATATTTTATTATATTATGATTATAATATAATTTTATGAGATCTTAATTAATTTTTTATAATGTTATCAAATCAGTTATAATTTTAAAATTGGTATTTTTTGACTAAATGATGATTTTAATTAAAAATTAAATTTCTCATATTTAGATTTTTTTAGAAAATGGAGTCCATTTTTTAATTCTACATGTAAAAAAATGGTTTGGTTTAAATTTTTGGGGCTTTTCTAAAATAGATGAATTTGTGGTGAATAGTGAAATACAATATTTTACGGTATAAGCTAAATACATGGATTATTGAGTCATGTATGATGTATGAATGATGAAAGCACCATTGGTTCAAAATTACATGCATACTTTACTATATTTAGTCAAAACAACCTCTATTTTTCATAGTCTTGATCCAAAATAATAAATAAATTAATAAAATAATCCCAAAACACCCTTCTCCTCCATTATAAATACCACCCATCACCACATATTCTCCTCACACCTCAAAATCCTTTATGATTTTCCCAATCCTATTCCCAAGTCTCTCCCTCACACCCATGATCCTTTTGTCTCAAAAAAATTACAAACCCAATTCCCCAAGGAGGTTCTCAAGGAGAAGAATTTAAGAGGTAAAAAACTCTTTCTTTTTCTTTTAATTTCATTTCAATATCTTTTATTTTCTTATTCAATATTCACCTCCCTATAAAAAAGTGTCTTGATAACTATATTATATTTTATATTCTATAATTTTATTATGTTAATGATAAATCCATTATCAATTAATTTCTCTTCCCCTTTTGTTCTAAAAATGAAAACATCATCCTTGAGGTGCCAATTTATCATATTCGTGGAAGATGATTTTCATTTTCTAATACTACCTTCAAGGCTGGTCATAAAAACATTAAAATGGTTATAATATATTGTGAAATTTATATTATAACCTATTTATTTTTATATAACTATTATATATATATAATATTAATTAATAAAATAAAACTAGTTTGTGATGATCGAAAAACACCAAAATAATCAAAATTATTAACATTAATGTTTTATCTAATGAATCATCCTAATATCTAGAAAAAAATATATACTATACCATTAAATATTATTTACATTAATTTATAACATATAATTTCAATTATGGAAAACAATTCTCATTTTACATGATCTTTCATACATGTATACAAGTGAACCAATTGTAAAAATCAAGGAAACGAACACTCCTGAATGACGAAATCGAATATTATAACTTATTAGAAAGGCCATAAATAAACTTAATAAAATTGTACTAAATCAAATAAATATTAAATATGTTATTAATTAAATTATTAATTAATATAATTTCATTATCCATGATATTAAATACAAGTGCAGAACACTTTCTGACATAAGATTAAGAATTATCTCTAAACCTCTGTTTTTTTCCTTCAGGTTATGCTATCTCTCTCTTTACCCAAATGTAAATTTTATTAATATTTATATAATTCTTCTACATTATATGTAAATATTCCAAAATCATGTATCCATATCAGTTCATCCTTATTTGATGGGGAAATACATGTTTCCAAAAGATTCCCTTCTCAGTTCTTCCCGATAAGCAAGCCTGATTAAAGAGAACTACCTTATTTCTTACCAATTTTCAAATGCACTCCATAATATATTTTAATCCACCATATTTTTTTTTTCTAAAATCACTATTTTTTCAATAAAAACTATCTTGGTTCATTTCAAATTTTATACGAACAATTACGCCTTTTCCATTTTAAAAAATCTTTAAAATTATCCCTTAAACCACACTAAAGTTGCTCATTTATAAAGTTTCTTAAATAGTATTTTTACATGTTTTAACTTGATTTTTAAATAAATTATCATTATCTATTCTTATTTTACCTTATGAATGACCTATTACTTTTTAACCCCATTCTATCATATACACCATTACAATATTCTATTTTCTTATGCCTTATGACAAGATTATGATACCCAATTATTTCCATAAGTAACCCTTATTTTTATGATTGATTATTTATATGGCATACATATTCATGAACATGTTATTATTAGTGAAACCAAATATCACTCCAATGCATTGGGTAATGTTTATTCTCTTGATACATCATGTGCAGTGGTCTTGGCAGTTAGCCCGGCTCATGCTCCTCCTTGGGCAATGGTGTTGGCAGTTTGCCTTGACTCAGTATCCTATATGTGTAATGGTCTTAAAATTTATCCTTGACTCATGATTATATCATGTTTTATTTTTTCTCAAAATTCCTATGATTCTATGATTACATGGTCCCATGTTATACATGTTATGATTCCTTATTGTTATTCATGTTTCATATCTTTTTAAGTCATCATGTTATGCCTTCTAACCCATGTGGTATGATTTATTCATATGATTATTCCATTACTATTATTTTTATCTCATCCCTTTGTTCATGTATTTCCTAGAATATACTATACATATGTAAGTGTAACAACCCGAATCCAAAGCCGCCCAACTGGTGCCTGATACCCAGTTCTCCACATGACCACAAGCGCATTTCCCCAAACGCCAGAGGCTGCCGACTAGCAGTGGGGGCTTGGTGAGTCATTGGGAAAACTATGCCCTCATTTGGTAAGGTATACAAGAGAAATGAAATAACAGTCAATAGAGGAATCAGTAAACAACATACAATAACTTAAACTAACAGCGGAAGTAATGAATATATAGTAATGATGATAATGATGCAACATGTACAAGTATCTAAGGAATGCAGGAAAACACAACAACGTGCTGATATACAACTGAGAAACAAATAATGAAAAGTAATCAGTAACTCCAGCAGCATCACAATCCTACGTTCGGTCCCATTATCTCTAGCTCCAACCAGCAATCATTTACTTGAAGTAGAGGGGCCATGGTCCTTATCCAAACTTGCAACCATATAACATGTTTGGGCCGAAAATTAGGACCCAAACAGGGTGTGAGAATAATCCCAGTAGTCAACCACCACAAGATCAGTTCCCTACAGTTAGTGAGAAATATAGAAAAAGTAAAGAAAATAAATGCAGCAGAGAAACAGGAGTACACTAAAGTAAAAAATCCTACCAATATCCATTTAAATTTATTTATTTATTTAATTAAATCATTTAATTATCAACCAAGTAATATAGAAAACAACTCTATATTCCCAAGGAAAAGCATGTAACACAACAGGTATCTCAGTAGACTACCTAAACAACAAGCAGTACAAAAACCAAGCGTGTTCTTTGGCTTGGTGGACTCGTCACAACCAACCGAATAATATTCACACTAACTCTTCATGTGGATCATACTGGAAGACCCCTCTAGTAAAGTAATCCTACTAAGGCACAGACACTCTGGGAATCACTCACCATCAATTCCCATGTGGTCTTGAAACAATAGCTATAGACTCTCTGAGGAAGCACTTACGTCTAATTCCTCCTGTGGTCTCGATACATGTGTAAACTAAGAACACTCTTAGGAAGCACAAATTCCAATTCCCACAGGTCCTGTGTACGAAAATAATTTATAACAGACTCTCTAGGGAAGCCCTTAATCATTAATTCCCTCTTTAGTCTACCGCACCAGGTTCACACAGCCCTGAGCAGTCAAGTCGTGCGCAATCGACTGTCAGCAGCCCTAAGTAAGTTCAACAAATACTTGGATAATATATACAATGAATAAAAAGCATATAAACAGTAGGAAATACATGCAATCAATTATATCAAGGTAGGAAAACAATTCAATAAGGTCTGCCTCACAGGAAACCTAATTTAAACATTGATAAATAGCCAAAATTAGGGAAACACTCATGGGGTGATCCTCAAACAGGCTAACAAGCAATATTTATTCAACTAATAGATTCAAACATAAAATAAATCCAAGGAAGATAATAAAGCAGGATCAAAACACTAACCCGAGATACCCGATACATGGGTATCTGACACTTTTGTGCAAAAACTCAAATACATTCAACATAAGGAAACAAACAACCTAACTCAATCCTAAGAGATCGATATACTTGAACCTCGGCCTGCGAATCGACCTAGAATGGATTAGATCTGTAAAAATGTCTAAAATGTTCAACCTACTATAACTCTCATAAGAGAAAGAATCAGGAATCATGGCCAAAGAAGAACCAATAACCCACCGCTGTGATTCTATTGAAACCGACAATGTTCAGTTCGGATAACCAGGGACAGATCAGCAGATCAGAGAAGATCTATGGCCGTACCCTTGCTCTCAGTCGAAGAAGCTAGAGAAGAAGTTGTTTTTGGGGTTAAGACGCGACACCAATCCATTTAACGAAAAAAATGAAGTACATGACATGTAATTTTGGAGTACATGGCGTGTACTAGGCTTTTTCGTACTCTGTATTAAGCGGCCTCCACATCACCCCTACATGGCCGTGTGTGTGGATATGACACAACCAGCACATGACCTTGATTGGAATCAAAGTACATGTTGTGTACTTATAAAGTACACGACGTGTAATTAGAAAATTTATATATTCTACTCTTTTTTCCAAAAACAACCATAAAAGGAAAAACATACCTGAAAAGTAGGTGCAGGTTCTTACAAAATTCCCCCCTTAAAGAAATTCATCCCCAAATTTCCCTAACAAGGTGGCGAAGAAGAATCCTCGAAAAAATCTGTCCACTGTGATCGCATATCAGCCTCCCTCTCCCAAGTCTCTTCCTGTACATGGCTGTGCTGCCATAGCACCCGTACTAGAGGAACAAACCAGCCACAGAGTACCTTTGTACTGCGATCATCAATCCTGATACGATGCTCCTCAGGTTTAAAAACATGAGATAGGTCTGAGAAATAGCATCGAAGCAGAGAAACATGGAAGACGTCGTGTATAGCCTGATACCTCTGAGGTAACTGCAACCTATAAGCCACCATCCTGACTCTCTCTAGAACCTCAAATGGCCCAATGTATCTTAGTGAAAGCATACCCTATCTCCTGATCCTATTGTGTCCCAAACTCAGGGTAACACGTAGAAAGACCTGATCTCCGACCTTGAACTCCAAAGTTCATCTACGCTGACCAGCATAAGATTTCTGCCGAGATTGTGTAGTACCCATCTTTTTTTTGAATCAAATCCACCTGTTCTATGGTCTCTTGAACAATACGAGGTCCCAGCATAGCTTCCTCTCCTACCTCCAGCCAACACAAGGGTGATCGGCACGACCTATCGTACAAATCCTCATAAGGTTGTATCTGAATAGTCGCTTGAAAACTATTATTGTAGGAAAAATCCACTAGATGTATATGTCTCTCCCAAGAACCTCCAAAATCAAGGACGCATGCTCGTAGCATGTCCTCAATCACATGAATCGTGCACTCTGACTGGCCATCTATCTGGGGATGGTAAGCTGTACTCAGAAGTACCTGTGTACCCAAAGCCTTCTGTAGACCTTGCCAGAAATATGATTTCAAGCGGGCGTCCCTATCTGAAATGATAGTACTCGGAACCCCATGCAAGCGTACAATCTCACGGATGTACAACCATCCAAGATCATCAATATTGAAGGTCTCCTTAAATGACAGGAAGTGAGCAACCTTCGTGAGTCTGTCAATGACCACCCATACCGCATAATTCCCTCGAGGTGATCTCAGTAACCCTGTCACGATGTCCATCGCGACATCATTCCACTTACACTCAGGAATGGGTAGCTGCTGTAAAATCCATGCTGGTTGCTAGTGCTCCGCCTTCACCTGTTAACAGGTGGAACACCTCAGGACAAAACTAGCAACATCCATCTTCATACCTAGACACCAATAATGGTGGTGTAGGTCACAATACATTTTGGTGACGCCAGGATAAACTTCCCAAACTAAGGAATGAAAGTGTTGCATTAGCTCCTCGCGTATATCTGCTGGCACCCGTACCCGTCCCTGGAAATGCAAGATCTCACCCTCGCCTACAGTCCATCCGAGAAGAGGGTACTCTCTTGACACGCTTTCACGTATGACTTGGCCTTCAAAATCTGATAGATGCCTCATTTGAACTCAGTCAAGAAGGGCAGAGGTAACAACTACAAAAGAAAGAAAAGTCTGACTCTTTCTATCGTGTACCTCCAAATTCATTTCAGAGAACCGAGCCATAAGCTGCCACTCACTGCTGGCCTCCTAAACTGCCTATATCTGTGTCCTCCTCCTCAGTGCGTTTGATTTAACATTTCCCTTCCCAGGCATATAAGAAAGATCGAAATCAAAAGGCTATAGGTACTCAAACCACCTCTGCTGTCTCAGATTCAAGTCACGCTACGTGAAGATGTACTTGAGGATCTTGTGGTCAGTATATACCACAAAATTCCCTCCTAGAAGATAATGTCTCCAACAATGGAAAGCATGAACAAATGTAACCAACTCCAGGTCGTGTGTAGGATAGTTTCTCTCATGTGGCCTCAACTACCGAGATCCATATGAAATGACACGATCCACCTACATAAGCACTGCTCCAAGACCGATGCCAGATGCATCACAGAAAACTTTATAACTCTTTCCCAGCTACGACAAAACTAGAATCGGTTCTGAAGTCAATATCCCCTTCTACTCCTGAAAGGATGAATCACAGGATTTTGACCAAACATACTTTACCCCCTTCTTAGTCAATCCCATCAACAGTGTTGATAAGCGTGAGAAGACCTGTATAAACTGACTGTAGTAACCAGCCAGCCCTAAGAAACTTCATACCTCAAAGACATTCTTCGGCTGCTCCCAGGTAACTACTGCTCTCACCTTCTCTAGGTCTACTAATACTCCTGTCTCTAAGATGAAATGACCTCAGGAAGTGAATCTCGTCCATTTAAAAGTTAACATTTTAGATCTTAGCATATAACTGATGCTCCCTCAGTGTACTCAAAATGATCTCAAGATGGGTAGCATTGTCGTGTCGAGTGTGAGAGTACACCAAGATATCGTGCACAAAAACCACCATGAAAGAATCCAAGTAAGGATGGAAAACTATATTCATCAGTGCCATGAAAACTGATAGTGCGTTCGTGGGACCGAATGACATAACCAAATACTCATACAGAACATACCTACTCCAGAAGGCTGTAATAGGTATATAAGATGGTCTGACAGGCAAGTGATGATAGCCGGATCTCAAGTCGATTTTTGAGAATAATCTGGCTCCTTGTAACTAATAGAAGAGATCATCTATCCCTATAAATGGATATTGGTTCTTGACTGTCAACTGGTTTAGCTTCCGATAATACACACAAAGCCATAAAGTACCATCCTCCTTCTTTGCAAACAGAACAGGTGAACCCCAAGGAGAAGTACTGGGTCGGATAAAACCCTTTGCCTGCAACTCCTCAAACTTCTTATTGATCTACTGTAACTCAGGTGTATACATCCAATAAGGAGGAATGGATACCAGTGCTACTCCTGGAACAAGCTCAATAGAGAAGTCTACTTCTTGCTCTGGATGAAAACCTAAAAAGTCTTCTCGAAAGACATCTGGAAAGTGATCAACCACTGGAGGAAAATCTATCTATGAAGTCCCCTGGTCATCCAGATATAATCTAGAAATCCAGGCCGTAACATTGCCCAACCCATGATGCTCTGTTCCAGCTCTTCTCGCCTGGATATCCCATTCACCCTTGTGAAGAAAAGATCCACCATCCGGTGATGAGAAACACACCCTACAACGATAGAAATCGACAAAGGCCTGGAAGGGAACTAACCAGTCCATCCCAAGAATGAAATCATAGCCTGTCATCTCCAAAACATATATATTCCATGAAAAATGAGACCCACCAACCTCAAGGGGGCAGTCTAAGCACTGACGCACGCTAGAAGTTCTAATTCCCAAGGGAGTTTTTAGCGTCATCATATCCTCAGAAGTATAAATAGTAAGTAGAAGGCTTGCCATAGTATGCACAGAAATAAATCTATGAGGATCTCCTGTATCAAAAAGTGTAGAGGATAAAATTGAGGCTACTAAAATCGTACCTCGAACTGTAGAAGGTCCAGGATCCTGCTTCTGATGAATCTGCTCTACCGTAAAAGTATGTTCTGCACCGTGGCCCTGTGTAGTAGCCTGAGATCCCTGAGATGACCCTCCATAAATCTAACCACTGCGTCAACTGCCTATTCCCTGGCCTGAATGACCTGAAGAACTCCAGCTCCTAGTCTACTTCGGAACTGGTAATCTGGCTCCTGAATGCGGAGTCGAAACTGATCCTCCTTCACTAGCCACTGGCAGGAGAACCCTGCAGAAACACAACAGATGACCCATCATGCCGCAATATTGGCACTCTACTGGGTCTCTAGGACACTGAGGCTTCTTGTGCCCAATTTTTTTACACTGATAGAACACCACTTGGTTTCTAGAAAGAAGATCCCATCTACCAGAAGGAATACCTCGCTTCCTCGGGTCACCTCGTGTAGACTCTCGGTGGCACTTCCTGCTGTCTATATGAAATGAATCAGCCCTGGATGTTGAACTTCCTTGATCCAAAACTCTAGTATCCCTAAGATTCCTCTCTATGATAAGCACCTGGTTGACTATTAGAGTAATAGAAGTCAACTGAAAGACGTTCACCTGCGATCTGATATCTAGTCTGAGGCCTTCCTCAAACTTCCTCTATAACAACAGCTCGTCATTCCTAAAAATGGAAGTGAAATGATGTAACTCTATGAAGCGAGAGGAATAATCCATAACTATGAGAGAACCCTACTACAGGTTCATGAACTATCTGGCTCTCTCAGCCCTCAACGTCGCCACGTATAAGTAGTCATAAAACATACTCTGAAACTCATCCCAATCCATAGCCTGTTGGCGCCCTACCTTTGAAACCACATTGCACCATCTCTTGGTGGAATCTCGCAGCATAGAAGTTGCGAGCCTCACTCTCCTCTTTAGAGGAATCTACAGATGTTCAAAGATGGATATCATGGATTCTATCTATGACTCCGTATCCTGCAGTCCTCCATCCCCTGTGAACGTGGGAGGATACTGCTAATGAAAAACCCATGCCAGCTCTGCCATAGACGGGGTAGGATGCTGAGATCCCTAGAAGGTCTGCATGAATCTCATGAAACCCTCTCTGAACTGAGCATCGACACCAGTGTATGGAATCACTGTAGGTGCCATGTCCGGAACGATAGGCGGAACTGCTAGTAGTCCCTGATCTGTTGTATCAGGTGTACGTTCGTTACCTGGTTCCTAAAGGACAACGAGAGGACGTCTCAGTGCCATAACTCTGAAAGGTCAAAATCACACCTCATATTCAGGATTAACCAAGATATAAAAACTTAAGGCACAAGAAGGAACATAGAAAAGAAGGCATTCAAGTTATGCAAAACATGACTACACGACGTGTTCTTTCCCTACACATAATGTTCCCTTAATTCATTTACATGGGCGTGTACTCCTACCTAAACTGATCGTGTAACACCCCAAATACACGACGTGTTGTCCAAACACACGGCGTGTACTTAAATTCCCTTCCCTACCTGAGTCCTTCTACATGGTTAAGCCACATGACTCTCCTAATACAACACCACATGGTGTGTTCAAGGCATACACAACGTGTACTTAACAAGCTTCACCATGCCTGTGTTGTTAGTGGCATGGCATGTGTACCCATGTCACACTACAAGGCGTGTTCCAGAAGGATATGACGTGTACTAATAAGTCCTAACAAACTATGTGGTTAGCTATACGACTATCTACACGACTAACACTATACGGCATATTTCAAGAGGACACGATGTGTAAGAGAAAGGATGACACCGATCCGTGTTGTTCGTGACATGGACGGGTACCTATATCAAACTACACGGCGTGTACAATTCATACACAACGTGTATGTGAAAAGATAACACGACCCGTGTTGTTCGTGACACGGCCGGGGTACCTATCTCATACTACACGGTGTGCTAAACTAGTACATGATGTGTTCCTACAAGATTTTTCACAACCCTGTGTCCTTGCTCGCATGGTCAGTGACACGGCTATAGACCATGCAACCTGTAACCATAAAGTACACGCCGTGTATTCTGGTTTTTTCCAGACAGTAGACTAAGAAACTACTCCAGAGCCCAGAAAAAACAGAAAACCAGCGTTAGGGTACCAAATTCCAATCCCTGAGGGCCCATACTCCCCGCGAATCAAAGCTTGGAATCATAACAATAGATATAACAAGTAAACAGGTCAATGATCCACCAAATTCCAGTCAATAAGTGCCCATAACACATCTAAGACCAAAGTTTTGCATCCATGATAAATAATCTCTAAACAAACGATACCCTATCAACATAGTAGGTATTCTATCACAATAGCTATAACAACAGTATGCATTTTCTATCAACAATTATATCACAATAACATGCAAATTTTAATGCAATTTATATGGCATGAAAAAATGCATGACATGTGATTTTCTAACAAGTGACTATATAATGCATGAGATGGCATACCCTCATCTCATCGGGTTGCAAAAAAATAGAACCACAATCATATAAACAGTAACAACACAAAACAAGTGCACCACCCTACGGTGAAGTCAACTAAACTATAACATTTTCAAAACTCAAAAATTACAATACTCGAGGTAACCTGGATTTTCCCCTGTACACGGGTTCTAGAACTCCCGGGCATAGCTATTTACTATTTACCTATTTCTTCCTATCCTTGTTTAATGTCACTAAAAAGTAAGTCAATAGAAAAGAAAGGAAAAGAAAATTCCTCTGATGCCACTTTTTAACGACCCGAATCTGAAGCCACTCAACTGGTTCCCCGTACTTGGTTCACCATATGACCTCAAGCGCATTTCCCAAAATGCCAGAGGCTACCGACTAGCAGCGAGGGCCTTGGTGAGTCATTGGGGAAACTATTTCCTCATTTGGTAAGTTATAAAAGCGAAAGGAAATAACAGTCAATAGCAGAAGTAGTAAACAACATACAATAATTGAAACTAATTGAAAAAGTAATGAATATATAGTAATGATGATAATGATGAAGCAGGTACAAGTATCTAAGGAAAGCAGCAAAACACAATAACGTGCTGAGATACAACTGAGAAAGAAATCACTAAAAGTAATCAGTTACTCCCGCATCATCACAAGCCTAAGCTCGGTCCTATGCTCTCCATCTCCAACCAGCAATCATGTACCTAAATTAGAGGGGCCATAGTCCCTATCCACACATGCAATCATATAACCTATTTGGGCCAAAAAGTAGGACCCAAACAGGGTGTGAGAATAATCCCAGTAGGTAACCACCACAAGATCTGTGCCCTACTGTCAGTGAGAAATATTGAAAAAGTAAAGGAAATAAATGCAGCAAAGAAACAAGAGCACACTAAAGTAAACAATCCTACCAATCTCCATACACATTTATTTATTTATTTAATTCAATAATTTAATTATCAACCAAGAAATATAGCAAACAACTCTATACTCCCAAGGCAAAGCATGTAACACAATAGGTATCTCAGCAGACTACCTAAACAACAAGCAGTACAAAACCCAAGCTTGTTCTTTGTCTTGGTGGACTTGTCACAACCAACCAAAAAATATTCACACTGACTCTCCGGGTGGCTCAAACTGGGAGACCCCTCTAGTCATGTAATCATACTAAGGCACAAACACTATGGGAAGCTCTCACCATCAACTCCCCTGCGGTCTTGCAATGATAGATATAGACTCTCTGAGGAAACAATTACATCTAATTCCTCCTATGGTCTCGATATGTGCATAAACTAAGGACACTCTTAGGAAGAAAAAATTCTAATTCCTGTAGGTCATGTGTATGAAACTAATTTATAACAGACTCTCTAGGGAACCCTTTAATCATCAATTCCCACTTTAGTCTATCGCACCAGGTTCACGCAGCCCTGAGAAGTCAAGTATTGCATAATCGACTGTCAGTGGCCCTAAGTAAGTTCGACAACTACTTGGAAAATATCTACAATTCATTAAAAGCATTTAAACAGTAGGCAATACATGCAATCAATTATATCCAGGCAGGCAAACAATGCAACAAGGTCTTCCTCACAGGTAACCTAAGCCAAACGGTGATAAATAGCCAAAACAATGGAAACACCCATGGGAGATCCTCAAACATACTAACAAGAAATTTTTATTCATATAATAGCTTCAAACATATAAGCAATACAAGGAAGATAATAAAGTAGGATCAAAACCCTAACTCGAGATACCCAAAACATGGGTATCCTGCACTTTTTCACAAAAACTCAAAGACATTCAACTAAAGGAAACAAGCCACCTACCTCGATCCTAGGAGATCGAGATACTTGAACCTTGGCCCATTAATCGGCCTAGAACAATGTAGATCTACAAAAATTTATAAAATCTTCAACCTACGATAACTCTCATAAGAGAAAGAATCAGAAATCGTGGCCAAAGATGAACCAAGAACTCACCGCTGCGATTCTATTGCAAATGACGATGTTTAATTCGGATAACCGGTGATGGATCGATGGCTTGGAGAAGATCCACAGTCGTACCCTCGATCTCAGTCGAAGAAGCTGGAGAAGAAGATGTTATTGGGGTTAAGACGTGACCCTGGTCCATTTAACGAAAAAAGAAAGTACACGGTGTGTACTTTTAAGTACACGACATGTACTAGGCTTTTCCGTACTTTGAATTAAGTGGCCTCCACATCACCCCTACATTTCCGTGTGTGTGGCCATGACACAAGAAGCACACGACCTCAAGTGGCATCAAAGTACACGATGTGTACTTATAATACATGGCGTGTACTTAGAAAATTTCCAAATTCTCCTCTTTTTCTCAAAAACGACCAAAAAAAGAAAAACATACCTGAAAAGAAGGTCTGGGTTCTTACAGTAAGGACTCAAAGGAAGTTAGGAGCTCATTATGAATATGATATAAAATATTTTCTTATTTGGTTTCATGTTGTCTAATTATTTACCTAATCATACAAATACACTATAATTTATGATCCTTTGAAAGTAATTGACAGTTATTTAGGATTAAAATCATGTAATAATATGTGTAAAAGTATATGTATGTTATAATAAACACAAACAAACATATTATTCATTTTAAGGAATATTAAATAAAAAATCAATGTGTTACATTATACCCTCTTAAATAAATTTCATCCTTGTGATGTTATCTTATATCCCATAAAAGGGTTTAATTATTTTTAACATTAATTCCAAGTATAAAAAGATAAAATATATGATCATGAAAGGAAAATATTTTTAATATTTTTAAAAGTATCTTTGTTGAAATCACACATTATAAAAAGGGATAAAAAACAACTTTTTGAAAAGAGGAAAAGAGAAATATGAAGGTGATATAGAATAACCCATAACCTGGTTCCCAAATAATGAGAACATTGGTAGAAAGTGAAAATATGTGCATGGAAGAGAAATAACCGCTAAAGAGGATGAAATTTTTTCAAAAAAAATTACCCTTTTATGAAAATAAGTTCTTTAAAGAAGATGATTGAAACTAAAATTCCATTTCCCCAAAGGTATAAGAGACCATAAATTCATCAGAAATGATTATAAAATGGATTTTGTTTATTTCAATATTCTTTTTATAGAGTTTTAAGGATTATTTTACTATTAAGATAGAGAACACAAGAATATATACTTACATGATTTCTTTAAATCCATAAACATAATTTCATCCTTTGGTTGTGTTTTGAGTAGTTATCAATATTTGCTTCATCCCATGTTTTAAATGTTATATGATGAATTTTTAATGTCTCAAGCACTAAAATTAATTTTCAATGGATCATAATATCCACAAATGGATGAAAAATTATTTCTCACATTTCGATCCATTAATTAAAAAAAAATGGTAAGCACAAGTTAAGATAATATTTAATAAGAATAAACATTCATATAAAGAAAAAATATATTAATATACAAAGTATCAACAATAAAACACAAAGTTCAACATAACCATTCCATAAATAATTAGCATTAAAACTCTTTTAAAATATACCATACAAAAACTGAATCCCAAAAATTATGATGTTTTGATGAAATTTTCTTATGCGATAAACTTAACATTTATCTCCAAATAACATCAATAACTCTAAAAGTCACATATCAAAAATATATATTCCATAATCATATAATATACAAAATGTGATAATATTTTCAAAATAAAACCTAAATTACCATAAATCTATAATAAAGTCATATAATATTCTAAAAGATAATTTAACCATTATTTCTCAAATAAAATCCCATCTTATCCAATAAATATTTTCATTTAATTTAATCATATAATGTTATCAATATAGTGAATATATTCAAAAATAAAATCAATCTGTGAGTCACCAAATTACTTTTCAATACCATGGTTATCTATATGATAGATCATATGTTCCCAAAATATAATAAACCTTTTAACACAATTAACCATAATTACCTCAATAGTAAAGATCATATAAACTTTAAAGGCTATTAATAACTTTCAACTTATGTACACAAAATATAACTTCATTATTTTTAAAATAACCATTTCATTGCAACATAAATTAAACTTAAGGGTTACATATACCTCCAAGATCTTTTAAAACTCAATAAATGTCTCTTAGGAACTTCCATCACATAAAAATTAAAAAGGGTATTAAGAACTTTAAACTTATGATCAACCTTGGAATTATTAACCTATGATGGAACCTAAAACTATTAAAATATCCTCATCAGAATCATCATAACCTATAAAGTTATCTAAACCTTTCATTTGATACCAAATATAGTTCCCCATAACTTAAACAACCCATAATTACATGATTTATAATAAAGGTTTCACTTTATTACATATTGATGATATTTGAAGTTTAATGTTTTAGAGAATATAGAAAAACATTTACAGAGAAAACCCTTATAAAAGAAATTATACACTTCGACTAAAAGTCTATTTTCCCACAAAAACATGTCCTCATGTTTACACTCTAGTTTTATTCATGAAAATTTTTTCTTTATTCATGAAGTGCCACCATTGATCTTGCTATAATCATTACAAATCCTTAAGCCCTGTGAAAAACATTTGAAAAATTAGGATGAATAAAAGAATCAGAGTAAGTGATGTAAAATAATGGAAATCTATTAATCCATTTGAAATTCATAAAAACCTATAAGGAAGTTTTTTTACATAATAAAATTTTGATCTTAAGATATGAATTTACCTACTTATGAAATAAATTTTAAGACCCATATTTTTTATAAATGTATTTTAATAAAGCATAATAGAAAAATCATAGTCATAAAATTTACAAAGGAAAAAATGGAAACACATGAAAAAAACCTTTAACCGAAATAAGATCATAAAATTTCCTTAAATCATGAGTTCATTTTCTTAATTTGTGAAATCAATAGATTTTCTTTAAAACCCATAGAAAACAATAAAAAACCATGAATGTAACTACAAAATTTTATCATTAAAATATCCCTTATAATGGAATCACATAACTATAAAATTCCCACATTGGTTAGGAGTAACTTATCACGGGTAAACTCTATCAGTTTACCCAAAGCATTGAAGAGCTATATTAGGATCACCTGTCATTAGAGATATTTTAGGATCATCCTTCGTTAGAGCAATTTTAGGATCAACTATAATTCATATAAAAATTTCAATAACCATAACCTTAAAAAAACAATATATATTTCATTTTAAACATAAAAATAATTTTAATAATCATTAAATACCATAAGTAATTTCACTTTCAATTATATTAAAAAAATGAGAATAAATTTTCATTTCCTTAAAAAAATATTTTAAAACCAAAAATTTACAAAATATGAAGAAAGTGATTTTATTTCAAAATTACCATGTAAAATATTAAAATAATATTCAAATAAAATAATGGTTATTCCAATAGAATTTTTTATATATTCAATAATCATCATAACAAAAATTATTTTCACACTTTGGTAAAGAAAATAAAAAATGACTGGTACATAAAACATTGAAAATATCAATTTTTATATTTTTTTTATAAAAATTATAAAATAGTAATAAAAGTTATCATCCTTTGAAAAATAATTAAGATAATTCTTGAAATCATTTAAAAAAATATTGAAATGGGAGAAAAAGAGTTGGAAGGAAAACTTTAAAATAATATTTTTAAAAGAAAATCCCTTACCTCAAGTCCGACTCACCATGTATATAATTTAAATACTATAAAAACTTATATTAATTTTTTAATTTATTAATATTTTTAGGTTTATTACATTTTTATTATCACTTTTATTTCATATGATACAATTCCTTACATAGTTATTAAATCTGTTAAGTTCATGTTATTTATGTTGAATACATTCAATTCATAATCCCAAAACAACTTCGGTAGGTTGACCAAAGTCAAAGGGGTCATTATTTCATCATATAAAAATTATTAATCAAGAAATAATTGTCATTTTATACATTAATTTTTTTTATAACCAATAATAAAAGGAAGACATGAAAAACGAATCACATCACATTATGGAGGTAGTAGTCCACATGTACGCAAGAGCGACATTCCCATTATTCAACAAATGAAAGGGTAAGATGGTAATTAATATATTATATTCCCAGAATAATTATTATTTCATGAATATCAAATATATTTATTAAATTAATCATAATAACCCATGTTTTATGGTGGTGATGAAAAAAATACATCACTTTGTAGAGGTGGTGGCCCACACATAGACACGAGCGATGTTTTTATTTCCCATAAGATGAAAAAAGAGATGAAAAAGGGTTTATCTGTAAACATAATAAAAATATAGTATATTAAAGATATTAATTTTATCATATTAGTATATTTATAGAATATTTTAAGGAGGTAGAAGAGGAAATACCCATCAAAACACTCGGTTAAGAGTTATACCTTTTCTTTGAGAAACCTCCTTTGTCTTACACCTTAAGACATCTATATTGGTCTTTTTGTGATAACATAACCTATAATATATAGGGAGTATGGTTGGTAAGGGATTTGGATATTTTTTTATATATATGTCTTAATAAGAATGATTAATATAGGGGAGAAGATTCCCTTTTATAAGTGAGGTGGGTGACAATCTTGTAAATACATGAAATCTTAAAATAAAATAAATTTATAACTCATGTAAGAAGGATATAAAGTTCTATATATTTGAATATAAGGAGGATAAATTAAATATATTATCAACCAATAAAATTTATATAGGTTTATGTGTCATTATAAACTTTATCTTTTGTTTTAATACTTCATTAACCTTATTTGACCATAATTATTTTAACAAAATTTTCAATATTTAAGGGTCATGGAAGTAATTTTAAAAATAAAAAGTGAAAAAATGAACCATTCAATATATTATTAAAAATATCTAATATATTTGGTTTAATATATCTTTTTTAATATTTTCTAATTATTTAATTCTTTTCAACATTAAATACCTTTTAAATTATTTTTTGGAACTATTAAAAAATTGATTGTAAAGAAATCAAGAAAATAATGGAATTTGAATATAAAATATTTAAAAATATATTATACATTAAAATTATCCAATAAAATCATTTAATCCCAGAATTAATCAAAAAACAATTACTTTTAATTTTTTTAAAATAGTTTACATGATTTTTTACTACTTACACAAGCATTGTGTTAGCATTGCGTAAGAATTAAAGGTAATTGTATCATCACTAAAAATTAAAAATAAATTACTAACACAAAAAATTATTTAGATTCAGAATGAACATTTATAATCATTCATAACATATTTTTATTTTTATGAAAATTTATTAGAGATATTAAAATAAATAGTGTGGCATTTTGTACTTATTTTTTAATTAAAATAATAAAAAGCTCCTAATCACAGAAAAAGGAAACCAAACAAAATCAATATTACTCAAGCTACAAAGGGGTATAGTGTAATCTCTATTAAACATAATCATATCTCTATATGAACATATTCCCCAAAATATTTACCCTATATATCATAAGTAAACCTATATAATCCCTTTTTACATGAAATTGACCGATCCCTATACATTGAATAAGTAAATCTAGTGTAGGCCATCTCATATTTTATTGATTCTACAAAAAAGACTAACCAAGTTGATGAATAAATCAAGTTTCATTAATATAATATATGATTACATTACATGCACCTCAACCAATTAGATAAATATATCATATGTGTCTCAACTAAGCATGGCCATGAATTTCTTTAGGATAACTAATGAATAAACATTTTTCATACATAAGGTCATGTTTATGAGAAACCAAAGGTTTTATGTATTCTTCAAAACCTTAAATACTTATAAAAGAAATAATATGATGTTTAATAATATATATTTCTTATGGTTTATTTATGATTTCTTTATGTAGAATGCGGTTTACTAGTAAAGTATCATAGAGTGACTTTGAACTTATTGAAGGGTTTCATTTGTTATCAATATGAGCTTAAGAATCATTAGTGGTTTCTAATATATTGTGTAAGGTTTTGAATAATGTTTTTGAGATTTTATGAGACGATATAATGATAATTCAATAGGTTCCATGAGTATTTCAATAAAATATGGAATTTTATTTGTACCTAAAATTTTGACTAAGTCATTTCTGTATTGGTGTGTTTTTGGATCTGCAAAATTGTCATTAAAAACTTGTGTATGTGTCAATATCACCTAAATATGTTTAAATGTGGAACTATTTATGAGTGATGATAATCCTTGTATGTTTCATCTCATTAGTATATGTGTATTTTCAGTATTTCATAAGTGTACTAAGGTAATATATAAGTGTCATCAATCAATTATGTAAGTGTCATACGGGTAGTGCATATGTGACAACACTAAGTGAAAAATCTATAAATCCAATAGATTAAATATTTTTATGAAATAAAATCATTCAATGCCAAGGACAATCATCAATTCCTAAAATATCACAAATAATTTTTGATTCAAGAAAATAAATATTCATTGATGCCCAAATCATGAAGAACACAATCTTTTATAATATTAACCAAATAAAGAAGAATAAAAAATGCATGTATTCAAGTTTTCAAGAAAAATGTAGATGTGAATGGGATGATTATTTGATATTATTTAGTTCTTAAAATAAATTTATAATCAAGTAGTGATTCTAAATATGTTTTTACTAAAGTTTGATATGTTCTTAATAAAATTTTTTATGGTAGTTTCACTATAAAGAACAACTTCATGCTGTAAGTAGTAAATATATTCAGCGCAATTATTCTATAAGTGTTTCCTTCATAAAAAAGATGATAGAATGAAATTATGTCAATTTAAACTAATATTCTGTATCATGAAACATGTGAGTTAGAGAAAAATAGAAACTGAGGCTAATCTAGTTAAAATATGAACTGTTTTATGCTGCTATTTTCCCAAGGAATAAGATAAAGAAAGTTATAGTATTATCATGAGAACATGGGATTCTGATACCCTTGTTGAGTTGATGATATTTTTATAAGTATAATAGTTGAATAAAATGGAATTAATCTCAAGATGATTTCTCTTAAAAAGATCAACAAATCTTGAGAAAAACATTTTAGGTAACCTGAAAATCATAGAGACATTAATGAGCCACCTATACAGAAAAAGAAAAATTAAAGAGAGAAGATTCTAGATTCTTGAAGAATATTGAGGATAAATTTTTTTTAAAGTGAGAGAGTTATTAAAAATATATTTTTAGTTGTATATTGATAAATCATGAGAGGCTGAGTAGAAGATAGAGAATGGATTAGAAGGAGAATGAGGAGAGGTCCTAGATCTATGATAGTGTTATTCTAAAAACCTAGTTTTACCTGAGATGAAAATATTGAGGTTGAGAGAAGAAGTAACAGATCCTAAAAGGGTTATACTTTCTGGGAGATTAGTAGGACAATATCTTTATAGTATATTTACCAGGTATTTTTAATGTGTATTCTCTTTAATAAAGTGGGCTATATTTTTCTTGATTTTATCCCACAAGCTCGAATAAGAGGTTTATTCATTTGTTTCTAAAGTAACCCTCATTAAAAAGAATTACTATTTCATATTTAGTGATGTGTATATTTTATTATAACCTCAGAGAGATAGAATATCCCATAGAATCCATGTATGTTCTAGGAAGCATAATCTTAGGATAATAACTAATCCAAAAAACTTGTATTAATAATAATATATTAGTGTAAAATATATAGTAATGGATAACAACCAGTTATTGTAAGGATTGGGCTCTCACATTGAGGATGAACATTGTAAAAATCATGTGTTCATTTTTTATTTTAGTATTTACATTACCTTTGAGTGATTCTAATATATATACTTGATATGGTCATGTCTTAATTGACTGTTGGGGTTTATTTAAAAGAAAGGAATTTTAAAAGTAGGTTACACCGATCTACCCCCTCTCAGTATAAGAATTCAATCCACTGAGACTGAAAAGTGATATCATATCATATGTTCCCTCTGTATAACTCTCTTTCTTAATAATGTATTACATTAACTTTGGTAATGTTGTATGTGTTCCTACATTTGAATGAAAAAATTTCCATGGTTGGAAAATATAATGCTACCAGTTTTATTATCTCAAGATCTTAAAGTTCTTGGTATATATACGGTGGGATTTAAACCTATTCAAAGAGGTGAGATGATTAAATTAATCAATAAAAGAAATATTTAAGTTTATGGTAAGGATATAAATTTCATTATTATATCACTTATTAGAAAAGGTATTTACAAAATTGATGGGACTACAAACTGTTAAAAAATTATGGATAAAATTGAAGAGAGTTATGGGGAGAATTTCAATGTGAAAGAATACAAGAATCAATTATGAAGAATCAAGTTTAAATTTATAAATATGTACTAGGATTAATCCATTTATGGTTAGTTCACTAGAGTGAATGATATAGTGAGTAACATTAGAGGCTTTGTATAAAATTCGTATAAATCCATTATTATAAAGAAACTCATGAGGAATTTTCGTAATTGATTTCATTGAAATGTTTATTCTCTTTAATATATAAAATATATATCATTGGATGAGTTAAAAAATATCATAATTTACTATTAAATGCTAAATACACCAATATTTAAGAATAAAGTAAAAGATAAAATAGATTTTGAAGCTATAAGAAAGTTGATGCCAAAGGAAGAAGAACCTGAACAATATGGTGATTTTGATAGTAATGATGATATGGATTATAAAAATAATAGATTCATGTCTCTTATCTCAAGTAATTTTAGAAAATTCATGGGTAAATATAAAAGTAATTTGACCTAGAAATACTTAGTGTGGAGGAAATGGACACTTTGCAGTTAACTATCCAAAGAATAAAAAAATAAGTTTAATGGTGATTACCAAGAAGAAAAACTACAAAGTAATAAATGGGATAAATGATATAAATCAGTAAACAACATAGGTGTAAATAAGATAATATTTCTATTAAGAAATTGGTGAATCCTGATGAGAAAATATAAAGAGTAAGACTCTTCCTATAACAACCAATATAAAGATGAATCACCTATAAAGTATATAAAAATTATGAATCATGTGAAAGACTAAGAAACCTTCTTAATAAGTGATGAATATGGTGGTTAGAATACTTACATGAAGCATATACCGTGTCTTAGTTAGTATTTTGTCTTGAAATAAGAACAAGTTTTAGAATAAAGTTAAATCCTTGAAGAAGGGTGATAGGAAAAAAGTTGAAGCAAATGAATAATCCCTCAAAAGAGAGACTAAACTCATTGGAGAGATTAATAAATTTCAGCTGAAGGATATTGTGAGTGAAGATATCAAGAAGTATCTCAAAGGGAAACTAAATTTAAAAGAATAAAATGTGGGAAACATAGAATGAAAATAATTTATGGATGAATAAGAGTTAAAAAGGGTGAATAAAGAATTCAAATATTCTTTTGAAGTTAAGTATCAACCATCTATAATAACTGATATTTTTATTACACTAATTTATGGTCAATCCATACATGAATCTACTCAAAGAGTTGTATCTATTTTTTCTATCATTATATGTACTATTTTAAAATATATACAATCATTACATAGAAAATATGATAAAAACTCTATTATACATATAGTGAAGAAATAAGAATGTTATAAAAATAAAAATCCTAGAAGAATAGAAAATAAGAGTAGATTTAGATAGTAAATGAAATAATATGGAATTCATTTTTTTGATTTTTTTTATTTTAATAGAATATTCAGATTTAGTGGCAATTTTTGGTGTTGTGGTATTTTTTTTCAAAAAGTCTTACACATTATGGTATGCCAAGTACTTACCTAGAATAAGGCATAAATAAATAATGATATGCTTTTAAACAGATAAGAATGAGTTTCCAAATAATAATTCGGATGAATTATCTACAAGTCTTCCTACTCATAAATGGTTTGAATGTTTGAAGTAAGTCCACAGTACGTGTGATAGACTTGTGAATTTTATTGTGAGATATATATAAAATCTCACCAGATTTCTATCCTATACAAAAAAGTTGAAATAAGTTAATAATAAAAAGAATAAATTATTCATAGTGTAAGTGGCACTAAAAGAAACCAAGAAAGTAAGACCATGAATCCTTGATAGTGGGTACTCCTCTTATATGTTTGGAGAAGTAAAATTTTTGAAATACATTGAGAAAAATTAAGGTGTATCTATTGAAATCCCATAGGGAGTCGTTAATTTTCTATGGGGATACAAAAATTTATTAATTTATAAAACTCTGACATCCTAATTAAAAAAGTGTGGTACTTAGAAATTCTGAGTGTCAAACCCAAAAGGAAGGTTTATATGCTCTAAATTAATTCTAAGAATTGAAAATTAATTTGATTGTTTGTTTAGAGAGATAGAAAGAATATTAAAAATATATTTGATCTTGAAGTCGAATGGTAGAGCATGTCAAGTTTAGTGATTTTCAGGTTTGTGTTTTAGGGATTCAATTTATTTTGGGTTCATTCACAATTTGGTGTCATAATTGGGTATTTAGTGATCCTTGGTCTAGGTACCCTACACTAATCATGTAATCGCACCGTTGGAATAGCCAACTACTAGGTTTGATCATAAGACTAGGCGACCAAAAACCTTATTTAAACATAATTGAACTAGATTGTGTAGTGGTTATACAAAAACAAAGAAAATTAATTGATAAAATAAAATGAAACTACTCAGATAAAAAACAATGGTCAAGAAATACAAAAATAAAAATATTGAAATTGATAAATATAGTTTCACCAATCAAAAACATGAAAATAAAATAAAAATAATCCTTAAACACTCCCCTACAATCACATCACCAAGAACATAAAGAACTACTTACTCATGCTAAACGCGATGAGAATGAGTAACATGGATACCTGAAGAACAATGGTACTAAATAATGGTAGCAGTAGGGATCATCATATATAAGTCTTTGTCCATTTCACCCAAGCCCTTTGGTATCTCAAAGGTGCGGTCTCAGGTAAAAATATTTAGGCCGCCATCAAAATACCCTCCAAATGGCATGTAAAATATAATACCTTTTTATGGGTTCATGATGTGAGATGGGTTCATGTCATGTAAGATGTGGCCTCCTTCTCCTATCCCAAAAAATGGTTATGTGAATGGGTTACATGTCATGTAATATGTGAATTTAATCAGTGTGAGATGGTGCTACCAACTTCAGTGTATTAATTCGTTGATGCCATGAATGAAACTCATGAAATAAAAATTTCTTTCTCTAGGTTTGGAGTCTACTCTATCTCCATGGAATTTTTTTCTTCTAACTTTAATATTCCATTTTCGTGCTGCTCCACTTCACATCACTGCATGAAGTGTCTTTTATTTTATTATTAAAATCACTTCCTTTTGTTCATTTTCAAAATATTTTTAAATTATCACCATAAATCATAAAAAAGGATAAATAGTTCACAAATTGGAAATAATATCAATTAAATTACATAAATCAATTTATGTGAACTCCCTAAAATACATGAATTAAATACACTTATCAAATACACCCACACTTGAATTCAGATTGTCCTCAATTATGAAATCTCAACATACAAAAAGGATATTCAACCTACCTTAAATTAAATTCATTATTAATAAAATAAATTAATTTAATGGTAAATTAACTTTTCGATCATCAGAAATTAATATTCATTAAAGCCTAATTATTCAAAGAAACAAATCAATCAAGTATTTTAGTTTTCTTATTTGAAATAACCATGCCTTTTTATCTATTGATTTTTATTTTTCAATTAATTATTAATAAGAATTACATTTTTAATTTACCTCACATTGAATTTTTCTTCTCATCATAAAGGTACAATTTTAAATACATTTAATCACACACCTGAAGAACCTATCACTTACTATAGGATTCCACGGAATCTAGCATATTTACTACATAAATACATAATAAAAAATAATCATGAGGTATTCTTCATTAGGTTCAAATGAATCTGAGTCTTAGGGTTGGTGGGTAATGGTGTGAAAATAAATAAAGATAAAAATGAGGATTGAATCTAAATCATAGTGCATGATATGAAAAGATAAGTTAAATGGAAATCTATTCTTTCCCCAGTATCTAAAAGAAGGATCATGAACTAATTAAATACAATAAATGAAACATCCTCTTGCATTTTCTTTTGTTTTTTTACTTTTTTAAAGTTTTTATTAGGAAAAATCTCACAACCACCACTCAACCCAAAATGATCTCCTCACAATACTATTTGTAATATTTATAAAAATATTACCAGTCAAGTAATGATTATTTTTAAATTTTCCAAGACACACCTCATTTTTTGATTTTTTTAAATATAGTTAAAAAATGAAATAAAATAATTGCTATCATGACCTCTTCCCAAATCAAAATATAAACCATAGTAATGTTGGCTAAATGCAGTACATCCTCATCCACCATGGATTGTCTCTAACTCACACTTATTATTTAAAATATCATTAAATACATTTATTGGAAGTTAGGAATGGATAAAATAGGAATTTAACAAAATATTATTTCCTAACAAGTCCATTCATGGATACTACGAGATTAACAATGATTGATGCAAGGTGGGTCCCAGGATAAAGGGTTAAAAAATATGCCTCAATCATATTAAAAGTGATTATGTTTAATCATAGATTTGATAATATGATAATAAAGTTCTAAAAGAGACATGCTCATGTATCATAAGAAATATACTATCGAAATAATGGGAAATAATAGGATCATAAGATTTCTTGGGAATGAGTAAGAAGGATTGAGAAAATCACTCTTTTAAATTCATATAAATAATTAAATTATTTAATGAAAATATTAGGAATAGAAGCTAGGGTAAATCTCATATTTTATTATAGTAATTACCATGATTCCCTAAATCATGGTTTTCTAAATACTAATTAATGTTCCAAAGGATCGAAAAAAACTGGGAATGGGTGGGGGTGAATTAGTTGTTTTCTTTTTATGAATTTTAAGACTTTTGAAAATTTATCACCTATAAGCTATTAAGATTCATTACCTTATCAAATTTTATAAATTACCTATTCATGAAAAAGTAGGAAGAAATGTAAAGAACACAAGATTTACATGGTTCGACCTCATTGTGAGAACCAACATCTTAGACATAGCCACTCCCATGGGTCTATTGAAATTCACTATTAAGAAGAAGTGAATAAAAATTGTGAAAAATATTGATAGAAACTTTATATCTATATATATTAATGAGTATAATGACTATTATTAGTTCAAAAAGTTTAATCATAAAAAATTGAACAAAAAAAAGAATATATACTTTTTTTTCAATTTTATCCACAAAAGATCCTGGTTCCAATGTGCTTGAGTCCAATGGCCATCAGTCTAATGAACCTAGTTTGATTTTCTCAGTCTAATCAACTCAATAAGATGCTCCCTTTCAGATTAAGCACCTGAAGAAACTTTCTGTGTGGTCTGGATAACATAAATTTCACTTCTCAGAAACTACTCAAAACTAAATCTGAACTTTCATAGCCTAATTAATTTAGTCTGATAGATTTATTATGATGAACCTATTCTCAATTTCCAAAACAAAAAATCTACTCAATTTATTAATATGAGCTTTATTAATATGGTAAAAAAAACATTTAAGAGTCTGATCTTATTTTGAGATCTCAATTTGTAAAGAAAAATTTGGAAAGAAATATGCAACACTCCTTCTTTTCTACACTCATGAAAAATTAAAAAAATGAAAATGAAGTGTGCTTCCATTTATAGGAAACTTGGAAAAGAAAAGATGAGAAACTGAATAACTTTTTATGCTTACTCAAATTTCAAAACAATTAAATGTGTGTAATACAATATAAAATTATAGAATTGAAACACTCAATCCAATTTGAATGATTCTTTGAACATGGTTATGCAGGTTTTTTCTACACTAGATTCACAACATGTATTTACTTGGATTCATGATGTGAATGGGATTCATGACGTTTATTGGTCATGAAGATTCTTTTCATGACTCCTATTACTTTATACCTACCAGGGTCTAGATGGTATTAAAAAAATAACAAAAAACAAGTGAATGTATAGGCCATAATCAATGAGATTTCAAAATATTTGGGGGAGATTGAATGAGAACCTAAAAATAAATAAACAAAAAACATATAATGTGATAAAAATTGGGTTACCTCATGAAATGAATTTTTTTTAACTACATTGGATTTTACTTACCGTCTTTATTTTTAGATCAGGTGATAGATGATCAAAAATATTATACCTATCTGGGATCCAAGAATGGTCTCATCTATTTCTATTCTATATAGTTTGGTCCTTGTCCTCCCTCTCTAAACAGCTTAACTCTTCCCAATGGTAGCAATTTCTTTATTTCTATCAGATCAACCCCAAATTTCTCCCTTAATACTAAAAAAATAAATGGAAGTTCTTGAACCACCTATACCCGTTTTATCTATTAAAACTCAGTGGAGTTGGTCACTCTTCTAGTGTTAGTGGTATGACCTCTCATATTTTATTTATTTTTCTCGGTAATTTTATTTTAGTATCCTCTTGAAAAAATTATCTACCTTGTGTACTTATTCAACTCAAGTGATACCCTCAAATTCAGGTATTTTTTTATTTATAAACTCATTATCTTCTATCACATATCATTTCTTCATTTACTTATGTATATTGAAACTTACCTGTTCACTTCCTACTCTTAAAAATAGCTCACTACTTTGCACGCCAATAAATGATATTCCAATTACTAAAAATTGTTGTTCAAGAATAATATATGTCCTCTCCTATTCCATATAAATCAATAATTATTCCATAAGAAAGATAAAATTTCCAATTTTGATCATAATGTATTTGATCATTCTTATTGGGAATTTCACAGTTGAATATCCTAGTTGAAGTGAAACTCTTATGGGCTTTAGGTACTCTAGTACTAGGATCTTAAAGGTAGAGTATGACATGATATTAACACTTTCCCCAAAATCACATAACACTTATCCAAATATTTTCAAACCAATAAAGATAGGTGTTGAGATAATATGTGGATCTTGTTGCTTATTGGGCATGTCTTTTGATAATAGAACAAAGAATTCTCTTGAGAGTGTTATTGTGATGATCTCTTCCATCTTATTTTTTTTGTTTCTAGATCTTTCATGAATATTGAGTAAGGTGGAATATTCAAATGGGATTATGAAAAAGGAATATTAATTTATATTTCTTTTAAATTGTTCAATAAATTCACCTCTTTGTGAATCTACCTAGTCCTATTTCATCCTCTATCTAAATGGTAGATGTGGTTTTCATGGTGGTGGTTCTTCCACTTCTTGTTCTTATTTAGATTTATCATTTTTCTTATTTTATATCTCTTTAAATAAATACTCAAATTACTATTATTTCTATATCATACTTGGTTTAAGGATGTCATGGGTGACTTTTACACTTCTTGGAGCTATTACTTTCACATATGCACAAGGGAGAAATTCTGAGGTTTATAGTAAAACTCTCTTCACCCTATCCCTTAGCTGGTCAATGATTTGAACAACTTGAACCTCCATATTTTTCAATATAGAAAATTTATTAATTGATTCTTATTTTATTTACTTGAATATAGATCTAGAAATGGTCATGAATGTGACCAACATTTCCTCTAAGGTATAGATTTGGCTTAAAAATTAGGGTCTCTACAGTGCTTGTTGCTTAAATCCATACGGTATTTGCTGGTACCCCTGAGCTTGTGGCTGTAGATGACTATACCCCTTACATTTATTTTTTCTATTATAATCAATATAATTTACATCCTCAGTATACGTTCTATGAGGATTATTAAAATCCATCATCACATCCATATTCCTAGTCATAGACTCCATTTAAGAATCCATCCAGCTATTATAAACCTTGTTCGCCCCACCTTTGGGTGGTTTCATTCTTGCAATGAAATATATTTATGAATTTATCATCTAGAAGGTTGTATATTTACTTAGTTGACTTTCTCATTAGAGATACTCTAGAAGCTACATCTACAATTGACATATTTTCCTGTGAGATACAATTATAAAATGTTATAATTAATAGCCATATTTCAATACCATGATGGGGGAATTTCCAAGTTAAATATTTTAAAATTTTATAAGAGATATAAAATGATTCATAATCAAAATAATTAAAATTTAATGTTTCTACCCATATATTTACTAAATTAGATAGTTAAAATATTTAGTTTAGGAAGTTTCTCAGCAACTCATCCCATGTAGTGGGGGAATGATAAGGGAGACTTTGAATCCATTCTCTATATTTTTCTTTTATTAAAATTCTATATAATCTTAGCCTAAAAAAAATCCTTGGAGACATTATTAAATTTAAAACTATCATAGAGTTCAAGAAAACTCCCTATATGCATGTTAGGATGCTCATACGACAATACAAAATATTGATTAAGTTGTTATCATTTGGATGATAGCTTTCTTAATCTCAAAATAAGGTGTGCTACTAATCTAAAAACCCATCCCTGTGGGTCTACTATAATACATAATCATTCACATCTCTAGTGGTGGTATTGGTATTTCTCAAGGCATGATTTTTCATGTTTATTATACCTCTTTTTTCTCTTTTCTATGATTTTATAAGGTTATTTCTAACTCTGGATCATATTCAATCTATTCCACATTTTCTTTTCCATGAGTGGAGCAGTCATACAATGGATTTTGACCTAAAACAACAACATGATATGACCAAATGTAAAATAATGAAATAAAATAAAAAAACTATCATAATTCTTGATCAACTTAATCATAAAAACAACCATCCCTAGAAAAAATGCCAAAAAGTTTATATCCGACATAGAATTGTTAATTTCCTATGGGCCTACAAAAATTTAATAATTTATAAAACTCATACAACCTAACTATAAAAGTTTGGTACTTGGAAATTATGAGTGTCTAACCCACAAGGAAATTATGTATGATCTAAATTAATTATAGTAATTGAAAATTCAGTTGGTTATTTGTTTAGAGAGAGAGAAAAAAGATTGAAAAAATATTTTGTTTTGAATTCGACTGATGGTGCATTCCATGTTTAGTGATTTTCACATTCATGTGCTAGGTATTCAATTGATTTTGGGTTTATTCACAATTTGGTATCAAAATTGGGTATTGAGGGATCATTGTTCTAGGTACCCTATACTAATCCTATAATCACATCGTTAGAATAGTCAACAATTATTTTTGATCACAGGAATAGGAAAAATAACACCTTATTTAAATATAATTGACCTAGATTCCATAATTGACATACACAAACTATGACAATCAATTGATGCAATAAAATAAAACTCATCAGATCATATGAAATGGTCATGAAATATGAAAAGAAAAATATTATAATTGAGAAATTGAGTTTTAATAATCCAAAACATGAAAATAAAATAGAAATAATCCCTAACTACACTTCCCCCTATAAACACATCACCTAAAATAGACATAACTACTCACACATGCTAAAAAAGATGATAATTAAGAACATAGATACCTAGAGAATAATAGAGGTGAATAATGGAAAACTTAAGGCTCAACAGTCATTTAACCGTTGTATAAAAGTCATTACTTGTGTCACTCCAATCCCTCTGGTACCTCTAAGGTGCAGTCATAGGTCAAAATATATATTCCTCCATCAAAATAATCTCTACTTGGCTTGTAAAAATTCAAAATTTTAAATTAGTTCATGATTTAAGTTGGGTTTTGATAATGTAATATGTATCCACATTCTCATTTATCAAAAAAATCATGATGGGAATGGGTTACACATCATGTAAGGTGCAATTTTAGTCAGTGTGAGAGGGAACATCAAAATTTGGTGTATTTCTACCTTGACCCCATGAATGAAACTCATGATGTAAATTGATTTCAAGATATTAAAATATATTTCTCTAGGTTATATAGTCTTATATTGATCTATATGATTTTGTCTTTTGACTTTAATATTCTAGTTTCGCACTGCACCACTTCGCAACATGGTGTAAAGTTTCTTTTAGCTCATAAAATTCATCTATTTTTTCCTTTTACAAATATTTGTAAATTCAATCCATAAATCACAAAACATGTTAAATAGTTCATAAATTAGAAATAATAACAATTATATTACAAAAATATTTGTATTAAAACACCCTAAAATATCTACATGAAATACACATATCAGTTATAACATTTAACTATGACAGTTCCTTAAGGATTAAAGGTATATATATTGCTAATATTGAGTCTAAAGGACACAAATAAATTGAATTTTTGTTTATGTAAGGGATAAAACATAACACACCAAGTGTTAACTAACTATGTTATATGGTAAATGGATTTATATTTAAGAATAAATACTGTATCATCAATAGTTAAGCAGATGGAAGAGTCATCACATGAACTGAAAAAAAGTGGGAGATTGTTTCAAATTAGCAGCCCATCGAATTCATGCAATATGAGTGCTAAGAATGAGAATAATTTTCGGTATAAAAGACTTCAATATATTTTCCATTCAAAACATGAGTTGTTAAGAGATAATTTTAAGCTAAAATGGGATAGATAATTATTCTGTGAAACCTTTATTAAAGGGAATATAATTCAAGGGAGACACAAGAAAGTATATATTCAATTCACTTGAACATTTTATGTTATATATTCATATAAGTGTTGTCCCATGAGACATAAGTCAACCAAGGGAGATCTTTATTTTGTTATATTTTTTGATTACTACACTAGAATAACTAATTCTCTCTTTATTAATCACAAATGAGAGGCAATTAAAAATTTTAAAATATTTAGAAGATAAGTTGAGAAGGAACTTGGTGTTTTTGTCAAGAATGTGCGGGTTGATATTGGAAAAGAGTATATATCTAATGATTTTGATAACTATCAATAAAATTAGGGAATAAAAAATCAATATAGCACACTATAAATTCTATAATAAAATAGTGAGACTGAAAGAAAGAACATGAGAATTATGGACATGAGATCTATTATTTTTGAAAACAAACTTTCATATTTCTTTTATAGAGAATATGTGTGAACCACTATGCATATTAAAAATATATATTTTTCTAATACTTGAGACACCTAATACCCCATATGATATGTGGTACCTAAATAAGCTTACTTTCAAATACTTTAAGGTATTCAGAATAACTTTCTACATAAAGATAAAATATAAAAACTTAGGTAAGTTTGAATAAAGGGTTGAATAAGGGTCATTTTTAGCTAAATTTCAAATATTAATGGGAATAAGGGATAGAGAAAAAATCAAAATAGTCTGGTAGAGTGTTAAGATATAAAAATCATTGAAAATTATCACAAAACAAATGATTTTATTACGGTATACATTGAAACTATTAAATCTAAAAACTTGTAGATTCTTAGAAACATAATTTTGGAAAATGATGGAAAAGAATAGGTTGTGGTTGATGTTGACTTAGATCTGACTAGATATGAATAAAATGACAAGAATCCTGGGTAAAGGCATTAAATTCTAAATAAAAATGTCAATTATAAGAATATTACCAGCTAACATGATGAATCTATTCAAACCATAAAAAGGATACGACTTGAGAACCAAACAACACATATTTCTCAAACTAAATGTTGAACTATATTTTATTCAGTTGAATATGAAGAGTGGATAGATTCCATGAATGATTATCTTGATAAAAATAGAGGATAACTCCACCTAGTAGCTGGTGAGAATACCTAAAAACAAAAACACAATTGGTACAAAGTGGGTATTCATAAATGAGATGAATGAGAAAGTGGAAGTCATAAGGAATAAATCAAGATTGGTTTACAAGTGGTATTCACCAATGTAATTAATTTACTTTGAAGAAACATTTGGACCAATGTAGAGGGTTGAGACCATAAGGATGTTCTAAGTAGTGGAAGGACACATAATTTATAAGATCTACGAAATGGATATAAAAACTAACTTCCATAATGGTGAACAAGAAGAGGAAGTATTCATTGAGAAACCTGAAGGTTTTCTTTTTAATAAATATGAGAGAATGGTATGTAGGAAAAAAAGGATCTTTATGGATTAAAGTAGGCTCTAAGATCATACTATTCCAAGCAATATGGATTCTTGAGAGGACTGTATTTTTATAAGGTAAATGTTGATAGTAATCTCTAGGTGAAAGAGCTAACTATAAGGACTATTATTGTCATAGTATATACAGATGAAATAATTTTTAAAAGTGAAAAAGTGAATCATTGTGAGGAGTTTTCTGAGTAAATGAAAAGTAATTTTTAAATTTCAATGTTAAGTGAGATTTCTCATTTTCTAGGGTTAGAAGTTATTCAAGGAGTGTATCAAATTTTATTATCTCAATAAAAATAATCTCAGGAATTATTAAAGAGGTTAAGAATAGAGTAATCAAAAGGGAATTATACCCCTTTATCTATAGGAAATAAAATGAAAAAAAACAAGGCTGGAGCTAGTGTAACTCAAAAGGATTATAAAAATATTTCAAGAAACATTCAATTCTTAAAAAATACTATACCTAACATTATTTTTTTGTCACATTATGTGCTAAATTTTAAAGTGATCCCAAAGGATACCACCCATTAGCAATGAAGATTATTTTTGGATATATCAAGAACACACTGATTTAAAACCTTCCATACAATTTCATTTCATATTTTACTTTATAGGGTTTTATATATACTAATTGGGTTGGTGATTGTGTCAATAAGAAGTCCAATTCAGGTGGCATATTATTCCTCAATGAATTTCATGTTTTAGTACATAGTAAGAAGAGATGTTTAGTGGCATTATGCATTTCTGAAACCGAATACATCACAACTACACATGATTTTACTCAAGTGATATGGATTAATGTTAAACTATATGACTTGAGAGATGAGGTTAAAAATCCATTATTCATTTACTATGATAATCAAAGTTTTATAGATCTCTCTAAGAATAAAGTTCAAAACTCTCGATATAAGAACATTGTTTTAGATACCATTTCATTAAATTGAAAGTGAAATAAGGTGTTGTGAAACTTAGCTTTATTGTAACGAAGGAGCAAGTTGGATATATTTTAACTAAATTATTTCAATAGGATAGGTTCATTGATTCAAGGATAAAACTACATTTTAATATTCCCCATACGACTTAAATATATTTGGAAATAGACCCCTATGGGTTTGGATTGTGTTATTAAAGGAGAGATATAATGAGACAAATCTTGACACATCTCTTGAACAAATAGGGAAATAATTCCTATTAATAGGGGGGGGGGGGTGTTTACTAGCTATTTATCTAATTCCATGGATATTACTATATGGGAGAGAAATATGTATGTATGAATTGAAGGGGAGTTAATTTAAGGCACTTATCCACAATTACTCTTTATCATGGGATGAAATTCCATAAAAACATTAGCTTATATGGTAGCGTGTTGTGAGACACTTACCATATGAGATAGGCTATGATTTGAGGATTCTCATGTGACTTTCTGAGTTTTGAAACTAATTTTATATAATATGGAAGAGTTGAATAGAGTTACCAATAAATCTAAAAGGGGTAAACTAAAGTTCCCTTGGAATATTTAAAGGGTTATATTTATTTTCAATACGATATTAATAATAAATAGTGGTTGTTGATATGTTTTTTTGAGATGTTATGAGACAATTTAAGGTAAATTAAAGAGGTTATGTGAGTGTTTTAAGAAAAAAATGGAATTATATTTGGAGTTTATTTTTTTCCCAAGTCTATAACAACCCTATACTTATCATACATAAATATTACATCTTCTAGATGAATATTTAGTAAATTACACAAACACACGCCTAAGAATCATACCGGTATAGTGCCTTTGGAAACATAAAAACATACACAAATTGTCATAAGTGATATACTTAATCTCTCACTAAGTTCTCTATAACTATCACCCTTATTTGACATATCATTCATAATACCTTTCATCATAACATGGGGAAATGAATCATAATAAAGGGTGATCTTAGATGCTCAATAAGGGAAAACAAATGATATGTCAATGATCACATAAGAATAATACGAAATTAAGGTTATAAGAACCTGAGACTAAAATTTGAAAACCATACCCTATATATCATAGATCATAAACTTGTGTCATGACATAAATTTTGGCAGTTCATTGGACATGAATCAGAGATGAATCAAATAACACGATCCATGAAATCATAACATTAGATTACAATGTATTTTTTTTATACAAATAAGAATATAAAATCATTTTATTAGTTGTTAAAGGATAATTACCAAGACAATCATAGTGTACTGAGTTCACTCACAAACCATCATAGTAGTCAAGGTTTAATCTGAAGACTATCATCATGGATAGAGTCCCTTAACTTATTAGGTTCACTACCCATTAAAATCCTATTTATATCATGATATATCAATATTTACCCAATCCATTGGAGGGAGATATAGGCCCCACCCATCACATAATGAAAATCATATATATGTGTTCCACAAGATCATACGAAATTCATCATATCATAACCCATGAAATTAAATGGGTTTTATAATCATTTCATCATAACATAACCTTTGTAAAAGAAATAGGTTTCATAATAATTTCATAAATTCATAAAATCATAACTCATGAATAAATAAGAAGGTTTCATAAGCATTTTATCGTGGTATAAACCATGGAAGAGAAATGGGTTTCATAAATATATTGAAATCATAAAAAGCCATTCATAGAAAGTATAATAATGGTTTCCTTGGATTGTATCCCCATTAAAGCATGATTTACATCAAATGATGTCATCTTAGATGGAAAATGATTTTGAAATATCACTTGGAAAATTTCTTGATGAAAATATCCTTTCCACATTGAAAAAAACTTTTTTTAAAAAAAAAAAAATTTCAAAATACTTTTCTTTTAAAATAACTTTGGAAACATATAAATGAAGCTTTAAAAATCGTTTAAAACATTTATTAAGGAAAATAAAATTTCCAATTTGATTTTTGTAAAGCATAAAAAATTTCAAAATCATTTTATTTTAAAATCAATTCGAATATATATAAAATAATATTTAAAAATAATTGAAAACATTTCATTAAGAAAACATTCTTTCCACTTTGAAAATCACTTTTTAAAATATAAAACATTTTTAAAATACATTTATTACAAAATAACCTTGGAAACATATAAAGGAATATTTAAAAATAATTTAAAATATTTAATTAGGAAAATATCTTTTCCACATTGAAAAAACTTTTTAAAACATAAAACAATTTCAAAGTCCATTTCTTTAAAAATAAAATTTGAAACCTATAAAGGATAATTTAAAAATCAGTTGAAATATTTCTTATTGAAAATATACTTTGCTATTGGAAAAAAACTTTTAAAATATAATTTTTTATCAAAATAATTTTCCTTAAAGATAAACTTGGAAACATATAATAGAATCTTTAAAAATAATTTAAAATATTTCTTAAGCAAAGTATGCTTTCAACTTTAAAGAACACTTTTTAAAATAGAAGACATTTCCAAAACCCTTTTCTCTGAAAATAACCTTGTAAACATTAAATGGAAGCTTCAAAAATAATTTAAAAAATCTCTTGATGAAAATATCATTTCCACTTTTAAAAACACTTTTTAAAATAAAAAACACTTTCAAAATCATTTTATTTTAAAATAACCTTTAAAAAATATAAAGGAAGATTGAAAAAACATTGAAAACATTTCTTGAAGAAAATATCATTTCCACTTTGAAAAACACATTTTAAAATATAAACTATTTTCAAATTAATTTTATTTTCAAAAAAATTGAAAAAATATAAAGAAATATTTATAAATAATTAAAAACATTTTTTTGAAGAAAATATACATTCCACGTTGAAAAAGGGTTTTTGAAATATTAATTTTTTTTAAAATTTTTTTATTTAAAAATAACCAGGAAAAAATATAAAGGAAGATTTAAAAATCATTTAAAAAAATTCTTGATGAAAATATCCTTTCAAATTTTAAAAAAACATTTTAAAATATAAAAAAGTTTTGAAATTGTTTTCTTTGAAAATAACCTTGGAAACTTATAAAGTAATTTTTAAAAATCATTTAAAACATTTCTTGAGGAAAATATAATCTCCACATTGAAAAAAACTTTTTAAAGCATAAAACTTTTACAATTTTTTTTTATTTTTGTAAATTACCTTGAAATTTATAGAGGAATATTTAAAATAATTAGTGTTAATTAAGGAATAAAATATCATTCATGCCATACACATTAAAACCAAGATTCCTTTCAGATTTTTGGTAAAAGCTAAATAGACATTGTTTGGAAAATGATATGAAGATTCCTTTCAAATTTTTTATAAAAAATTAAAAAATGGTTAAAATATATTTAATAAATAATATGGTTAATTTAAAAAACATTTTTTCAAATTTTTTTTAGAAAACATGGTTTGGGAAGGAAAAAAAGGTTTTCAGATAAAGAAAGGAATAAAGAAAATTTTCTTAACATCATTATTTTGAATTATTGAGTACATAAAGAGAGTAAAACAAAGTTAAAAAAATCCATTCTATGGAAATAATAATATTATAATAAAATAAATGAGTTTATTGAGAGATATATCATAATATTTCATTATTGGAAGCATAATCAGGAGTAATCCTAATAAACGATGATATTATAACATAAAACCCTTATTGATTTAGTAAATTTTAAATATAATCCATATGAAAGAATAATATTAAATTAATCTTATAATATCATTAAAATAAATAAATTCATGAAATTATATGTCAAAGGGGTTGTATATACACCTCATAAAGATAGGTTTATAACATAACATATGTCTCAAAGAAAGTAAATTGAGACAAAAATCCATTTACTTAAGTCTCGACTTCCTTCATACATGTTAAATCATCAATTATAATAAATTTAAGTTTATTATACATATATTAAATAATAATACATTTATATTATTCCAGATATGATTTAAATATGGTTTTTTATTACAAATTTATTAACCAATCCATGTTAAATTTATATTTTGGGTAATAACTATTTTTTTAGTGTATGTTTTGATTTGTTATTTTTTAGTAAAAATTAATTTGATCATGGTTACATATTAACTATAATGTTAAATATGATATAAATATAATATACATTCAATATATATGTATTTATAGTAATATATAAAAGTTAGAGATAGAAAATGAAATCACAATTTATGGAGGTGGTAGGCCGTATGTACGCATGAATGTTGTTTTCATTCTCTATATGGATAAAATGAATATAAAGTAAATAATATATTACCATTATAGAATCATTTTTATTTCATATATATCACATATTTTTATTTAAACCTATCCTTATTACCTTCCATGTAATATGTATGTGAAGAATGAATCGCATCGCATTGCAAGGTGGTATCCCGACGCACACATGAAATAGGTTATTGTCTTCCAAAGAAATAAATATTTAGAAGAAATATGTGATATAATAATTAAATAAGAAAAATAATATAAACAATATCATATATAAATAATTAATCCATAATTATATCCAATTGCGGGAGGTGGTGATGGAAAACAAATAACATTGGTTCGCGAGGCGGTAGTCCTCCGTAAACACGAATGATGATTTAATATCCCATTTAGTTGAAGAGGAGATTGTTTTAGGTCATTAACATAACATAAAAAAATCTATGTATATGGAATATATTTATTTTTTTATATCATCATGTTTTAATAATAATTTAATGTAGTTGAGGTGAAAAAATATCGGTTAGGGACATTACCTCTTCTTCAGAAAACTTGTTTTGATTTGCGCCGAAATCCTTCCTAGGATAAATTTTTGAAAAAATAAGGATTATATTATTAGGGTTGGGAATTAATAAATTTATTTAGTTAGTTATTGGCATAAAAAATAGGTTTTGGAAGTGTGAAGATGATATGAGAAGTGGTGTCCTTTTATATGTGAGGTGAGTGATACACTTGTAATTTTTGGAAATAAATAGGCATATCCACGTTTTTCACATGAAAAAGGGATAAAAAATGGAATATTATAGATTATTAGACATTATTAATTCTAAATATGTCCATAAAAGGGGTTTTGGAAAAGTTTTGGGTAATTTTTAACCCATATATTTTTTGTTTAACCCCAAAAAACCCATTTTTACCTTAACCACAGTAAATAATTTTTACTATTTTTTCTATTAATTATGGTAAAAAAATATTTTTTTACTTATTATATAATATAAATTATTATTATTCCAAATATATAGTACATTTTTAAAAATTTAACTCACATAATTGAAAAATATTAACTTCATATTAATCCCAAAGGCATGATGCAAAATGATTTTCCAAACAAAACAACTTCAAAAGTTTAAAAAGGGTTTTTATCAAAATTAATTGTGAAATTGATTCTAATGATATAAAGTGGTTTCATTGATATATAATTTAACAAATTTTTATTTTAGAACTATATACATATTTCTTATTGTTTTTAAAATATTAATAATAAATAAAGATACTTAATAAAAACCAGTATATTTTTTACTATTCATTGAAAAATTTACCTTCTCTGAATATTGTTAAAAAATCACCAAAAGATAATTTTTAGATGATTATTTCAAAAATTAATTTAATTTTTTAAAATAATTTTTTTAAATGTTTCAGAAATTTATATGAAAAAAGTGCGCAAAATGCGACAAAACTATTTTTTATAGAAATAAATTTTTTAATAATGAAATGAGATTAATTTTATATCATGATTATAAAACAAATAAGATGAAGTTTAAATATTATATTGAATATATAATATATTAATATTATTAATATAATTTACCAAAAGTTATTTGTTAAATTTATTGATGTAAAACAATTTTGTGCGCAAGAAAATTAGCGATGCAAAGCGGGCTCGCGGCCCACGAGATTTTCAGGTATGGGGTGGATGTGGGGCGGGGTGGGCCTAAAAGGTTTGACCATTTAGAGTATGGGACAATGCAGTTTGATCCCACATAGGTGCGGGCTTGACTGCATGCCTAATTTAAAAAAAAAATATATTATTTTTACAATATATTTTTCTTTAAAATTTAGTTTTTTTAATAAAAAAATCATGGTGAAACAGTGACATATGATTTCTCACCATAATGATCATATTAATTCTCCATTTATTCACATGTGAATTTTAAATAGGCCTATATTTATTGTTTTAATATGATATGATATTATTTATATAGTAATTATTAATCATCTTCACATGGTGTGTCAACCCATCTCTCTAAAAATAGAACTCATGACCCCTGCGCATGGTTTCAATTCTATAAGAGTTATTATAATCATAATATTTTTTAGGTTGATTTAATTTTTTTATTATTTAATTTTATTTTGTTATTAAGATAATTGGATAAAAACTCATGAAAACACTAATAGATTCCTCTGAAACTAATCGTTACCTGGAGAGACTTCATTCATTCAGATGTTTAGTTGTTCACATCACCACACAACCAATATTATCATTCATTTACCATCACCAATCAATCACCTACTTTCCATCGCAACAGTTCACCACCACATCAGTATTACCGGATGCCACCATTAACCCAAAAAAATGTTCTATCAAGTTTTTTAAAACTCAAGTTATTGTTAATTCATACTTATCCCCACAAATACCTTTAAGAATGATAAAAGATAAAGTATTTAAATGATTATAAATAGTATTTTTTCTTGTAAATGTGGATAACCCCACGGGCAACCTGCGGGTTTATGTGGGGTGGGCGGGCTTGAAAATTTTTGTTCGCATTATATGCGGGTTTTGCGGACAAACCCGCATGGACTCAAACCCGTGTGGGCTTGGCCCGCCCCGCCCCAGCCCACCTGTTTCGCATTACTAAAGAGATTTGTTTTTCAAAAAAAGATTTTGTTTATTTTAAAATTCTTCTTATTTCCATTTCTAATTAATTAGTCACCAAAAAAATTAATTTTATATAAGTTTTTACATCATATATTTTTATAATTTAGTTAATCCTATTCATACCATCTATTCTAATGGCTAGGTGATAACTATAATATTAAATAATAATATTTTAATAGCATGCCATTTTTTGTTTAAACTCATTTCTTCTTGTAATAAAAGATAAAATTGATGTTTCTTGAAAAAAAGATATCAGAAAAATTAAATTTGTTTGTAAAACATATTTCACACGATCCTGGGGTCTTAAAAAGTCATTTTGGTATAGGTGTGTTTTTGGATTTGTGTAAGTTTCATTGAAAACATGCATATAAGTCAATGAATCCTATGTATATGTAAATGAGGAACTACTTATGAGTTATTCCACTCTATGTAGGTGTCATCTTATCAGTATACGTGAGTTTCTAATATTGTGTAAGTGTCACCATGTTCTATATAAGTTTCATCAAGTAATTGTGTAAGTGTTATCTAGGCAATTCATATATACTAGTACATAGTAAAAAATATGTAAATATGCATGATGATGTATTTATAGGAAATGAAATTAGTCGATACAAAATATAATCCTCAATTCCTAAAATATCAAAAATCAATTTTTGATCCAAGAATAAAAATATTCCATGATTCTCACATAATTTTATATGATTTTGTTGAATGTTTGATATGTTCTTAAGATGAGTTTAAAAGTTATTTGTTCCATAATAAATAGCTTTATACCATACTGTAAGATGGTAAGAAAATGAAATCAATGGAAACTAATATTAGCAGTCTTCTTATGAGAATGTTAGAGATAAATAGAAAATGTGGCTGATTTAGCTTAAGTAGGAAGATTTTGATGCTACTTTTTACCCAAGGAAGAATATAAGGATTTTTGGCTATTTTCATGAGAATGTGAGAGGATGATACTACTGTTGTGTCGGTCTGATTTTTAAAAGTATCATGGTTGACTAAAATGGAATTAATTTCATTGTATATTATTTTTGTAGGATCGATACTAGATAAAAAATTAGATTAATTATAAAATCATAAGCAAATTAATACGATTGTACAGAAAAATAAAAATTAAAGACAAAGGATTCTAGATTATTAATGAATATCAAGGTTGAAAAAATTTTAAAGTAAGATAGGAATTAAAAATATATTTGACTTGTATATTGATAAAGTGAGAGACATTGGGTATAATAAAGATATAAGTAGAATAATACGTAGGTAGTTCCTAAATTTTAGGTAGTGTTCTTATGAAATTAGCGTTTTACCCAAGTAGACAATGTTGTGGTTGAGAGAAGAAGAATGATAAGATCCTAAAAGGGTTCTATAGGTATTGTGTTTATAAGACTTATCTATTTAGAGGTATTTATGAAATTTATTCTCTTAAATAAAGTGAACTATGTTTTTTCATAATATTATCTATATTACTTAAGGAGGAGGTTCATAAATCTATTGCTAAAGTTACCCACATTCAAAAGAAATCCCTTTTATACTCTTGTTCTATGTTTATTTTATAATAACTATCTAGATATAATGAATCCTATGAGACAAGTGTATGTTCATAGAATTAGGGATTAAGATAATCATTGACCCAAACCACTTGCATTTAAAAAAATATTTTAGTGAAAAATCTGCATTAAGGGATAACAACCTACTCCCATAAATATTATGCTCCCATATTGAGGATAAACCATGTAAAAAATAATTCATTTATTTGTTTTTACTTTACTTACATTAAATACGAATGTGGATATTATATAAAATTTAGAGGCTCATTCCCTAACCATCTATATGGGTTTTTTTAAAGAAAGAAATTTTAAAATTAGCCACACGGATTCACCCCCCTCAGTGTCGACATTTTATCCACTAGGATAAACACAGTATTCTCAAAATAATAAACCTAGAATTAAATAAGTTTTTTATTTATACTCATCATAAATAGAAACCTATTTAACAGAGTATAATTCCTCCTATAAGACTCAACATTCCATTCTGGTGTTTCAAGAGGTGTGATTTGTGGAACAATTCCATAATTACACATACGATCTATGAATTATGGGATCTAGTATTCATCACCCATATCAGATTGTAGAATATTACTACTCTTTCATAGTTTATTCTATACTTCATTTTGAAACTCTTTGAAATTTTCAAAAGTTTCATACTTTTTTATGAGAAACACATAACCATACCAACTAAAATCATCTATAAAGGTAACAAAGTACCTATAACCACTACCATCTATTGTACTCATTGGTCATCATAAATCACTATGTGTGAGATACAATAATCCAATAGCCCTTTCAAATTTTCTCCCAAAAGGTTCTTTGGTCATATTAAATAATTAACGAGATTCATATGTATAAAATGAATCATAATAGAATGATTCCAACAATACATCTTTATGGATTATTTGAATGTGTTTCTAATATATTCATCCAAGATGAAAATTATAATGGTATGTGGTTTTGAATATACCGTATCCTTATTATTCTAAATGTTATAAAAAATATTATCAATATCTAGAATATAAAAATAGTTTATCACATCCCCAATTACATAAACAATTTCATTCTTATATATAGAATAACTCTTATTCTAATTAGTGAATGAAAATACCATCTTGTCCAAAAAAGATACAAAAATCAAATTTATTTTTATGGTAAGAAAATAATAATAGTTATCCAATTATAGGACCAATCTATTAGATAGATTTAGATTATAAGTTAAAAATTTAATTCAAAAAGTCTTTCTCCATTACTAACACGAATATTTGCCTCACCCTTTATCATTTCCCTTTTATATGTAGGTTTGTTTTTATAAAGATAAATATGTAATTCACACCTGGTATCTAATATCCATGATTTAGAGTTATTTAAATTTATCTCTATAACATAAACATCTAGATGATTAAAATTTGTCTCTTTGAGAACATTTCTCATCCCTAGATACTAATCTATAACTATTTTTAGGTCATACCTATTAATGATCTCAAAATTATTTTCATGAAGTAATCTAAACTCTATAAAAAATTCATATTAGTGGGTGAGTATTATGCCCTATATCTTTCCTGTAAGTAATTTTAATAAAAGTTATCCCAATAAAAATGATGATCTTATGCATAATATATATTTAGTGATCCAAGATCCATATTTCACTGAGAAATGAGTCTACATTGGTGTTCTTATCACCACATAGTTATTTTATTGGGGAATCATCCCAATAAAAATAGATTTGATTATTGGATATATGAGTAGAAAAACCTTTTTTCTTAGATCTATCATATGGACATACTAAACTATATTCCCATGATATACTTCCTAAGGGTTTCCAAACAATGTTTCACTTAAATGAAACACCAAGAATAAGCTAAAAATAGACATTTAGGAGTCACCCTACTTTATAAGAACCAATCCAAGGATGATCCAATGTTACCTATTACTTTATTTACATACATAAGATAATCCATAGAAACCTTTAATTGGAAGAATCTACTTGATTAGATGATTTAGGTATTGACAAGTTATACTTTAGAAGGAATCTTACTCTTAGCACTTAATAGTTTTTCTTCCAAAGTATCACTAATTTAATATAAATCATAAGCATATTAAATACATAAATATTACATATTATGAAATCTTTATCTTCTCACGTTTTTATTTATTTTTTGCATATGTATTATTCTAATGAGTTAGTTTTGGAATACATATTTGATCCACAAAATTAATTTATTTACACCACATTAATATTAAACCATTTACAAAACCCATAGTTTGTGTTACTAACCTAGATAAAAAATTGAAACACATTCATACGTATCTATGTTAATATTATTTATATGGTATATGAACTCTTAATATAAGGGATTATAATTATATGAGATCTATAATCATCATATGAGTAATCTTAATGCTACAAATTGCCAACCACACCTCTCAAAAACAATTCATAAGCCTCTAATCCATTGGGAATTCTAGCCCAAAGTACCTCTACCCAATGATACTTTACTAAAGGGTGAATCTAATTCATAATAATTACAAAAATTAACATGTATAAACTATTCCCAACAACTAAATTAAAGATATTAACTTTAATTACACATTGAGGTCAAGGTAGATGAAAAATAAACCTTATGAAGTCATACATAACATGTTATACATGGATCTATCTTCTAGAATAAATCCGTCACATGATTTTTTCCCATATAATTAACAATTTACTAAACCTGAATATTAATGAATTAAATATATAACTAAACATTTTATTTATTTTCCAAAACCCGAGACATAAATATAAACTATTTAAATTTTATTTGGGTATGTAAAATCCAATTTACCATACATACCACATATCATTTATAAACAATTTATAAACCATAATTCAATTTATAAAAATATAATTTTAATTCATTTATGGATCACTATGGTTTGCACTATTGCATGGTATTAAAATCATCCACAATTTATATAGGACCAATATGTCATGGATTATTCCATGGTTTATGGTGAAATGTTCATAAAAAATCCCATGGTCTAGTGAAGGTGGTCATTTTGAGTGTTTTAGCTCATTCTTGCAATGGTTCACTATGCTAGTCACCATAGGGAGTTTAAAAACTTGTGCATGTCACAGTGTCTGTATAATTTTGAGTAAATAATTACCACTCCTTACACTTCAAATTGGTGATGGTGAAGATGTTATTTTGATGGTCACCATTGAAAAACTATGAACTATATTTATGGTGATGGTAAATTTTTATTTGAGAATTAGTTGATTCACACATTTAATCCTTGAATAATCCTATTATGATACCATTGACGGGATTTAGGGGAGTGGGGTCATCATATGGTCCTTAATAGAGTAATTAAATCCAAAAATTTATTAATCTATCTTTAAGGAATCGAAACATGAAAATAGATTAAGAAAAAATCATACATGGAATGTGACTGTAGTGGCCAACATATTTGTTATTTGATTGAGTATGTTTGATGAAAATCACCAAAGTATAAAAAACGTCTTCCTACCTCTTAGGGTGGTACACCAGATATGTGTTCCAAAATGTTTCTTATGGATCCCTATAATCTAAAAGGGCACTAGAACCTTCACAATGGGTGATAAATAAAGAGTTGGGAACAAATATAGATTTGATGTAATTTTAAGTAACAAGGTTGTAACCAATAAGAGGGGACAACCCTTTATATAGGCTATGATCAATGATCCATATCAAATAGAGAACTCATAGTTTATCCCTAACATATCTCATACATTACTACCCATTAGGTAAAATCCATTGAATCCATTAAATGAATTTCCAAGACATGTTTAATCCATTCATAATGAATATATAACTATTGAAAAATAACTAAGAGGGGTATGATAAATGCATGAATTTTATGAATGAAAATGGTGATATCAGATGTTAACCAAGGCCCCCACAAGATCTACCATGGCATGGTGCTTCTAATTTTAGTGAAAATATAATTAATTATATACTAGAATATTATAAAAATTATTTTCAATCAATAAATAATCAAGTCCACATGAATCATATCATCCCCAATTTTGGAATCACTAACTTTTTCATGTAAATGACAATATATTGGAAAATCTTTATCGTGATGGGTATTTATATTTTTTTAAACAAAAACCACTTGACATGTGTCTTACATTTTTAAAATTATAAACAACCAAACCACCATTTTGTGGATAGAGTTAAACAACCATAAAGATTTTTTTAATTGGTGCACATAGATATGTGAGAACCTTTTCTAGATGAAGCTAGAGGTGGACAGTCACATGTCTATACATTATTTACAACTCTATTAGACATGTATATGTCTAGTTAATGAGGAATAAATCATATATTTATTGAAAAATTTACGGAGTTCAAAAATAAAGTATAGAATCAACATAGTAATAATATAAGGAAATTCCGATAATATTTTAGAAGAGAATATCTCATCCAAGATTTCACTGACCATCAATAATAGTTTTGGGATTCCATCTGAATTAACTCCTTCTTATATAGAAACGTATAATGGTGTTAGTGAAAGGAGGAAACACACATTTTTGAACATGGTGAGGTTAATGATGAGCCATTTAGATAATCTATTATCCTTTTTTGGGAAAAAAATTATATAATAAGATGTACATACTAAATAATGTTCCAACTAAAGTAGAAAATGAAATATTATATGAGTTAATGTATTAGAGGAAATCAGTGTTGTTACATACTCATGTATAGGGTTGTGAGGAATTTTTTAAGGCCACTTTTGGAAACAAAATAACACCCCGAGTCATGAATAGTGTCTTTATAGGATATCCTAAAAAATAAAGGGATATTATCAATATAAATACTTATATAAAAAGGTAATATTGGTATGATATTACATGTTGTTTTCAAGGGAGCACATCTGAAAAAGTAATAGTAGTAGAAAGATTGACTTCAATGAAAATAATACTTAGGATATTCAATATTTGGAACAAGAAAAAGTTCCATAAGACCTTGTGGAAGAGATTATTATAGAGATACAAGTAATAAATAAGATCACGAGAGAGGTTAGAGAACCAAATAGATATGGTTTTCTAGTCACTAATGATGGTGACTAATTATTGATTGGAAATAAAGAACCACTATCCCAAAAGGAGGTAGTAAGCATCTTAAAAGTTACCAGATGGAAATAAGATATGAATAATGAGATATATTCCATGTACTGGAACTAATTTTGGGTTTTGGTTGATTTATTTGTAGATGTAAATCCCATTGTGAAAATGGTAATTCAAAAAGAAAATAGGCATATAAGGTATAATTAGTACCTATAAGGCATGACTAGTGGAAAGGTTTTAATCAATATAGTATGATGAAACATTTTCTCCCTTTTCCATTCTAAATTCCACTAAAACTCTAATTTCCATAACAACTTACCATAATTATAATATTTTGAAAGATGGATGTTAAGATAACATTCCTTGATAAGAAAATTATATAATATGACTATATGACTAAACTAGAAGGATCTATGACTCCATAAGGAAACAATAATGTATTAATGTTTTATAGATCCATTTTTGGATTTAATAAATTATCTAAATCATAAAATATTGTCTTTGATGAATGCATAAGGGAATTTGGGTTCATAAATAATGAATATGATCCTTATGTCTATTACAAGTTTAGTGAGAGTGTAATCATTTTTATAGGAGTATATGTTGATGAAATATTACATATATGAAATGAGATACTAGTCTTACTATTTTTTAAGGCTTGGTTGGACAAGAAATTATCCATGAAGGAATTAGGTGAAAAAACCTACATTATTGGGCTCAAGATCATTCACGATAGATCTTCAAGATGCTTCTACTATGTCAGGGTACATGAATTGACCATATACTAAACAGATTTAGTATAGATTGATCCAAGTAGGAATTGGTTCTACTTTCCCACAGTATACATCACTCTAAGAAAATGTTTCATTAGACACAATTGGAGAGAGAGGGGATTATTATAATCCTATAAAATTTTGTGATTATATCTATCATATATTTCATGAAATATACTAGTTTTAATGTTGTCTGTACCTTGAGAATGGTAGGAATGTATCATGAAAATATGAGAGAATAATATTGGGATTATTTTAAGGACATATTTAAGTATTTGAGGCATATTAAGGATATGTTCCTAGTTTATGGAGGATAAAAATAGTTATACATTAGGGAATATAAAGATTATAGTTTTAAGAAAAATCTAAATGATCTGAAATCACTATCAGGAAATTTCTTCTATCATAACAAAGAATCTGGGAGCTAATAGAGCTCAAAATATTAATTTTTTATAGTTTTTATAGTGGAGTTTCAGTATATTTTGGATTTTTATGTAGCTAAAGAAGAAACATGGATACACAACTTCATCTAGATGCTAGATGTTGTGCTTAACAGTAAAAAACCTATCACATTGTATTGTGATAATACTGTAGTGGTGGCTCTAACCAAGTAGATAAGGTCAAATCAATGAACCAAGAACATATTTATAAGTATCACCTCTTAAAATATTTTTCTCAAAGGGTTGAGGACATAGTATGAAAATATTTTATATAGGAGAACATGATAGTTCCCTTGACTAAAGCCTGGACTATGTACACAGTTGGATTTAATGAAAGTGGGAGTCTGTTGGACTTTATTTCCTAGAAATAAATAATTTTTTTACTTTATATTACAGATATATTCATGGTTTTTAATATTAATAAATATCATATGACATGGCAATTTTTCTTCTATGTAATATTTAATATGAAAATTTATTTTTAGTATCTATCATATATAAATTTCATAACAGTTCTCCACTATGATGAGAACCTTGAAGTATGATTTTATGTGATAAATGGCCACTAACTCTCCTAGGTGTATTCTCTATATCTCTCAACATATTCTATGTTTACCCTGAATCATATTTTTATTATGATTAATTCTCTATTTCAGATTTCCCTAGTTATCTATTTTTCTTTGTATTTCATTGTGTGGTGTTCCTTGGCCGAATATTTAGACTCCCTCCTCCTATTACCTTTTATTCCTCCCAAATGTGATTGACCCCATCTTGGTCCAGTGTAATGGTTCTGATAGTAGATTGGGATGGTGAAGTTAGATAACTTTTATGGGTCTTTTGTTATTCTTGCTCGTCGCTTTTGTGTTCGGTGGGTTTAGTTTTTTATTCATCTCCATAACCTTGGGATGCATTCTCTCCTCCTCTTCACTTGATTACAGACTTGTCATGTTAGATCCCATTATGATCTGGTGTGATATCTATCTTAGGTGATTTGGACTGTGTAGGTGTTGCAATTATTAGTGCCTCCCATGTGTGTGTTTCATATTTATTTTCAGTCGTTCATGGATTTGTTGCTAGCTTTATTTATCTTCCTCTACTATCCCTTCTTGATCTAGGATTTATTTCCTTCTTTATTGATGCATATGATTTTTAGTTTTTGGTTTCATTGGTCTTATACCTATGATTGTGGCTCATTTTTAAGGAATTAAGTCACTTCTTCTCTGCTCTTGCTTCTCAAACCTTTATTTTTTGACTCTATATTGGTCTAGCATAGAGGATATCATGGTGTCTTGAAATGTGTTTATTTAGTGTCTAAGGATGGTCTAAGATATATGACCTGTGTTGGTGGTTTGTTATCTATTTGGGGTGTTTCTCTTCTTTGATGGAGGTGTTATTTGGTTCCATTTTAGGTGATCTCAATTTGATTCTTTGTTTGATTGGCTTAATTGTTTTTCTAGTGACGAATGTTCGCGAAATGAAGGTCTTGGGGTTTCTTGGAGTTAAGATCACCCCGAAATCTAGTGAAGTCGATGACAATGAAATTTGGATGATTTCTTGGTCTAGTTTTGGTTACATTCATTTCGGTTTCTGGTGGTATAAATCGATGAGGGTATGACAATGATGAGACCATGATGAAAGATGGTTTTTGGTGATGTTTTTTGTGATTTTTTATGGTGGATGTTAGTGAAGAGATGATATAGATGAAGATGCAATGATGTTGATGACATGTGGAAAAGACATGTATTACCTCAATGCGGGTTTCCTTGGGTGGATTGTGAGATTTGAGGGGATCTAATTTACATGATATTCATTTCTTTTTATAATTTTTTCTGTTAGATTTTTAATTTTAAATTTTCCCACTGCATTTTGTTTGATTTGGATGATGTGAGGGTTCCCACTCTAACCCTAAAACTGGTATTATGAAAATTAAACAATGATTTAGGAGATAAAATTTAAGTTATATGAATTTATTATTAAATACATTTTATACAGATAGATTACACCACCTATATAGACACATATGATGCATGCTATCAGGGGTAGGAGGCTCAAAAGACATTGATACTTCTTCTCATGAAGTCCACCCTTGGTAATATCCAAGAGAAGAGATTATGAGAACAAACCCACCATTATAATTTCTACTTATTTTATGTGACATTGGATTTTCCTATTTATGGAAATATATATTGGTCCTCATACTTGAGATTATTATTAATATATTTCATGATTCATATATTTTTAACAAAAACTATTACAACATATGCTTGGAGTGAGGAAAGATACATTGGGTGTGTCACGAGTGATATAAAAGTAATGAATAAGTCAAGAAATAATTTTTCCCTTATGTTTTAATAGAATTAAATATCCTAGGAACTTTCAGGGATATAGAACAATATAATTAAGTCCATGTCCATGGTGGTTTTATCTTAAAGTTATTTTCTGGAATTTCAAATAAATATATATCAAGTGGATAGGTTGATGAAATAAGTAAAGAAACCTGCATGATGTGATATCGAGATAAAAACCTTTTATTATATAGTGATAATTCATAAGAGGTTTTTATTATTATAAAATTTAACCTATTTTTCTATGGTTTCCTAGATGTGTTTCAATATACTAATATAGAACTTTAGTAAAGTTATCCTAATGCCAATGAGAAAGAGACTTAGAGGGGTAGACACTAAGTGTATCTAGAATTTTAGTTAAATTATACAAGAATTTAATTTTATAGTAAATATTATTATTATGTTTTAAGGAATAATTATTTAAGAACCCCATGGATTTGTATATTTTTTTGAGTATGGTTGAAGATCCAATGGCTGTTGGTGATTTTGGGTTGTTGTATTTGTTGACAACCATATTTTGGGGTGATAACTAATTATAATGACGATTGAACTAGTTTGTATATATATATATATCATGGGAGAGAGTTTTATGATGATATAAAGTGTTTTTGAGGTTGGATGGAAGTTTTTTGAAGTGGTTCTGAGGGTGTTTTAGTGAAATATAGAATTTTATAGATTCATGTAATCGTTTTTAGTACATAGGAAATCCATATCACCAAATATATCATGTATCCAAATATGAAATGTAAGCATTTTGGAAAATATCACATAGCTAGTCCAATGATGTAAGAGAATACAATGACATAGACCAAAGGATTCATATAGTCTTTTCGGTGAGATAACTTAAACCACATAGCCAAATTATAATATATTGGAAAATATAGGCTTTCATGTATCAAAATACATCATGTAATCAAATTGAATCACAAATTCATTTGTTACGATGTAGAATAATTAATCCATACAACCATATATGGGAATCACATAGGATTTTGAGAAACATGTTAGGGATTGTATCCCTATGTATTGGGGAAGAGTTTTAGAATCAGATTTTAAGAGAATAGAATTTTCATGTCGAATAGATGCATGGGACCAAGAACTTGGAAATATTGGGAATTTTTAAGGAATCTAGTTATGAGGATCTTTCTTCTAAGTTTTAAACATAGTATATTTTATGTATTATGAAGATTTTTGGTTTTAAATAATATAGTAGGAAATAAGAACCATTCCTATTAGAAAATTAAAAGAGATGGTGAGTAAACTAATATATATATATCCCATGAAATTTGATGCTCGAGTCCTCAAGATTTTTTAATGATGAACATTTGATTATGATTTAATACGTTCCAAATATAATGGAGTATTGTGCAGGATAATGCGGTGATTGTGAGTAGTTTCTTACTATGTAAAAACTAAATAATAAAAATATTCAAGGGATGAGGTTTGAATTTAGTGATTAATATCTAATAAATCTCATTGCTTCAGTATATTTGATTTGAGTTCAAGAATATTTATTTAGTTTAATTAATGTATGTATTGTGGGAGATTCTATATTAATTATTATATAAGCTCCGAGAAATAGATCTTTATCCTTTTTCCAAGATTAAACTAGTTTATTTAGTGATATTCTTCATCTTTTATTCATATTATTTGTATTTCATCATGAATCTGTGTTATTTGGTGTGAATCCTGACATGTGTGGTGTAATTCCACATTAATGGATGTAGTTGGAACTCACCTGTGCTTATAGTGAAGATAATCCACGATTGAGGAGGGTAACCAGATACTCCAAGGAGTACTATTCCTTATTAGACCCCATCCTTATAAAAATTATGTGTTATTTTCCTTTTTTATTTACTGTATGATCATGTGAGTCTATGATAATTTTATTTTTAGTGGATAAAACTCTACAAAGTCACAAAGGTTTATTTCTATTGAAAATTGTTTATAAAAACTAACCTTACCTGATTCAACCCCCCATATCAGTGTAGGAAATTGATCTTGCCAGACACAAAAAATTGGTCTCAAAGGGAGGTTTCCTACATAGGATATAATAAGTTCATATAGTGACCCAATATTTTTACACATATTATTACATGTTTTTAACTTAAAAATTCATTCATTACAACCCAAAGATTGTGAGGGCTAGTTTCTTTGAAAGACTTGGTATATAAAACATCAAAATAAACTAAAACATAACATCTTTATTTTTTTTTCATTAGTGATATCCTAAATCTATTTGATCTGAAAAGACTACATAGGATAAATTGAAGAATATATAAAATAAAGGGGTGAGATAAAAATCCCAGTAAGGTAATAAACATGATTAGGAATATAACTTGTGAGTCAAAGGTAAAACATGATATCATAAAATAGAATTCTTATGAGTAATCATGTTGAAGAATAACATAAATAACATGGCATCATAAGATCATAGATACATAGGAAAGTGGAAACAATATATAACATGATATAAGCATAACTCAAAAATAATATTCTAAACAACATCAAATGGTGGACAAAGTCCAATTATGGATTAGCTTTACTCCCTAATCCCATACATAAATCTCATGAGACCAAAAACATTACCCAATGTATTAAAGAGCTATCTATGTAGAAGAATAATAAAATGAAAATACTTATGTGTTCCACATAAAGGTAATTAATCATAAGTTATAAACAAAATAATTACCCATGTAAATATATGGGTTCCATAATCTTGTCTCATGTAGTGATCAAAAAATATTTCATAAAGAATATATTTGATAAAATCACTTAAGGCATGAATTTCTCCATAAAAAAGGGTGAGTGAGATAGTTATATTTTTAAGATTAATTTATAAATTATTTATAAGTAACTCACAACATCAAAGTTTGTTATCATTTATAAAAAAGTATTTAAAAAATCACATGTAATATTTCTTGATAAAAATACCATTTTCACATTGAAATCGATTATTTAAAATCTAAAAATTCACAAAATATTATAAATATAATTTTGTTTGAAAATTAACATGTAAAATTATAAATTAATATTAAATTAGTTTAGAGGTCATGATAGTAATAAATTTTATTCATGTCATATAAGTTAAAATAAAACATCCCTTTCACACTTTTGTAAAAAAGTGAAAAAGTACATTATTAGGAAAATGACATAAAGATTATTTTTAAAAAATTTTGTAAAAAAATAAACAATGTGTAAAATTGTCTTTAATAAATCATTATAAAATAGTAAAAATATTATTTTAATTATTTTAATGAAAATATAGTCATGGATGATAAATATTCTAGATCTAAAAGAAGATACAAGATTGATATTACTTAAAAACAACATTCTTTATGTTTATTTATTAAATAAAATAATAAATAGAACCCAAACATATAAACCAAATTCATTACCATATTAGAATAAAATATATGTTGTTTAAGAAACTAATTTGATATGATTTTCCCCATATAAACCTTTAACATAAATAATCTCGAAAAGAAATATGATCGTAACATAAAGCCTTTACCACTTGGGTAACATTGAAATAAAATCCTATTGGATGATGTAAAAATAATTTTAACTTAAAATAATAGTAATTATAAAGAATTAATTATATAATATGTAAAAAGAAAATTATATACACGATAAAAAACAAATTAGGTGCATACTATGAAAATATTCCCTAATGAATGGAAATTGAGATGAAATCCCTTACTTAAAGTTCGAATCATATTTATGTAATTTATCTTTATGAATAATAAAAATATGTTAATTATTTACCTGATTAAGAACCATTTTATAGTTTAATATTATTTTTGTTTTATTTAATACAATTTTTTTATTCATTTACTTAATCAGGTAATCTTAGATCATATGTTTTGACGATATTCGGGTCACATAACAAAAATGAATTTGGTAGGTTGAATATGGTAAAAGTGGTCATTCGTCCATAAAATATAGAATAATAATATTTTCATAATATTAATTTTTATATATAAATTATAATTTTAAAACCAATAATTAAAGATGGTTATGAAAAATGAACCACGTTACAATCATAGAGACCGTATTCCATACATATGCATGAGTAACTTTTCTATTTTCAACGATCATGATGGAAAGAAGGTAAGAGTTATTTGATCATTAAAATTGATAATTATATCATAAATACCATATTATTTCTTTAAATACACTTATATACACTATACATGTGTTGTGGTGATGAAAAATGAATCAGATCACTTTGTGGAGGTGGTAGTCCACACGTACGCATGGACAATGTTATAATTTTCTTGTGAATGAAAAGGTAAGAAAATATATGATATTTTAATTTTTAATTATTATAAATATTTCATGAATAATATATATATATATATATATATATATATTAAATTCTTCATTATAAACAACTGTGATATGTGATACTGTAAAATGAATTACATCTGTCAGTGAGGCTGTAGTCCACCATACACCCAAATGATGGTTTTTTTACCATTTAATAGAATGGAATATGGATGAAGTTTATGAAATTAACATAATAATTTATCATTTTATGGAATATAATTATTTTTTATATCATAATGGTTGAATAACATTTAAAGGAGGTAGAAAATGAAATAAAAAAATGTTCGGTTAAGAACGATACCTCTTATTTGGACAAACTCTTTAGGTTTAAACCAATAGACTTAAAATAATGATTTTATAATAAAAAAAGACCTTGAATATAGACATAGGATTAAGTAATGGATTTGGATAGGTATTGAATTATCCTGAGTTTTAAGAAAGAAACACCATGTTCAATAGCATATATGATATGTTATTTTGAGTTTAAACGAAACAACTAAATATTATTATTTAATTAATAGAATTATAACATAGCCATTGGAATAGCGTGAATGAATAGTATAAATGTTTTTATTAAAATATGGTTTAATCATGTTTAAAGAATGATTCATTGTTTACCAAATTTATTATAAATGGAAATAAAAACCAATTGAATATAAAGGATGTGTTTTTATGAAAACCTATTTGAAAAGAGAATAATTGTGTTTATAAAATCATATCACTATTTATGGATTTTTATTTAATTAAAAATATATGTTATATATTAAATTTAATGTTTTAAATTCATCTTATATGTTTTCTAGATATGATATAAGAACAAATTTAAATTTTCAAATAAAAGACGTATTTGTCTAAAAATGGAGTTTCACCTCCAATTTATAGAGAACCCTTTTTTAATTTATATTTAGTCAGTTTTGTATGTTCAGTTTGACAAAATAAACTTTTTTATTTAGAATATGGACATCAAAATTTACTTTGGAAGAATTTTTGATATTTTTATGATAACTATCATGTTTTGATGAATAGTAAAAATACATTAAATTTTAATGGAAAACAAATTTTTCCATAGAGATAATTTATATAGTTAAATTATATTATTTAATGGTTTTAAATTATAAATATAATATATTTTTATCATTTAATCCAATATTGGTCATTGGAAGTAATTTTAATTTGAAATTAGATATAAATGCATGACAATCTTTTGATGGTTATTATTTAAAAAAAACCCATTTTATCATTTTGACAATAGAAATTAATTTTAAATTAATTACTGCAACTTCTGTTTTATGAATATGGAAAAATAAATTCCATATTTGGAATTATAGGGTCCAAATTGTGTAAATAGGTATCTTTTATTTCTGTACATTATGAATAGTAACTTCAGAAATATGTTTTAACTACCACGGGTAAATGTCAATCAGGTAATTATGGGTAAAAATAAAATTATAAAATTACCCTAACACATGTCATAATTTTATTGGATGAGCTAGTTTAAATATTCTCATAGAATATTCTTTACCTAAATGGATAAATCTTACCATTGAAGCTGGTATAAAGCTTCTCATAGAAGCTTGTTTAATTAAAAGTATAAAGCTTCCCATAGAATCTATTATAAAGATTCTCATGGAAGCTTGTTAAATTAAAAAAGATAAGATTACCATGGAATAAATTTTATAGTTTATCATAAAATATTATTTAATTAAAAGTAAAAATCTTAATATGGAATCATTTTTAATGCTTCTCATGGAAGCTTCTTTAATTAAAAGGACAAAGCTTCCCATGAAAGCTTGTTTAAATATTCTCTCACACTCATGTTTTTAATAAGTATTAAAGTTTTTATATGGGTTTATATAAGTGATTTCATTGACTATAAATAGTATTTATAAATATAAAAATACTTCCTACATGTTGGTATTTTATTTATAATTTATATACATTATATAAATAAATTTATTTATGACATAATGATGATGTAGTGATTACCTTATTAATGAAATATTCAAATAAATGATATTATAACTATTAAAATAAACATAATTTGAAAATTTTGATGTCATAAATGAATTTTATGGATGATTGTTACACGTTATCTTTGAGTTAAGTTAGTTTTTTCTAATGAATAAATTTGTTATGACTTAAAAAAAATCAATTACTAAATAGTGTAAAAATTAACGTAGGCAGAATTTTTAGATGTTTTCTAAGAAGTTTCAATATTTTTTAGTATTTGATGAATCATATTTTATGAATAGTATTTTTTATTAATATAATTTGATGAATATTAAAAACATGTTTTATTATTAAATAACTTTTTCTATGAAATGATATTCAAAAATCAGACATACATGGTTGTAATCAGGCTAAAAAAAGTGGTTCAATAAGATAAAAATGATTTATTTCTGAATAGTAACTTTAACCTTTGGAATAGTATTTTTACCCTTATGAATGGTCATTTTACCTATGTAATATTAACCTCACCTAAGTAAGTATAAATATGTTTTAGTTATCTTAAGTGGTAATGTGATATAATTATATCATAGTCTAAGTAAATAAATGTTTTAGAAATTATTAGTAAAGTATTAGTATTTTATTTATTGAATTTAATTTAAAATTAAATTAAATTTTATAATATTGAGTTAAATTTTTAATTCTACACATCAAATAATGGTTATAGTGTATTTTCTGGATTATTCTAAAACATTTGAATTTTCAGTGAATAGTAAAAATACAGTTTTGAGTTTTCAGTAAGTTTAATGACATCATAACTGTATCATAATGATGTAATGAGTAAGATAATATTATGGTAGACTATTATGGATTAAAATATAATATGAGGTGTCCCAAGTGGAATATACCATGAGAAAATACCATAGGAAAGCCCATGGTTTGGCAAATACCGCTATTGCGGTGTCCTTTGAAATTAATAAAATATTCCATAAATTTTGCTATAAATACCCACCTATTATTATTTTAATTTCATTAAAAATAATTCCCCACAAATGTATACGATTTATACCTCCCAGTATTCCTCCTAATGTGTCTTCAATCCCCCATGGTCCTGATATTAGTGTTTTAGAATTTACTCTTCAAGGTAAGGGAACCTTTCACCCTCATCTTTTAGTAAATACTTCCTTTATATTATGTCTACTAGTCTCTATTTTATTTTGTTGGGGGATGTTATTTTATATCCTTATTGAAATAAATTTTATGTTAAAATTATGAGAGACCCTTTACACTCTCATCAATTGATTTTTTTAATATTAAGTGACGTCATTCGGCTGTCGAATTTTCATAAGGGAATTCTCAATTTCTTTTTTTTCCATTCAAGTTCTCTTTCATGTGTTATAACTTTCAAGTTTCCATACCATATTCATATTTAAATTTTATTATGTACCTTTAATATATCATGATTCATTTATGGATGGGATAACCTTTTAACCTCTCTTTTTAATGTTTTCTAAAATCATGCCGTATAACCGTTATGCTGAAGAACTTTCATATCAAAATCTCTCTTTTTCTCAAGAAATTATCTTATTTTTTTATGTGAATACCCAAACCTATTTAATTTCTAGGGGTATTTATAAAGACATAAAAATTATATATTTGATTATAAAATTGACATACATAAAACCCTCATTCCCTTTCTATGGGTTATAAATGACATAATGATATTGTTTTTATGAACTTTTTAAAATATCACTATTTTGATATGTAACCTATTTATTTTATTCTATTTTTGTTATTTATGATATGTTTTATTATGATCTATGTGGATCCCATGAAAATAAATACATATTCAGGCTGTGCCCTGATATAAATCAATTACATATGGTAAGTAAATTAATCTATAGAGATGATAAGTTTTATGATACCTTGCTAAATAACCATGGTAATTTTTATGATACCTTGGTGAATAACCTGGGTAATTTTTATGAAACTATGTGGATATACCTTGGTGATATGACACCTTGGGTATGGACCATGGTGATATGCTTATGAATTTCTAAATTAAAAATTTTATCCAAATTTCTGATTTATGATAAAAGTTATTATTGTTTTGATATTCCTCTTCCTCATGCCTTTATAAAAGTCCTCATGTTTCTATTTATATCTATCAATATCACATGTAAAATATTTCCATTATTTTCCCTTATTGTGATTTTTGGTTCTCATCCCAAGTTTTTAAATGTTTTTCATAGGTCTTAGGATTTGTGAGGAGAAATAATATGCTATGATGAAAGCATTTGAAGATTTGTCTTGAAAAGAAACCATGTTTCATTTTATGAAAAAAACTGTATGGAGTGTAGACTAGTCTATTTTTTAATATTGAAATTTTATGCAATATTTTTTTCATAATTCTCTAAAACTCTAATCCTAAAAGATTATTGGGAATGGATAAAAATAAATTCTAGTCAAAATTTAGTAGAATAAGTTATGTTTAAGGTCGGGTCCTTATAGTTGGTATCGAAGTAGGGTTCAGATAGCTTTGGAGATTATGATGTCTTATTATGGGATTATAAGTTTATGGTCAATCCTAATTTCATATTTTTAGAAACCCATTTTAGGATTATTTTAAAAAAATTCAAGGTGATTAAATATATTTTTGGAGACATTTTTTGGTTGTTTTTAGTTATTATTTTTTGAATGTCAAATGAAAGGTATGAGATAAAAATTATGGTTAACACATCATATGGTTATTTTTGAGTATGTAATCATATATTTGGGAATTTTATAAGAATTATATTGTTTAGAAAAAGGTAAAACACATAGACTGCGTGACCAACCATCACATCGGACAAGGATGCAAGAATCGAACCCACAACCAAAGTGAAATAGGCCTTTATTGCCTACAAGTAACCTACATGAAGTCCATGGTTAGCATGACATAATTATTTTAGTTAAAAGAGTTGATGAAATAAAAATAAGTTGATTTTGGAGACATATTTTACCAAGTAGATAACCATGGGATTGGAATACGATTTGGGGATTATGTGATAAATGTTATTTTGGAATTTATTAACTATTTTGGGGACTTTATATGATTAAGTTATTTAGAATACTATGGAATTTCATTTTTAAGTATAAATGTTGAATTATTTTTTGGATAAACCTATATTAAATTATCGGATTTTGGCAATTTGGGTCATTTATGTAAATGATTAACCTATCTTAGAGAATATATGATTTTGGAAATTAATTTATGATACGATCCTTTAAGAGTGGTTGATGTTATTTGGAGATAAATGTTAAAATTTCCCTTGGAAGAATATTTTATCAAACCATTCTCAATTTTGGGTTTCAGACTTAGTTTGGATTATTTTTGAAGAATTATGTGGGCAATTATTTGTTGAATGGTCTATGTTGGACTTTTGTTATTACTGTTGAATTTTGGAGATTAAAATTAATCCTTATCTTTATAAATGATTATTATTTTTGGGGAATTATCTGATAGTTTAATAACCACTTTTGTATTGGTTATTGTTTCAAGCCAGCATGAAAATATATTTAATATTTTTTGGTTTAAGTGATTATTTAGAAGTTGATTCTAGTGATTTAAGTGTGACAAAGTCATCTTGAATACTCATCATTTGTAGAAAATATGAGTGTGTGGTGGAAATTCATTAAAGGATGAAAATATAATTGTCAAGTAAGTATATTTACTTTTTATCTTATTTTAGGTAGTAATGAAACTCTTGAACTCTATGAAAATTATCTTTAAGCAAAAATGTTATACATGTGATTTTGTCAACAAACTTTTACCCAACCACAAATTTATGGTATTGCGATGGTTAAATTTCTCTGATAAGTTCTCTATCACTCTATATTAGTCTATGTGAGTTAGTTTTTATTCCATATCCATGTTTTCCTACATGGAATCCTAGTATGTGTTATCTCAGGCAACCTTTGTACGTATCTTTCTTTATTTTAAAGTGATAGTTTTACTCACACTTTTTCTGATGTAGGATTTTAATGAAGTTTCTGAGCCCAATTTAAAATATCAAGGACACAATTTCCAAAAGTGGAGAAATATTTAACTTCCCAAGTTTTAGGGATGAAATATTATGTTCAATAGCATACATGATACAAAATATTGAGCTTAAACTAAACTACAAAATATTAATATTTAAATGTTACTGTTGTAACCTAGTTGTTAGAATGGTGGGAATGAATAGTATCAAAAAAATTATGAAAATATTTTTTACACATTATTAAATAATGATTTATTGGTTACAAAATTTATTAGAAATAGAAATAAAAACAAATTGAATATAAAGGATATGTTTTTATGAGAACATATTTAAAAAGAGAATAACTGTTTTTGTAAAATAATATCACTATTTATGGATTTTTATTTAATGAAAAATATATATTATATATTCAATTTAATGTTTTAAATTCATCTTATATGTTTTCTATATATGATATAAGAACAAATTCAAATTTTTAGATAAAAGAACCATTTTTATAAAAATGCAGTTTTACTGCCTATTTATGGAGAACCCATTTTAAATTTAGTTTTTGTCACTTTCATATATTATATGTGACAAAATAAACTTCTTATTTATAATTGGGACATCAAAATTTACTTTGTATTAATTTTCAATATTTTTCTGATAACAATAATGTTTTGATGAATAGTAAAAATACACTAAATTTAAATTGAAAACCTTTTCCATCGAGATAATTTATATGTTTAAATTATATTATTGAATGGTTTTAAAGTATAAATCTAATATATTTTTATCATTTAATCAAATTTTAGTCTTTGGAAGTAATTTAACTCTGAAATTTTATATAAACACACGTCAATCTTTTGATGTTTATTATTTTTTTAAAACCTCTTTTATCATTTTGAAAACGGATTTAATTTTAAATTAATTACTAAAAATTAGGTGTTTTGAATTTGAAAAAATGGATTCCATATTTTGAATCATAATGTATAAATTTTTTAAATAGGTATCTTGTATTTTTATACTTTATGAATAATGACTTCAGTAATTAATTTTAATTACCACAGTTAAAGGTAAATTAGGTAATTAAGGGAAAAAATAAAATTATAAAATTAGCTTAACACATGGAATAATTTTATTGAATGAGTTAGTTTAAATATTCTCATATAATCTTGTTTAATTAAAAGTATAAATATTCCCATGGAAGCTATTATAAATCTTCTCATAGAAGCTTGTTAAATTAAAATAACTAATCTTTCCATAAAATCCATTTAAAATATTATCTTATAATATCATTTAATTAAATTTAAAAATATTCATATAGAAGCTAGTTTAATTATTCTTATGGAAGCTTCTTTAATTAAAAAGAAAAATCTTCCCATGGAAACTAGTTTAAATATTCTCCCACACTCATGTTTTTAGTAAGTATTAAAATTTTAATATGGGTTTATATAAGTGATCTCTTCGAATATAAATAGTCATTATAAAGATAAAAAGATTTATACATCACAATATTGTATTTATAATTTTTAGTGATTACATAAATCAATTTATTTATGACATAATGATGATGAAATGATTACATTATTAATGGAATATTAAAATAAATGATATAATAAATATTAAAATAAATTTAATTTGAAAATCTTGTTGTCATCCATGAATTTTATGGATGATTATGACATGTTATATTTGATTTAATGTAGTTTTTTTCAATTGAATAAATTTTTATGACTAAAAAAAATCAATTACTAAATAGGGTCAAAATTAACCTAGGCTGAATTTTAAGATGTATTCTAAGAAGTTTCAATTTTTTTAATATTTGATGAATAATATTTGATGAATTGTGTTTTTTTATTAATATCATTTTATGAATAATGTTTTTTATGAATATTAAATATATAATTTTTTATTAAATTACATTTTCTTTGAAATGATTTTCAAAAATCAGACATACATGGTTGTAATCAAGGTGAAACATGTGGTTTAATAAGATCAATTTTTTTAGTAAATAGTAACTTTACCCTTTTGAATTTTAATTTTACCCTTATGAATGATAATTTCACCAATTTAATAGTAACCTCACATAAGGAAGTATAAATATGGTTTAGACATCTTAATTGGTAATGTGATATAAGTATATCATAGTATAAGTAAATAAATGTTTTAGAGGTTATTAGTTATGTATTAGTATTTTCTTTATTTAATTTTATTTAAAATGAAATTAATTTTTATAAAATGGAGTTAAATTTTGAATTATACACACCTAAAAATGGATAGGGTGAATTTTTGGATTTTTATGAAATAGTTGAATTTTCAGTGAATAGTAAAAATACAGTTTGATGTTTTCAGTAAGTTTAATGACATCATAAATATGTCATAATGATGAAATGAGTAAGGTAAGATAATTTTAAACTATTATGGATGAAAATATAATATGAGGTGTCACAAGTGTCCAATACCATGGGTAAGCCCACAATTTTTCAGATACCACTACTGAGGTGTCCTTTGAAATTAATAAAATATTCCATCACTTTTTCTATAAATACCCACTCATTACTTTGTTTAAATTCACTTAAAAATCATTATAATTGAATTTATTCTAGTTATACTTACCAAGTAGTCCTCCAAAGGTGTATTTAATCTCCCAAGGTTCCGATATTAGAGTATTATAAGTTACTCTTCAAGGTAAGGGAACCTTTCACCCCCTCTTTTAGTCAAGAATTCCTTTATGTTATGTACTGTAGTTTCCATTTTATTATGTTGGGGTATTTTATTCTATATACTTATTTCTTTAAAATTTATGTAATAATTATGAGAGAACCTTTCCACTCTCATCAACTGATTTTCTAAATTTCATGCAACGTTGTTAGGCTACCAAATTTTTATAAGGGGATTCTAAACTTTTCTTTTATCCATTCAAGTTCTAATTTATGTGGTATAAATTTCATGTTTCCATACCATATTATTATTTAATTTTTTTTTCAATACCTATAATATATTATGATTCATTTATTTATGGGATACCCTTGTCCCATCTCTTTTTAATTGTTTCTAAAACCTTTTTGTATAGCCGTTATGCTACAGAATTTTCACCTTAAAATCTCTCTCTTTTTCTCAAGAAAATTTCTTTTTTTATTTATGTGAATACACAAACCTATTTAATTTGTAGGGATATTCATCAAGACATAAACATGATATATTTTATTATGTCATTTACCAACATAAAACCCTTATTCCCTTTCCATGGGTTATAAATAACATAATGATCTTGTTTTTAAGCACTTTTTTAAAACGTTACGATTTCAATAAGAAACCCATTTCTTTTATTCTATTTGGGTTATTTATGAAATGTTTGATTATTATCTTTGTGTATCAAATGAAAATAAAGAAATATTAAGGGGTTTACTTGATAAATATCTAATATATTGGGTAAAAAAATTAATCTCTAAAGATGATAAGTTTTACGATTCCTTGGTAATTTCTAAGATACCTTAGTGAATAACCTTGGTAATGTTTATGAAACTTTAGGGATAGACCTTGGTGATATGAAACCTTGGGGATGGACCATGGTGATATGATTATTAATGTTTAAATTAAATGTTGTAGCCACTTTTTCACGTTATGATCCAGGTTATTATTGTTATGATATTCCTCTTACTCATGAATTTATGAAATTACTCATGTGATTATTTATATATCTCAATATCACATGTAAACTGTTTCCCTTGTTATCACTTATTGAGATTTTTTTACTCATCCCTAGTTTTTAAATGTTTTTATATAGGTATTAAGATTAGTAAGGATAAAAGAGATGATATGTTGAAATTATTAGCAGATTTTTCTTGAAAAGAAACCCAGTTTCATTTTAATAGTTTTTGTTTTTTGAAAAAAAATTGGATAGAGTATAGACTGATATACTTTGTAATATTGATAGTTTATGTAAGATTTTTCCCAATTATCTAAAAATATAAACCTAAAATATCTTTATGAATGAATGAAAATAAATTCTATTAAAAAGTCATTAGAATAAGTTATGTTTAAGGCTGGTTATTTATAGGCACTTTATGAAAAAAATTATTTTGATGTCTGAAGAAAATTGGACAAGAGGTTCCGTTTTATAAGTGATAAAGAGTGTCATTTCTGTAAATACCCAAATCTATTCAAAAATGGGATGTCACTATCAATCAAATTACATCAAAAATTGATAAAATTATTTATTTTAAGGAATATAAGATCTATTAACATATAAAAAAATAAAAAAAAACATTATTTAAACATTTTATTCCAATTACCATTATGGTTACTTCCTTTTACCATTTTATTTGGCCACAATAACTATTTTTTACCATTTTAATTTATCCTTTAATGATACAAATAAAATTATATTTATTAGATAATTTAGAAAAAAAAATTCTATATATTAAATCCAATTTATCAAATAAAAATCATATGTGTGTGTAAAATTAATTTTAACACAAGCACATGTAACACACAAAACCCCATTTTAACCTTAACTATCGAAATTATTTTTTACTATTTATACAATAAATTAAGAACAATAATTAAATGGAAATTATTAATTAATATTAATTATTCTTATTTAAAACATGTAACCCATTTTATAAACTTAAATTCATATAAGCAGAATAATTTAATTTAAAATTAAACCCATAAAATGCGATAAAAAGTGGGTTTTTAGGCAAATGATTTTTTTAAGAAATAAACGATCTTATATTAACTCTTTGAGAAGAAAAATTCATTATATGAATTTAAATTCCTATAAATAGATATATAATATATAAATTTCATTTAAATATTTTTTAATAGTGGTTATTTTAATTAATTATAATGGATAAACTTTATACACATAAAAACTATTTATAAAAAACCATGTTTTTAAGCAAAAAAATAAACTTATAGAAAAATAAGGATTTTTTTTGATTCAAATGAAATTAATTAGATTATTATAAATAAAATAGTTCATATTTATCTGTAATAACAAATCAAAAATATAATTTTAATTTGTAATTAGATGATTTAATGAAATGAAATGGCGGTATTCAAAAATCGATAATTTTTCCTATTCAATGAAAAATATATCATTTTAGAAAAATACCAAAATTTAAACCTAAATTAATTTTGATATTATGATTTAAAAAATAGATTTTATTATATAAAAAAAATTTCTAAAATTTAATTTAATTAATTATCATATTTTCTTATAAAAAGTAATAAAAATATTTTTTTAAGAAAACATATTTTTCTGAAGAATAAAATGTCTTAATTAAAAATAGAGAGCTTATTTACTATGAATTTTTTAATATATTTGTATTGAGTTTTATATTTATATATATTTCGTAAATTATTTAATCCTATTTATACCCTCTAATTTAAGGACTAGATTATAATAGTCATATTTGAATAATTCATTTAGGCTCAATGTTGTATTTTGTATATGCTATCAAACATAGTTATATTTTTAAAATAACGGGGTGTTATATTATACCCCTTTAATAAATTGAATCATAAAATTTTTAAATTGACCTCATTAATCAAAAGTTAGACATTTAAAAATACCTTTCTTGAAATCCCACATTATAAAAGCGGGTTAATAAAACATCCTCTTGATAAGAGAGAAAAAATATGCATATCATCACATAACTTGGTTTCCAAAATAGAATAAAATTTGTGGGAATTAAAAATATGTAAATTTAAGAAAAAAATCCCAAATAATGATGGAGAGTTACTGATATCATTAGTTATTAGAAATTGAATGATAATGAGAATGTTAATGACCACAAAACCATAAACCCTATTGGAGTGAAAATGACCATTGAATCATAAAAAATAAAGTTAATAGGATAAAATTTTCATTTTAAGATCATTTTACTAGAGTTGGTTAATTACTTACCATCTATAATAAGAACATAATGAATATATACTTACTTGAAAAGTATAATTTCATCCTTTAATCAATTCCTACTACAATATTATCTCTTTATCCAAAAGACGAGTATTCAAATTTTCTTATACTTGAAGAACTACATTTTACTTATAATGGCTCACATAATTCTATAAAAGGATAATAGGATATTCTTCCGGTATTTAGACATTAACCAAAAATAAACTAGTTAGAATAATGTAAGATGATTCCTAAAATGAATAAATCTTCATATGATGAAATAAAAAATTAAACTCAAAATCCTCAACAATAAGACTGAAATTTAAAACTATATCATTTAATAAATATATGACCTTAAAATTATTCAAAATATTCCTAAATAAATTTAGAACCCAATTATTTTAATTATTTGATCACACATTCATCTAATATAATTTTATCATTTATATTCAAATAAAAAATCAATCACTCTTAAATTATCATACCAAAATTTACATTGCCTAGTCATATATGAAAATCATTTCTATAAATGACTAGAATCACCATAAATCCATAGTAAAATCATATATGATTCCAAAAATTAACACAATCCTTATATGTTTCAAGATTATAATAACCAAAAAACCGTTGATAAAAATACTTCTACAATATAATTGTTGAATCACAATATGTAAATACTTTCATCTCAATGTTTGGTATAACAGAGGTCCTTCCTTGGTCTAGGAATTAGACTTTAAAAGATATAATTGACTGAAATAATTCCCAAGCCCCACACATTTAAGACAATGAACTATAAATGGATCTATAGGATGAAATTTATTTCTCTCAATTAAACTACTCATTTTTACTAAAAAATACATTACTCTATACCCTTATTTTCCACACAAAAAACATTTTCATATTCCATTGAGACATTATCATAGATGTATATTTCTAAATTTTTATCATAAATTAAATTGAGACTTCTTTCCTTCATGGTCTCCTCCACCCAAGCTCTTAACAGACTCCATCCTTCTCTTATTTGGTGAGTCTAAGAGTTGGTTAAGGTATAGGTGGTTAATCATATTTCATGATAACTAATTTTTAATAATCATAATATCTTTAACTTTAGTCGTGATCCCATTTGGTTTCTCAAAATAAAACTATTTTCTATCACATTCAATGTTAACATCATTCCTCCTGGTTTTAGCCACTAACTAAAACCAAAAATCATGGTATGGGAAAAAATAATCACAATGATGAAAAATGATTTATATAGTTTCTAAATCATAACACCATATTTTAAATATATTAAACCTTATGTTTAACCTATTTTATCTATGATTATCATATCTTTAAATCCTTCATGATTTTTTATAAATAAAATGTTAATTAACCTAAGAATATGCGCCGAGTGTCAAACTAGGTGTGTAGTAAGGGTATACTCACCATGCATTAGAATTATGGTTGATATGTACTCAACCAACTCATTTCAGGGTTATTAACCCTAGATGCATCTATGATAAAACCATGTTCACTTATAGAATCCAAATAGGGATGTATTTCTCTGAAAATAATAATCTCTTCCACACCAAAACATTAGGATGTTATCCCATACTTATAATTGTTATTAGTATTTTTAATAAATTTCTCTAATCCTAATCCCAAAAAATAACTAAACCTTACTATGATACCAACTATTGAGACCGAATCCTTTTACACATATTATTACATGATTTTTAACATTTACATTCCTTAATTACAACCTAAAGATTTCAAGGCCTAGTGTCATTAGAATACTAGGTACATAAAACATAAAAATAAAACAAAAAATAACATCCTAATTTTTATTCTCTTTAGTGAGAACCTAAATCCTTTTAATATCATAAATTATATAAGATAAACAAAATAATACATAAAATAAACCGGTGAGTTAAAAAATTGAGTATGGGAATAAACACGATGAGGAAACATAACATATGAGTCAAAGGTATACCATGATATCATAAAATAGATGGTCCATGGGTAATCACATGGAATAATAACATAAATAATATGATATAATATGATCATAACAACAAAAGAAAGTGAAAACAACATATAACATGACATAAGAATATGTCAAGTCTAACTGCCAAGACGACATCACATAGTGGAAAAATTCCAATAATAGATTAAGTTTACTCCCTAATCCCATGCATTACATATCATGAGACCAAAAATATTACCCAATGAATTGGACCACTATTTAATAAAACCCATCATAACATGTACATGATTATGGTTTCCAAAAAGTGGAAATAAATAATATGTTATAGACATAAAAATTACCTATAAAAATATATGGGTTGTATAATCTTTTTTCATGTCATAATAAAAGAATATTTCATAAATAATACATTTGATAAATGATCTTAAGAAATTTATTACCCCATCAAAGTAAGATATAATGATCTAGGTATATGTTCAATAGATATTTATATATAATTTAAAATAAATCTGTAGCATCAAAGGTTTTCATCATTGATTAAAATATCTTTAAAAGATCACATGGAATATTTCTTCACAAAAATACTCTTTTCACATTGAAATAACTTCTTCAAAATCTAATTTTTTTAAAAATATTATATAAAAATATTATTTGAAAATAACCAAGAAAATTTGTTAAATATGATTCAAATCATTGAGAATTTATATTGGTGATAAATTATGTTCATGTAGTATAAGTTAAAAGAAAACATCCCTTTCAAACTTTAGGAAAAATTCAAAAATACCTTTTTTAGAAAATGATAGAAATATTCCTTTTAATTTTTTTTGTAAAAAAATTAAAAAAAATTGGTAAATATGTATTTAATAAATAATTAGAGTATAGTAAAAACATTATTTAAAACATTTTATAAAAAATATAGACATGTAAGAGAAATACTCCATATCTAAAAGAATATAAAAGATCAATATTACTTATGAACAACACTCTTGATGCTTATTTATTCAATAAGGGATTAAATGGAAACAAAAATAATTATTATTAGATTGGAATAAAATATATTTTGTTCAATAAAATAATTTTATATGATTTCCCCTAAAGTAACCACGAATAAAACAATCTTGAAAAGAAATGATATTGTAACATAATGCCTTTATTACTTTTGTTTCTTTCAAATTAAATCCCCATAGATGAATTAAAATGAATTGAAACATAAAATAAAATTAATTATGAATTATTATTTAAATAATATTTAAAATTGGAATCATATACACTATATAAAATAAATTAGGTTTATAACATTAAAATATTCCTCAGTGAAGGGAAATTAAGACGAAATCCATTACCTCAAGCTCAAATCATCACATATGTACTTTATTTTCCAAAATAATAAACTTATGTAAATTATTTAATTTATTAAGAATTTTCTTCATGTTTATTATTCCTTTTTTTATTCCCATGTTATATTCATTTACTTAATCAATTAAGTTCACATTAAACATTTTGTTGATATTCAGTTCACATGTACAAAATGACTTTAGTTGGATGAATTTGGTAAAAGTAGTCAATATTACATAATATTGATAATAATAATTTTATAATTATCATTTTTATAAAAAAATTATAATTTTAAAACCAACCATGAAATATGGTTATGAAAAAGGAACCATGTTACAATCATGGAGATTGTAGGCCGTACGTACGCATGAGTAACATTGCATTTCTCAAGACATATGATAGAAAGAAGGTAAGTATTATTTTAACTTTATATAATGATCATTATATCATATATAATTTATTATTTCTTTAAATAAACTCATATATACCTTCCACATGATGCATTGATGAAAAACAAATCACATTGCTTTGTGGAGGTGGTAGTCCACACATACGCATGGACGACATTACCAATTATCTATAAATTGGGCGGTAAGAAAATTGATGATATATTAAATTTTAATAATGATAAATATTTCATTAATATAATATATATATTAATTACATCATTATAAACATCTATGAGAGGCAACGATGGAAGAAGAATAACATCGATTCGTGAGGCAGTAGTCCGCCATACAGACGAATGATAGTTTCATTTATCATTTGATAGAAGTGGAGATTGATATAAGTTATTCTATTTACATAATAACATATGATTATATATTATTTTATTATTTTATTTTATAATCATGTTTGAATAATATTTTTTTTGGTGGATGAATATATAAATCAAAACGATATGTTAAGTATCACACCTCTTCTTGGAATAACCTCTTTAGGTTTGTCCCAAAAGGAATCCATGGATGGTTTTCAAATAAAAAAGGCTCTAGGATGTGTTAATTGGAGTAATAAAGGTATTTGGGTAGGTATTTTATAAACCTATATTCTTTTTAAGAGTAAATAAAATAGGATATGAGGTTCCCTTTTATAAGCGAGAAAGAGTGACATTTTTGTCAATACCCAAAACTATTCTATAATGAGAATTCCTCTCAAGACAAGTGCATAAAAAGTTTATAAAATATGTAGTGGATGGAATATAATTTTAATAAAAACCTCAAAAACTTAAAAATAAACATTTTTTAAACATCTTATTTTATTTACTTCTATTGTTACCCACTTTTACTATTTTATTTTTCACCATGGTAACTAGTTTTTTAGCTAGGTAATTTTTCCTTTACACATAAAAATAAAATTAGCCTTATTAGATAATTTTTAACCACTTATTATAAATATGAAAACCAATTAATCAAAAAATTATATATTTTTTTAAAATTAATTTTAACATAAGCACATGTAACACAAAACACCCATTTTAACCTTAACCGTGGTAATTAAATTTTACCATTTTTACAATTCATTATGACCAAAAAATAATATTACCTTGTTAAATAATATTAATTATTATGATTAAAAATATTTAATCCATTTTACCAAATTCAATTCTCATAATTTTTATAATTTAATTTAAAATTAAGCCCATAAAACATGATGAAAAGAGGGTTTTTAGGAAAATCCATTTTCAATCAATTGATGATATTTAATTAACTCTATGATTGGAAGTCATAATTATATGAGTTTAAATTAATATAAATAGATAATTAAATATAAATTTCATTTAAATATGTTTTTTAAAAAGTGTTTTTTTAATTGATTATAATGGATAAACTTTATACACTTAAAAACAACTTGTAGTAAACCATGTTTTTAAGAAAAAAATAAACATATACTAAAATCCTCAAAATAACTGATTTAAATGAAATTAATTATATTATTATAAATTATCTGGTTTATATATTAATTTAATATAATATCCAAAATATTATGTGACTTTTAAATTACTTTATTTAATGAAAGAAATGACAGTATTTGAAAAATCGATAATTTTTACTATTCACTAAAAAATTAATCATTTTAGAAAAAAATAAACATTTAAGCTTAATTTAATTTTGATATGATTAGTTGAATTTATTTTTTCATTTCATAAAATGTATTTTCTAAAATTTTTGAAAATTAATTATAATATTTTCTCACAAAAATAAATAAAAATCATTTTTAAAGAATAAAATGTCTTCCTTAAAAATTGAGTTATTATTTTCTAAGAATTTATAAATACATATATATTTAGTGGGATACTTGTATATATTTCATAAATATATTAATCCAATTCATACCTTCTAATTTAATTGGTAGATTATAATGGTCTTCTTTAAATAATGGTATTTCATGGTCCGTTTAGGATTAGTGTTCCATGTCATATATTCTATCAAACATAGTTTTATTTTTAAAATATATGGGTGTTACATTTAATGTTTTAGAATGCATAATATTAATTTATTAAATAATAGGGGTTAAAAAATATTAAATGGAAAAAATTATCACAATTGGAAGAATTGAATGGTGGCATTTATTTTATATCTTACACTGGAAGTTCGTAATGCGGCCACAATGGCCTTTCCACCCTCTTTAAATAATGTCCAGATGAAATTTGATGATAATATGAATATTTAAGTGGATTAAAAATAAAAAAATTCTATTCTCATATCATTATTAGATAAATAATAAACAAAAGTTATGGGACTACAAACCCAAAATTAAATATAGTACAAGTTGGAAAGAGGTTATGAAGGTAACGTGCATGTTAAAGAGGAAAATCTATAGATATGGAAAAGAAAATTTTAAGAAATAAAAATATCAGTGTAAAAATTCTTTGATGATTTTTTACTTGAGTAAATGAGAATTTAAGTCATATTCATGGATTTTGTGATAAACTTGAAGATTAATCAATTTTTAAAAAGATGATAAGAAAATATCTGAATAGATTTTATCCCAACATTTTAGCTCATGAAGATAGAGAATATATTTAAATTGATGAGTTACATAATATTATCATTGATTATAAAATGAGAAATATACCAGCTTTTAAAAATAAAGTTAAAGATGAAATAATTTTCAAATTTATTAGTAACATGTAAATTTTTAATGATGAAGATGTTTAAAACTCTAGTGATTTTGAGAATGAAGATGAATATCACATAGTTATTACTATTATTTAAAAAATATTTCAGAAGGGAAAAATTAAGAACAAATTTAAATTATCTAGTTTATGTTATAAATGTAATGGACTTTTGGATTATGTAGTTAATTTTCCAAAGAAGAAAGGATAATATTAAAAATATAAATTTTTTGAAAACATTAAAGGAAAAAAGAGTAGTAAAAATTATTAAGAATCTTAAAAGGTAGATGGAAGTAAGAATTGAATTTAAAGAAAAAAAATAAATTTAATGAAAAGATAACAGTACATTGATATTATATTTTTTAGTGATTCTGATGATGAAACACATAATAAATTTACAAATTTTATGGCTCATGTTTAGAAAACCATTGACTCAACAAGCAATGATAAAGATAATTTAGAACCCAAAGATTATGAATGAATTATGAAAGACAAAATAGAGGATTTTATTGATAAAAAGTACATTCTCAAGAAATAGAATAGGATGTTGGTAAATAATAAGTAGAATATGATTGATGAAAAAGGATATAAAGTTAAAAAAAAGATAGTTCTTACAGAAGAAAATAAAAAATTCAGATTAAACACTATAGAATACGTGATGATGATAAAATATATTGAATTAAAAAATTATTTAATGGATAAATATTTATAAATTACAAAATAAAATTTTCTTGAAGTTGATAAATAACTGAAAAAATGAACAATTACTTTAAAATCTCTATTAAAATCAAGGGAGAATCCTCTAAATATGTTGATAAAATTCAGGTAAAATTATCATCTGAAAAAGCTATTTTTAAATCTATTGGAACTAACTATGAAGTTTTAAATCTTAATTCTGGTCAAATATAGACAAATAAAGATGGAAATAAATTTACTTCAAGTGTACCTAATTTATTGAGAAACTTAAATAAAACTTAAATTTGAAATCAGAGACAAAACCATACTTGAAAAGTTCAGCAGATGTTAAATTTTGAAATGATATTTTTTGGATATAACTATGGGTTTTCATGAAAATTCAGATTTAGGGATATTTTTGGTGTTGTGGTATTTATATATAGAAATATTTTACATGTTAGAATAATATGTGTTTACCTTGGAGAAGGAAAGAAGTTTGGGGGAGTAGTTTCAATGATAAGGAATCATATTCTAGAAGAAAGTATACTAAGATAGAAATTGGATACAATTTTACAAAACAAAACTGATTTTGTTGTCTTGAATAGATATGTGGAATTCTTGGTAAATAGTTACACAGATCAGATAAATGTATAAAAATCTTACAGGTTCAGTTTCATCTCAAAGATAAAGGGAAATAAGATCAAGTTCACAATAGAGAAAATTCAAGCTTGGATGAAGTTACTCTTAAAGAAATAAAGAAGATAAAGGCCTGAATACTTGATAGTGGGTGTTTCTCCCAAATGAATAGTGAGAATAAAATTATTAATAACATTGATAACCATGAAGGGGATTTAATATCATCTTGTAATTCATCTTCCTTGAAAATCAAAGGTACTAACATAAATCAAATTGAGAATGATAATTTTAAATTTGACAATGTTTAGTATATTGAAGGTATAAAACAAAACTTTTTGAGTGTTATCCAACTTTGTGATAATGGTAATGAGTTAATTTTAAAGATAAATATATGTTCCATTAAAATAATAAGTTATGGAATATCTTTCTCTCAATTTAGTAAAATAAATGAAAATTTATTCTTGATTAGTGATCCTTCCAATACATGTTACTTGAACATGAAATATGAGAAAATGTTATGTCATAAATGACATTTGAACATTGGCCAAAGAATCCTAATTTTTTTTAAAACATGATGTTGTATGACATTTACCCAAGAATAAAATATATCTATATGGAATCTATAAAACATGTTATAAGGGAAAGACAACTTAGAAGACTCTCAAGAAGATGTATATTACTTTAAAAAGACTATTGGAATTAGCCACCATAGATCTTTGTGGGACTATGAGACAAAAATATATCTAAGATGATATTTATTTCATTAATTTCATATATAGATTCACTCATATGAAAAAATTTATTTTCATAAAGCACAAGTGTGTGACTATTAGGATGTTTAAAATATACAGAAGGTAGGTAAAAAAAGATTTCAGTTTGTGTATCAAAAAATTGATATCCAGTAATGGTAAAAAAAAATACAAAAGTGAAGCCTTTAAAATTTATATTGGAAAACATGGTACCATGTAAAAATTTATCTCACCTTATACACTACAATAGAATGGTGTTACAAAGAAGAAAAATATGCACACTGTGGAAATGGGTAAAATAATGTTTGATGAGAATAATGTTTCAAAATTATTCTGGATAGAAGAAGTGTGAACCATAGTTTATATTCAAAATTTATGTCTTTTGAGACCCAAGAAACATGATACACTCTATGATATGTGGTACCAAAAGAAACCTACAGTGAAATATTTCAAGGTATTTTGAAGTCCTTGTTATATTAAAAACAAAATAAGTAGGATGGGAATGTTTGAAGAAAAGTATTATAACGGAGTATTTTTGGGATATTTATCTAATGGGAATGGATAACAATATAATAATAAGAGATTTAATATTTTGTTTTATTTTTTGGATCTAAAAATCGACTAAAATATAGAAAAAACAGGTAGAAAACTCAAGAATATTTAGAGTATTCTATAGAAAGTAGCGCGCGGATTTCTGAAAAAATGGTTGAAGAAATTGATGAAATCATAAAATAAAATTGATGATAATTAAAAATGTTCTATTGTTGAAAAATAGTTTATACTAGTGTAATAAATCAATTTCATATGTTATAGAAACATGTAAAAACTGAGAATATAATTTGGAATTATAATGCCCCAGTTCAAACTAGAAGAAGGCTAAGAGTGTAGAACCAAACAACTCTTGTATCATAGGTTGATCCAATAATGATGTCTAAGTCTACTAAACATAATGAATGGGTGAAATATATAAATTAATAACTCAATAAAATTGAGAATAACTTTACATGGGTGCTTCTTCCAAGACCGAAAACTAAAAATGTGATTGGTAAAAAATCAGTTTTTACGAATAAAATGATTGAGAAACATAAATTCAAATAGAACAAGCCTACAATTGTTTGTAAAGGATATTCCCAAATGGAAGGAATATACTTTAAGGATATCATTTCTATGGTTTATTTACTTGATATAACAATAATGTTCTTGAACATGGTAGACTATAAGAATTACATGGTATATCAAATGGATGTAAATTCTATGTTCCTGAATAGTGTCCTTAAAGAAGAAGTATTTATTGAACAAACAAAAGGTTTAATTCTTGAAAATAGTGGAAAATCTATTTAAATATTAAATAAAGATATATATGGATTAAAATAGGCTCCAAGGGGATAATATTATAAATTTGAGGGCTATTTGAGAAAATTTGGTCTTTCCAAAGGCACTATTGATAAAAACTTATACTTGAAGAAGGATTTATTTGACACACAAATAGAAATTGTATATGTGAATAGAATATTTTTTTGTAATAATATTTTCTTATGTGGAAAATTTAAAACAATGATGTATAAGCAGTATGAGATTTCAATATTGGGGGAACTAACCTATTTTACAAGGTTAAAAATTGAAAATAATTTAGATTATGTATTTGTTTCATAAGTAAATTATGCTAAAAAATATTGATAAAGTGTGTAAATGAAGATTGAAAAGAGTTTTATACACCTATATATATTGGAAAAAAGTTGAGAAAAGATGAACAAGGAAGCAAGGTTGATCAGAATAAATTTATAAGTATGATTGGTAACATTTTGTATCTCATAACATCCATACCACACATCGCCAACGTAGTGACTCTGGTTAAAAGTTATCAAAGTTAATTGAAGGAGTGACACATTATTAAAATTAAAAGTACTATGAGGTATTTAAAAGGAATAGTTACTTATGTATTTCTCTACAAATGTAGTGATAATCCAGACTTTATTGTCTATACTAATTCATATTAGGTAGGTGATTGTACAGATCATAAATCAACATTAGGTGGATTGTTTTTATTGGTGATGGTTGTATTAACTGGTATCATAAGAAGAAGTTTTTAGCAACATTGAGTAGAACTGAGTAAGATAATGTGGAATTTCTTCATGTAGTTACATATGTTTTAGGTATGAAGGTTCAACAATAAGATTTTGGTGTACATGTTTAGAGACCGTTGGGGATTCTTTGTGGAAATAAATGTTATATTGATATTTTAAAAAATCATGTTCAACACTCTCAGTCTAAACATATTTAAATTTGATATAATTTTATCAAAGAGATAGTTTATTTTGGTAAAAAAGAACTTTTATTTATTAGATTAAAATATATTATTGTAAATATATTTACAAAAGTTATGCCATGTGTGAGTTTTTTGGAGTCAAGGCTAAAATTTCATGTCTATCATTCCCTAAACACTTGAGTTTTTATTTACTTGAGACCTCCCCCCGTAGTACTTTGGATTATGTTTCCAAAGGGTGATAAATGTTCATGTTAAAGTGGGAGTGTATGTGGTAGGGGGAGTTTAAGAAGAAGAGTCATTTGAATCACTGGGCACAAACATGATTTTCATTGAGGGTTGGTAATATATAAAAAACCCTACCTTATCCTATGGTATGGTGATACGATACATATATTTTATATTGTATATAATTTAATGATTTATTTTTTTTGCATCATGGTAGGTCATGGGGTTTTATATTTTCACCAAAAAATCCAAAGAGGGATATTGAAAAACCCTATGAATTAGTTGCTTTGCTTGAGGATAGTTGAAGATCCCATGGATATTGGTGACTTTAGGTTATTTTATTTGTTTAAAAACAACTTATTAGGTTCTCAGTAATCACAATAGTTCTTGATCTAGTTTTTATACATATAATGGGAGAGAGTTTCATGATGCTAGAAATTGTTTTTGAGGTCGTATAGAAGCCAAATGAAGAGGTTTTGAGTGATTTTTTTGAAATATAGAATTTTATAGATATATGTAATAATTTAAAGTATATAAGAGATCCATATATCCAAACTAGTAACATATCCACATCATGTATCAAAATATTCTTTGTATACTTTTGATATAGCATCACATAGTCAATCTAATGGCGAAAAATAATGCAGTGACGTATCCAAAAACAATCACATATCCATTTCATCGATATAGATGAAACCACATAGCTGAATTCTAATACATAAGGAAATATGGATTTTTACATATTTGAATGCTTTATATAGCCAAACTAAGTCACATAGAATATTTTTTCAATGTATCTTAAGTGATCCCTGTATCCACTTATGGGATTACATAGTCTTTTGAGAATCATGTATGAGATTTTATACTTTTGTTCTGAGGAAGATTTTTATAATCCAAAATTTTGAGAATTGATTTTCCATGTGGTAGTGATGAATGAGGCCATGCACATGGAAATATTATATGTTTTTGAAGAAGTGATTTTTGAGGATATTTCATCCTAATTTTAAACAGAGTGGATTTTGTAAAGGATGAAGATTGTTATTTTTAAATATCACTTTAGGAAAGAAAAACCAAATCCATGATGAATTCAACTGTGGTGGTGAGTCACACACACACAGACATATCACATGAAATTTGTAGTCTGAGAATTCAAATTTTTCGAATAATGAATATTTGGCCAGGATTTAATAATTTCAAAATATTGAGGAAGTTGTGTGTGGGGAAGTGTAGTGATTATGTGTAGTTTTTCAGATGTGAGAAAAAGGAATAAGAAGAATAGTTTTTGAATGAGGTTATATTTTTAGTGATCAAAATCCAATGAATATCATTACTTAAAGAGATTTTATTTTAGTGGGAGAATATTTGTGCAACATAATTCAACTCAACACTATGGGTGATTCTATCTTTCTTATTAAAGAGGCTTGTAGAAATGGATCTTTATCTTTTTTTGATAGAGAAACCTAGTTTATTGGGTGATCTTATTCATCTTGTAATCATCTTATTTGTATTTCAAGGTGAAGTTATGATGTTGGGTGTGACTCTTGACATTTGTGGTGTGATGCTTCACAAATTACTGTAATTATAACTCACTTATGTTTATATTGAAGAGAATCAATGGTTGGAGAGGGTAACCTTCCACAACAAGGATTTGGATTCCACATTGGATCTAAAACTTATAAAAATCGTGTGTTCTTTGTTGTTTTTTACTACATGATCATGAGAGGCTGAGATATTTCTATTTTGAGTGAACCAGACACTAACAAGTCATATAAGTTTATTTATATTGAAAAGAAATTATAAAAACTACTCAAAACTAATTCAACCCCCATTCTCATTAAATTAAATAAATCCTTCCAGACACTTTAATAATTATTTAGGTTTGGTTGATCACAAATATTCAGTCTCTAGTTATTCAAGAGAATATATATGTGAGTTGAGAATTAAATAAATATTTATTCATAGATTTATAGAATATAATATTTGTTATCTATTTAATGAATAATGATTTGATATTTATTTATTTATTTAGAAAATTAACGATAATTCAAAATTTGACAAATACTAAGGAGGATTGGAAAACTAAGTTAAGGGTCAAGTAGGAATGATATATTTAAAATCATTTAAATAAATATTAATTAATTTATTTAAGAAAATTTATTAAAAATATCAATGAGTTTTGTGTGTATAAAGGAAATAGTAATAATAACATTATAAGTATTTGATGTATTGTTTGGTAAGGATTAAAATAACGATAGAAGGAATATGTGAAATTATTTATTCTCAAACCTAGATATATGAACCGAATTATTTTATTTACAGCACTACTGGAAAACTAACCTTTACCAACGGTTTGGATAACCGTAGCCAAGTAAGCCGTTGGGATAGGTCTATACCAACGGTTTTTGGAAAACCGTTGGTATAGACCTATACCAACGGTTTTGGAAACCATTGGTATAGGTAATATGAAATCTATACCAACGGTAATGGAACCGTTGGTATATAAATTCCAACAAAAAACATCTGCTGGGATTTGATCCCAGGACCCCTCGTTTATAATCGAACGACTTAACCACCAAGCTAACATCACTTTTGTAAACATAATTTCATAAATATATATATGTATTATCATAATTATTTAAAATTTTGATTTATATAATGTTCTCGGTTAGTAGATCTGGAAAAAAATTAAAGAACCTATCCCAACGGTTTTCAAAACCGTTGGGATAGGTTAGAGGTGGGTTGAGTGTGTTTTCCCAACGGTTCACCAAAACCATTGGGAAAGGCCACTCTTTCCCAAAGGTTCACCAAAACCGTTGGGAAAGAGGCTCAAAACACACCCTTTCCCAACGGTTTTCCAAACCGTTGGGAAAGGTGGGGAAATCTATGGATTTCGGAACGGTTTTGGTGAACCATTGGGAAATGGTAGCTATACCAACGGTTTTTAAAAACCGTTGGTATAGAAGTGTTGGGAAAGATCATCTTTCCAGTAGTGCAGGGTTAGACATTATTGTGCATAATAAATACCTTATTGAGAATTCTCTCAGCCCTAAAAAGATTTTACTAATTCTCTCAAGAAAGGAGATATTCAATCCTCTTCCTCTTTCTTATGTACCCAAGATAACAAGAATAGTCCTTCAATCTTAGAATAGATTATTTTTATGATCAACAATGAATTATCTAAGTGGTGATAATCATCCATGATAGAACATTGAGATTCTATGATGATGTTTCTAGCTTCATGGAGAACATATGGATATCACTAGAGGGATTCTTGTAAAGAACACAACCCTAGTATCTTGGAGTCGGTGCCTTACTCTATTAAACTAGAATATAAACAAGGAATATGAATCCCAAAGGACCAAATAATTTAGTAGCATTGGAAAAAAAGATACATACATAAGTTTAACATTACAAATTGAAATGAAACACATCATAGAGAATACTTTGGAAACATTCTTATTCTTTTATATTATCATTGCATATCATTCATAAAATTCATCTTGGCATCCTGGGGAAAATAAATATAAGAAAGGGGTGAGCTCAGATGCTTATTAAGGGTATGTAATATAGTGGAATAATAAGAATAAACCATAAGGGAAGGTTAATAACTAGAAAATAGGTATTAAAACAAAAAATTGATCATAATATGATAGGAATAAAAAATGATTAAATAAAGCCGTATAAGTGACCATTAGAGAATGAAGCTTAACCATGGACATTATACTAGTCGAATAATATCATGGAATATCAAATACTATTCTAATAATGAGGGAATGTATAATGTGGGACATCATAAACATACCATCAAGTCTTTTTCCAAGACAACATACATAATTTGGAAAGATTTTAGCACATACCAAAACTAGTTTGTCTCATGAGACCTAACGATGCACCGAGGGGATACAGTAGTCCCCACCCGACACTTACTATGTCCAATTAATTCCTCATATTAATGGGGTGAAACATAATCAACATATAAATACATATTGAAACTAAAATATGAAATGTAAATAACTTTCCACAATCAGAAAACATTATCACTAACTATTCAGAGTAATATAGTGTATAGTATCAAGATATCACATACACAGTCAAGAAAATCATAAACCATTACATAAAATATGGAATATAATATCATTAAATATTAATGTCAGTTAAATATAAGATTTAAAAGGGTATTGAAATAATATAGAAATACTCTTATAAAATCATTGAGGAATTCTTCCGAGCAAAACTCTTTTAACATTACAAATAAGAGTTATTTTGGAAAAATATTTGTATAAAAACAGAAGTTATTCCACCCTCATTCACTACCTGAACTTCAGATCATGATGAGTAAGGATGTACTTGAGACTTTTTTGGTCAGTTTACAACACATAATTCTCTCCCAACAAGTAATGTATCCAGCAGCACAAATCATGAACTGACGCGGCCAACTCAAGGTTGTGCGTTGGGTAATTCCTCTAACGTGGGTTCAAATGTGAAGGCCTATACACAACGAATCATTCCCCCTACATAATAACTTCTCCTAGACCAATACCTGATACATCGTAGCACAAAGTTTAACTCCTTCCCAGATCTGGTAAAATTAGTATTGGTGGAGAAGTCAATCTCCCTTTAATCCCCTGAAAGGTCATCCCAAAAAAATCTTCCCATACATACTTTTCACCCTTTTAAGCCAGGACTGTCAACGAAACTGATAAATATGATAAATACTATATGAAATTATTGTATTAACTAGACAAACCCAAGAAAATATTCACTTTAAAGACATTCTTAGGATGCTCCCAGAAAACTACTGTTATCACCTTCTCCAGGTCCACTGATACTCTTATATCTGAGATGACGTGACCCATGAAGTGAATATGATCCATCTAGAAGTTTCACTTTGAGAGATTAGAATATAACTGATACTCTCTCAGTGTATTCAAAACAATATTAAGATGGTTGGCATGGTCTTGTGAGTTATGAGAATACACCAAGATTTCTTCCCCAAAAACCACAAAACGATCATCCAAGTAAGGATGAAACACTTGGTTTATCAACGTGATGAAAACCGTTGGGGCGTTCATGAGACCTAATGACATAACTAGATACTCATATAGCCCATAACTACTACAAAAGGATGTATGAGTTATGTCTATATGTCAAAAATTCAACTGGTTATATTCTTATCTCAAGTCGATCTTCAACAAAACTCGAGTTCTTCAAAGATGATAAAACATGTCATCTATCCATGGTATAGAATATCAGTTTTTAACCATCAACTGGTTCAACATACTATAGTCCACACATTGTCTAAGGGTACTATATGAATTGTTTTCATGGAAAATTACTAGGTCTAATAAACCCCTTTGCCTCCAATCCCAATATATTCTACTTGAGATCCAGTATCTCTATTGTAGCTATCCTATAAGGAGTAATGGATACTGGTGCAGCTCCTATCACTAGCTCAATGGAGAAATCCACCCCTCATAGGAGGTAAACCTCAAAATTTTTCTAGAAAGAAGTCTCTGAAATGATTGACCAATGGAAGAAAAACTATTTGACATGTCCCCTAGTCCTCAAGATATAAACTGGAAATATATACTATCATCCCACTCAACCCGTGATTCTTGGATCCAGATCGACTTTCTTAGAAATACCACTATATATTGTGTAAAAACAATCTTCCCTCTGGTGATGTGAAACTCACATTATGGAGATAATAATAAAAAAATTCCTGAAAGGACACAATGCAATCCATTCTGATGATGACATCAAATCCTATCATCTCTAAGACATAGATATCCCAAAAGAAGTGATACCCACCAATCTCAAGGGGCACTCCTTGCACTGTCGCACACCTACCATTATAATCCCTAAAAAAGTTTATAGTTTCATAATGTCATCATAAGTGAAAACACTGATCCAATGGATCTTTACAATAGAAAGTTATATGAAACTATATGAGTCCCCTATATCAAAAACTGTAAAAGCTAAAATAGAGGCAACTAGAATAGTTCCTATGATAGTAGAAGGTCTGGGATCCTGCTCCTGTTGGTCCTGCTATAATGAAAAAGTTTGGAATGTTCTATGACATTATGAAAAAACCTGGATTCCCTAATCTGATCCACTCTATTATCTGCAAAAACCTATAGCATTTCTACCTTGGCCACAACCACCACCTCATCCTGAGTGGCTAGACATATTTTAGTTCCTTGAACGGTGAGAAGCTACTGGCCATACTCTATAATGTGGAGTCTGTGCAGATCCCCTCTCACTAGTTGCTAGTGGAAATGTCATGAAGAAGTGTTGTAGATGGACCATCTTACTGCAAGATAGACATTCAACTGGGTCCATCGGGAAATAAGGTTTCATGTGCCCAAATTTTCTACCCTAGTATCACCTCACCTAACTACCTAAAGAAATGTTCTAACTACTAGATTCACCATGAGTAAGCTTTAGACGATGATTTCTACTACCTATTGAGATAATACCTGTAATGACCTTCCAATTCTCATTGGATTGAGAGTACAACGAATCATTACTAGGTCTTAAGCGACATCCCCAAGGCACCAAAGGCTGGAAATAAATGCCGAAGGGTTTCAAAAAAGTGGGGGACGATTTACCCTTTTGAATATACCACATAACCAACAACCACAACCAAACTAATCAAATAAATGATGCATGATAAAATCTAAAACAACTCAACCATTTATTTTATCATAAACCAACCAAGAGAACCATAATAGAAACCAACACTAAATCAAATTAAATAATGGAAAGAAAAACTGAAAGAATACAAGACGACAACCCAACTCCATGCTCTACAACCTCTAGGATCCAACATCACGAACCTACCCAAGTATCACAAAGTAGTGCTACAAACATGTGACACTTTACCTTTGCCAACATCCCGGTATATGACACCTGTAAAAGTACCAACGTGTCAAATAAGGGGATGAGTAATGAAACTCAGTAGGTTTTCCCCAATGACTTCCCAACCCATGCCTCTAGGATAAAACATGTTAGCACATTTATATAAAACAATATATATAAAAAAATTCCAAACCAGTTCACAATATAACAAGTTCCATGTCGAAACCATTTTCCAAAAAAAACCATCTTTCTCAAGAAAACCAACCAAGAAAAGTTTCCAATAAAATTCCCATTTCCATTTTGGCACATTCATTCCCTTTCACAAATCCACACAACCAACCATGCATGCAACCTGGACCTCCCTATACTCACGAGTGGTGAGTTATCCTTCCACTAAGCCATCACTTAGTAGAATACCTTGACGGGGGTACTTCACACCCTTATCCGTCTCAACCTTTGGATTGGGGTACTTCTCACCCTTATCTGTCCCAACCTTTTGATGGGGGTACATTTCGCCCTTATCCATCCCAATGCATATGAACACACACCACAACCAATGAAAATCAATGCCAAAACCAAGTGTGTTCAAAACCATTCAATAAAGCATCAAACCTTTTATTGAAAACCATTTCTTTCAAGAAGAAAAACCATTACCAGTTGAAAATCACCATTTTAAATTCACTTCAACAAAAACTTTCCAAAAATACACAATTTCTATCACCCATTACATAAAAGGGGTTTCAACCATTCTTTCACAATAGATAAACAAACCATTTAAATCAAGGAATTTTTTTTTGAAACTAAGCCTTCATGTTCTAAGAAAGTGTAATCAGAAGGGAGGCCACCTACCTCAATAAATTAGGCGAAACCAACCAACGGACATAGAACGCCAACAAAACCGAGTCAAATACTCCCCAAAACCTCTTTAGATTACTTCCCTTAGTACCAAAAAAACCAAAAACTGACATAAAAGTCATCCACTAACTTATATCTACCCACCTAAGGCACAGATCTAAGGATCCATCAATAGGGAAGAAGGAGATCTAAGAAAACTAAAGGAAACGAGACTTACCTCGATCAACTAGCCTCTCAATGCCAAGGAAAACCTACGGATCGCTTCCAAAATTCCAAGTAAGTGTTATCCCACCTTCACTAGAGAGAAATCCCAAGTTAGGGCCATCTAGGAGTAAAAATGAATGGGTTTAAAGATAAAACAGATTAGATCCTTAAAAATAGGATCTAATTTGACCCCACACATGGTTAGTCCCATGGCTAGAAAAATCGTGCGCTAACCGTGTGGTAGTCACTGCTTAGAAGGCGCGCTCTGCATGACTTCCTCACATGATTTTCCCAAACTGTGCAAACACTATGTGGTCTCCTCTGTCCAAAGTGACCACCACTTGCATGGCTTCTGCACGGTTTGAGAAAACCGTGTGAAGCCTCTGTGTCACCACTTTTTTCCCTTTAACACTTCAAAAGTATCCAAACTTTCCCAATGATTTCTCATATGCTTCATGTACTTAAAAATCATAAAAAAGGGTTACATACCAGAAACTGGGGGTAACACATTCTCCCCACCATTGGCCTTTCCATCCTCAGAAAGTAGAAAACCATCGCATGCCTGTAAGAGTTCTTGCCACTTGTCATTCATTTCTTTCTCACGTTCCCAAGTCTCTTCCTGAATCTGACCATGTTACCACAAACCCCGAACTAGACCGATGCTTTTTTTCCATGCAAGACTTTATCCTACCTATCCAAAATCCGCACCGGAATATATACCAACGAAGCATCCGGCTCTAGGTAAACATGATCCCATCTGATCACATGGTCTGGATCGGGCTGATACTTCTTCAACTTAGATACGTGGAACACATTATGCACTGCACTGAACTGTGGTGGTAATGCCAACTGATACGCCAACTCGCCAAATCGTTCCAGTATCTCAAAAGGGCCTATATATTGAGGAGATAATTTCCCCTTCTTCCCAAAATGACGATGTCCAATCCTTGGAGAGATTCTCAAAAAGACACGATCACTCACTACAAACGACAACGGTCTTCGACGATGATCTGCATATGATTTATGACAACTTTTTATCGTCTCCATCCTCTTTTTTACCAACTAAATCTTCTCCGTTGTTTCTCAGACAAGTCTTAGCCCAACTAGTGAATTCTCACCTATTTCCACCCAACAAAGTGGAGAACAACAAGGACACCCATACAATGATTCAAAAATTGTCATGTGTATCGAGGCCTGATAACTGTTGTTATATGATAACTCTACTAAAGGAACTTGCTCTTCCCACGAGCCACTAAAATCCGCAACATGTCTTCCAACGTCTGTATCATCCTTTCGGATTGTCCATCCATCTAAGGATGATACGCCATACTTATATTCAACTGAGTTCCCAGGGCTTTCTGTAAGGATTTCCAGAAACGAGATGTGAACCTCAGATCTCTGTCTAACATGATTGAAACTGGTATGCCATGTATCTTTACCAATTATCATATATAGATTTTGGATAGATCCCCATACGTATTAGATTCACGAAAACAGATGAAATGGGATGACTTGGTAAGCCGATCCACTATCACCCATATGGTATTGTACTTCATAACCATTCTTGGGAGACCTATAATGAAATCCATAGCTATCTTCTCCCGTTTCCACACTGGAATTGGTAGAGACTACAACATACTCGCTAGCCCCTGATGTTTTTCTTTAACTTGCTGACAAGTTAAACACCTTGAAAAAAATTCAGCTACTTTCCATTTCATACCGCTCCACCAAAATTGCGCCTTTATCGCCTTATACATCTTATGTATTCCTGGATGAACAGTCCATCTGGAATGGTGGTAAGCATGAAAGAGTTGTTCCTAAGCAGTTAAAGTTACAACCATCTGATCTCGAAACCGCAAAACTGAACTCCCATCCATCTTCCATCCGTTAATGGTCACCTCACCATTAAGTTTTGAAATCATTACAACACAATCTATATCGGATGCATGTTCCTCCTTTACTATATCCACCAAATCAGGATCAAGCACAACTGGAAAGAAAATTGCAACATCATCTCGGTCTTCACATTCCATACGCATGTCGGATAGGACCTACATCAACTGCCACTCATCTGATGATTCTTGCGCCAACTGAGCATACAAATTTTCCTTAATGCATCGGCCACCAAATTTCCGTTACCCGGTGGATACATCAAGTCAAAGTAAAACTTTTGAAGTTACTCCATCCATCTCCTATGCCTCAGATTAAAATCTCATTGTGAGAAAATACGCTTCAAACTCTTATGATCTGTAAACATAATAAATTTATCACCAAAGAGATAATGACACCAAGTCTTCAAGGAATAGAAAACTGCACCTAAATCCAAATCATGTGTTAGATTGTTATTTTAATGCACTCTCAACTGTCTTGAGCCATAAGAAACAACATGGTCTTTTTGCATGAGAACACATCCCAACCCAGATCTTGAAGCATCACAATACACCACTGACCCCTGTCCTAATTCTGAAAAAGTTAATATGGGTGCTGATGTGAGGAGAACTTTAAACTCTTGAAAAGATCTCTGACATTCCTCAGTCCATTGAAATACACTTTTCTTCTTTGTCAATGATTTCATAGGCAAAGCTGGTCATGATAATTCAAGAAAAAAGCGTCGGTAATAACCAGTTAGACCAAGAAAACTTCATATTTCAAAGACATTCTTCGGAGGATGTTGAGAAAGAAAAACTTCAATATTTTCTGGATCCACTAAAACACCTTTCTCGGAAACAATATGGCCCAGAAAGTGTACCTCTTGTATCCAAAAATATCACTTTGATAAATTGGAATACAACTGATGGTCTCTCAAGATTTTCAACACTATCGCCAAGTGTTTCTCATGCTCAACCCTTGTTCTTGAATACACCAATATTTCTTCCACAAACACCACAAAAAAAGAATCCATATATCACTGAAATATTCAATTCATTAATTCAATAAAGACTTCTGGTGTATTCGTAAGACCAAAATGCATGAATACATATTCGTAGTGGCCATATCTTCTTCTGAAGGTTGTCTTCGGAATATCCTCCTTCCGAACTCGCAACTGGTGATATCATGACCGCAAGTAAATCTTAGAGAACCACTTAGCTCCCCTCAACTGATCAAATAGGCCATCAATGCGTGAAAGTGGACATATATTCTTAATCGTAACTTGGTTAAGTTTACGATAATCCACACATAGCCTCAATGTTCCATCTGCTTTCTTTACAAAGAAAGCTGGTGCTGCCCACAGAGACACTATTGGCCGAATAAAACCTTTGTTTTCCAATTATTCCAACTGAAATTTCAATTCCTTTAACTCCATTGGTGCCATCCTATAATATGGAAGTGATATAGGACTGTTCCCTGGAAGGAGATCAATCGTAAACTATACTTCTCTTACAGGAGGTAACCCTGAGAAGTTTTTAGGAAAAACATCAGGAAATTGATCCATGACTGCTGGAAAACTGTTATTTGTGATATCTTCCATTGATTCCAAGTTTAATGCAACCAACTGGTAAGAGATCGTTGCAACTATTGGTACCAACAAGCCTATTGCACCTTCCTTTACCACTTTTTCCTCTCTAAAGAGATGCTCGACGTCATCCTCAGTCGCGAAACTGAATGTTCTTCTATAATAGTCGATGTGAGCCTTGAAATCTATCAACCAATCCATACCTAGGATTATATCATAGACATCCATATCCAGCATAGAGAAATCCCATTTCAGCTCTGCTCCATCAACAGTTATAGACCATTCTCTACACACAAAGGCTTGCCATTATCTTTCACCAAGAGGAGTTTAAAGTTTTATCATAGAAGGCATCATTTCAAGTTTTAAGTTCATAAAATCAGCAATATGAGAAGTAAGAACAGAATGTGATTCACCAGTATCGAACAATACTTGCATGAGGGTAGAATTCAAAAGAATTGTACCTCTCACTATAGACGGTCCAGACTGGTCATCCACAATCACCTGTTCTGCTCCATACAATTGATTTGTTGCTGCACTTTTCTCCTTATTGCCTTGTTGATATTGTCCTGCCTGAGGAGTCATGGTATTCCTGGAATCACCATAGCTAGCTCTGTTCTACTAATGAGACTGATTTTTCTATCCTCTCCCTGTCGAAGCATAAGATTCTTGTGACACCTAAGAAGTGTCACGAACACCCGACCGTGGAGCACTACGACAATATCACTGAAGATGTCCCATCTTGTTGCAATTGTGGAATGATCTCGGTGGTGATGTACATTCTCGTTTCATGTGATCAATCGAGCCACATTTAAAACACCTAGCTTTCACCATGGGTCGTGGAGGAAGATTCACCAATCCAGCCATCTGATTCTGTTTCACACTCCCACCTTGGAAGTAGGTGTCCCTCTTCTACTTGTTCCCAGCATTAGAGTTCCCACCTATTCCCGTGGGTATCATAAAACTTCCTCCTCCCATAACTCCTGAGATGTCTCTTTCATCCATTGGTGCTCTGTTTACCATCTCTGTATAATCCATAATACAGAGTACAACTATATTAGAGCGAATCTCATGTTGCAACCCTGATTCAAAGATGTGGGCCTTCAATGACGCACTTGCAGCAACTTCCAGTGAAAAGCACACTAAATTCATGAATTTAGCTACATACTATCTGACAGAGATATTCTCCTACTTCAAGATGAAAAAAGTCCATTTCTTCTGGATCTTGAATGTGTGAGTATAGAATTGTTCATTGAAAATTTCATCAAATTCCTCCCAGCCCAGGCCTTGATCAACCTTAACCTGTACCACTAGCTCCTACCACTGTCGTGCGAGATCCTCCAGAACATACGTCACCAACTTTACTTTTAGTTCTGATAGTGTGCCAATGAAATCGAAGATACGATTCATCCTACTCAGCCACACCTCTGCCCTTTCTGGTTCAGAATCACCCTGAAAGATGGGTGGATTCTCCTTCTGGAACTGGACGGAATGGTCTACATGCCTTGACTCATCCCTCCGATTCCCCGTGTCCACAACCTGAAACACTTGAACTATACTTTGGACTATCTTCTAGCTCACCTATGGCTCAGGTGCGACCACATTCTACGAAGCCTATTCCGTTTGGTTTCTACGATGCCTAACGGGTGCCATTTTCTATACAAACAACACACACCGTTAGTCTCAATTCCTAGAAACTGAAGGCTTATCATTTAAATTTCTATCACATCACTATACCAACATTGATTTCCAACCATAAACCTTTTCCACATTTACCCATTTCTAAAAAATATATTTTCTTTCTTTTGAAAATCAATATATTTTCAAAATACATCAACCATTCTCCTTTCAAAATCATTCATTTGAAAACAAGTTTAAAATTTTCAAAAATCATGCTTTTGCATCAAATCATAATCCATTTCTGAAAATAATATATGCACTCCTAGTGGGAAGTCATTCCTCTAATGTATTTCATGCTCATCTCATTGTCTGAACCCATGAAAATGAGTTGTGTTATCCTATAAATGTCTCCAAAACACATATGTACCCAAATCCCTGGTAACATGAAGTTTAGCATAAAAAGGTTATCTATATCTTTTTATGCTATATATTCCATGTTCCGACAATCCAACTCCTTCCTAAGATGACCACCCAAGGAATCAAAACATAAGAATTAAATGCCAAGACCAACAAAAACTGATGACTACTTGTTCCACAAATAAAGGAACAAGTTGATTGAATATACCCCAAGGACCAAACAAACTGATACCATTTGTAATGACCCGCCAATTATCATTGTCTTGAGAGTACAATGAGTCATTACTAGGCCTTAAGAGACATCCCCAAGGTCCTAAAGGATGGCAATAAATTCCAAAGGGTTTCAAAAGAAATGGGGGACGATTTACCCTTTTTGAACATACCAAAAAACGAACAACCATAACCGAACTAATAAACTAAATGATGCATGATAAAAGCTAATACAACTCAACCATTTATTTTATCATAAACCAACCAAGAGTACCACAGTGGAAACCAACACTAAATCAGAGTAAACGGCGGAAAGAAAAACAAAAAGACTACAAGATGACAACCCAACTCCATGATCCACAAGCTCCAAGCTCCAACATCACGGACCAACCCAAGTATAACAAATTAGTGCTATAAACATGTGACACTTTACATTTTACAACATATCACTATATTACATCTGCAAAAGCACCAACATACCAAAGTAGGGGGTGAGTAATAAAACTCAGTAGGTTTTCCCCGAAGACTTCCCAACCCCTGCCCCTAGTATAAAACATGTTAACATATTTATATAAAAAAATTTATATAAAATAATTCCAAAACAGTTCACAATATAATAATTTCCATGTCAAAACCATTTTCCAATAAAAACCATCTTTCTCAAGATAAACAACCAAGAAAAGTTTCCAATCAAATTCCCATATCCATTTTGGCACATTCATTCCATTTCAGAAATCCACACAACCAACCATGCATGCAACCTAGACATCCCTATACTCGTGAGTGGTGAGTTATCCTTCCACTAAGTCATCACTTAGTGGACTACCTTAATGGGGGTACTTCACTCCCTTATTCGTCCCAACCTTTTTATGGGGGTACTTCTCGCCCTTATCCATCCTAACCATTTGATGGGGGTACTTCTCGCCCTTATACATCCCAAAGTATATGAACACACACCACAACCCATGAAAATCCATGCCAAAACCAAGTGTGTTCAAAACCTTTCAATAAAGCACCAAACCTTTTATTGAAAACCATTTCTTTCAAGAAGCAAAACCATAACCAGTTTAAAATCTCCATTTTAAATTCACTTCAACAAACACTTTCCAAAAACACACAATTTCCATAACACGTTACTTAAAAGGGGTTTCAACCATTCTTTCACATTAGAAAAACTAACCATTTCAATCAAGGAAAACAATTTGAAACTAAGCCTTCAAGTTCTAAGAAAGAGGAATCAGGAGTGAAGCCACCTACCTCAGCAAATTAGGTGAAACCAACCAACAAACGTAGAACACCAACAAAACCGAGTTAACTACTCCCTAAAACCTCCTCAGATTCCTTCCCCTAGTACCAAAAACACCAAAAACTGACTAAAATGTCATACACAAACTTAGATCTACCCACCTAGGGCGTTGATCTAAGGATCCATCAAGAGGGAAGAAGGATATCTAAGAAATCTAAAGGAAACGAGACTTACCTCGATCAACCGGCCTCTCAATGCCAAGGCAAACCTCCAGATCGCTTCCAAAATGCCTGGTAAGTGTTCTACCACCTTCACCAGAGAGAAATCCAAAGTTAGGTCTATCTAAGAGAAAAAACAAGTGGGTTTAATGATAAAACCGATTAAATCCTTAAAAATAGGATATAAGTTGACCTTGCACATGGTTAGTCCGCACGGCTTGGAAAATTGTGCGCTAACCATGCGATAGTCACTGCTTGGAAGGGGCGCTCTGCACGGCCTCCTCATACGATTTTCCCAAACCATGCGCACACTGTGTGGTCTCCTCTGTCCAAAGTGACCACCACCTGCACTGCTTCCGCATGGTTTGGGAAAACCTTGTGAAGCCCGCGCGTCACCACTTTCTGCCCTTTAACACTTTAAAAGTCTCCAAACATTCTCAACCATTTCTCATATGATTCATGTACTTAAAAAGATTAAAACAAGGGTTACATACCATAAACCGGGGGTACTACAGTACCAGATCTCAGTGCCAAAATGCCCAAGATCACACCTCTAGATTCCCTTTAGTTCTTCTTGGTAATCAGTGATTGGTTAATTATTGTAGATATAGTGTTAATACAAAAGATATTCAACTATTGTTAGATGTTATACCTGTGACCATCTTCAAATTTCCTAGCTTGTGAAATATCGTCACCCATTAGGATAGGTGCGAAGCACCAGATATTAGTAAAATGAGTTGAGTAATCCATAATTGATAGAGCGCCTTATCTATATGTATGAACTCTAGATATTTGGTGGACCTCAATTTATTAGTATAGAAATAGTGATATAAGACTCTTTTGAAGTCTTCCCAAGGAATATCTCGAAGATTTCCCTTTTTTAGTAACCTCATCCCATCATCTCTTAGAGGAATCAAGTAGCATATAAGTAGCGAGTTTGAACCTCCATTCATAAGGTGTCTCCAAATGATCAAAGATAGATAACATGGCTTGTAGATATAAATCTACAGCCTATGGTCCCCCATCCCTAGAAAATGTTGGAGGATATTGCTATTGGAAAACTCTAGTTAGCTTAGCCATATAAGTGGTAGGTTTAGGTGCTCCCTGGAAAGTCTATATAAGGTGTGTGAATTTGGTCAGAGAACTGTGTCTTAGAACCTATATCTGGAGAAACCATTGGTTCCTCAATTGGAATGAATGGAAGATCCACTGGTAGTCCATAGCCTACCACCTCTAAGGTATGCTCATCACAACCCACCTAGTGTACTAATGGAGGTCTTCATGGTGGTATTTCTATATAAAGTCTAGCACATACACCTCATTATAAGATTATTCAGCAAGGTATACATTTCAAGAGTGTAAGAATTAAACAGGAGAAGAAAAGCATCAAAAGATAACCAAAGTTGGGTACACGGTGTGTAAAAACAAATCACGGTGTGTCACCTTAAACTCTCATGTGGGAATATAAGTCCACCTACCTTGGTTGTGTAAATTTCCTAGGTACATGATGTGTCAGAAAGACAGATGACATGTACTCAAGTTTCCCCTTCTAGCCAGGTACTTATACACGGCCATACTCAAATGGGTTATGCCTACATAAAACTATATGAGGTGTACCTAACCCACATAGTGTGTCCTACTCAAAACCCAACATCTTGTGTTCTCCTTCACATGGTCAAACACATAGTAATCTACCACATGGTGTGTACTCAGATTACATAGAATGTAATTATAAAAGTTCATTTCCTCTCGAACCGAAGAACACATGACGTGTGTTCATGAACCCACATGTCGTGTTATCTGGGTTTCTAGAAGTAAGCCTTTGAAACTTCCTCAGAACCCCTGTATTTAAAAATTAAGGGAAAAAATGTGCTGAATTCCGAACTGTGAGGTCCCATACTCCCCACAAATCAATGTTTGGCATCACATATAGCACATAACTACACAATTTCAGCTCATGGCCGAAACATGGTCCACCAAATTTCGATCAAAGAGGGACCATACCCATTAGGGACCATTATAAGGCCCCGGCCTTAAACCTTACTTAATATTGAATTAAATGAATAATTCACATTGAGGATATTTTCAGGTTTAGAGTTTTAGAGAATTAGGACATAACTATTACATCTCAAAAGATTACAAAGTATAAACTTTTACTAAGTTTCCATAAAATAAAAACTCTTAAAAAGAAACATGTCCAGTTCCATGTTTTAGGTTGCATGACTTTCCCTTGATCCCATCCTTAACCCTATTCCACATTATGTCCTGTGAAAAACTTTTCAAAAAAAACTTGGGGTGAGCATAAAAATCTCAGTAAGGGATACACAAAGAATGAAAACTGTTAGTTTTTCAAACATCAAGTAAACCATGAATACATTATCAAAGTAATACATTCACCTTCATGAAGTAGTAAAAACTCTTCACTGAATAAAATATCATTACATACCCTTTTGTAACCAAAGGATTACCATAAAACCCATATAAAGAACACATAACAAATAAAGTAAACTTGGGACATAAACATACTTAAGTGGAATAACCATATGGTCGACTTCCACACATATCACTTAATGGAATAGCCATACGTCCAACTTCTATACATTCTTAATGGAATAGCCATACGACTGAATTCCATACCCAATGCATTGGAGGTTATAACGTAACCACCCGTCCTAGTATTCATGGCACCGCCCGTCATATGGTTTATCACGTAACCACCCGTCAAATGTCCAAGTACCATTATAAAAATCATAGGACATAAAACAAATATAATAGAAAGATAACATTTCCAAACTTTGATCACAATATATCACTTAAATATATTGACATAACATATCCATTATAAAAACCATTTTCAATACCAAAATACATAAATGAGTATATGGTATTTATTTCATTTTAAAAAACATTACAGATTGTTCAAGAAGCCAAAGACCAAATAATACTCGCGGCGGAGGAAAAGGTCGTTGTCACCGCGTACGTTAAAAGAAACATTCCTTTTTGTCGTTTAGTAAAATGCTTCGTAGAAAGAGATTCCTTTTGTATAAAATTAAAAGTCAAAGGGGTTTATACACCGTATGAAATATAGTTTTGTATAAAATGAAATATGACTCAATGAAAGGAGATTGAGACGAAGTCCCTTACAAAGACGGTATCCTTGGTTTAAGGATAAATCAATTACATAATTATGTGTGAGAAACGAATACACAAAATATAAGTGGATATTAAGTGTAAAAAAATCAGAGGTTATTCAAACATATTCATAGAACGACATATTCAAGGAGTATAAGTTTATCCCAAAGAATCAAATTTGGGTTTAGAAGTTCCCTTGCAAAAATTTGACAGCCTAATGGCGTCACTACAAAATTCAGAAAATGAGTTGATGAGAGATAAAAAGGGTATCTCATCACATGGAAATCAAATTTAAATCAATAAGGATATAGAAGAACATATCCCAACATAATAGTATGTGAATTAAAAGACATAACAAAAGAAGTCTTTTAAAAAGAGGAGGGTGAAAGGTTCCCTTACCGACATGGGTATCTTTCGAAACATACACCCCGTGAAAGAAGGAAAATAAAACATTGATGTAAATACTCATAAATGAATGTATATTACACAATGTGTAAAATAATGGGCAGTACATACACCACTCAAAGGAAATTGAGGCAAATGTAGCATAAATCACACGGGAATAAAAGTGAGATGAAAAATCCCTTATGAAAACTCGGCAGCCTAACGGCGCAACATAAAACTTACAAAAAAGGATTGATGAGATTAAATAGGGTATCTCATCATATTAACATAAATTTTATAGAAAGAGGAATATAAAAGAAAAACCCCCAACATAACAAAGATGATCTTAAAAGAAGTGACATAAAGGAGAGTACTTAAAAAGAAAGAGAGAGGTTAGATCTCTTACGAAAATTCGGCAGCCTAACGGCGCCACTCAAAACTTACAAAATGGATTGATGACAGAGAATAGGGTCTCTCATCATATGAACATAAATATTAATGTAAGAGTAATATAAAATAACATCCCAATAACAAGAAATATGATCTTTAAAATGAATGACATAAAAGAGCGTACTTAAAAAGAAAGAGAGGAGTAGGATCCCTTACCTCGGGTCCGACTTGACTCGATCATTCTTTAACGTCCTGAATAATAAACTTGAGTTAATTTCTACTTGCTTAAGAATATTTTTCAAGTTCATTATTACTTTTATATCAATTATTGAAATGTTATAAACATTATGTAATAATTTAAGTTAATAATGTTTGTTTTGTCGATATTTGGTTTTTAAGTCAAAAGTGGACTTCTTACAATTACATGTTGTTCGTGTGGTCAAAGGTTCTTTATATCCAGAATGAAATTACTGATTTGGATATCATATATATCATATATATCCAGAATATACATGTATTTATAATATTACATAATCATTTAGAGGTAAGAAATGAAATGCACCGTTCATGGAGACGGTAAGCCGTATGTACGCATGAACACTACTTTCATTTCTATGTCATATTAATGGAATTAAAACTAAATGAGAGATGTGTATATTTTTAATTACAGAATTATATTTATCCTTTATATGTATCATACATCATATATATCCATTATATTTACTTATAATAGTACATTACATTTGAGGATAATAAATGAAATGCACCGTTCATGGAGACGGTAAGCCGTACGTACGCATGAACGCTACTTTCATTTCTATCTCATAATTTAATGGAAAGAAAACAATAATGATATAAAGGTATATTATAATTCCAGTATAACATCATATATAATAACTTTAAATCCACCCTTTATATATCCCACATATGTCATTAACGAATCAAATCACTTTGAGGGGGCGGTAGTCCGCACTTCCTAAAATGAAGATATCACGTATACCCATAATGGAAGCCATAAAGGAATGCCGCAAATGAAAAATACAGAAAATTAAGTAAAACATAAAAATATTATATATCATATATAAACATAGTGACATATTAATGGCCACCTTGGAAGGTGTTATATGATTGTTGAACAATCATCGTTTCGTGAGGCAGAAATTCACCATCCACAGAAACTGTATGTTCTTTAACGATTAGATGATGGTGTGTGTAATTATAGCTTGAATACTTATTATAAAAAAATCCTAGTATATTTAAGATAACGGATTTGTTACAAATGAAATGAATAAAAATAGTTTATGGGGTTGGAGAAGCAAAATAAAACAAAAGAGCACAAGTAAAGATGTTACCTTAAAATTGGGTAACTCCCTTTGGTTTGAACCAAAAGGGTTTCATGAAGAGCTTCCTGACTAAGTTAAGGATTCTAGGATGAGGAGAGGGATGTGGAGAGACAAAATGATCAGATATTGGCCAAACCAAAGGCTTGAGAGGTGTGGGTAAGGTGGTAGAGGTGGGATCCTTTTATAAGAAGAGAGGAGGGGCACTCTTGGAAAAGTATAAAATGTTACTTTATTTTCAAATGGTTTTTTGATTTTAATAGTCCCACATTGATATGTTTCGAGTATAAGGTGATAAGGGTTCTAAGTCCACCCATACAATAGGTTTTGGACATGTGTAGGTCCTAGATTTTGCATTATCCTTCCATTTTATTTAAATCATAAAATAATGAGGTCATCGCTGCATCATCATGATGTCATAAAGAATTTAATTTATTTAATGTCTAAAAATTATAAAAAAAATACTATTATGTAGAAAATATTTTTATCTTTCCAATTAATATTTATAGTCAAATTCAGACTTGTATAACCACATGTAAAAATTGTTTTAGTAAAACATCTCATGTTTGTGTCATTTTTATTTTAACTTTAAATAAAAGGCATAAATGTCATTATCATACCCAAGTGGCTCCATCAGGTACCAAAAATCGACCCATGGGTTGTCTTAGTCGCCCATAAATCATCCAATAGGGTTAGTAAAAGTGTCAATATATTTTCATTTTATTATAATATCATTTTTACCTTAAATCACACTAATTACCTTTAATCGCAATTAATAAAACATAAAAGTTACTTTTCATCAAAAATTATTTTCATCCCATTGAACCAAATTTTACTTAAAAGTTAAAATAATTTAAATTGGATTTTTGAAATTCATATCACAGAAGTGGTAAAGTCCCATTTAAACGAAAAATCAAATTTTGTAACCACCACTTTGTGGTTTCACTATTCATCAAAAATTGATGTTTTTCAGAAAAATACCAAAAATTCACCCTAAGATATATTTGATATTCCGAATTCAAAAATGATGTCTATTTTACCAAATTAATAACATATATTTTTCATTAATTAATTTTATAATTAAATCCCACTGTTAAAACAAGTAGCGTGTTTTTATGTAACAATATCTTTCAAAAGATTGACACTCGTTTATGTCCAATCTTAAAGTGATATTAATTCCAGTGACCACTATTGGATTAAATGGTAAAAATATATTCTAATTTCACTTTAAAACTAATTCAAAAGATAATCTAATCATATAAATAAATTAGATTAAAAAGAAGTTTTGAATTAAAATACAACATTTTTCACTATTCATTAAAAATTGAACTTTTTCGGAAAAAATACCAAAAATTTACACAAAGTAAATTTTGATGTCCCGATTATAAAGAAGAATTTGATTTTGTCAAATATAACACATAAAATTGTCGAAAAGTGGATTTAAAAGAGGTTCGCCTTCAAAAGGTGGTTAATCGACCTTTTAAAGAATATTAGAATGTCTACGCTTAAAATTGGATTCATTCGCATTTTTAATCTTCTAACATTTATTGTAAAGAGTAAAAATATTTGACAAACATAAATAATCATTTTTTAGGTAGTTCTGTTCATTCCCGCCATTACAACGGCTAGGCGTTAACTACTATTTAAAATAATATTATTTTATTGTTAGAGTGAAACGTAAGATTCCCAAGAAACTCGTTGTTGCATATTGGGTACGCCATCGAGCATAGAATCCCCTTTAAAGTAATATTAATATTTTATTCACAAATATGGATAAATATAAAAATGTCATATTCTTTATTTACCTGGGGTTTTACATCCTTCCCCCCTTTTGGGAATTGCGTCCTCGCAATTTTAAAATTGGGCTAGGAAATATCCTTGAAAGTCCCACATCAGAACAAGAGTCGGTAAAACAATCACTTTAAAATAAAGAAAGATAAGTACATAGGTCACCCGAGTTAACCCATAATAGTATTCCATGTAAGAAAACATGGATATGGAGGATAACACATAGGGTCATGTTCTGATGGAGAGTGATAGAAAACATGTTTAGGAGAAAGTTAACCACAAGAAAATCACAAACTTGTGATGGATTAAACGGTATTAAATTCCCCAGTAGGAAAATTTAATAAACAACATTTTTGTTTTATGTTACTTTTTATTTAGGAATTTATTCATAAGGAAACATAATTACTTATCATGTTTACTTTCAACCTTTATTAGATTCTTTAATCAAACTCATATTTTCTCCAAAACACGAGTATTTAGGAAGACTTTTTGCATTAAGAGTACTATAATCAATTTCTAAAGAATCACCTAATCCATAAAAGAGAACTATATACTTCCCATGTCTTTAGACTCTAACCAAAACCAAAAACAAAAAGTTTAGTACAAGATCAGATAATCCAGAAAAGGATAACCCTTTATAAAAATAAAATCTATTCTTAATCTCCAAAACTTGTCCAACAAAACCCAAAGTTCAACAAGGACCATTCGATAAAAAATTTGTCCATAAAATTATTCAAAGTAAACCAAACTAAGATTGAATCCCAAATATTTGAAGGATTTAGTCACATAGTCTTCCATGTTAAGTCGTAACATTTATCTCCAAAAAACACATCAGTTGCTCCTAAAGTCTCGCATTGAAAAGTAATTAACCTAATCACATATCCTCCATGATAGGTTAATAAATTTCCATAGATACCCAAAAATCAACATAATATTAATTCATAAAATCATTTAACTAAAAAGAATTAGTCAAACTAACCAGGGACTTCACGTAGTCCAGTGGTCGGCGATAAATACCCATTGCACTTTGGTTGTGGGTTCGATTCCCACAGCTTTGTCCGACACGACGGGTTGTCACACGGTCTGCGTGTTGTCCTTTTATAAAACTCCAAAAATAACCCTAACATGTTTTAACCTTAATAGTTTTCTTATACCTCTCATTTTCATCCAAATTCGTTATGGTCTCAACATCTTAATTCTTGAAGTCTTATTTCACCACCATAAGATAAAATAAAATGATTCCCAAAATGAATAACATCATACCTTAATCCTGGAGTCCACTCGGTTTCATCATCATCTTGCTCACGTAGGTAGAAGTCCCATGCATTATAATTATGATTTAGAGATCCTTCAAAATCATTTTCTTCCTCCATCCAAATATACCTTGTACAACATGGGTCATATGGGTTTTCACATAAAAACAGTTTTGGAAAATAATCATGTATGACATATAATTCCAAAACATCTGATAAAACATGATTTTTATAAAATAGTCGGACAGAATTTGAGTTGAAACTTTCTATTATTGGTCCTTTTAAAATACCACAAGTATGTGCTAAGAGACTATATTTTAAAATCAAATATAAATAGGTTGCGCAAGGGTTTCCTTCCTCAGCACCATCTTTAAAATCATAATATGCTTCAAATTCTTGTGATAAGGTAAAATATTTGAAAATACCTTGATAATATTCACCTTTCTTGAAAATATGAGAATATTGTGAAAATAGTATTTGTCTAAAAACAACCCATGATCCATGATGATAACGAGTTATAGTGGAGGTGTTTGATATCTCAAACAACTGCTTGCAAGTGAGTTGTATGCTCACAATCATCTGAACATGACTTTGCAATAATTATTGCAAGCATGTCATCAGGAAGAGATAGGAATGTCGTTTGAGATCCTTCTCCTTCCATTAGTTATCGACTTTACTTGACCTGAAAAAAGTTATAAAAAAGGATTTAACTGAAATAATAGATATAGGGACTAATCATGTGTCTAACAAAAACTCCTAATCCCTAAAGTTGTCTAAACCGACCTTTGATACCAACTATAAGGCCCCAGCCTTAAACCTTTCTTAATATTGAATTAAATGAATAATTAACAATGTGGATCTTTTCAGGTTTAGAGTTTTAGATAATTAAGACGTAACTATTACACCTCAAAAGATTACAAAGTAGAAACTTTTACTAAGTCTCCATAGAATAAAAACTCTTAAAAAGAAACATGTCAAGTTCCATGTTTTAGGTTTCATGACTTTCCCTTGATCCCATCCTTAACCCTATTCCACATTATGTCCTGTGAAAAACTTTTCAAAAAAAAACTTGGGGTGAGAATAAAAAGATCAGTAAGGGATACACAAAGAATGAAAACTGTTAGTTTTTCAAACATCAAGTAAACCATGTATACTTTATCAAAGTAATACCTTCACCTTCCTGAAGTAGTAAAAACTCTTCACTGAATAAAATATCATTACTCACCCTTTTGTAACCAAAGGATTACCATAAAACCCATATAAATAACACATAATAAATAAAGGTAACTTGGGACATAAACATACTTAAGTGGAATAACCATACGGTCGACTTCCACACATATCACTTAATGGAATAGCCATACGGCCAACTTCCATACATACTTAATGGAATAGCCAAACGGCCGACTTCAAAACCCAATGCATTGGAGGTTATAACGTAACCACCCATCCTGGTATTCATGGCACCACCCGTCATATGGTTTATCACGTAACCACCCGTCAAATGTCCAAGTACCATTATAAAAATCATAAGACATAAAACAAATACAATGGAAAGAAAACATTTCCAAACTTTGATCACAATATATCACTTATATATATTGACATAACAAATCCATTATAAAACCATTTTCAATACCGAAATACATAAAAGAGTATATGGTATTTATTTCATTTTAAAAAACATTACGTCTTGTTCAGGAAGCCAAAGACCAAATAATACTCGTGGCGGCGGAAAAGGTCGTTGTCACCGCGTACGTTAAAAGAAACATTCCTTTTTATCGTTTAGTAAAACGCTTCGTAGAAAAATATTCATTTTGTATAAAACTAAAAGTCAAAGGGGTTTATACACCGTATGAAAGATAGTTGTGTATAAAATGAAATATGCCTCAATGAAAGGAGATTGAGATGAAGTCCCTTACAAAGACGATATCCTTGTTTTAAGGATAAATCAATTACATAATTATGTGTGACAAACGAATACACCAAATATAAGTGGATATTAAGTGTAAAACAATCAGAGGTTATTCACACATATTTATAGAACGACATATTCAAGGAGTATAAGTTTATCCCAAAGATTGAAATTTGGGTTAAGAAGTTCCCTTGCAAAAATTTGATAGCCTAATGGTGTCACTAAAAAATTCCGAAAATGAGTTGATGAGAGATAAAAACGGTATCTCATCACATGGAAATAAAATTTAAATCAATAAGGATATATAAGAACATATCCCGACATAATAGTATGTGAATTAAAATACATAACAAAGGAATTCTTTTAAAAAGAGGAGGGTGAAAGGTTCCCTTACCGACATGGGTATCTTTCGAAACATACACCCCGTGAAAGAAGGACAATACAACATTGATATAAATACTCATAAATGAAATTATATTACACAATGAGTAAAATAATGGGCAGTACATACACCACTCAAAGGAAATTGTGGCAAATGTAGCATAAATCCCACGAGAATAAAAGTGATATGAAAAATCCCTTACGAATACTCGGCAGCCTAACGACGCCACATAAAACTTACAAAAATGGATTGATGAGATTAAATAGGGTATCTAATAATATTAACATAAAGTTTATAGAAAGATTAATATAAAAGAACATCCCCCAACATAATAAATAGGAGCTTAAAATAAGTGACATAAAGGAGAGTACTTAAAAAGAAAGAGAGAGGTTAGATCTCTTACGAAAATTCGGCAGCCTAACGGCGCCACTCAAAACTTCCAAATTGATTGATGAGAGAGAATATGGTCTCTCATCATATGAACATAAAAATTACAGTAAGAGTAATATAAAATAACATCCCAATAACAAGAAAGATTATCTTTAAAAGGAATGACATAAAAGAGCGTACTTAAAAAGAAAGAGAGAATTAGGATCCCTTACCCCGGGTCCGACTTGACTCGATCATTCTTTAACATCCTGAATAACAAACTTGAGTTAATTTATACTTTCTTAAGAAACTTTTTCAAGTTCATTATTCCTTTTATATCAATTATTGAAATGTTATAAACATTATTTAATCATTTAAGCTAATAATTTTTTTTGTCGATATTTAGTTCTTAAGTCAAAAGTGGACTTATTACAATTACATGTTGTTCGTGTGGTCAAAGGTTCTTTATATCCAGAATGACATTACTGATTTGGATATCATATATATCATATATATCCAGCATATACATGTATTTATAATATTACATAATCATTTAGATGTAAGAAATGAAATGCACCGTTCATGGAGACGATAAGCCGTACGTACGCATGAACGCTACTTTCATTTCTATGTCATATTAATGGAATTGAAACTAAATGAGAGATGTGTATATTTTTAATTCCAGAATTATATTCATCCTTTATATTTTTCATACATCATATATATCCATTATATGTACTTATAATAGTACAATACATTTTAGGATAAGAAATGAAATGCACCGTTCATGGAGACGGTAAGTCGTACGTACACATGAACTCTACTTTCATTTCTATCTCATAATTTAATGGAAAGAAAAAAATAATGATATAAAGTTATATTATAATTCTAGTATAACATCATATATAATAAATTTAAATCCATCCTCTATACATCCCACATATGGCATTAACGAATCAAATCACTTTGAGGGGGTGGTAGTCCGCACTTCCTAAAATGAAGATATCGCGTATACCCATAATGGAATCCATAAAGGAATGCCACAAATGAAAAATACAGAAGATTAAGTAAAACATAAAAATATTATATATCATATATAAACAGAGTGACATCTTAATGGCCACCTTTGAAGGTGTTATATGAGTGTTGAACAATCATCGTTTCATTAGGCAGAAATTTGCCTTCCACAGAAACTGTATGTTCTTTAACCATTAGATGAAGGTGTGTGAAAGTATAGCTCGAATAATTATTATAACAACATCCTAGTATATTTATGATACAGGAGTTTTTACAAAAGAAATGAATAAAAAGGGATTAGGGGGTTGGAGAAGCAAAATAAAACAAAAGATCACAAGTGAAGACGTTACCTTAAAATTGGGTAACTCTCTTTGGTTTGAACCAAAAGGGTTTCTTGAAGAGCTTACTACCTAAGTTAAGGATTCTAGGACTAGGAGAGGGATGTGTAGAGAAAAAATGATCAGATCTTGGCCGAACCAAAGGATTGAGAGGTGTGGGTAAGGTGGTAGAGGTGGGGGCCTTTTATAAGAGGAGAGGAAGGGCACTCTTGGAAAAGTATAAAATGATACTTTATTTTCAAATGGTTTTAGGATTTTAATGGTCCCACATTGATGTGTTTCGAGGTTAAGGTGATAAGGGTTCGAAATCCACCCATCCAATAGGTTTTTGACATGTGTAGCTCCTATATGTTTCATTATCTTTCCATTTTATTTAAATCGTTAAATAATTTAGTCATCGCTGCATCATCATGATGTCATAAAGAATTTAATTTATTTAATGTCTAGAAATTATAAAAAAAATACTATGATGTAGGAAATCTTTTTACCTTTCCAATTACTATTTATAGTCAAATTATTACTTGTATAACCATATGTAAAAAGTTTTTTTGTAAAACATCTCATGTTTGTGTCATTTTTATTTTAACTTTAAATAAAAGGCATAAATGTCATTATCATACCCAAGTGGCCCCATGGGGTACCAAAAATCGACCCATGGGTTGTATTGGTCGGCCATAACTCATCCAATAGGGTTAGTACAAGTTTCAATATATTTTCATTTTATTATAACATCATTTTTACCTTAAATCACACTAATTACCTTTAATCGCGATTAATAAAACTGAAAAGTTACTTTTCATCAAAAATTATTTTCATCCCATTGAACCACATTTTACTTAACAATTAAAATCATTTAAATTTTATTTTTGAAATTCAAATCACAGAAGTGGTAAAGTCCCATTTAAACGAAAAACCAAATTTTGTAACCACCACTTTGTGGTTTCACTATTCATAAAAAATTGATTTTTTTCAGAAAAATACCAAAAATTCACCCTAAGATATATTTGATATTCCGAATTAAAAAATGATGTCTATTTTACCAAATTCATAACATAGAATTTGAATTAATTAATTTTATAATTAAATCCCGCTGTTAAAACAAATAGCGTGTTTTTATGAAATAATATCTTTCAAAAGATTGACACTCATTTATGTCCAATCTTAAAGTGATATTAATTCCAATGACCACTATTGGATTAAATGGTAAAAATATATTCTAATTTCACTTTAAAACCAATACAAAAGATAATCTAATCATATAAATAAATTAGATTAAAAAGAGGTTTTGAATTAAAATACAACATTTTTCACTATTCATTAAAAATTGAACTTTTTCAGAAAAAATACCAAAAATTTACACAAAGTAAAATTTGATGTCCCGATTATAAAGAATAATTTTATTTTGTCAAATATAACACATAAAATTGTCTAAAAGTGGATTTAAAAGAGGTTAACCTTCAAAAGGTGGTTAATCGACCTTTTAAAGAATATTAGAATTTCTACGCTTAAAATTGGATTCATTCGCATTTTTAATCCTCTAACATTTATTGTAAAGAGTAAAAATATTTGACAAACATATATAATCATTTTGAAGGTAGTTCTGTTCATTCCCGCCATTACAACACCTAGGCGTTAACTACTATTTAAAATAATATTATTTTATTATTAGAGTGCAACGTAAGATTCCCAAGAAACTCGTTGTTGCGTATTGGGTACGCCATCGAGCATAGCATCCCCTTTAAAGTAATATTAATATTTTATTCACAAATATAGATAAATATAAAAATGTCATATTCTTTATTTACCTGGGGTGTTACATCCATATTGTGGTATCCATCCATTTAAACCATGACACATAACGATACAACTATCACAATAATAGGCATATCTATCATGATACCTATCACAAAATCATGCATATCTAGCATAACATCTAACACAAAACACGCCATCAGTATTGATCTATTAATTTAATGGGAAGAATGCATGACATGGGATTTATAATAAGAGACTATATGATTCCTGAGATAGAATACCCTCATCTCATCTGGTTGCAAAGAAAAAACAAACCACAATGATATCAATAAAAACATCACAATTACATGTGCCTCACACAATGGTGAAATCGAATCAATTGTAATAGATCAAAATCCAAAAATCGCAATTCTATTCAAGGGAATTTGGATTTTACCTATACATGGGGTAACTACTCCTGAGAATAGTTTATTACCAAACTTCATTTCCATTATATCCCAATATAATGTCACTAAACAAGAAGATAAAATGGGAAAGAAAAATTCCTATGATACCATTTTCAAGAACCTGGTTCTCCTTTTATGGTACAGATATTTCTTTTTAAATTTATACATATGAAAATGGGGGAAAAGAGGTCAAGGTCTAGATGCAGTCATGTTAAATGATGTGACTGGGGCCTACATGCCATGTACTTATAGGTACATGCATTATATGGAGGGATACACTCCATGTATTCCCTGTACACGACCATGTAATGGTCTGGCTATAAATTGTACGGACACGGTGTGTAGTATCACATACATGTCGTGTAATTTTTTTTGATTAAGTCAGGAGTAGCATAATTTTTTCTAGATGGATAGAAATGACCCCCCCCCCCTTTGATGAGCATCAGTCCCATGCAATTTGAATTTGAATTAATCTACTGTTTCGTCATCTGACATCCAATTTGAACACCGTTAGGTCCGTTGAAATCCCCTCAGTGAGTGATTGATTAATTTTGATCTTTCTTTCTGATTTCTCCTAGAGAACTAGTTATTTAAGTTTGAGAATTTATTAATTTTTTTAGATCTACTCCATTCTAGGTAAAATCAAATCCTGATGTTGGATGAGGAGAGTCACATGAGTATGAGGTAGCTGGTCTCGTTCCTTTCAAAAAATTTCAAGTTTATTATATGTGCCGGAGTGCCACACACCAATTTTTGGGTGTCTCCTAATTGAATATTGACATATTTTGTGACCTAATGTTGATTAAGTAATTTATTAAATGATTATTAGGCATGTTTGAGATTGTTATACTTGATTGAGGGCCACCCTGTGGGTGCGTTTTCCCTTGGATGACCAATGTTTTTCCATTTGGACTAGGAAACCTATAGGAATGAATTTGATTTCATTTTATGGGTTATTTAAAATGGACTTGGTTATTTTATTGATTTTCCCATGTGAGATAATAAATGGTTTTTCCTTGTGATAGTTTAATTTACATGTTAGGCTTGTGATATGAGTTACCCATGCGAGTTATAATTGATAAGTCTAGTAATGGTTAGATCACTTGAAAGGCTTGTGGAATGTTTGATTCCCACGTGAGTGATTATGTTGTTAACCATCTAATAGGCCAAAAGGTCTCGGGCCAGGTCATCCGACCTTAATAAAATATTATATAAAATAGAAAAAGGAACGACAAGAGTTACAAGGGGTTATTAAAAATTTAGTTATGTAGAGTACCACACATTTCTTCATCCACCACAAGAATACAAAAATCAGGGGATCTCAATGAGAACATCATACCCATATCTAAGATCGCATTATTCAATAAGGCATATTCTAGTTGATTTTATTCCTGATAAGACTATGAGATGAAAAAATTTAGTTGATCATTATTACTAAGACAATCAATTAAATAGGGATGAATTTTCTATGGAACATTATTTTTTCTTGTTTTCAAAGCTTTAACAACACCTTCAGAATCAAATTCAATCCATAAGAATTTCCACTTATATTAAATGGCGTACCTAGCTATGTGCTCAATATCCCATAATTCTACTTTATAGACCACTCCAATTCTAGTGTAATGATAAAATAATCCCTTGAAAAAGTTGTGGTAAGTGCCTAAAAAACCACCACAAACTGAGGGTCCTAGAATTCGAGAGGTGGAACCATCAATGTTAACATTGATCCATGAAATGATAGGTGGGATCCATCTTATAAATTTAAGAAATTTGTGTTTTTTCAGCCTACATGAAACACCCAACCACTGAAGTGTGTTAAGGTCTTCAAGACTATTTTACATATTTCTAGATTGCAAAACCGATGTAGCGTACACATCTATATGAATCACCATATTTCCCACATAGATGGATGGATGTTGATCATAAAATGTCCAGATATTCCTTGAAATCCATATTTCTAAAAAATAGTTGCAACAGCTACAAGAAGAAAGTAATGAATTTGATCACTTAGACTTGCATTGGTGAGCATCTCTATTAAACCATGCACCAACAATTGAGTGTTAAAATGCATTCCAAAGAGATATCAATGTTAATAATGTAATAGTGAAATTTACATGTGTTGTTTTTATTCTAAAATGCTTATACACTGGTCTTGGACCTGATACATGATGAAATGATTATATATCGGGTTTTGACCATGGCACATTATTAAATGATTACATACTGGGTTTTAACTCTGATTGATTGTTGAAATGATTATATAGCTATTTTTGATCCAGTTCGATGTTATGTTATACTATGGTTATATGGTTTTGGTTAAACACATTGGGAGTGATACTTGAATTCCACTTTTGGATATCAGGACCAAACTCAGTTACAAATTGAATAATGAAATGAAATGACTAATTATGCATTTACTAAGACAATGCACAAGCTTGGATTCGGTCTTCACCCATACTTGATTACATTGTCTTATGAGATATCTATTTTGATTACTTTGGAGTACATACAATTTAATGCTTTCAACTTTACACACTACCTATTAAATATATATATATATATATATATATATTCACTGATATATTGACACATATATTTGGTGGTTTCCTAATGGGATTTATTCTCACACCCTCTTTGGTTCATGCTTTTGGTCCAAAACAAATTATACGATTATAGGCATTGATCAAGGAAAGCGCCCTTTTATTGGTACTTGATTTTATATTTGGGAGTAGGAGAGCATGGGACCAAGCCATAGCTTACGATGCTTCATAGATTACTTTGTTCTTATTCAATTTTGGAACATATATGGTGGATTTCTGCAATGTACATGTTTTGGCTATTTTCATAGAACATAACACGCGACACCATCTTTTGTACGAAATTATGTTTGTTTTCTTATTAGTCTTACACTATTAATTTTAGTTGTATACTATTTACTATTTCTTCTATTGTATTATTATTTATTCCACTGTGTTACACTCTGCCAATGTGGCAATAGTTTCCACACTATCACACCCTAGCCCCCCAATTATACTCAGAAACCTCTGCAGTTTAGGGAAATGCGATTGAGGCCATGTGGCCCACCAGGTATGTGGAACCAGTTGAGTGGCATCTAAATTTAGGATGTTACAAATATGTATCAAAGGAGGTGAGAGCATCATTTTCCTAGGAGTATCCCAAGAACATCTTTTAAGTGCGAAGTTTCTTGTGGTTGTTTGGTTTCTACATGTGTTTCATATATGATTTCTCACATTTAGTAGCACTATTTACAGGCCTGACTAAAAAGGGTGCAAAGTATGAATGGGTAGATTCCTACAAGATATCCTTTTAGGAGCTGAAGGGGAGATTGACTTATGCACCAAAACTGATTTTACCAGATCCAGGAAGGAGTTACACTATGTACTTCAATGCATCACATATTAGGCTAGGAGAAGTGCTTATTTAGGGGGAATGAGTCGTTGTGTATAGGTCTCGGTAGTTGAAGCTGCATGAGAGGAATTACCCCATGAATGACCTCAAGTTAGCTGTGGTAGTTCATGCTTTGCACTGTTGGAGGCATTACTTGTTGGGAGAGAACTTTGTGGTGTGCATAGGCCACAAAAGTCTCAGGTATAACTTTACTCAATGTGATATGAGTTTGAGGCAACAAATTGGGGTGGAATATCTTTAGTATTTTGACTTAGAGCTTTCCTACAAACTTGGGGAAGGCAATGTAGTGGACGATGCACTAAATATGATGACTCATATATATGTAATGAAATAGGCCAGTAGTGAGTGGAAGATGAGGGTGTTTTTATCTGAGATGCATCTGGAGGTACACGACAGGTAGGTGAAGACTTTTATTACATCTTTAGTGGATACCTCTACCTTAATGGATAGAGTGAAGATGGGGAATCTATTGGATTCCAAATGAATATTTCTATAGGAGAGTATGTATGAAGAGGACCATCCTCCTAGTTGGACCATAGGTTGGGATGAGTTTTTGTAGTTACAGGGTCATGTATGGGTTTTGGAAGACATGCGTGAGGAGATGATATAGGATTTTTATGCTTCAGTTTGGACAGTGCATCCTAGTGTCACTAAGATGTATCAGGATTTACATCGTCAATATTGGTGGTCAGGTATGAAGGGAGATGTAGCGGGTTTTTTCATGAGATTTTCCACATATCATTTGGTGAAGGCAGAGAATCAGCGAGCCTATAGACTTTTACAGTGGCTACCCATTCCTGAGTGGAAATGGGATAATGTCACGCTGGATTCCGTGATGGGTTTATCGAGGTCGCCCTGTGGTAATGATGTTGTTTGGGTTATTGTTCACAGACTTATGAATGATTCTCTTTTATTTCTAATCAAGGAGACCTTTGGTGTTGATGAGCTTAGAAATTTGTATATCCGAGAGGTGGTAGGACTACATGGGGTCTCCTGTACTATCATTTCAGATAGGGTTTCTCGATTAATGTCTCGTTTTTAGAAGAGTTTTTAGAGGGATTTGGGTACATAGGTGAAACTGAGCACAACATACCACCCTTAGACTAATGTCCAGTTAGAGGGAATAATACAGGTTCTAGAGGACATGCTACAAGCATGAATCCTAGATTTTGGGGGCTCTTTGGAGAATAAAATTCCCTTGGTTTAATTTTATTAAAATAATAGTAATCAAACAATGATATAAATGGACCCTTATGAGGATTTATATAGTAGGCCATGCCACTGTCCCCTGTTCTAGTTAGAGGTAGGTGAGGTAGCTTTACTGGGACCACATCTCATTCAGGAGACTTCTGAGTAGGTCCAATTGATTAAAAAGTGAATGAACAATTCACAATCTCATCAGAAATCATACTCCAATCTCTATAGATAACCTTTAGAGTTTGATGTTGGGGATCCAGTTTTCTTGCGTGTTTCACCAAGGTCAGGACATAGGCAAATCAGAAGACATGGTAAGCTTTCACTGAGATATTTCAGGCTGTTTGAGATTCTAGAGAGGCTCGTGCCGATTTCCTATTAGTTTCAGTTACCTCAGAATTATAGGGCTATGCATGACGTCTTTTATGTATCTCAGCTACGCCACTATCACCCAGACCCGTCTCAAGTCTTTCATCCCAAGGAAGTTGAGTTGTAGGAAGATGAGTCTTTTCAGGAGCATCCTATTTGTGTCGTAAATTATAGCACAAAGGTTCTCCCTGGATGATCTCTTCATTTAGTATGGATGTTATGGAAGAAAGACCAAGTGTAGGATGAGACATGGGAGAGGGAGGACGATGTTCGATCGCAATGGCCAGAGTTGTTCTATGATGTTCCTTCACCACCCTTGGAAGGGAAATTTAGGGGTGAATTGCTTTAAGGGGGGATGTTCGTAAGAACCTGATTCTTCCTTAAAGGTACAAATCTTTTCTTTTTTAGTTTATACTTTAGAAAATAGGGGGGAAAAGGTCAAGGGTTGGATATAGGCTTGTTACATGACATTATTGGTTCCTACACAGCGTTTACTTATAGGTACATGCCGTGTATGGAGGGTTAGATGCCATTTAATCCCAGTACACGCCAATGTAATGGTTTGTAAAAAAATTGTACAGACACGACATGTAGTCTCAAGTACACACCGTATATTTTTTTTGATTAAGTCGGGAAGTAGCATAGTTTTTCCATATATATAGAAATGACCCCCCTCAATGAGTAGTGTGCCCAGGAAATGAAAAAAAGAATTTTCCTCCTGTTTCATCGTCTAACGCCAGATTCTTTGAAATTCCCTCAGCGAGTGCTTGATTTCTTTTGAGACTTTCTTCCCGATTTATCCTCTGAACCTTATTATTAAAGTTTGAGAATTTATTCTCATTTTTTTAGATCAAATTCATTCTAGGATGAATCAAATTCTTAAACTATATGAGGAGAGTCATACGAGTATGATGTAGGTGGTCTTGTGCCTTTCGCAAATTTTCAAGTTGATTATATGTGTTAGAGTTCCACACACCCATTTTTGGGTATCACCTAATTGAATATTGATCTATTTTGTTACCTAATGTTAATTATGTATTTGATTAAATGATTATAAGGAATGTTTGATAATTTTATCCTTGATTGAGAGCCACCAGTGGGTGCGTTTTCCCTTGGATGACCAACATTTAGTCGTTTGTCCTAGGATGCATATTGGTATGCCGTTGATTTCATTTTATGGGTTATTTAAAATGCAATTGGTTAATTGAATGATTTTCCCATGTGACATAATAAATTTTTATGCCTTGTGATAGTTTAATTTATATGTCAGGCTTGTGATATGAGTTACCCATGTGAGTTCTAATTGATAAACCTCGCAATGGTAAGATTACTTGAAAGGTTTGTGGAATTTTTGATGCCCACGTGAGTGATTATGTTGTTAAACATGTAATAGTGTAAGTTACATGTGTTTTTTATGATAAAATGATTATACACAAGGATTGTCCCTGATACATGCTGAAATGCTTATATACTGGGGTCTTACCCTATCACATGATAAAATGATTATATACCTGGTTTCCTCCTTGACTGATTGTTGAAATGGTTATATAGATGATTTTGATCTAGTTTGGTGTTATGTTATACCATGGTTATATGGTTTTGGTTAAACACAGCAGGAGTGATATACTTGAACTCCACATTATGATTTTAGAACCGAACTCATTTATAAATTGAATAATGAAATGAAATAACTAATGATTCATCTGCCAAGATAAAGCACAAGCTTGGATTCGGTCTTCATCTACACTTTATTACATTGTCTTTTGAGATATCTATTGTGCATAATTTTGAGTACATACTATTTACCACTTTCAATATTGTATAATTGCTATTATATATATTTATTCAATGACATATCGACACAGATATTAGGTGGTTTCCTATTGGGATTTAGTCTGAAAGCCTGTTTGGGTCATGCTTTTGGGCCCAAATAGATTATATTATTAAAAGAGTTGATCAGGGAAAGTGACCTTATACAGGTACTTGATTCGATGTTTAGGATAAGAAGATCATGTGACCAATCCAAGGTTTGAGATGATTCTTATATTTGATTGTTCTTTTGTGATTTTGGAACATATATTGTGTATTTCTACAGTGTACCTATTTTGGATATTTTCTAAGAACATAACATGATGCATCACCTTTTATATGAAATGATGTTTGGTTTCTTATCAATATTACACTATTAATTTTACTTGTATAATGTTTACTGTTTATGATATTGTATTGTTATTGATTCCGCTATGTTACACTCAACAATTGAGGGCATCGTTTCCCAACTATCACACTCTAGGCCCTCGCTGCTAGTCGGTAGCCACTAGCATTTGGGGAATTGCTCTAGAGGCAATGTGGAAAACTGGGAACGAGGCACTAGTTGATTTGAATCTAGATCGGGGATGTTACAATGTGGGACATCATAATCATACCATCAAGTCTTTGTCTAAGTCACTATACATAATCGGGTAATACGTTATCACATACCCAAACTAGTTTTCCTCAGGAGACCTAATGATGCATCGAGGGAATATATTGGGCCCCTCCCAACACTTACTATGTTCAATTAATTCGTCATATGAAAGGGTTAAAACATAATCAATATATAAAATCATATTTAAACTAAAATATGAAATGTAAATAACTTTCCCCAATCAGTAAACATAATCACTAACCATTCAGAGTAATATGGCGAATGGTATCAAGATATAATATACACAGTCAAGCTAATAATAAACCATTCGATAAAATATGGTAGAAGATATAATAAAATATTAATCTCAATTAAACATAAGAATAAACAAGGGTGTTGAAATATATTAAAATACTCTTATAAAATCATCAAGGAATTCTTGAGAAAAATACTCTTTTAACATTACAAAGAAGAGTTCTTTTGGAAAAATATTTTTATAAAACTAGAAATGAACTAAGATTGTATTTAATAAAAAATAAGTGATTTTTTGAAAATTAATGGTTTCTTATAATATACTATATATGGTACTTGAAAATGGGTATGAAATAGAGACGTTCCCTTTAATCAGGCTTGCGTATAGGGAAGGATTGAGATGTGAACCTTTGTAAAACATGTAATTATATAAAATAAAAGTTGAAATGATATGGATACATGAATTTTTAATTTAAAAACATAGTTTATAAGAATTTTATAAAAATAATGAATAATAAAATAGGTGTATTGTGGAATAGATCATAACCCTGAAGGAAAATGAAGGTTCAAGAAGAAAACCCTTAACTTATGTTTGACTGTGTTCTTAACGTGAACTTAATTTCCTTTATAATAAAGTTAAATCCATTAATTAATTAAATAAGAACCTTTTATACATGTATTTGATTTATTATAATTTTATTAAGTTTTTTATGAACTTTTTTATAAGTTATAAGATACAATTTTATTACTAGGGAGGGATCGTTTCCTTGGTTTTCAAGATCGGTATACTTGTATATGATTATGGAAATTCGTGTGGAATGGGTATAATTATACAGAAATAAATTTATATGATAATAATGAACATACATAAGTTTAAATGGTTATATATATAAATTTTATATGGTATTAGGATTAATCATTAGATAAGACATTTAGTGATAATCGTTTACATTATTATAGTTGTTATTGATCAGAACGAACTCATTTTGTTTCTTAATTTAGTATTTTTTAAATATATAACTTAAAGAACATAATAAAGGTTGTAATAAATATATTGTAGTATTTTTTAACAAATAAATGGTTTCATTACCATCCTTTTAGGATAAATTGAAGAACTAAAATTCTTCGTCCATGATGGTTATAAATCGACACCTTACAGATGATGATTTCATTTTTAAAATAAGAGAGAGAGAGAGAAAAAAAAGAGTTTAATGAAGGATATTCCATTAACATGGTATCATTTTAGTATATATATTATAATGGAGTTATCTAGATCATTTGGATAGAGTGTGTGAGGAAATAATAATAAAAGAAAAGAAATTTAAAATAAATTAAAAGGAAAAGGAAGAGGATTTTACCTCTTGAATACTTATCCTAAAGAACATCCTTAAGGGGATTGGTTTTGGTATTATCATGAGACCAAGAGCTCCTGGATGTGGGGAGAGGCTTGGGGAGAATATTGGGTAGAAATTTTATACATCTCAAAGTCTTATAGGTGTGAGGAGAAGTGGTAATGATGGGTAGTATTTATAGTGGAGGAGAGGGGTGATTTTTTAATATTTAATTCATTTGTTTATTATTTTGGATCAAGACTCTAAAAGGTTTGATAATTATCATAAAATATAATAAAATAATTAAGTTAAGTTCTATATTATTTTTATTACACAATTCATGACTCATGTAACATTGTATTCAACTTATAATGTATTTATATCGTAAATTACCAGATTTTACTATTTACCAAAAATTCATGCATTTTAGAAAAAATATGAGAAATTCACCCTAACCATTTTTTGATGTGTAGAATTAAAAAATTAACTCTATTTTGTGATTTTTTTTTAAATATGGTAAATTTAATTTTTAATTAAAACTATCATTTACTCGAAGAATACAAATTTTAAATTTATAACTAATTTCATAACACTTTAAAAAATTAATTAAGGTCTCAAAAAATTATACTAAAATCATAAGACATCAAAATATTATTTTATGATTAAATTTTATGAAAACAAATTTTCTTTTAAATCATTTTATTGATTATAAAATATAATTAAATATTTATGACTTACAAAAATATAATAACTTTATTAATAATTTTTAAAATATTTATTTACCTACACATCGATATAATTATATCATAATTTCCTTTATAAGATGCCAAAATTTTATTTATACTTCCATGGGTGAGGTTTCTATTCTTTTATCTAGTTTACTATTCATAAGGGTCATATTACTATTCTGATTTTCAAGTTACTATTTCATCAGTATAGGTTTCTTAACTTCTAGAAATACCACTTATTTCATTCATTCTTAATTTATAAAGTTATTATTGTGCTATATAATTGATTTATGTGATATATTATATATAAAATATATATAATAAGGGAAATCTCATTGATGGAGTTCTGGGTCATTACATTCTCCCTTATTATAAAAATTTCATCATTAGAATTTCCAGAATGTTACCGATTAAAAAGATTTGGGCAGTTCTTCATCATAAGTTTCTTAGGCTCCCACACCGCCTCTTCAATTTTATGATTTTTCCAAAGTACCATTACCGTCCGAGTCATCATATCCCTCAAAACTTATTATTTAGTGTCTATAATCTAGATAGTCTCTTCACAGTAAGATAATGTAGGTTCCAGATCTATTCCTCCAGAAGTTAGGACATGCATTGGGTCTGGCATGTACTTTATCAACAATGAGACATGGAACACATTGTGTACTTTAGAAAGGCTAGGTGAAATCTCCAAATGATAAGCCACAACTATAAATATCTCCAAGATTTTAAAATTTTCAACTTACCTAGGGATCAATTTCCATTTCTTCACAAATTTTATAACACCCTTCAATGAAGATACTTTTAAGAAAACATGATCTACCACTTGAAAGTCCATATAATTCCTTCGATTATCAGCGTAGATCTTTTACTAAATTTGAGCAGCTTTGATATGGATTTTAATAGTATTTACCTTTTCCATTGTATCCTACACAAGATCTAGTCCTACAAGCTTCCATTCACCTATATCATCCCAAAAAGTTAGTGTTTGAAATCTCTTTCCATACAATGTTTCATATGGTTCAATTTGAATACTATAATGAAAACTATCATTGTAGGAAAAAACCACATAAGGTAAATACTAATCTAAAATACCTTGAAAGTAAATTTATCATGATCTCAACATGTCTTCAAATTTTTGATCATCCTTTCTGACTCCCTGTCAGTTTGAGGGTGATAAGTAGTACTCAAATTAAGCTCAATATTCAATGATTTTTGAAGACTTTTCTAGAATTTTGATGTAACTCTTGGATCATGATCAGACACAATTTATATAGTTTCTCCATAAAGTCTTACAACATCATTAATATAGAGTTATTCAAGGTGATCCATTGGAAAATCTTCCCTTATAGTGAGGAAATGTGTAGATTTGGTATATTGATCAACAATCAACCATATTTCATCATTCGTTCATGGAATTTTTTGTAATCTAGCCAATTAAATACAAAGTGATATTATCCCATTTCACTTTAAGAATATTAAGGGGTTTCATGAAACCTATATGATTTTTTCTTTTAGTAATAACCTATTGACAGATTAATCCTGTAGAGACCCAAATCCTGACGTACACGGACATTACATTACTTTTTCTGAATAATTAATACATAACAAGAACCAACACTCAAGGACAGTAATAGTTTAGTGTCTTTTGAAACTTAGAACACAATCTTCTAATCATGGTGAAAGATCTTCAACATCTCCCATAAAGATATTCCTCTTTCGTTTTCTTACCTAAAACCTTTATTTATATCCTCGGGAAAAGAAAACATAAAAAGGGTGAGCTTTAATGCTCAGTAAGGGTAAAAATAGAGAACATAAATCAATCCATAAACATTTGAATGCCAAAACTTGAACAAAAAATATAAACATCCAAATCTTGAGTTGTGAAATAAATCTTGGTAGTACATAAGGAATAGATCATAAATAAACATAAATCATGATTAAATATCATGGGAATAAGACATTCAATTGTGGAAACCATTAAGCACATGTTATGATTTCCATAGTAGCCAAGGCATTGCTGCCAAGACCATCTTAGTGGACAAAGTCCCTTTCTGAATCGAGTTCACTCCTCGTTCCGGTCCTATATCACTGAACCAGATTAACTTAACGTTATAGCCATGTCTATCTCGTGAGATATAAATCTTTACCCAATGAATTGGGGGGAGATATAGGTCCCACCCATCTCATAATGAAATCATTCTTACGTGTGCCACAACATAAACATAAATCATTCATCATAACCCAAAGAATAAAATGGGTTTCCTAAACATCATCCCATCATAACATAATCCATATAAAACAAATGGATATCATTTCATCATAATAAAGGTAAAACCATGTAAATCATAGAGTCATTATATTTGGAACATACACATATTAAATAATGTCATCTTAGATGGAAAATGGTTTTGATAAAACACTTGAAATGAATTCTTGAGGAAAATATCCTTTCATCATCAAAATCATTTTATTTTCACAAAATGCCATGAAATTTTAAAAGAAAATTATTTTGTTGAAAATAGTGAAGAAAATTTTTTGAGTAAGCTTCATGAAAATAATGCGTTATAAAACCGTAAAAATCCATTCATGCTATAGAAGTTAAAAAAAAGCATTCTTCTAGTACTTTTGTCAAAAAAGTCAGAAAGTACCTCGTATGGTAAACAAAAGAAAGATTCCTTACATACCATGTAGTAAAAGTCAAAAATGGGTAAAAAGGACTTTAAACATACATGAAAACATTTTTTAGAAAAATAGGGAAATGGATGATAAAAATAACCTTAGTAAATACTTACGAATAAAAAATCTCGGATAAAAATGAGATTGGAAAAGTTATCCCTTAACTTATGTCTGATATGCTTCATATGTATCTGAACCTCATGTATAATGATTTAAATAATTTAATTTACTTATTACATAATCATATTAATTGTTATGATATCATATATGTTTCACTTATGACTTTATATTACCCGTTATTTTGTAAATTCCATGTTCAAGCAGCATTTTGGGTAAAATCGTTTCATTTATCGTACGTGTTTCGACATGTTATTCTTGATATTATTACTTATATCATAATTTACTTAATTCCAGAATGTAAAACATTATTTATATATAATATACATTCAGCATATAAATATATATGATAGATTGATAAATGGAATGAAATACACCGTTCATGGAGACAGTAGGTCATACGTATGCATGAACGCTATTTTCGTTTCCTTATTGAACTAAATAGAATAAGTAAATGAAACATATATGTACATAAATCATGTATCAGTTTTATGTAATATCTTTCATGATTATTTATTATATATACTTTATAATCATACTTGAATGGTTAATCATGGAAAATGAATCTCATCACGTTTGTGGAGACGGTAGTCTGTACGTACGCACGAGCGATGATATCATTCCCAATATCATGGAATTTTATTGAAGTGTATGTATAATATTTCAGAATCAATATCAATTTATAGTAATCATATATAGTTATTTATTTACACCATCATACCCATCCAAGTAAGGTGGTGGTAAAAAACAGATTACACCATGGCGTGGAGACAGTATTCCGTACGTACACACGCATGATGATTTCGTTTTCCATAGGATGGATAGAAGATGAAATAGGGTTGTTTAATATTTATAATAACATATCAATATATGAGTGATACTTATGTTATTAATTTATTATGAAACAAATAAATAAGAAGAAGAAGAGGAAGACATAAATTGGAAAGAATCAGTAAAGGATATTACCTCTTCTTTGACGCGCCTCTTCTTAACCTCTTTTTAAGGCAATAGAGTTGCTATTTTGAGGAGACCAGAACCTATATAATGTTTCTAGGGAAGTTGAGAAGGAAAATTGGTAAGGGTTGGCCGAGCTTGATGGCTCAATATTGTGTAAAGAGAATAGGGAGGAGGTTCCCTTTTATAAGGGAGGTGAGGGGAACCTTTGGAAATCTAAAAAATATTAATTTATAATAAATAAAAACCCCACTTAAAAACTTCTAAAACTACTAAAATTCGAATATTAGATGATATAGGGTTGTAATCGCATCAACCAATAAAATTTAGTAATGTTTATTTTACTATTTTAACCTTATCATTTAGATTTAACTCTAAGTTAAATAATTTAACTTTTACCGTGTCTTCTTGTTTTCTTACACTATATGGTTAATAAACTTACTATAATAAGCCAAAAGAACCCCAATTGGTTCATTATTAATATATATAACAATATATATGTCATTTGGCCGAGCCTTTGATTTTTAGGAATATAATATCAATTAATAATATAATATTTTTTAAAAAACTATTTTATGTCAATTTTGACACTATTTTGTAATTTATTTTTGTGAAAATAATGAAAGCAGGATTATTTCAAAAAAAGTTAATTTAATCAATACTAACATGTCATATTAACCTATAAAATTAGTGTAATTCATAAAAAGTCTCCAATTACATTTATTTGGGTATTTATAACATCAATTATTTTAATATTTCATTAATAAGGCAATTACTACATCATCATTATGTCATAAATAAATTAACATATTTAATGTCTAAAACTTATAAATAAAATACCATTATGTATGAAATATTTTTATCTTTATAATGAATATTTATAGTCGAATTTATCTTTTTTATAACCCTATATTATAAATGTTTTAGTTATTAAACATTGATTTTAACTACTTTAACTCTTCTTTAAATTAAATAATAATAAATGTCCTAATCTAATCCAAGTGGACCTAATGTAACATCCCAAGTAAGTAATGAATAATATATATTTTTATCTATGTCTATTTATGAATTTGATAGTGTTTTAGATGCTTAAAATGAGAATAAATCTAATCTTAAGCATGGAATACACTAATATTTTTAAAAGATTGTTTTACAACCTTTTGATGGAAAATCATATTTAAATCAAACGTTTGAAAATTTTATAGGCCCTATTTTTCAAAATAAACATATTATTTATGATTGGGACATTGAAATTTACATTGGATAATTTTTTGGTATTTTTTTGACAATGTTCATTTTTTAATGAATTGTGAAAAATACTGCATTTTACATCAAAACTTCTTTTTCATCTAATTTAATAATATGGTTATATTATCTTTTTAATTGGTATTGAAGTTTAATTTGTATATATTTTTACCATTTAATCCAATAGTGGTCGTTGGAATTAATTTTACTTTGAAATTGGACTTAAACTAGTGTCAATCTTTTGATACTTATTATTTCATAAAAACAGGCTATTTGCTCTGACAGTGGGAATTAATTATTAAATTAATTAATGAAACTTATATGTTTTGAATTTTTTAAAATAGAAATCATTTTTGAATTCGTAATATCAAATATATCTTAGGGTGATGTTTTGGTATTTTTCTGAAAAACTTCAATTTTTGATGAATAGTGAAACCACTAAGTTGTACTTAAAAAACAGATTTTTCGTTTAAATGAATCTTTACCACTTCTGTGTTTTGAATTTCAAAAATCCTACATACATGGTTGTCATTAAGAAGTAAAATGTGGTTCAATGGGATTAAAACAATTTTTTGGTGAATAGTAACTTTTATGTTTTTAATCGCGACTAGAGGTAATTAGTGTAATTTAACGTAAAAATAATGTTTTAATAATATGAAATAACCTAGACACATGTGTCCTAATGCTAATGGTTGTCTCATGGCCGATCATGGGATGCCTTGTGACAATCTTGGGGACCCCATGGAATCACTTTTGTGGGAAAGTGACTTTTTATCTTTTTATTTTTAAAGAAAGTAAATATAACAAAGAATGTATCACCTGAGTAAAAAAATTTTAATTTTGTCTACATAGATTATATTTTTGACTAAAAATATTCATTATAAATCCAAAAATATTTCCTACATCATGATATATTTTTTATTATATTTAGAAATTAAATAAATTAAATTATTTATGACATCATGATGATGAAACGATTACCTCCTTAATAAAGGATTTAAATAAAATGAAAAGATAATGTTAAAACTATAACTTACCCTTGTCAAAAACCTATTTTATGAGTATATTTCGAACCCTTATCACCTTAGCCTCGAAATAAATTAATGTGGGACCTTTAAAATCCGAAACTCATTTGAATATAAAGTAACATTTTGTAACTTTCCAAGAGTGCCCCTCCTCTCCTCTTATAAAAGGCCGCCACCTCTACCACCTTAACCATTCCTCTAAAGCCTTTGTCTCGGCCAAACCCTGACCATTTTGTCTCTCCACATCCCTATCTTACTCCTATAATCCTCACCTTGGGCAGAAGTCTTCCCAAGGAAGCCTTTGAGCTCAAACCAAAGGGAGTTACTCGATTTTAAGGTAATGTCTTCACTTGAGTCATTTTGTTTTATTTTGCTTATCCAACCCACTAAACTCTTTTTATTCATTTCTTTTGTAACCAATCCAGTATCTTCAATATACTAGGAGGTTTTTATAAGAATTATTGGAGCTACACTTACACACACCTACATCTAATGGTTAAAGAACATACTGTATCCGTGGATGGCGAATTTCTTCCTCACGAAACGATGATTGTTCAACATTATTCTAACACCTTAAAAGGTGGCCATTAAGATGTCAATATATTTATATATGATATATAATATGTTTATGTTTTCCTTAATATTATTTATTTTTCATTTATGGCATACCTTTATGGCTTCCATTATGGGTATACACGATATCTTCATTTTAGGAAGTGCGGACTACCGCCCCCTCAAAGTGATTTGATTCGTTAATACCATATGTGGTACGTATAAAGGATATATTTAGTGATATTATATATGATACCATACTGGAATAAAAATACTATTATGTATCATTATGTTTTAATTCCATTAAATATGAAATATAAATGGATGTAGCGTTCATGCGTACGTACGGCTTACCGTCTCTATGAACGGTGCATTTCATTTCTTACCTCTAAATGTTATGTAATATTATAAATGCATGCATATACTGGATATATATGATATATATGATATCTACATAATGAATACAATTCTGGATATAATGGATATTTTACCACATGAACAACTTGTAATTATAAAGAGTTTATTTTTGACTCGAGTACCAATGATCTTTAAAATCACCGTTATTAACATAAATAATAACATAGTGTTCATGACATGGTAATAAGTGATATAAAAGGAATAATGAACCTGAAAAAGTTTCTTAAGAAAGTATAAATTAACTCAAGTTTATTATTCAGGAGATTAAAGAACGATCGATTCAAGTCAGACCCGAGGTAAGGGAATTCATCTCAATATCTATTCATTGAGGCATATTTTGTTTTATACACAACATTCTTTTATATGGTGTATAAGCCCATTTGACTTTTACGTTTATCCAAAAGGAATATTTTTTATACCAAGTGTTTTACTAAATGACAAAAGGGAATGTTTTTGTCATACGTATGCGGCGACAACGACTTCTCTGCCGCCGTGACCATTATTTGAGTTTCGGCTTCCTCTACAAGCCATACCTTTTTTTTAAAAAGAAAAATAAATATCATGTTTTACTTTTCTTTTATTTTGGTATTGAAAATGGTTTTCATAATGTTTTTATATCAATGTGTTGTATTGATATCTTGTGATTGAAAGTTGGAAATGTTATGTTTCATTTATGCATGTTTTATGTGATACGATTATGTTTTGGTTCTTGGGCATTATTATGAAGACGAGTGGTTCCATGATAAACTAAGGGCGGGTGAGCCTGATATATCTCTCCAATGCATTGGGTAACACGAAGGAGTTAAACGTTAAGGTTTCTCCAAAGAGATTTAGGGAATATACTGTGATGGGTATTCCAAACGTAACCTAGAGGGTTACTCCCTACGTAATAATGTTATGAATGACTCAAGTTACCTTTATGTATTATGATTTCTATGATTTATTCATGATTTTATGAGGTATGTTAAAGTGCTTATGTTTTATGAGTAGAGTATGATTTCATTGATTCTTATGTATACATGTACTCATGTTTCCTTTCCATATTTTTAGATCCCTTACTGAGCTTTTTATGCTCATCCCAACTATTTGAAATGTTTTTCACAGGTCAAGGGAAAGGTACATAATGTGATGATAATTTCAAGGAAGTGTCAAGAAAGAATCCATGTTTTATTTTAAATATGTTTCCGTTGATGGAAAAAATGAGTACTATATTTTATGTGACCACTTTTTTTTAAATGTGGAATGTAATGCATGTTTTATGATCTAATTCTCTAAAACTCTAAACCTGAAAAGATCCTCAAGGTGTATTCTTAAAATATATCAAGATTAAGTAAGGTATAAGGCTGGGGCCTTATAGGTGGTATCAGAGGTCATTTTAGATAAATTTAGGAGTTAGAATTTTATTAAATGATTATCCAAAAATATTGTTTTATGGTATGATTGAAATGATAGAGCATTTTAAGATTACCATGTTGCTTCATATAAGACATGTTTGTTCAGAATGGTTTTCCTCAGAGGAAACAGAGAAGCAGTGCTTGGAAGGCATACAGAAGGAAATGAACTTCCGAATCAACATCCTGAGATGGTCAGAATTGGAACTGAACAATTTGTTGCAGTAATGCCGCAGTTGACTCAAGAGATAAATGGTGGCGGTATCCATGCACGAGATCAGCTAGATCAACAGCAGAGGAACATGTCAGTGGTGGAACATTTCATGAGGCAACATCCCCCATCATTCAGAGGATCATCTGACCCTGTGCCAGCTGAAGGGTGGATTAAAGTACTGGATAAGATTTTTGATGTCATGGGGTGTTCAGACAATCAAATGAATAGTCTTTCTATTTACCATTTGGAGGGTGAAGCAGATCAGTGGTGGTCGATGGTTAAAAATATCAGGGATGCTGATGAGATTGATGCTCTCGACTGGGATGAATTCAAAGGTATGTTTCTTGAGAAGTATTTTCCTAAGGCTATTCAACTTAGGATGGAAAAAAAATTCCTGGAATTGAGGCAAGATGAAGACTCAGTGGCTGCCTATGAATAAAGGTTCACTCGATTGGAAAGGTATGCTCCAAATTTTATCCGAGACCTTGATAGTAAAATCAATCATTTTTACTCAGGATTAAAGCCAAAATATCGAAATGCATTGGATTCTTGTGAGTTTAAAAGTTATGAAAAGCTTGTTCGATGTGCTGAGAAGGTGAAAATGGAGTTTTCCAATGATCAAGTGTTCTATAACAACCAACAGAAGAAGAGAACGAGGTGGCAGGAGAAAAGAAAGAATTCTTCAAAAAGGTCTGATGGTAAGAAAACTAAGTTTCCAGTTTGTGATAAATGTGGTAAAAGGCATGATGGGGAATGTCTTCTGAATTCTAGAAAGTGCTATCGATGTGGTAAGATGAGACATAAGGCTCGTGATTTCACTGAAAAAGATCAGGGTGATGGTAAGACTAAATTTAATTTACAGTTAGTGAAATGTTTTAAGTGCAATGAGATGGGTCACTATGCAAACGAGTGTTCGACAAAGAGCTTGAGTGATGGGAAGCAATTATAATACAAGCAGAAAGGGGTGGTGAAATCCCTTTCAACTACATCAGCAGATGTCGGGCCATCAAATGAAGTTGTATCAGGTACTTTGTTTGTTTTTTCAGATTATGCCAGTGTGTTGTTTGATTCGGGGTCTACACATTCTTTCATCTCTGAAAACGTTTCTAGTAAAATGGGAATACCATCTCAAGAAATGAATCCTAAACTTGTGGTAAAAACACCTGGGGGAAATGTTGAGGCAAAAAGAATTTATAAGAATCTTCCTATCCTTATCCGTGGAAAGAACCTACTTGCAAACCTAATTTTTCTACCTCTAGTAGAGTTTGATGTTATCCTGGGTATGGATTGACTCTCTATTTACCATGAAAAGATTTATTGTAGAGATAAAGAAGTTTCTTTTCAGAAAGACTTTCAGTTTGTGTACAATAATGAACCCTTACTATTGATAACATATCAAGAGGCCGAGAAACTTGTAAAAGATAGAAATGAATGTTACATTGCACATATTGTTGAAAACAAGGGAACTGTTCAGATTAATGACGTGCCAGTGGTAAATGAGTATCCTGATGTTTTTCCTGATGAGTTTCCTGGAATAATACTAGATCGAGAAGTTGAGTTTACTGTTGACTTAGTTCCTGATGCTAAGCCAATTTCAAAACCCCCTTATCGAATGGCTCAAATTGAACTTTTAGAGTTGAAGGAGCAATTGCAAGATTTATTAGAGAAAGGTTTCATTTGACCTAGCACATCACCATGGGGTGATCCTATTTTATTTGTTAAAAAGAAAGATGGTTCTATCAGACTTTGCATTGATTATAGTGCCTTGAATAACATCACTGTTAAGAACAAATATCCTTTGCCTCATATCGATGACTTGTTTGATCATCTCCAGGGAGCTCAGTTGTTTTCAAAGATTGACCTGAGATCGGGGTACCATCAGTTGAAGGTAAAGGAAGAAGATATTCCGAAGACCGCATTTCGTACAAGATATGGCCATTATGAATTTGTAGTAATGCCTTTTGTGCTAACTAATTCACCTGCTGTATTCATGGACTTAATGAATAGAATTTTCCATGAGTTCTTGGATAAGTTTGTGGTGGTTTTCATTGATGATATTTTGGTGTTTTCTAAAAGTAAAGAGGATCATGAAAGACATTTAAGGGTTATTTTTCAAACCTTAAAAGAAAAGAAATTGTATGGGAAATTCAGCAGGTGTGATTTTTGGTTGCAACAAATTTCTTTCCTTGGTCACATTGTTTCTAAAGATGGGATAACCGTTGATCTAGAAAAAACAAAGGTTGTTGAAGAATGGACAAGACCCACAAATGTAACTGAGATTCTTAGCTTCCTTGGTTTGGCAGGCTATTACCGAAGGCTTTTTAGAAATTTTTCACGGTTATCTAGTCCAATGACGAAGCTAACTCGGAAGGGTGTTAAGTTTATCTGGACAAAAGAATGTGATGATTGTTTTCATGAACTGAAAAGAATATTGGTGACTGCTCCGGTTTTGGAACTACCTTCCCAGAATGGTGAGTTTGTTATCTACAGTGATGCTTCATTTAAAGTAATTGGTTGTGTCCTAATGCAGAATGATCAAGTAATTTCTTATGCTTCATGATAGTTGAAAACTAATGAGTTAAATTACCCTACACATGATTTGGAATTAGCTGCTGTTGTTTTTGATTTAAAAATTTAGAGGCATCATTTGTATGGATTAAAGTGTGAATTATATACCGATTATAAAAGTTTAAAGTATATATTAACTCATAAAGAATTAAACATGAGACAGAGGATATGGCTAGAATTAATCAAGGATTATGATTGTACAATTCATTACCATCTGGGAAAATAAAATAAAGTGGTTGATGCTTTGAGTCGAAAAAGTAATGCTTCAGTAACAATGTTGCGTTTGGAATGTGATCCTTTGGTTAAGGATTTGATGAACTTTGGCATAGAAGTTTTTGGTGTAGGATGTTCTTCTGTTTTGTTTCAGGTATCAGTGAAATCTTCTCTATTAGACAGAATAAAGCAAGCACAGAAGAAAGACAGTGAGTTGCAAAAAAAGGTAGAGCTAGTTCAGAAGGGTAAGTTTCCTGAATTCAACATTGATAATGATTTTGTTTTGAAATTTGGGAAGAGATTGTGTGTGCCTTGTGATTCAAAGTTGAAGAGAGACTTGTTATGTGAAGCTCATAGTTCTCCGTTTTCAGTTCATCCTAGTAGTAGAAAGATGTACAAAGATCTGCGGGAGTATTACTGGTGGGAAGGGATGAAAAGAGATATTGCTGATTTTACTGTGAAGTGTTTGACTTTTCTGTAGGTTAAAGCAGAGCAGAAGTTACCGAAAGGTATGCTTCATCCTTTACCAGTTCCAGAGTGGAAATGGGAAAACATATCAATGGACTTTGTTGTGGGATTTCCGAAGACACCTCGAGGTAATAATACAATCTGGGTTATTGTTGACCGCTTGACTAAATCTACTCATTTCCTTGCTATACGAGATACTTTTTTCCTAGATCAACTTTCCCATTTGTATCTTAAAGATATAGTCAGGTTACATGGAGTTCCTCTCTCCATTGTATCTGATCGTGATCCGAGGTTTACTGCTAACTTTTGGAAAGGCCTTCAGAAGTTGTTGGGTACTAAATTAAATTTTAGTACAGCTTTTCATCCTCAATCAGATGGGCAGTCAGAACGAATGATCCATACATTGGAGGATATGCTATGTACTTGTTCGATGGATTATCAGGGAAGTTGGGGCCAACATCTTTCTTTGGTTGAGGTTTCTTATAATAACAGTTTTCATTACAGTATACAGATGGCACCATTTGAAGAGTTATATGGGAAGCGGTGTCGAACTCCATCTTTTTGGGATGAAGTGGGTGAAAGGAAGCTAATGGGACCAGAATTGGAAGAAGAGTTGGAAGAAAAAGTTCAGCTGATAAAGAAACACATGAGAACAGCTCAGAGTAGGCAGAAGAGTTATGCGGACAACAGGAGGAAGGATCTATCTTTCGAGGTAGGTGATCATGTTTTTCTCAATGTATCACCATGGAAAAGTGTGATGAAATTTGGTAAGAAAGGAAAGCTGAGTCCAAGGTTCATTGGACCATATAAAATTCTAGAGAGATTTGGATCAGTTGCTTACTGAGTGGATTTACCTACGATTTTATCTCAGGTACACAATGTTTTTTCATGTTTCAATGTTGAGAAAGTATATTCCAGATCCATCTCATGTTTTGAGTACAGAGGTAGTTCAGTTGGAAGAGAATCTATATTATGAGGAACAATCGGTCCAGATTATTGACCATAGGGAGAAAGTGTTTCGGAATAAGGTGATTAACCAGGTAAAGGTTTTGTGAAAAAACCATATGGTTGAAGAGGCAACATGGGAATCTGAAAATGCTATGAGGGATAATTACTCCCACTTATTCGTTAAGTAAATAAACTGCGGGGACATAATTTTTTTAAAGGGGGGAAGGATGTAACATCCCAAGTAAGTAATTAATAATAGATATTTTTATCTATGTCTATTTATGAATTGGATAGTGTTTTATAGGCTTAAAATGAGAATAAATCCAATCTTAAGCATGAAATACACTAATATTTTTAAAAGATTGTTTTACAACCTTTTGATGGAAAACCATATTTAAATAATACTTTTGACAATTTTATAAGACCTATTTGTCAAAATAAACACATTCTTTATGATTGGGACATTGAAATTTACATTGGATAAATTTTTGTTATTTTTTTGACAATGTTCATTTTTTTAATGAATAGTGAAAAATTCTGCATTTTACATCAAAACTGCTTTTTCATCTAATTTAATTATATGGTTAGATTATCTTATTAATTGGTATTAAAGTGTAATTTGAATATATTTTTACAATTTAATCCAATAGTGGTCGTTGGAATTAATTTTACTTTGAAATTGGACTTAAACTACTGTCAATCTTTTGATACTTATTATTTCATAAAAACACGCTATTTGATCTGATAGCGGGAATTAATTATTAAATTAATTAATGAAACTTATATGTTTTGAATTTTGTAAAATAGACATCATTTTTTAATTCAGAATATCAAATATAGCTTAGGGTGAAGTTTTGGTATTTTTCTAAAAAACTTCAATTTTTGATGAATAGTGAAACCACTAAGTGATACTTAAAAAACTGATTTTTCATTTAAATGAAACCTTACCACATCTGTGTTTTGAATTTCAAAAATCCAACATACATGGTTTTCATTAAGATGTAAAATGTGGTTCAATGGGATTAAAATAATTTTTTGGTGAATAGTAACGTTTATGTTTTTAATCGCGATTAGAGGTAATTAGTGTAATTTAAGGTAAAAATAATATTTGAATAATATGAAATGACCTAGACACATCTATCCTAATGCTAATGGTTTTCTCATGGACGACCATGGGATGCCTTGTGCCAATCTTGGGGACCCCATGGAATCACTTTTGTGGGAAAGTGACTTTTTATCTTTTTATTTTTAATGAAAGTAAATATAACAAAGAATGTATCACCTTAGTAAAACATTTTTAATTTTGTCTACATATATGATATTTTTTACTATAAATATTCATTATAAATCTAAAAATATTTTCTACATCATGATATTTTTTTATAATTTTTAGACATTAAATAAACAAAATTATTTATGACATCATGATGATGCAGTGATTACCTCCTTAATAAAGGATTTAAATAAAATGAAAAGATAATGTTAAAACTATACCTTACACTTGTCAAAAACCTATTGGATGAGTATATTTCGAACCCTTATCACCTTATACTCAAAATAAATCAATGTGGGACCTTTAAAATCCGAAAAGCATTTGAATATAAAGTAACATTTTGTAACTTTCCAAGAGTGCCCCTCCTCTCCTCTTATAAAAGGCCCCCACCTCTACCACATTAACCACACCTATAAAGCCATTGGATCAGCCAAACCCTGACCATTTTGTCTCTCCACATCCCTATCTTACTCCTAGAAGCCTCACTTTGAGCAGAAGTCTTCCCAAGGAAGCCTTTGAGCTCAAACCAAAGAGAGTTACCCGATTTTAAGGTAATGTCTGCACTTGAGTCGTTTTGTTTTATTTTTCTTCTCCAACCCCCTAAACTCTTTTTATTCATTTCTTTTGTAACAAATACAGTATATTAAATATACTAGGATGTTTTTATAAGAAGGATTCGAGCTACATATACACACACCTACATGTAATGGTTAAAGAACATACTGTTTCTGTGGATGGCGAATTTCTGCCTCACGAAACGATGATTATTCAACATTCTTATAACACCATCAAAGGTGGACATTAAGATGTCACTATATTTATATATGATATATAATATGTTTATGTTTTCCTTAAGATTCTGTATTTTTCATTTATGGTATACCTTTATGTCTTCCATTATGGGTATACGCGATATCTTCATTTTAGGAAGTGCGGACTACCGCCCCCTCAAAGTGATTTGATTCGTTAATACCATATGTGGTACGTATAAATGATATATTTAATGATATTATATATGATACCATACTGGAATAAAAATACTATTATGTATCATTATGTTTTAATTCCATTAAATATGAAATAGAAATAGAAGTAGCGTTCATGCGTACGTACAACTTACCGTCTCCGTGAACAGTGCATTTCATTTCTTACCTCTAAATGTTATGTAATATTATAAATGCATTCATATACTGGATATATATGATATATATGATATCTAAATCATGAATAAAATTCTGGATATAATGGATATTTTACCACATGAACAACTTGTAATTATAAAGAGTTTATTTTTGACTCAAGTACCAATGATCATTAAAACGACCGTTATTAACTTAAATAATAACATAGTGTTCATGACAGGGTAATAAGTGATATAAAAGGAATAATGAACCTGAAAAATTTTCTTAAGAAAATAGAAATTAACTCAAGTTTATTATTCATGAGACTAAAGAACGATCGAGTCAAGTCGGACCCGAGGTAAGGGACTTCGTCTCAATCTCCATTCATTGAGGCATGTTTTGTTTTATACACAACCTTCTTTTATACGATGTATAAACCCCTTTGAATTTTACGTTTATCCAAAAGGAATCATTTTTATATGAAGAGTTTTTCTAAATGAAGAAAGGGAATGTTTTTGTCGTACGTATGCAGAGACAATGACTTCTCTGTCGCCGTGACCATTATTTGAGTTTCGGCTTCCTCTACAAGCCATACCTTTTTTTAAAAAAGAAAAATAAATACTATGTTTTAATTTTCTTTTATTTTGGTATTGAAAAAGGTTTTCATAAAGTTTTTATATCAATGTGTTGTATTGATATCTTTTGATTGAATGGTGGAAATGTTATGTTTCCTTTAGGCATGTTTTATCTGATACAATTATGTTGTGGTTCTCGGGCATTATTAAGATGACGGGTGGTTCCGTGATAAACTAAGGGCGGGTGAGCCCGATATAGCTCTCCAATACATTGGGTAACACGAAGGAGTTAAACGTTAAGGTTTATCCGAATAGATTTAGGGAATATACTGTGATGGGTATTCCAAACATAACCAAGAGGGTCACTCCCTACGTAAGAATGTTATGAATGCCTCAAGTTATCTTTATGTCTTATGATTTATATGATTTATTCATGATTTAATGAGGTATGTTAAATTGATTATGTTTTATGAGTAGAGCATTATTTCATTTATTCTTATGTATACATGTACTCATGTTTCCTTTCCATATTTTTAGATCCCTTACTGAGATTTTTATGCTTATCCCAAGTATTTGAAATGTTTTTCACAGGTCAAGGGAAAGGTACATGATGTGATGATAATGTAAAGGAAGTGTCAAGAAAGAATCCATGTTTTATTTTAAATATGTTTTCGTTGATGGAAAAAATGGGTACTATCTTTTATGTAACCACTTTGTTTAAATGTGGAATGTAATGCATGTTTTATGATCAAATTCTCTAAAACTCTAAACCTGAAAAGATCCTCAAGGTGTATTATTGAAATATCTCATGATTAAGTAAGGTATAAGGCTGGGGCCTTATACCTAAAGGGTAATATTTTATTACTAAGGTTATTTTTGGTTGAATTATACTTATCCAATAGAATTAGGACATGTTTTAGGGTAATAATAATATCATTTTTACCCTTAAGTACCCTATTTACTTTTTACCGTGGTAAATAAAAGTAAAACGTTACTATTCACCAAAAATTATTTGTATCTTACTGAACCACATTTTACTCCTTGATATTAACCGTGTCTCTCGGATTTTCGAAATTCCACTCACAGAAGTGGTAAAATTAAGTTTTATGTAAATTTTCAAATTCTCCTAGGAGGCGGGTAAAAGACGGTGAAAAGTTCAATAAAATTTTCATATATCTAAAATTATTATAAAATGACTCAAACGAATTACATTGAACTTATATAAGTATTATGAATCAATTTTTACCTAAAATAAATTTAAATAAAATAAATAATTATTTAAATAAAAATTCGGTTTTTAAATAGTAACCTAGTGTTTTCACTATTCATCAAAAATTGAATGTTTTTCAGAAAAATACCAAAAATTAACCCTAGGCTGATTTCGATATTCCGAATCCAAAAATGTAGTCCATTTTTAAAGATAAAATTTTTAAAATTTCAAAAAGTGTGTATTACTATTCATAACGACTAGTTTGTAATAATATTATAATAATATCTCGTTTAGTGAAACTCGGTATTGCGTACAATACAAGTTATCGATGAATATTTCTCTGGCATGAAACATTAGCCAAGAATAGTGTTTTCTTATAATAAAAGCTAATATGGTTTTTCGTATAGCACAATCTAATTTTGGTGTGGCGTACAACACAAGACATCAAAGTAATTAAAAATAATATTTCTCATAAAATCTCGGGGTGTTATATTCTACCCCCCCTTAAAATGAATTTCGCCATTGAAATTCGTCGGGGTTATAAATGGTTTACTACTTGAAAGTTTCTTTTGTAAAAAGCCACATCATAAAAGGAATACTAAAACATAATTTTAAAAAAGTAAAGTAAGAAATGTAACGGTTACCCAGATTAACTAATCACTGGGTTTCCACATAGGAGACCATAGGTGGAAATATGGATATAGAAAAAAAATCGAACCATCTGGTTTTGATTGAGAGTGGTAGAGGACATGGATATGAAAAATCCATCAATCGCATAGCCATAAATTTGTGATGATCTAAGGTTCCATCTGGTTCATCAGATATAAGGACAGTAGGAAAAAAATTTTGGTTTTCAAGATCATTTCCCTAAAATTGAAGAATTTGAAATTAGAAGGAATACTTACTTTATTTTGGTACCATCTCACCATTGTTTGTGCCTTAAACAATTTCCACTTCATCTATTAAATAAATGAAGTTGAATTTTTTATTCTTGAAGTGTTAGCAGATCATGTGATAGAATGATGGGTCATTCAATCTATCTCAATCAAAAGGTTAGAAAATGTTATGAAATATACGTAAGTCCATCTATGGTGAGGTTAATCGTATATTATTCCAAAAATGGACTTATACATCATCTATCATACTGCTTAATAAAATAAAACTAATTTCCACTAAACAGGGACTTCTTGTAGGCCAGTGGTAGGCGATAAAGGCATGTCGCACTTCAGTTGTGGGTTCGATTCTCATGACCTTGTCCGACACGATGGGTTATCACCCGTCCTATGGGTTGTCCTTTTTCTAAAACTACACTATTATAACATTCTAGAAATAGTATCGAAAAAATTACAGCCTCAAACAATTATATCTGATGTCCAACTAAATTCATTCCAACCTTTAGGCTTATCAAAAATACTTTTTTCCAATCTTATAAAGAAAACTATTACTAGAAATGTCATCAACCAAGCATGTGAATACCATCATTTATTCCTCATATATCATACGATATATCTTGTTGGTCACATTCCAAAAATGTGAATACTCCAATCATGTATTCTCTTGAATAATGAATACCCATTGAACCTTAGTGAAAACATGAATGTTGTCAAAAGTTAACTCCTTCCACATACCAAAATCCCAAAATTTCTATATACACAAACCATGATATCACATTGTCCTTATATAAGTCATGAGCTCATTAATACTATAAAACATCTTATTATCTCCTTATCCCTTCATTATGCACATATAATCAACTTTCCAAAAAATATCTGAATAACCTTTCATGGTTACCAGTACCATTCAACATATGCTTTCAAATACTTTAGAAAAAAAGTGTAACAATCCTTAGACGTGTCTTTATTCCATACTACCATTACCTATACATCATAACTCTTGATAAACATAAATCATTCCACTAAATTCTTAAAACATTGACCGAGCTTCATCATTTTATTACTCAACACATCTTTCATATCATATATCATTTTTAGTCTCTTCATCATCATCAATATAAATAATACCCATAAGACCATGCTGATTCTCTTCATGAGATTTTCCCTTAGGGAATTGGTTTTCATAAAGCCTTTACATCCCACATTTAAAAAATTTAACCTTTGTTGATGTCCTGGAAATACCATTATCCTAGTCCATGGTGTTAACTGAACCTTTTCCTCTGCACTTACTGGCTTTGTGTCCCTATTTTCCACACCCAAAGAATCTTATAGTTCCTTTGAAACATTCTCCTTGATGCCTATTCCCACATGATTTACATGGGGGAAATTATACTTTCTTTTCTCTATGATCATCTGGAAACTCCATCTTTCTCTTATTAGATGAGTCAGGAAACTTACCAAAGTTGAGTTTGTTGATCATATTATAAGATTGATGATTAGGCATAATAACAAAGTTTAGACTTCCAAATCCTGTTTCATTTGGTTTCTCATGAAGAATATCATTCCATTGTCTATCATATCCTCTATTATTGTGAATCATCATGTTTCCAGCCATTTTCTAAAACCCAAAAAGAATAGTGTGAGAGGAAAAAATAATTCTAGGGAAAACAACATAATAAAGGGGGAGTGCCTTTAATATCTAACCTCTTAGGTTTAATTCTATGATCGTTACCGTAATTCTAGGACTATTACCTATACGTATACTTAACCTTAGAGACATCCCTAGACATCCCTTAGAAATATCTCTAGGGATCTCACTAAAGTTTTCGCATCCTAGTTTCCAAAGGTTGACTAAACATTTCCTCTAATACAAACTATAGAGACCCAAATCCTGACATACATGGAAATTACATTACTTTTGTGGAATAATTAAAACATAACAAGAACCAAAACTCAATGACCGTAATAGTTTAGTGTCTTTGGAAACTCGGAACATAATCTTCTAATCTTGTTGAATGATATTCAACATCTCCGATAAAGATATTTACCTTTTGTTTTCTTACCTAAAACCATTCTTGATATCCTGGGGAAAAGAAAACATAAAAATGGTGAGCTCGAATTTTCAGTAAGCGTAGACATAGAGAACATAAAACAATCCATAAACATATGAATGCAAAAAACTTGAACAAAAAATCTAAACATCCAAATCTTGAGTTGTGAAATAAATCTTGGAAGTACGTAAGGCATAGATCATAAAGAAACATTAATCATGATAAAATATCATGGAAATAAAACATGAAATTGTGGAAACCATTAAGCACATGTTATTATTTCCATAGTATCCAAGTCATTGCTGCAAGGACCATCTTAGTGGACAGAGTCCCTTTCTGAATCGAGTTCACTCCCCGTTCCGGTCCTGTATCACTGAACCAGATTAAATTTCCGTTCCATCCATGTCTATCTCATGAGATATAAATATTTACCCAATGCATTGGAGAGATATATAGGTCCCACCCATCTCATAATGAAATCATTATTTCGTGTGCCATAATATAAACATAAATCATTCATCATAACCCAAAGAATAAAATGGGTTTCATAAACATCATCCCATCATAACATAATCTATATAAAACAAATGGATATCATTTCATCATAAAGAAAGTGAAACCATGTTAATCATAGAGACATTATATTTGAAACATACACATATTAAATAATTTCATCTTAGATGGAAAATGTTTTTGATAAAACACTTGAAATGAATTCTTGAGGAAAATATCCTTTCTTCTTCAAAATCATTTTCTTTTCACAAAATGCCATGAAATTTTAAAACAAAAGGGGTTTTTTTAAAAATATTCAAGAAATATTATTGAGTAAGATTCTTGAAAATAAGGCATTATAAAACTGTAAAAATCCGTTCATGATGTAACAGTTAAAAAACATTCTTATCATACTTTAGTCGGAAAAGTCAAAAAAGTACCTCGTATGGTAAAAAAAGAAAGATTCCTTACATACCATGTACTAAAAGTCAAAAATGGTTAAAAATTACTTTAAACATAAATGAAACCATTTTTTTGAAAAATAGGGACATGGATGATAAAAATAACCCTAGTAAATACTTACGAATAAACAATCTCAGCTAAAAACGAGATTGGAAAAGTTATCCCTTAACTTATGTCTGATATGCTTCGTATGTATCCAACCCTCCTGTATAATGATTTAAATAATGTCATTGACTTATTAAATAATCATATTCATTGTTATGATAGCATATATGGTTCACTTATGACATTATATTACCCGTACTTTTGTAAATTCCTTGTTAAAGCAGCGTTTTGAGTAAAATCGTTTCATTTATCGTACATGTTTCGACATGTTTTTCTTGATATTATTACTTATATACTGATTTAATTAATTAAAAAATGTAAAACATGATTTATATATAATATATATTCAGAATATAAATATATATTATAGATCGATAAATGGAATGAAATACACTGTTCATGGAGACGGTAGGCCGTACGTACGCATGAATGCTGTTTTCTTTTCCTTATTGAATTAAATGGAATTAAGTAAATGAAACATATATGTACATAAATAAAATATCATTATTATGTAATATATTTCATGATTATTTATTATATATAAATTATAATCATACTTGAATGGTTAATCTTGGAAAATGAATCTCATCGCGTTTGTGGAGACGGTAGTCCGTACGTATGCACGAGCGATGATATCATTCCCATGATCATGGAATTGTATAGAAGTGTATGTATAATATTTCATAATAATTATCACTTTAAAATAATCATATATATTTATTTATTTACACGATCATACCCATCCAAGTAAGGTGGTGGTGGAAAAAATATTACACCACGGCGTGGAGATGGTATTTCATACGTACGCACGCGCGGTGATTTCGTTTTCCGTAGGATGGATAGAAGATGAAATAGGGTTGTTTCATATTTATAATAACATATCAGTATATGAGTGATACTGATGTAATTAGTTTACTATGAAAAAAATAAATAATAATAAGTAGAAGAAGAAATAAATTGGAAAGAATTGGTAAAGGATATTACCTCTTCTTTGACGTGCCTCTTCTTAACCTCCTCTTAAGGCACTAGAGTTGGTATTTTGAGGAGACCAGAACCTATATAATGTTTCTAGGGAAGTTTATAAGGGAAATGGGTAGGGTTAGGCTGAGCTTGAATATGTGGTTTCAACATTTCATTCATACATTCATTAACATGTCACCAAGGTTTATCCCCGAGGTGTCATAAAAATTACCAAGGTTATTCCCCAAGGTATCATGAAACTTGTCATCACTAGAGTTTAATTCTTTACCCAATGCATTGGAGAGATATAAGGTCACACCCTTAATATGTATTTAAATTAATGTGATCCACATAGATCATAATCAAACATTTCATAAATAACCCATAGAGAATAAGAGAAATGGGTTTCATTTCAAAATCGTGGCATTTTAAAAGATCTAAAAAAATAAGATCATTATATCATTTATAACCCATGGAAAGGGAGTGATGGTAATATGTATGTCCATTCCAAAATAAAATATATCCTATTTATATATTTATGAACACCCGTATAAATGAAATAGGTTTGGTTATTCACATAAATAAACAAGATGATTTCTTGAGGGAAAGAGATAGAAATTTTGAAATGAAATTTCTGCAGCATAACGACTATATAACATGGTTTTAGAAAAAAATAAAAAGATAGGTTACAAGGGTAAAAAACTCATAAATAACTCATATTAAAATATAAATACAGAATAACATGTAAATAAGAACATGGTAAGGATATTTTAATGACATACCACAAGAAAAGAAAACTTGAAAGGAAAGAGAAGATGAGATTTCTATTATGAGAAATTCGGCAGCCTAACGACATCACTTAAAAATTCAGAAAACAAATTTATGAGAGTGTAAAGGGTATCTAAAAAATTAGACATGAAATTTAAAGAAATGAGAACATATAAAAACATACCCTCAACATAAAGAGATGAGAAATATAAGACACAACATAAAGGAAGTCATGACTTAAAAGAGGAGGGTGAAAGGATCCCTTACCTTGAAGACTAACCTTGAAAGAATGATGTTCGGGACCTTGGGAGGATTGAAGGAACCTTGGGAGGACTCCTAGGGAGTTAATGAGACCAGAAATTCATCGAGGATGGATTTGGAATGAATTGAATGAGGTAAATGGCTTGATATTTATAGGGAGAGTGAATGAATAAATTATTAATTTCCAAGGGACACCTCATCAGTGGTATTTGCAAAACCATGGGCTTGCCCATGGTATTTGCACATGGTATTGGCCACTTGAGACACCTAATAGAATATATCACTATTCATAAGTTGACCAGAAATATTACATCATTATTACATCATTAATGATTTCATTAAACACCAGAAACTCAAAACTGCATTTTTACTATTCACTGAAAATTCAACTGTTTCAGAAAAAACACAAAACTTCACCCTAACCTAATATCGATGCTCGGAAATCAAAAATGAATTCCATTTTATGAAAATAATTTTCTAAATATTATTGATTTAATGTTTAAATAAAATCATTATTTATTCCAGAAATACAACTTTAAAACAATAACTCATTTTGTAACACCTTAAAAAAGTAATCAAGGTCCCATAAAAATATCATATACCCATATGACAATAAAGTAAAAATTTATTATTAAATTTTATGAAAATTAATTTCCATTTTAAATTATTAAATTAATTATAAAATTGTAAATAAAGTATTTATGGCGTACAGAAATATCAAAACATAAAATATGATCATTTTTTTACTTTTAAGATGTCTAAAATGTATTTATACATTACTTGGTGAAGTTTTTATTTTTTTGGTCAAATTACTATTCATTAATATTCATATGGGTATGTTACTATTCCCACTTTACTATTCACAAAAAACCAAGTTGATCTTATTAGACTCTAAATTTCTCACTGCTCACAACTATATAAGGCCATTTTTTGAAAATAATTTCACATTATTAATTATTTAATGAATACACAAATATTTTAAAATACCCTCTTTTTTTCTAAATTCATCAATAATACACATGCTATATTTATCTGGATATTTGAAATTCACAAACATTTTCATAAGAAGAAATAAAATTTTTGTTTATATAAAAATATTACACAAAGCAGCTAAGGTCTCGTTACATAGCCCATTATTACACCAGCATAGGACATTAGTGTTAGGTGTGTTATGGTGAAAGAATCTTGGGGTGGCTTAGAAAACATTGCTCAAGTGGTGGTTTCTATCAACATGAACTTCTCCCTTAGGTGATTTCATTCAAGATTCATACGTTTAAGTTTGGATTGGGCTTGTTCTAGAGAAAAGCCCAGTGATGGTACCTCCTTCCCAAGCTCTGATAGATGGGATTCATATGGCTCAAGTCTACTGGATGAGGCCATTCAATCTTATTTCTGTATTAATTAACCAAGATAACTGTATTTATAAAAACACAGTGTTAAGATTATAGTTTCCAATGGTCATATTGACCAACGATCATATAACAGTCAAAACCCAACAGTCTCAATTTTATTATACCCACTTCATTAATTAAAGGATATAGTTTAGTTTGAGTATAAAATAAAATAACACACAAAATTAGGAAAGAAATATAATTAAAAATTTTGGGTCGTTACATACCGGTAGAGGACACATATAGGCTCAGTTTCTTACATGATTTTCAGTGACATATACCCCTCAAGTTCGGAGGTGATCTGGACTCATAGGCAGCTAAGGACTGGATTGAGGTGGTGACTAAGTTTCCATCTAGCCAGGGCACCATTATATCAGATGGTAGTCTTAGTAGTGAGCATTCTATGTGTCTAAAAAGGGCGATGGCAGGGTTTAGACTACCCTAATCTTCTGATGAGGTGACTTTCTATGGATAGAGCTTGAGAACCTTTACAAGAGAATGGGTCCTTTTCCATAAAAAGATATGGGTTTTGTGTTCCCAATATCTTTTAAAGCTTCGATAGGATGACATGTCGGTAATGGGTCCTTATCATCCTGCATGACGTTAAACTGTTCATCTTCATTTGTCATGACGTTAAACTACACATTATCGTCCTGCATGACTTTAAACTGCACCACCATCCTGCATGACATTAAACTATTCATCTTCATCTGTCATGATGTTAAACTGCTCATTATCGTCCTGCAAGACTTTAAACTGCATCATCATCCTGCATGACATTAAACTGTTCATCTTTGTCCGTCATGATGTTAAACCGCACATTATCATCATGAATGACTTTAAAATACATCATCATCCAGCATGACGTTAAACTATTCATCTTCTTCTGTCATGACGTTAAACTGTACATTATTATCCTGCATGACTTTAAACTGCATCATAGTCCTGCATGACGTTAAACTGTCCTTCTTTGTCTGTCATGACGTTAAACTGCTCATTATCATCTCGCACAATGATAAATAGAAAAATGGTCCAAGCTCTATGACCATAAACTATGATTACAACCATCCATATCACACAACGTTAAAATGCGTGTTCTGCCCCAACTAAAGGACGTAAAAACACTCAGAATTTGTCCCACATGACCCAAAACTACACGCCGGTCCTTCATGACCTTAAACTGTATTGTCCTGCATGAATTTAAACTATGCATCATCCATTATGACGTTAAACTGCATTTAAAGAAATACTTATGGCTTGATTCCCATCCACATGGGATATGTAGGAACGGTCAGACACCTTGTCTTGAGCCCAACCTCAACTCTTCTATTTGACTACCCCATGGGTATAGCTTTCTCAGAGGATCCTCACATGATATGGTGTAGGATTCCTTAGCCCCACTCATACAAGGATTATAATGGTCGCACCACATTCCCACTCCTATTCTTCTATCCTCCCACATCTTCACCGCATGACGTTAAAATTTATGGCCTTCAAGAACTATGTATGGCTTGATTCCCATCCGCATGGGATATGTAAGAATTCCTGGACATTTCATTTTTTGGCCTGACCCAAATGCTAGAATCTTCCCCCAAGTCAAGATATATGGAGAGGGTGCACTTTTTCCCCAATTCATGTTGAGATAACCTCGATCTGGCTATACGTCCTACTCCCTAGACACATTCACCTCTTTCATAGATGGGTACAACCATGCTTCACCCAATCCTGGACTGGGATTCCATCATCTTCCCCACCCGGAAGGGCCCCTAAATGGTATGGATTCTAGGCCTAAGGGATCTCTTACCACATCGGGCCAACACCCTCGAGGATGTCGAGAAAAAATTTGATACAAGCACCACGTTGCAAATATGGTCAGAGGTCGATGCTCATTTGTTGCTCCCATTTCAGGTCACTATAGGGACGATGTGTTTCGAACATGGTCAACAGTTGTCCTGGATCATTAGGACCACCCCAAGATTTCCCAAACATCAAGGGTATTGGTTCATTCTGCACTGTTGTATCTAAGATATGGACTCCCTTCTGGCGATGTCAGCTATCAAGCCCCAATGGATGGGGATAACCGAGACCATATCCTTTTTCCCACACCAAGCACTGGTCATGCATGCCTAGGAGCTGTGATGAGGCAGTAACCGTACAAGGAGTATGAATTTCCATCCGGCCCGAGATCTCTCTTCTAGGATTGTACGATGTGGTGTGGGATTATTTCCTCATTCACATCCGACTGCTCACCTTGCCGTACGCATCCCCGTATGAGACCTTAACCGACCCTCTTCCTCACTACAAGACGTTAAAATACAGACTGGTCAGGCCTTCCTAACCGGGGCCCAGCCTCAGGCCCCTTTGCCTTCTTGGGCCCCCAACCCCCATCCTCACTGCAAGACGTTAGACTACAGACTGGTCAGGCCTTCCTGACCGAGGCCCATCGTCAGGCCCCTTGGCCTTGTTGGGCCCCTGACCCTCATCCTCACTGCAAGATGTTAAACTATAGACTAGTCAGGCCTTCCTAACCGAGGCCCATCCTCAGGGCCCTTGGCCTTCTCGGGCCCCCAACCCCCATCCTCCCTGCAAGATGTTAATCTAAAGACTGGTCATACCTTCTTGACTGAGGCCCAGCCTCAGGTCCCTTGGCCTTTTCGGGCCCCTGACCCTCGTCCTCACTAAAAGACGTTAAACTACAAAATCTTCGGGACTTCTTGACCAAGGACCTGACTCAGGACCCTTGGCCTTCTCGGGCTCCCATCCCCCGTCCTCACTACAAGATGATAAACTAAAAACTTTTCAGGCCTTCCTGAATGAGGCCCAGCCTCAAGCCCCTTGGCCTTATCAGACCCCCCGACCCTCATCCTCACTGCAAGATGTTAAACTGCAAACTAGTCGGGCCTTCCTGACTGAGGCCCAGCCTTAGGCCCCATGGCCTTCTCAGTCCCCCACCCCCTGTCCTCACTACAAGACCTTAAACTACAGACTGGTCAGGCCTCCCTGACCGAGGCCCAGCCTCAGGCCCCTTGGCCTTCTCAGGCCCCGACCCTCGTCCTCACTGCAAGATGTTAAACTACAAACTGGTCGGGCCTTCCCGACCGAGGCCCAGCCTCAGGCCCCTTGTCCTTCTCAGGCCCCCGACCCTCATCCTCACTGCAAGATGTTAAACTGAATGTTGGTTAGGCCTTCCTGACTGAGGCCCATACTTAGGCCCCTTGGCCTTTTCGGGCCCCCGTCCCAGGTTCTCTCTTATGGGAATGTACGGTGTGATGCTGTATTATGTCCTCATTCACATCGGGTTACTCACGATGCCATACACCCCCTCGTTGGTGTATCTTACCCCCAGGTGCCTTGAAGAACTACCTATGACTTGATTAACATTATTATGGGATACATAAGACCACCTGAATGCCTAGACTTCAGGTCCAACCCCATGTATTGGAGATCTACATTTCTCTTTGGCCCCTTTGCCTACCCTCTCTCTCCTGAGCACCCTCGTCGGCCCTCTTCAGTGGTTCACCAATATGCTAAGGGTACTCTGGTTTAGTGCCTAGAATGTCAGACTTTTCTCGGACATGCTTCGACTCACTTTTCAGGCTTTTTGATCCCCATCATTAGGGCTTACATTACCTTTCACACTCGAAGGGACCCCCAAGTGACATGGATGCTAGGCCTAAGGGCTCTCCTACCACTTCGATCCAACACCCCCGAGGGTTACGGGCAACAAGCCGATACAAATCCCGGGTTGCAAATATGGTCAGTGGTTGATGCTCATTTGTTGTCCCACTTCAGGATAACACGATATGGATACTATGTTTCTAACATGGTCAACAATTATCCTCTATCTCCAAACCAACCCCATTAATCCCAAAATGTCGGTTACATGATTCACATTATTCTCCACCTCATCATGTCCAAGTAGAACTTTGAAACTCTTGGTACTATTCATCAGTGTGCATTCGCATGTTAGGGGGACCAAAGCTGTGATAAGGGATCCACACCGGTGTCCCTTTGGCATGCATTCCTGGTATTGCAATAGACATCTTCCTCCCTTATTTCCCACACCGAGTTTAACTCACGTGGTCTTAGGGATCGGGTTGAGATCTACACTTACTTGGAGGGTTTTTTTCTCCTCCATGGTCTGAGCTCTAAGACCATAAACTAAGATCTCGTGTAGAACTACGTACGACTTGATTCACATTATTATGGGATACGTAGGACCACCCGAGCATCTCGTCTTTGGGTCCAGCCCCAGGAATCTGAAATCCTGCCCTCTATTTTGGCCCCACGACCTGAACTCTCCGAGAAACATGTGGTGTAGCTTGTACCGCATGGGTCCTTACCCACTTTGGGTTTTGAGAGGACCGCACCATGCGCCTCCCACGTTTTCTCTCATCCATGGTCCAAGCTCTAAGACCATAAACTAAGATCCCGTCACGAACTACATACAGCTTGATCCCCATCCTCATGGGGTACGTAGGAATTCCTTTTCACTTTGCCTCAGGCCTAGATCAACTCTCATTTTCGGTCCCTTGACCTAAAACCTCTCCAAGGAACACGTGGTGGTCAGAACCCCTGGTTCCCATTCATGTCGGGTTTTTGTAATTACTCACCAGTAGTCTCTTGTGTTTCCTAACACCTATGGTCTGAGTTCTACGACCCTAAAATAAGATCTACATATTGAAAGGGACTCGAATCCCTCTATCAAATACATCTTGTTTCCGTATTTAGATGCGTTTTGACAAAGAGCCTGAAGTGTGAAATTTTCATAGGGACATTCCCTTTGTTCCATGTACAAGATTTGTGAGATCTCTATTTGGATCCTCATCCTCTTCCGCATCCAAAAGGACCCTTGGACGACATGGATGATAGGATTATGTTCTCTCCATGGATGCTAGGCCTAATGGATCTCCTACCGTTTCGGGCCAACATCCATAAGGATCTCAGATGACATTTGTGGCAGGTCCCGTGTTTCGAACATGGTCAACGTTTGACCCACATTTGTCTACCCCCATTCTAGGATAATGTGTTGTGGATGCTGCGTTTCCACCATGGTCAAGAGCTATCCTCCATCACCACACCGCCATCTTTGTGATCCAGATTATGAACATCATGATTCACACATTTCCACTTCCTCATGTTCAAGTGGAATTCCGATATACTCGGATCTACCTCTTCGTGCGTCTATTTGTTCTATAGGGATGGGTTAGCATCATTGGGATGGCATTAAAAAAGTTTCTCTCCGCCCTAACATGCCCCTTCCTATGTCGGGAAAGTCCCCCATTACTTCTTGTTTCTCACATCGAGCATGACTCATGCAGGCTTAGTAGTTTTGGTGGGATGTGTACCGATGCAACCAGGCTTCTCCTCTCCATACATGACATTAAAATGTGCTTCTAGAACTACGTATGGCTTGATTCCCATCCTTATGGGATACGTAGTGACACCCTGGTGTTTTGCCTAGGGTCCAGCCCTAGGAATCGTAAGGTCATGTTCCTCCCCATTTCCGACCTCCTGGCCTGACCCCTCATGGGGAACCATGTAACTGAAATTTCCCCCCGAACAAGTTCAGGATGGTCCATGATGGCCTTGTGAAGTGACAAACCCCTTTCCAGAGAGGCCCTGTCTGAAAGAAGGAATGATTCATGATCAAACCGATGTATCCGTCTAGTGTGCTTCCGCCATGGTGGCATAATTTCAAGAGTGTTGGATTCTATTCGAAAAAACCCTCACTCCATGTTCCATGCTTTGCGTGCCCCTTATTTGGACCCTCGTCCTCTTTCATGTCTGGAGGAACCCCCTAATAGTATTGATGCTCATCCTATGGCCTGCCTACTGTCCTGGGACAATGCTTTGGAAGACTAAAGGATGTCTGGATGAATCCCCTAACAGTATGGATGCTTGGCCTACGACCCACCTGCTGTCCTGGGCCAATGTTCTGGAAGACTAACAGTTGTCTGGAAGAACCCCCTAATTGTAGGGATGCACAGCCTATGGCCCACCTACTATCCTGGGCCAACATTCCAGAAGACTAAGGGATGAAATTTTGAGTCCAGTCCTGTGTTTCAAACATGGTCAATAGTCAAACCTCATTTTTATCCCCATTTTAGGATAATGAAATAAGGATACTATGTTTCGAACATGGTCAACAGTTATCCTTCATTATCATGCCACCCCTATAGTGTTCCAGATTTTGGGTATCGTGATTCACAACTTCCACTCCCCTCTATTCGGATTGATTCTATTGCCCTTGGTGTTACCCCACTCGTGCACCAGAGCATAGTGGGAGAAGAAGGTCAGCTGTCTAGAGATCCATGTTCTCTAGCTGTGACCCCTCTCTCTTTTAGGATTCTCCCAAATGGAGATCAATGTCCTGTACTGATCCCCTCACAACTTCTATTGTTTAACACTCTCATACTGGAGCTCCTATTATCTCTTGTTTGCTGCACCGAGAATAGCTCATGCCGGCTTAGAGATTTAGTTGAATATCTCCTCAATATGATCGAGATACAATTGAACCAAATTCATGCGTTTTCCTAAATCATTTCCTTAGAACGTAGTCCGCCTCGCCCTCCTCGTCCTCGTTGGACCCCATTCTTAGGGGTGGAATTTGTTGGCATTGGAACACGTATCCCCAATATTTTCAAGATGCTTCCATACACAATCCAAGATCGTAGTTCACTTCACAAGATTCAATTTGGTAGGTTGTAGGGCTTGAACAAAGTTATAGATTAGGAGTTATGGACATTTGAAGTTGGGCTGGAAAACTAGTTCGTGAAGCCCCCCTCCGCGATCGTGGAGTGTCGCCGCGAAGCAATGAGGTGGGAGGCTATGCAAACTCATTTGAAGTTTGCAACGTGTTGCAAAGACCCACCACAAAACAAAGGAGGTGGGACACTTCACGAACCCAGTTGACGTTCATGAGCCCTCCATGAAGTGAAGGAGGTGGGATGCTCCGTGAACGCACTTGACGTTCGCGAGCCCACCGCAGAGCAACCAAGTCCCTCTTCATGCCGCGTAAGCTCTACTTTGTGGATCCCCTTGCCTACAAATACCCAGCTCACCACCTTCTATGGATGGCCACTCCACCCCTTGGAGGGCCAATTCACCCCTTGGGCGGCCGATCTCCCAGTTCGCGGAGCTCTGTGAGCAGCGTCCTTTGTGATACTGCTCCACAAGCCCATGATCCGCGAGCAGCTTCCTTCGTGATGCTGCTCCATGAGTCCATGCTCTGCGAGTACTACGCGAGATCCCCTTTCTTCGTGAGCTGCCCTTGCTCCATGAGTGGCCTTTGCTCCGTGAGCCTCCTTGCTCTGTGATAGGTCTTGGCTCCGCGATCCGGGTTTGGTCCGTAAAACCTTTTCTCCGCGAGAGGCCTTTGCTTCACGAGGCCATGCACTGCAAAGCTACTTCGTAAAGACCTATCTTTTGTGAGGATCCTACCTTCACGCCCATCAGTCCATACCGTAGGGGATGTTCCCCTGTTCCCCTGCTCAGGGATAATACAGGGCTACCGTCCTGGGCCTTCTGGCCGGTCCCTTCACTTCTGTCGCTAACCCCCTTGAAAAATGGGGAGTCACACCGTGAACGTTTCAGGCCGGGATGTCCGGATTTTCCATTGTGCCCTCATACACACCCACCTTCCACCTATGGAATAGAATGATTTGAGATAATTCTCCACACACCATGAACCACCTTGAGTCGATATATTCCTCTTGGTTTCATTCCCGTATTGTGAGTTGAGATTGCCATCATTAATTCCTCGAGTACATTGAGTCGAACCATTACTCAGGCAACTCCTCCAAACCCAATCACTAGGCTCTTATGCCAGGTTGAACCAGAAAGGGCCGCCCTTGCATAAGTCCCAACACCATCCATTCCCAGGGGACTTATTCCTAACAATCCTTTCTACATTATTATAAACTGTGGTACACCCTATGTTCCAATCATAGGATGCATCTTCCTCCAAATAAGAGATGCCTCATGCTCCTAGCATGAGATGCCAACAGTCCTATCTACATGACTATAAACTGTAGTACACCCAATGTTCCAAACACAGGATGCCTCTTCCTCCAAATAAGATATGCCTCATGCTCCAAGAATGAGATGCCAACAGTCCTATCTACATGACTATAAACTGTAGTACACCCTATGTTCCAAACATAGGATGCCTCTTCCTCCAATTAAGAGATGCCTCATGCTCCAAGAATGAGATTCCAACAGTCATATATACATGAACGGAAATTTTAGTACTCCTTATGTTCCAATTATAGGATGCCTCTTGATCCAAACAATTGATTCCTTATGCGCCAAGCATAAGATTCCTAGTGCCATGATTACAGTGGCCTAATTTCAAGAGCGTTGGAATCTGTTCAAACATTATATCACTCCACCTCATGCTTTGTGTGTCCTTCATTCAGATCCTCATCCACTTCCATGTTTGGAGGGACCCCCTAATGGCCTGGTCCCATGCCGCATCGGCTCACCTACCGTCCTGGGCCAACGCCCTGGAAGACTTCAGATGACATTTGTGACATGTCCTGTATTTTGAACACGGTCAGCAGTCGACCCTCATTTGTCTGTTCCCATTTCAAGCTAATGTGATGTGGATGTTGTGTTTCCACCATGGTCAATAGCTATCCTCCATCACCATGACACCCTCATTGCGCTCCGAATGTCGGGCATGTAATTCACACTCTCCATCTACCTTTGTTTGGGCTGATTCCAATGCCCTTGGTATTATCCTTCTTGTGTGCTAGCACATAGGTGAAGGCATCAATTCACCAGTGGGTTGGGATGCACTCATGGCCAGACATGAGGAAGACACACGGGCAGCATCCTTGCGTAAGCCCCATCCACGATTTCCGCTCCATAGCGGCACCCAGGTAGTATCCTTGCATAAGCCCCATCCATGGTTGTCACTCCATAGTGATACCAAGGAAGTATCCTTGCGTAAGACCCATTCATCTTTGCCGTTCCACAGTGTCACACGGGCCTCCACCCAGGAGTAAGCCCCGAACATCACGGGCCTCCACCCTGATGTAAGCCCCAACCCTCACAGGACACTATATCGGAGTAAGTCCCAACCTTTCTCTCCCTGGGCCGCTCTATGCGTAAGCCCCACTCCACATCCCATGGACACACCTTTCACGAGGTGATCGTCAGGTCACTGCTGCCTCTTGTTTCTCACACGAAGCACGACTCACATGGTCTTAGAGAAAGCACCGACCCTGACACCAACACCCCATCCCACATGACATTAATCTATATCCCCCGTCTTGCATGATGTTAAATTGTATCCCCCATCCCTCTTGACGTTAAACTGTATTTCACCATCCACCTGGACAAAGTTCCTCATTCACGTCGGTTCCCCGACACACCCCATCCTAAACTACGTGGTCTTTGATCCATGTCAAGGCATGGTACGTAGGAATCCTCACAAGGTACAAGCCCATCATCCATCCAGACCAAGGTCCTTATTCACGTCGGTTCGCCAACACCCACACCATCCCTAACTACGTGGTCTTTGATCCGTGTCAGGGAATGGTACGTAGGAAGCCTCCCAGAGGTTCAATCCCATCACCCATTGGATCAAGGTCCTCATTCACATCGGTTCACCAACACCCCTACCCGAACTACGTGGTCTTTAATCCATGTCAAGGCATGTTGCGTAGGAAGCCTCACTAGGTTCACGCCAACACCCATTAGACCCCCGATCTATCTTCATGTCGGTTCGCCGACACACCCATCCCGAACTGCGAAGACTTTGATCCATGTCAAGGCATGTTACGTAGGAAGCCTCCATGAGGTTCAAGACCACCACCTGGTCGTTCCGACCCCCTTCATGTCAGTTCACCCCCGTCCCACACAACATTAAATTATGGACCTCCATTCATTGGTAAGTCATTTTCCACTTCATTTGGTGGAAGGCCATCATCAGATGAACTACACAAAATTTGATTCCCTGCCAGGGGATACGTAGGAAGCCTCCCTAAGGCACAAGCCCATCACTCATTTGTCATCTTGATCTCTCCCTAGAGCCTATGTGTCTCGGGTAGGTCATGCCCCAACACAAAGGTTCCACTTCCTCTATGTCCCATCCATGTGTCCGTTCTCACAGGTCACCTCCTCAGGTGTCCAATTGTTCCACCAAACTACACAGACTTTGATTCCTAGCCACAAGGATACGTAGGACGTCTCTTCGAGGATCAAGACCATCACTACCGTCACCTTCAAGATGGTCCCATTTCATTCCCCCTCCACTCCATGTAATTCTCCATCATCCATATTGATTCTTACCCAGGATGGTACATCCTGGTGGGATCATGTCATCCACCCTCTTCAATGTAAAGCCCCGACCCCAGCTACCCAGAGTCGGTGCATTACTTCGTAACATTGGCATGATCACAAAAGATCAAGTCTCGAAAGACCGATTAGTTTAGTAGCCTTGTAAACACTAGATACATTCATAAGTCTTACATTACATCATAAAGTGAAAAACTAATAACAAATTATTCATAGTCCACACTCATATCCTCTTCTGACTATCCCTGCAGGTCATTCATAAAATACTTCTTCACATCCTGGAAAATATTAAAACATTGAAAGGGGTGAGCTCAGATGCTCAGTAAGGATAACAATATTGCGGAAGCTTTCATAAATAAACATTAACAATTAAGGCAATGTATAAATAAAACAAAAGCCTTTTAAACATGAACTTCAACATAATATGGCAAAAGTAAAATGAGATAATGCCATTTACTTATTCACATGGATATTCTACTGGTCGAATAATCACATGCAATATCAATAACCACTTTCATAATGAGAGAATGTATAATGCCAGACATTCTGAAACACTTTGTCAAGGCCTCGGCCAAGACGTCTAAAATGATTAAGGCCTCGGCCAAAACCATAAATCAAATTGGGAAAGGGCCTCGGCCAATTCCACGTCTAGTTGTCTCATGAGACCTACCGATGCATCGAGGAGCTATTGCGGGCTCCACCCGTCACTTATTAAGTCCAATACATTCCTCATATGAATAGGTTTAAACATATCATAAAGCATAACATAATTGTATCACATAAACATGCATAAAGGAAACATAAAATTTCCACATTTCAATCACAAGATATCAATACAACACATTGATATAATAAAAATGCTTTCAAAACCATTTTCAATACCAAAATAAAAGAAAGTTAAAACTTTGTATTTATTTTTCACTAAAAAAAATGATGGCTTGTAGAGGAAGCCGAAACTCAAATAATGGTCACGGCGGTGGAGAAGTCGTTGTCGCCGCATAAGTACGGAAAGAAAAACATTCCCTTTTTGTAGTTTAGTAAAAGGCTTCGTATAAAAAAGATTCCTTTTGAATAAACGTAAAATTCAAAGGGGTTTATACACCGTATAAAAGAAAGTTGTGTATAAAACCAAATTTGCCTCAATGAAAGGAGATTGAGACGAAGTCCTTAAAAAGATAATTTTTAAAATAAAATAGATCTATTATGTGTATTCACTATAGTTACACATAAATAAATTAAAAATACAAAATAATACATAATAACAGCATGACATAATTTGAAAGTAGTAGATTAACCCAAAGAATGGAAGTTGGGTTAAGAAATTCCCTTACCTCGTGTCTGACTTGACTCAACCATTCTTTAACCTCCTGAATAATAAACTAGAGTTAATATATACCTTATTAAGAACCATTTTTAATTTCATTATCCTTTTTATATCACTTATTACAATGTTATGAACATTATGTAATTATTTAAGTTAATAACGGTCGTTTTGTCGATCTTTGATACTTGAGTCAACAATAAACTTCTTATAATTACAAGTTGTTTATGTGGTAGAATATCCATTATCTCCAGAATTATATTCATGATTTAGATGTCATATATATCATATATATCCAGTATATACATTCATTTATAATATTACGTAACATTTAGAGGTAAGAAATGAAATGCACCGTTCATGGAGACGGTAAGCCGTACGTACGCATGAACGCTACTTTCATTTCTATTTCGTATTTAATGGAACGAAATTATAATGATATAAATGTATAATATAATTCCAGTATAATATAGTGTATAATACCATTTACTCCATCCTTTATACATCCCACATATGGCATTAACGATTCAAATCACTTTGAGGGGGCGGTAGTCCGCATTTCCTAAAATGAAATTATCGCGTTTTACCCATAATGGAAATCATGAAGTATGCCATAAATGAGAAATACAGATGCATAAGTAAAACATAAACATATTATATATCATATATAAAAATAGTTACATCTTAATGGCCACCTTTGAAGGTGTTATATGAGTGTTGAACAATCATCGTTTCGTGAGGCAGAAATTCGCCATCCACAGAAACCGTATGTCCTTTAACAATTAGATGTAGGTGTGTGTAAGTGTAGCTCGAATCCTTATTATAACAAAATCCCAGTATATTGATGATACTGGTTTTGTTACAAAAGAAATTAACAAAAAGAGTTTAGGGGGTTGGAGAAGAAAAATAAAACAAAACAACATTAGAGAAGACATTACCTCAAAATCGGGTAACTCTTTTTGATTTGAGCCAAAGGCTTCCTTGGGAAGAGTTCTTCCCAGAGTGAGGCTTCTAGGAGTAATATAGGGATGTTGGGAGAGTATTTGGGCCGAGGTTGGCCGAGGAAAATGGCTTGAAAGTGTAAATGAGGCGGGAGAGGTGGGGGCCTTTTATAAGAGGAGAGGAGGGGCTCTTTTAGAAAGATTGAAATGATACATTATTTTACAAAGCTTTTCGGATTTTAAAGGTCCCAAACTTATATAATTCGTGGCTAAGGTGATAAGGGTTCGAAATCCCCTCATCCAATTGGCTTTGGAAAAGTCTAGGCCTTGTATTTTGCATTATCTTCCCATTTTATTTAAATCGTTAAATAATGAGGTCATCACTGCATCATAATGATGTCATAAATAATTTAATTTATTTAATGTCTAAAAATTATAAAAAAAATACTATGATGTAGGAAATCTTTTTAGCTTTCTAATGAATATTTATAGTCAAAATTTGGACTTGTGTAGCCCCACATGAAAACTGTTTTAGTAAAATAAATCATGTTTGTGTCAATTTAATTTTAACATTAAATAAATATATATTAATGTCATTTTCCAACTAAAGTGGCTCCATGGGGTCCCCAAGTTGACCCATGGGTTGTCTTGGTCGGCCATGACTCATCCAATAGGAGTAGGACAAGTGTCATGCTCATCTCATATTATTAAAACATTATTTGTACCTTAAACTACACTAATTACCTCTAATCGCGATTAAGAACTTAAAAGTTACTATTCACCAAAAATTATTTTAATCTCATTGAACCACATTTTACTTCTTAATGACAACCATGTATGTATGATTTTTGAAAATCAAATCACAGAAGTGGTAATATTTCATTTTAACGAAAAATCAGTTTTTAACAACCACTTAGTGGTTTCACTATTCATCAAAAATTGAAGTTTTTCAGAACAATGCCAAAATTTCACCCTAAGCTATAATTGATATTCCGAATTCAAAAATGATGTCTATTTTACAAAATTCCAAACATATAAGTTGCATTAATTAATTTTATAACTAATTCCCGCTGTTACGACAAATAGCGTGTTTTTAAGAAACAATTTTAATCAAAAGATTGACAATTGTTTATGTCCAATTTCAATGTTAAATTAATTCTAATGACCACCATTGGATAAAATGGTAAAAATATATTCTAATTATACTTTAAAACCACTAAATAGTATAATTTATCACAATAAATTATTTTTATTAAAAAAGTTGTTTTAAGTATTTTTCACTATTCATAAAAAAATTGGAAGTTCTCAGAAAAATACCAAAAATTCAACATAGGCTAATTTCGATATTACGAATACAAAAATGAAGTCCATTTTGAAATATAAAATTTCTATAATTTTAAAAGGTGGTTATTACTATTCATAACGACTACTTTGATTAGTCGTGGTGTTTTAGAACTCGAACTTGCGTACAATGCAAGCTATTGCATTATTGAATGAGAAGCATATTGTGGAAGCTCAGGGTGTTACATTCTCCCCTCCTTCAATAAATTGCGTCCTCGCAATTTGATATTTTTCTTTGAAAATAAAAGGTTGAAAATAGAAAATACCTTTGTGGAAAACCCACATCGGAAATAAGGTTAATAAAATTTAGCCTTAATAAGAGGGAAAGGGAAATGAAAAAGTCACCACCCAATTATGATCTTGATTAGGAGAACATTGGTGGCAATTAGAGACATATAATTGGAGGAAAAACGTAAATATTCATAGGGAGTGATTGAGGTCATCAATCACAATCAACTGTCAAATTGAGGGCCTCAAAGCCTTCAATCTATGTTGATTTAAAATATCATCAGTTCAACAAGACATAAGGTATTAGGATAACACATTTTTTTGTTTTAATATCCCTTTACTAAAGTTTAAGAATTAATTTATTCATTGAATAACAGATAGGTATATATATATTTATGCCTGACAATTAGAGTTTCAACCTTCAACTCACATTTCACTCAAAAAGATAATAGAACCCAAAAATTTTATACTTTTCCTAATTGTATAAGGTTCCAAATGTTAACACATACAATTTAGATTAGTAAAATTATTTTCTAATAACCAAGGACTTCCTGTAGGCTAGTGGTAGGAAATAAAGGCCTGTCGCACTATGGTTGTGGGTTCGATTCCTGCAGCTTTGTCCGACGCGACGGGTTATTCCTCACCCTGCAGGTTGTCCTTTTCCTAAAACTATAATATTATAATATTCCAAAAATAATCTTTAGAAATTCTTTAACCTTAAACAATAATATCCATGGTTCAACTTTATCCATTCCAACCTTAATAGTTATCCAAAATACCTCCGTCCATACTTTCTCTAAAAGGTCTCTAAATTCCAAAATCAATTGTAACATCAGATTCCCCAAACAAAGAAAGGTTTCTCTTATTGTCACATACTAAAAATATGATTACCTTAATCATACTACCTTAATCAAAAAGTACTACAGTACAATCTTTATATATATCACATTATTCTTATAACCAGAATATAATTCTTGAGTCTAAAAGCACCAATACATTAATTATTCCGCTTCAACTGTAGTCATAGCATAAGATTGGCCTTGATCCCTTGGCCTTTTCTGAGGTACGTTTCCTTGACGCTTAGGACATTCATTTGCATAATGCCCCATTTCCCTACAATTGTAGCATTCAACTTTGACAGCCTCTTTCTTTCCCTTGTAATCACGAGCCTGGTGACCCTTTTCTCCACATTTATAACAAACTCCCATTCCTTTTAGGCACGTACCAGGGTGATTATTCCCACAATTATCACATAATGTAAAATCCTTCTTTCCCCTTTTCCCTTTATCTGTCTCTTGTTCCACCGTTCTCTTCTTCTCTTGCGTTACTTTGTTGTCATAAGACTTAGAGAATTCCTTTTCTGTCTTGATAGCACACGAGACAATATCTTCGTATGATGAGAAGGATTGTGATACTAAAGCTCGACAGAGAAATGGTTTTAACCCATCAAAGAAACGATCAATCTTACTCCTTGGGTTACGTATATAATTGGCAGCATGCCTCGCTAACCTTGTAAAGTTAGCCTCATACTTTGCGACATTCTCATCCTCCTTCTGCCTCAGACTCAGAAATTGCCTTTCCATATATGCTCGATGGTCACGAGGAAAGTATTTTTCTAAGAAAAGCTCTTTGAACTCCCTCCATTCAATATTCGATACGTTATCATCTTCCTTTGTGTTTTGAATCAGCGACCACCACTGATCGGTATCTCCGGTGAGGCGGTAAACTGCCATGACAACCTTCTCCCTTTCGCTACTCCCCAAGGGATGGAATATTTTCTCTAAGGAGTTTATCCATTTCTCGGCTACTATAGGATTTGTACTCCCATTGAAGGTTGGTGGTTGTTGCCTCATGAAACGATCTAGCATTGATCCTCCACGTTGCGGATCAGGGTGCTCCATACGAGTAAGGTTATTATTCATAACCTGAGTGAGATGTCCCAGTATGGTAATAAGTTGATCAGCACCAGTTGTATCTCCAGATCCACAATAATTATCTTGAGCAGGAGGGCAATCCCTAAACGGAGTGTGTGCATTGATATGGTTTCCATTCCTTCCACTAGGCTCCATTTCTAAACAATGGCATAAACTAGATTAGTTTATAACTTAAATACATAATTCCATATTTGTAAAACACTTTACAACTATTTATAGATATAATCCATAATCATAAAAAATGTTTTCTTTGAGGAAGTATATAATCATAACCCTTCATAGTGGTTTTTAAATAAAATGAGAATTAAGCTAAGCATATCCCTCGGGAGTGTCGTAACCAAGAGTGAAGCAAGGCCCGTTGTCGTGCACCAGTTCCCGTTCGAGTCTAGCTCAAAGCGGTGTTTTTTGGTTTTACCCCTAGGTACATCTGTGCCAGAGCCACCTCTACCTGCTCGTATCCAGATAGGGATGTATAGCTCGGAAAACTCAAAACATCTCTACAATACCAAAATTCTAGGAAGTTCTTCTATACTAATCCTCAAAGTCTATCTTTGGGCTATGCGCTCTAATCAGATTTTATCGAAATCTAGCTTCCAAGGTTAGTACTAAATTGCCTCTGATACCAACTGTAACGCCCCGACCCCAGCTACCCAGAGCCGGTGCGTTACTTCGTAACATTGGCATGATCACAAAAGATCAAGTCTCAAAAGACCAATTAGTTTAGTAGCCTTGGAAACACTAGATACATTCATAAGTCTTACATTACATCATAAAGTGAAAAACTAATAACAAATTCTTCATAGTCCACACTCATATCCTCTTCTGACTATCCCTGCAGGTCATTCATAAAATACTTCTTCACATCTTGGAAAATATTAAAACATTGAAAGGGGTGAGCTCAGATGCTCAGTAAGGATAACAATATTGCGGAAGCTTTCATAAATAAACATTATCTATTAAGGCAATGTATAAATAAAACAAAATCCTTTTAAACATGAACTTCAACATAATATGGCAAAAGTAAAATGAGATAATGCCATTTACTTATTCACATGGATATTCTACTGGTCGAATAATCACATGCAATATCAATAACCACTTTCATAATGAGGGAATGTATAATTCCAGACATTCTGAAACACTTTGTCAAGGCCTCGGCCAAGACGTCTAAAATGATTAAGGCCTCGGCCAAAACCATAAATCAAATTGGGAAATGGCCTCGGCCAATTCCACGTCTAGTTGTCTCATGAGACCTACCGATGCATCGAGGAGCTATAGCGGGCTCCACCCATCACTTATTAAGTCCAATACATTCCTCATATGAATAGGTTTAAACATATCATAAAGCATAACATAATCGTATCACATAAAACATGCATAAAGGAAACATAAAATTTCCACATTTCAATCACAAGATATCAATACAGCACATTGATATAATAAAAATGATTTCAAAACCATTTTCAATACCAAAATAAAAGAAAGTTAAAACTTTGTATTTATTTTTCATTAAAAAAAATGATGGCTTGTAGAGGAAGACGAAACTCAAATAATGGTCACGGCGGCGGAGAAGTCATTGTCGCCGCATAAGTACGGAAAGAAAAACATTCCCTTTTTGTCATTTAGTAAAACGCTTCATATAAAAAATATTCCTCTTGAATAAACGTAAAAGTCAAAGGGGTTTATACACCGTATAAAAGAAAGTTGTGTATAAAACCAAATACGCCTCAATGAAAGGAGATTGAGACGAAGTCCTTAAAAAGATCATTTTTAAAATAAAATAGATCTATTATGTGTATTCACTATAGGTACACATAAATAAATTAAAAATACAAAATAATACATAATAATATCATGACATAATTTGAAAGTAGTAGATTAACCCAAAGAATGAAAGTTAGGTTAAGAAATTCCCTTACCTCGTGTATGACGTGACTCAACCGTTCTTTAACCTCCTGAATAATAAACTAGAGTTAATATATACCTTATTAAGAACCATTTTTAATTTCATTATCCTTTTATATCACTTATTACAATGTTATGAACATTATGTAATTATTTAAGTTAATAACGATCGTTTTGTCGATCTTTGGTACTTGAGTCAACAATAAACTTCTTATAATTACAAGTTGTTTATGTGGTAGAATATCCATTATCTCAAGAGATATATTCATGATTTAGATGTCATATATATCATATATATCCAGTATATACATTCATTTATAATATTACGTAACATTTAGAGGTAAGAAATGAAATGCACCGTTCATGGAGACGGTAAGCCGTACGTACGCATGAATGCTACTTTCATTTCTATTTCGTATTTAATGGAACGAAATCATAATGATATAAATGTATAATATAATTCCAGTATAATATAGTGTATAATACCATTTACTCCATCCTTTATACATCCCACATATGGAATTAACGATTCAAATCACTTTGAGGGGGCGGTAGTCCGCACTTCCTAAAATGAAATTATCGCATTTTACCCATAATGGAAATCATAAAGTATGCCATAAATGAGAAATACAGATGCATAAGTAAAACATAAACATATTATATATCATATATAAAAATAGTGACATCTTAATGGCCACCTTTGAAGGTGTTATATGAGTGTTGAACAATCATCGTTTCGTGAGGCAGAAATTCGCCATCCACAGAAACCGTATGTCCTTTAACCATTAGATGTAGGTGTGTGTAAGTGTAGCTAGAATACTTCTTATAACAACATCCTAGTATATTGAGGATACTGGTGTTGTTACAAAAGAAATGAACAAAAAGAGTTTAGGGGGTTGGAGAAGAAAAATAATACAAAACAACATTAGAGAAGACATTACCTCAAAATCGGGTAACTCTTTTTGATTTGAGCCAAAGGCTTCCTTGGGAAGCGTTCTTCCCAAAGTGAGGCTTCTAGGAGTAATATAGGGATGTTGGGAGAGTATTTTTGCAGAGGTAGGCTGAGCCAAATGGCTTGAAAGTGTAAATGAGGTGGGAGAGGTGGGGGCCTTTTATAAGAGGAGAGGAGGGGCTCTTTTGGAAAGATTGAAATGTTACATTATTTTACAAAGCTTTTCGGATTCTAAAGGTCCCACACTTATATAATTCGTGGATAAGGTGATAAGGGTTCGCAATCTCCTCGTCTAATTGGCTTTGGACAAGTGTAGGCCTTGTATTTTTCATTATCTTCCCATTTTATTTAAATCGTTAAATAATGAGGTCATCACTACATCATAATGATGTCATAAATAATTTAATTTATTTAATGTCTAAAAATTATAAAAAAAATACTATGATGTAGGAAATATTTTTATCTTTCTAATGAATATTTATAGTCAAAATTTGGACTTGTGTAACCCCACTTAAAAACTGTTTTAGTAAAATAACTCATGTTTGTGTCAATTTAATTTTAACATTAAATAAATATATATTAATGTCATTTTCCAACTAAAGTGGCTCCATGGGGTCCCCAAGTTGACCCATTGGTTGTCTTGGTCGGCCATAACTCATCCAATAGGAGTAGGACAAGTGTCATGCTCATCTCATATTATTAAAACATTATTTGTACCTTAAACTACACTAATTACCTCTAATCGCGATTAAGAACTTAAAAGTTACTATTCACCAAAAAATATTTTAATCTCATTGAACCACATTTTACTTCTTAATGACAACCATGTATGTCGGATTTTTGAAAATCAAATCACAGAAGTGGTAATATTTCATTTTAACGAAAAATCAGTTTTTAACAACCACTTAGTGGTTTCACTATTCATCAAAAATTGAAGTTTTTCAGAACACTGCCAAAATTTCACCCTAAGCTATAATTGATATTCCGAATTAAAAAATGATGTCTATTTTAAAAAATTCCAAACATATAAGTTGCATTAATTAATTTTATAATTAATTCCCGCTGTTACGACAAATAGCGTGTTTTTAAGAAACAATTTATATCAAAAGATTGGCAATTGTTTATGTCCAATTTCAATGTTAAATTAATTCTAATGACCACCATTGGATAAAATGGTAAACATATATTCTAATTATACTTTAAAACCACTAAATAGTATAATTTATCACAATAAATTATTTTTATTAAAAAAGTTGTTTTAAGTATTTTTCACTATTCAGAAAAAAATTGGAAGTTCTCAGAAAAATACCAAAAATTCAACATAGGCTAATTTCGATATTACGAATACAAAAATGAAGTCCATTTTGAAATATAAAATTTCTATAATTTTAAAAGGTGGTTATTACTATTCATAACGGCTACTTTGATTAGTCGCGGTGTTTTAGAACTCGAACTTGCGTACAATGCAAGCTATTGAATTATTGAATGAGAAGCGTATCGTGGAAGCTCGGGGTGTTACATTCACTGCTCTTAGTAGTACTTAGGCTGCTATCCACGCATAAGCCCCACCATGTCTCCGGGTTGTTATCCTTTGTGTACACCTCGATTCATCACCCCTTCGAACTATGTGGGTTTTTATCCCTGTCATCTCCATAGGGTACGTAGGAAACCTCCCTGAGTTTTAATCCCTAATAATGGAAAACCATGGTGTCCCCCATCCTGGGGTGAAATCTCCCTGATTCGCCCTCAGTGGTGTTCAAATCAGCCATTACGGTGTGACATCTCCCCTCCATGGGTCACACCACCTTGGATCCGTCCTCATTGGGCATTCTAATCCATCTATCTTCCAGGTGTTATCTACTTGGGATGTACTAATATGATCCGTCTCTATGGAGCATTATGATCACTCTCAAACCGTCTTCGCAAGACGTTAAAATAGCGGCCTACCTCGTGATAAACATGAGAAGCCTAAGGAAAACCTCATAAGACACGCCCTTGGTGTAACCTTCTCCACAAGATGTTAAACTCACGGCCTACCCTGTGTTAAACATGGGAAGATGAGGAAAACCTCAGATGCATGCCTATGGAATATGATTACCTGCATTCGAAGTGGGATGTCTTGGGTTCTGCACCCTTGAGATGCCCTCTTATGAGGATGAATACAGGTTCTCCAATGTCCACACACCTAGAGATTCCCTGACATGCATGGTGTTGTCATCTACTCCGACTGAAGGTCTCTACCATGTCAAGACCCCATGGAATGTCTTGACGGAAGTAGTGTAATTAACCAGCGTCCATGAATATATGGCACCAGGAATGAGGTTCATTAACCATGACTTAATCTATGAGGGAGACCCAGACTAGGTGATGAGTTCTGGGGAGGAATCCACAGAAGGAAGAACCAGAATCCCATCATCCCGTTTCGATCAAGGAGGAAAAGTCCCTGAATAAGGAATGGATGTCACTCACCTTTGGAATGCAGGAATGTGGGGAAACAGCTGCACATCCTCATAAATGGATACACGTGCCCCGGTGAAAGTGTCAGAAAAAAACCTTGGGTTTCGGGTTAAACCGTTGACTTGACCCTTACGTTCGGAGATAATTATAGTAGGAGATTCAATAATGACACTTATGCCAATGGTGTGATCTGACCCTTGAGGTGAGAGAGTCAATTGGAACATCTTGGTGGTAGCATCGAGGCCTTACGAAGTTAGTTTAGGTATAGAATGGTCATCCGTAGATCATGCTCAGATTGACTTTTTTAGGAAAAAAGGTTCTAGTATATCTAAAACCTTGGAATAACGTTTTTCTTGGTTGGAAAGAAAGGAAACCCAGGCATCACGAGATAAACTCATGCATAGGAGGGAGCAACTGATCACTCCTAAGTCGGCTGGACTTACCCTTATTGTAGAAGGTGTTTTGAGTTTTCAATTCCCAAAAGTTGTGGCAGAGTGCGAGAACATACTTTCAAAATATGTTTCTTGGATTAAATTCTTTTAAGGAGAATGAATTATTCTTTGACTTGTACCTAGGGAAAGAACAAATATCTACAAATTCATATCAGATGGATTCTATGGAGCTCTGGGAGGTGAGTGTGTAGTTGGGAGAACATTTTATAGTCTACTCTATTCATAAGAGCCTTAGGAATATCTTCTCACAGATAGACCTAAATTAGAAAAAACTCTGATGGCTAGAGTTCATACAAAACTATGACTTTGAGATAGTCTATAGTTTTGGGAAGGGGAACATAGTAACAGACTCACTCAGTAGAAGGTATTGGCTACAACTTCTGAGTGAGGCGACGAAGTATCTAGTCACATTGAAGATATCATTTGTGGCTAGAGATAGATCAGATTACCTCGAGTCTATGACTATTACTCCACCACTTCTTCAGTGAGTTCCGACGGCACAACTTGGGGATGTTGATTGTAAGGCCCGACGTGCTTAGATATCCTCAAGACAGTCTCCTGATGGATTTTATGAATGTGGGGAGCACGTTGTTCTATTCAGAAGACACACCATGGTACCAGTGATGCTACAAGAGGAGGTGTTGAAAGAGTTTCACACATCCCCTTTAGCGGTATATCCTGGAGTGGAGAATATGTACTAGGATCTCTGGCGTTAGTACTGGTGGTCAGGGATTAAGAAGGCAATGGAAGATTTTCTATACTAATTCATTACTTGTCAAAAATTGAAGGTCGAGCATCAGATACCAACAGACATAGATCAGCCACTTGAGGTACTAGAGTGGATGTGGGATGGTATATCTCTAGAATTTTTGATGGGGTTACCAAATATTTCTAGGGGCCATGATTCTATCTGGGTGGTCATTGACCAACTCACCAAGTCATACCACTTTCTATCCATCCGAGAGTAGGGATAAGTAGAGGCCTTGAGATGCCTCTGTGTGGATAAGATTATGTGACTACATGGGGGTGCCAACGATGATTGTCTCGCATCGCGACCCAAATTTTACATATTGCTTGTGGAAGAGATTACGGGAGGCGTTCAAGACTCAGCTACGCTTGAGCACTGCCCTTCACCCTTAGAGAGATGGTCAGACGGAGAAAACCATACAGACACTCAAGGACATGCTTTGTGCATGTGTCCTCGATTTTGGCCGTAGATGGGAGGAACACCTAACCCAATTGGTGTTTTCATATAACAATAGTTATCACTCCACCATCGGCATGACCCAATTTGAGGCTTTGTACGAGTGACCATGCAGATCAGCTCTTTCCTGAAAAGACCCAGGGGAGTCAGCACCTATGGGCCGAGAGTTGGTACAGGCTACCACAGAGAAGGTGTAGATCATCCAAGAGTGGATGAAGACTACATAGAGCCGAAAGAAGTCTTATGTCGATTGGAGACAAAGACCCTTGGAGTTTGAGGAAGGAGACTATGTATTCCTATGGGTCTCAACCTGATGAGGATTACAAAGGTTTGGCCAGGGAGGAAAGATATCTACGAGGTTCATCAGACCATTCCAAATCCTCAAAAGAGTAGGCCAGGTGGTGTACTATCTATCTATTTCCCCACAGATGCTCCGGGTGCATAATGTATTCCATGTTTCACATCTAAGTATATAAGTGCATTATCAATCGCACGTTATCCACTGGGGTGAGCTGGACATCGACGATGGGGTGATATTTGAAAAGTTATCAGAGGAGATAGAGGATTGATAGGAGTGGGTCCTTTGTGGGAAGTCTATCCCTCTGGTGTGAGTTTTTTGGAAGCACGAGAACCTCTGGAAGAACACATGGGAGTGGGAGGCTCAGATACGTGCTCAGTATCCCCACTTGTTCTCCTAGTTTTATTGTAGCTTTTGGGGACAAAAATCACTACTGTGGGGAGAATGTAAAGACCCATAAAATTATATATAATATTTTTAATTATTTGGGATTATTAATAGTCTGTCAAAGTTGAAGGCACGTGATTCTAAGGCCAGATGTGCCCAGAATGATTTTTTTAACTTTTTTAATAGTACGTTCAGTAAACGCATGGCCGGAGATTTCTATCTTTTGAACTGGTGATCAGATTAAAAATCCGAGGGCACCATTGAATCCACAGTGCCGAGATTCTATTAATGGATGCTTAAATTTGAACGCAGTTGGTCGGGTGAAAAAGTTAGTTTTTACAACTTTTTAAGGAAATAATAAAATAACATGTGAATTGTTATTTTTTCCCTACCACCTGTTGAGAAGTGGTGGTGGGGACCAGAATGGTTGTCAGACCTTTAAATATGGGATATTAAATGCCCAGTTACTCTTTGGTTTCATAACAAGCCCTCACGTAATAAATGTTGAACATTAATTATGTTAATTAATGTGGAACATTAATTACATGAATTAATGAATCTCATTAATTCCTCGGTGCGTTACCCACCCTTTTCCCCCTTTATTTGAATAGTGCTTGGGGAAGAGCTTTTTACCCGACTTCTTCAAGAGAGGAACCTTTGGCGAAGTGATGCGACACCTTCCATGGACGGACATAGAAGCTCGGGTGACAACGAATCGGGAGCAACAAACACTGCTGAATTTATCAAAGTGCGGATTATCCTTACACCACCGCGACGACTCAAACAATTCTTGAGGTAGGGGTTGTATTTTAATTCAAGAAATTACCATGACTATTCACCACATTCTAGAATTTGTGGGTGGTCATTGTAGGGGATTTAAACGATATTTATCATTATTTTAATGGGATGTATAAATCACACCCACTTGTTATAATGCTAACGTAGTGGGTGCAGGCCAAATGAACAAGGCCAGAACCCTCCGCCACTTGATTTTCATTTCGTTCTTCATAGGATGGTTGTTAAAACTAGAATGAAACTTGAAACTGAGATGCGTGCAATGATGGAGGCATATCGGGAGGACCGTAGTCATGTATGGAAGGAAGAACGAACAACCTTATCTCACCCGATGGCCTGTAGAAGATTCATCGGCACAAAACTGGCGCAACAGAAACAACAATCAGTGCTGACAGAGAAGGCGGAAACCAGTTCTCACTAGCCGTAGAGGAGGGCAGTGCCGCTCAATGCCACAGAGGACCCGAATGGGGCGACCAAAAATTGGTCAGATGCATTGGCGAGGCGGCGCACTGTCACATGCCACAGTGAAGGAGACACAAAATTAACGCTACGGAAGGAGGGGGACCTATTCCCCATGGGTCCCATGGACCATGTGGTAGTGCGATGTGGTGCTGTTAATTAAAGAGAGGAATGGATCTTCTTGAGCGATTCTGGAAGCTGGTGGCCACCCGGTTGGCAAGCCACGCCAACGCACCGGGCCGCATCCCCCGGCGGGTCGTGCCCAGCAGGCGGGCCGGACCAAGCCCACCACGGCCCAACCCAAATGGGCCGGCCTAGGCCGGTTTGATCTGGGATGGGTCGGACCCAGATCGGGTCGGACCCAGATCGGGTCGGACCAGACTGGGTCGGACTGGACCCGGACCCCTCTCGGGCCCAAATTATCTTAAGTGACCGTAACTTGTGAACCAGACGTCTATTTGATGAACCGTCAGTGGAGCTGAGCTCCTTAGAGTGAGAGATTCCCTTTTAGATACTCCACAAGAGTTTTGAAAAAATGCGGGAATACGTCAAAGTTGGATCGACTCTGAATCCAACTGGTCCCTCAACACGGAAATACCAATAACTTACTGATTGGGCGTCCAGTTGACGCACCGTCTGTTGCATTGAAATCCTTATGATATGATAGATCGTGAGGTTAATTAATCGTGGGTCTTCATGCCAGTTGAAATATGACTAATGGATTGAGGTGTGGTTCTCCCAGAATCAAGCGTTCTATGGGCGGTAATTCAGTGGCTGGTACTGATGGGGAGGATGGAGATAGATCATACGGAGGTTAGTACTGAGCGATCATGTGTGGGTGAACTCCTAGTGATCCTATGTGGATTAGCATCTAGTGATCCTGTGTGTATCTGTAGTATTCAACTCGATGAGGACCAGCATTAGAGTGGCTCATCGTGGATTAGTGTCATACTGATCTTATATGGGTCAGATCCCATGTGAGTCATTGCTCAGAGATCCTGTGTGGGTCAGCGCATACAGATCCTATGTGGGTCAGATCCTGTGTGGGTCTTGCGGGGGTTAGTACCTATTGACTCTGGGTGGGTCAGATCCTGTGTGGATATTGTGGGGGTTAGTACCTATCGATCCTATGTGGGTAGACTCCGTATAGTCAGCAGTAGTACATCATGATAGAATAAGATGATCAAACTTTATGAATAATCATCTGTACTTCTGTTCTTTAGTTATACCTGGTTTGAGTTGAGTCTTTTTCTTTTTGCATTGTGATTGAGATCAAGATTCATGGTTTTCCTTTGTGGAATTCGGAGATACCTTTGGGATTCTTAGGGTCCATACTGGGTATTGTTATACTCACCCCTGCACAGGCTTTTCCCGCACCTTGTTGTGTCTTGTGAAGACGACATACAACCTTAACTGAGACTTGGGGAGCTAGAACCTGATGGTGGATGGTGTTGAAGGATGACGTGGAGATATGTTGAGATGATATGTACCTACCCTTAATGTAGGATCTGTAGTAGATGATCTCAGGAGATGGTTTCTATTTTTTTTCTCTTTTATTTTTTTTCTTTTGAGTTGGGCTTGTATTCTGGCCCCTTTACTTTCAGTACACACTTTTACTACTGCAATGTTTCTATGTGGTTTCATCTTGTTGTGTTCTTGGACTGTGTTTATACTAGTTTAAAAGGAAATGCCTTTCCATTTTAGGGATACGCCTTTTCGGTGCTAGTCACAAACCCCTAGCCTATGGAAGGTGGGCTTGGGGTAGTCACGGAATGGGCCCCATGGGACGAGTCATGGCACATGTCATATAAATGAAAGGGGATATCTGGTACAACCAATCGTATTGAGGATTTTCTGGAAAGGAAAAAGTTGATGGAATGATAGATAGTTACAATACATTCCATTAAATAGTTGATGATCTTATGCTGATCATAAACATATTCCATGTCATGAGGAAGTAATTATAAAATAAGAACAATGTGGAATAAGAAGGTTTCTAAAGCTAAAATTTTGAGTTCACATCTCATCAGTGTGAGATCACCAGACATAGATTTGTTTGAAGGTTTGGGAATACTGACCAAAACATGTGAAAATTAAGATGTTTGTTTTTAGTCAAACAAATAAGCCACAAGAAACAAATCTCTAGAGAAAGAAGCTATTGTATATCGTAATAAAAAAGGTAATAAGTTAATGAAGTTGATGTTATTGGAACTGTTCTATTAGATATTGGGTGTCATTGATCATCAGAGGAAGAATTTTTCTTACAGGTAATTTTTGGGACCAATTTAAAAGAGAAGAATTTAATCTATTGTGATAGATGCAAAAATGGATTAGATAATATCAATAATGTATACGATCATTTTCCATAAAGATGAAATTTTTGGTTGTTTATCAAGTGGGTTTAGAGATAAAAAAAATAACTCTGATATGTTTTTAATTGTGTTAAGACTACCAAAATAGAGTTGGAACTAATTTTCATAGTGAAGTAGAGATTGATTCATCAAAGACAGGTTGAAACCAATAACATCATTAGACACAAGTTCATCGGCCTGAGGAAAAGCAAGAAAAGATTAAATCTCAAAACAACCTCCACAAGTTTTTCAAGAGGGATCTTACAAGGTTATTTAAAGAAGTTATAAAAGTATTATCAGGGGAAGCTCACTGTTAGGGGAATTTAGAGTAATTTCTCATTAGAAGACGTGTTGAATCTAGTATTAAAGTGATTCTATTTTAATGAGAAGAAAACTATTTTACCTTGTATTTATAATTGGTGATGAGAAATGTAATGAAAAATATTTAGTTATAATTTATTTTAATGTATGTTAAGAAAATCAGAGTGACCATATGGGTCCATCATAATGGGAAAATCTGAATAGAAAATCAAAATCAGACATGGGAATGATAAGAAATCCTGAAGAAATATGAACCTATGATAACATTTGAGAATATTTAAGAAGAAATGAAATAGTCAATGATGTATTTATAAATCAAGGAGAATTTTTGTTTTGGGAAATCTGGTTAAGCAGGAAATGTTTTCAAAATCCCGCCTAAACCATTTTTGTATCACCTATAAATAGTGGAGGTACTTTTTACGTTCTCACATAGATGTAATATTGAAGTGATAAGGTGGAGAATTATATTTGTTTTGGATAGAAGGAGTTTCCAAATCATACTTTTTAGAAAAGTTTCTAAACATAAGAAGAAATGAGAATAGAGAGGATCATAATTGGAGTTTTAAGAATTGGATCTAGCAATTAGACATGGATTTATAGACTGAGCAAGAAGAAGTTAAGAATTTATTCAACCATATTCAAACAGATTTATACAATTATACTAAGAAATCAGAATGGGGAATTAAGTATAGATATCATACTAAGTATCATTATGAAGTTTAAGAATTTCTTTTCTTCTATTAGGTAAGAAAGTTAATTTTTTTGAAGAATTTTTTTTGAATGTGGATAAGGAATCACAATAATATGTTTCATAACTTGTTATTAAAAATATATTACATCATTCATTCTAATTTAAATAAATGCAGTATTTTATTGAACATAGTTCTACACAAGTGTAAGGGAATATCTTACTTGTTGTATACACAAAAAAATATTATTTATAATGGATTTTGTGGTATTAGATAGTTTCCAAACCATACTAAGGACATAGTTAATATTATTGAGTAGTGAACCTTGTAAATTATTGTGTTACTATGGATGTGTGATTGTTTTGTTTTCAGAGAAAGTAATAATTCTTTAATAGGTGGAAAAATTTGTTACATAAGGAATGAAACTTAAAAGAAAAAGATATCACTGATTCAAACCTTCCCCTCTCATGGATATTTGATATTGAATGGGAATTTTCAAGTGGTATATGTGCTAAAGGTTCCCTTTTTTACTCTTTAATAATGTAATAAAATAAAATTTGTGATATAAAATATCAATTGTGTAAATAGTAAGTGGATTTTGCTTTATGATGGTAAAAACTATCATATCTTGAAAAATAGAATTTGTTATTATCATATGTCTCTTGGGTATGATGTTATTTAAGTAGAAACTGATGGATTTCCTCCCATTGATGATAAATTTCCACCTAAATCTATTAAAAAAAATTATCTCAAGAATGATGGAAGGGACAAGAATACTTTAATCTCATCACTTTCTGGAAGTTATTTTTTTAAGAGTGAATGGTCACTACTGTAAATATGGACTTTATCAGTGCAAGAAAAGGGAATTAATAGAGCTATAAAAGAACTATTAATCAAGGTGAAGATATGGGGGGGGGGGGGGGTCCTTTTTATCAGTGTTTAGAAAAGCGCTGATAAAATGTCCTTTATCTGCGCTTTTTTAGCGCTGATAAAAGACCCCTTTTATCAGCCTTTTTTTAAGTGTTGATAAAATTTAATTATTTTTTTAAAAAGTTAAAAAAGAATATATAATCCAGGGATCTTTTAATAGTTATCGACCCCCTTTTATCAGCACCACCCCCTTTTATCAGTGCTAGGCGCAACCCTATCCCTATCATCACACACTACACTTTCCCACGCAACCCCTCCCACATGCCCATGTGCCCTTGCTTCCACTAAAACTCGAACCTGAGACCTCTCCTCTTCCACACCTGCACCTTTACCACTAAGACATTTATTTTTTTCTATATTTACTGATATATCAATATATATATATAGTAATATTTTTTCATATATTAATATAGATTCATATTAATATTAATATATTTTATTTTATTAATACATATATATTTATTCATATATTAATATATATATATATATATATTTATATTAATGTATATTTATATATATATATATAGTTATAATTTTTTAACTATATATTTATTTGTATATTAATATATATTTAGAAGATTAGTTTTAAATACATTTATAAAATATGTTTTTATGCATATTTATAAATAAATAAATAAATAAATACATACATACACATATACAACACACACACACACACACACACATATATATATATTTACAAATAAATACATACATATATATATGTATATGAAAATCCATAGAATACTAAAATGACCATAACTTCTAATCCATAAGCCTTTTTTAAGTCCAAAACCAGGTAAATCATAGAAAATAAAACAATATTTGATATTATATGTGGTAAAGGCCTATAAGAAATCTATATCAGAAGTTATATCTTTTTAAATGTTAAAATATCCGATTATATCGACTAAAAAATCAGTTTTGGGGGACTTATGGGTTTTTTTTGGCCTTTACAAGTGTGACCGAAGGTTACCTTGAGTCACTAGTGCATAGATCTTGTCGCAAGATTTGATTTGATATGTTGTAGAGATCAAACAGACACCCATATCAAAAGTTATGGTCGTCTGAAGTTTGAGTTACATTTTCAACTTATTTTAGATCTTTAATTATTATTTTTTGATTTTTTGTGTCTTCAAATTGTTATTAAATGATTATTTGTCAATGATAATTAGAAAATTATTAATTAACAATATCTTTAAAATATTTTTAATCCATTTTCAGTAAATTTAATATATTTTAAATGAAATAGTATATCTATACTTATCTAAACCATATTTAGTATATATATATATATATTATATTTATATCAATATAAATATACTTACACATCAGTATATTATTTTTTATAATTTTTTTTAAATATACACTTTATCAGTGCTAGGAAAAAGTTATGATAAATCCCCCCCATATCTGTGCTACTAAAATAAGCATTGATAATGGGGTCCCCTTTATCAGTGCTTTTTGTAACATCCCTGATAAATGAAGAATATGACATTTTCATATTTATTAATATTTGCGAATTAAATATTAATTTTACTTTAAATGGGTTGCTATGTTTGATAGCGTACCCGATACGCAACAACGAGTTTCTTTGAAATCTTAAGTTGCACACTAATAATATAATATTATTATTTTAAATGGTAGTTAACTTGTAGCTATTGTATTGGAGTGGATGAACAAAAGTAACTACAATATGATTATAGATGATTATTAAATGTATTTACATTTATCTAATAAAAATTTAGAGGCTTAAAATATGAATGAATCTAATTTTAAGCATAATTTACATTTAAAGGCCGATTTACCGCCTTTTAATGGAGAACCCTTTTTAAATCTATATTTGGTAACTTTAATACATTATATATTACCAAATAAAATCCTTCTTTAGAATTGGGACATCAAAATTTACGTTGTGTAAATTTTTAGAATTTTTCCGATAAAGTTCATTTTTTTAATGAATATTGAAAAATATTGTATTTTAATTCAAAAGTTACTTTTAATCTAATTTATTTATATGGGTAGATTATATTTTTAATTGGTTTTAATGTGAAATTAAAATATATTTTTACCATTTAATCCAATTTTGGTCATTGGAATTAACTGGCTTGAGAGGTGTGTATAATGGCTTGAGAGGTGTGTGTAATTGGTTAGAAGTGGTCATTGGAAATAATTTAACTATGAGTCATCTTATATTCTCCCTTAATTATTCTGGGACCATTTGTAACTGAATATAATTATATTATAAAATAATATTTTCACACTTTCCTAAAGAGCCCCTCCTCTCTCTTATAAAAGGAGACCACTTCTAACCAATTACACACACCTCTCAAGCCATTTTGCTCGTTCTAACTCGGGCCAATTACACTCCCTACATCCCTATCCTCCTCCTAGAAGCCTTAACTTAGGAAGAAGTCACTTCAAGAAGTTCTTTTGGTTCAATCCAAAGAGAGTTACCCAAATTTAAGGTAACAATTTCTCTTAAATTTTTTCTTTTATTTTACTTATCCAACCCATAAACTCTTTTTATTTACATTCTTTTGTAACAAAACTAGTATCCTAAATATACTAGGATGTTGTTAAGAGTATTATTTTAGGTACACTTACACACACCTCCATCTAATGGATGAAGAACAAAATGTTTATATGGATGACAAACTAACGCCTCACGAAACGATGATTGTTCGATTATCTCCTACTGTATATCATGGTGGCCATTATGATGGAACTGTATTTATATATGATATATATTATTTTTACGATTTCCTTATGCTTCTGTACTTCCCAATTATATCAAGCCTTTATGGTTTCCATAGTGGGTAAATACGATAATCTCATTAGAGGAAGTGCAGACTACCGCCCCCTCAAAGTGATGTGATTCGTTAATGCCTTATGTGGGATGTATAAAGGATAGATATAATGATATTATATATGATATTATACTGGAATTATAATATACCTATGTATCATTATGTTTTAATTCTATTAAAATAAGAAATAGAAATGAAAGTAGCGTTCATGCTCACATACGACTTACCTTCTCCATGAACGGTGCATTTCATTTCTTACCTCCAAATGTTATGTACTATTATAAATACATGTATATAATGAATATATATGAAATATATATGATATATAAATCATGAATATAATTCTGGATAGAATGGAATACTGACCACATGAACAACTTGTAAATATAAGGTGTCCATTTTTGACTCAAGTAACAAATATCAACAAAATGATCGTTATTAACTTAAATGATTACATAATGTTTATACCACGGTAATAAGTTATATAAAATTAATAATAAACTTGAAAAAGGTTCTTAATAAATTTGAAATTAAATTTAGTTTATTATTCAGGAGATTAAAGAACGATCGAGTCAAGTCGGACACGAGGTAAGGGATCCGACCTCTCTCTTTCTTTTCAAGTACTCTCTTTTATGTCATTTCTTTTATGCTCCATGTTATTATGTTAGAGGATGTTATTTTATATTCACCATAATGTAATTTTTATTTTGATATTATGATATACCCCCTCTTACTCTCATCAATTCATTTTAACAATTTTTATGTGGCACCGTTAGGCTGCCGAATTTTTGTTAGGGATTTTCTTATCTCACTTTTAATTCCATGAGTTTTCCATTGTTCTCCACTTATTCATTGCATGTGGTGTATTTTTTACTTAAATTTGATATATATTATCATGATTCTAATTATATTCATGGTATTCTGTGACTCATTTTGTGGTTATTAACTTTTGTTCATACGACTCAGTTGATTACAACGTGGTAAAGGGTTTTCGTCTCACTTTTTATTCCCGTGAGATTCATGATATATTTGCCACTATTTCCTTTTTTGTGGTGTATGTACTATCCATTATTGTACTATTTATGTAATATACTTTCATTTATGAGAATTTACATCTTCATTGTATGATCCTTCTTTCATATGGAATATGTTTTGTATGTAACTAAATCGGTAAGGGAACCTTTCACCCTCCTCTTTTTAAAGGACTTATTTTTTGTTATGTCTTTTAATTTACATCTTATTATGTTGAGATATATTCTTATATATCCTTATTGATTTAAACATTATTTCCAAGTGGTGATATACCGTTTTTATCTCATAAACTCATTTTCTGAATTTTAAAGTGACATCGTTAGGCTGTCGAATTTTTACAAGGGAATTTCTTAACCCAATTTCGATTTCTTTGGGTTTAACTTGTAGTTATTGAATATGTCATCCTATGAATATGTGCGAATGACCTCTGATTGTTTTACACTTAATGTCCATTTTTATTGGGTTTATTTATATTTTTCACACATAATTATGAGATTGATTTATCCTTAATTTAAGGATACCATCTTTATAATGGACTTTATCTCAATTTACATTTCTATTAAGACTTCATTGTTGTTATGCACCAATTCACTCTTAAATTGTGTATATACTGTCCTTTGACATATTATATCATGAATCCCTTTATTCTTATAATATTATAAAGATTTGATTAAATTATATTCCACAATTATTTGTATTCAAGAGTCTCTCATTTTGTTAAAAACTCTTTAACAAAAATATCATTTATAAATGTTTTAATGATTTATTATTATAAATCTTTATCATTATTGTCCATGATTTAAAAATGGTTTTGAGTATTTATTTATATGGACATTAATGTTTTAAAATTATAAATCTATTAAAAGCTTCAAAGTGGTATGTGACACTTTGATTCAAAAATATTTTTTAAATGGATTTTGAAAATGGATAGATTATTTCAATATCTTGAAATTACTTCTTGTGATTGAAAATGAAATTTTATTAGTGAAATGTTTATATTTGTAATATTTTATGTGTTATGATGGTACTTGGAAATTTGACGGGTGGTTACGCGATAAACCATATGACGGGTGGGTCCGTGAATACCAAGACGGGTGGTTACGTTATAACCACCAATGCATTGGGTATGGAAGTCGGCCGTATGGCTATTCCATTTAGTGATATGTGTGGAAGTTGACCATATGGTTATTCCATTTAAGTATGTTTATGTCCCAGGTTACCTTTATATGTTTTGTGTTCTTTATATGGGATTTATGGTAATATTTTGGTTACAAAAGGGTAAGTAATGATATTTTATTCAGTGAAGAGTATTTACCAGTTCATAAAGGTGAAAAGTATTACATATGTTAATGTATTCATGGTTTACTTGTTGTTTTAAAAAATTAACAGTTTTCTTTCTTTGTGTATCCCTTAATTTGCTTTTTATGCTCACCCAAAGTTTTTGAAATGTTTTTCACAGGACATAATGTTGAATAGGGTCAAGGATGGGATCAAGGAAAAGTCATGTTGTCTTAAATATGGAACTAGACATGACACTTTTTTTTCAAGACTTCATGTTTTGTAAAAAAATTGATACTGGGTAGAAGTGTCTACTTTGTAATCTTTTGATATGTAATATTTATGTCTTAATTATATAAAACACTAAAACTGAAAAGATCCTCAATGTGAATTATTCATTTAATTCAATATTATTTAATGTATAAGGTTGGGTCCTTATATTTGGCATCAAAGGTCGGTTTAGATAACATTAGAGGTCAGGGAATTATTTAAGGATAAGTAACATAACCAAAATGGTTAGAATATTAGAAAGAGTAGTAGTTATTTTGAATGAGTTTAAGAAAAAATGAATAAGTATTTAACCTCCTCATAAGATATTATATGATTATTTTACTGATATACTAACACTAACCTTTTTGGTTTTAGTAAATGGCTGGATCTAGTAGGCACCAAATTAACAGTGGTTGTGAAGAAAATAATGATAGTTTTCTGAATGAGAAACTGAATGAAATAAGAGATTAAATGAGAAATCTTGTGGTTTTTCTCAACCAAATATCTGAAGTCATGATTGAAAACATGAAACTTGGTGATTTTTATAATGCATTGTATATTCGAGAAACAAATCTATACGGAATTTCAGGTAATAATACTAAAGGTAAGTATGTTCAAAAACCTATGTGTTAAGGATGTGGAAAGAATATCCTAGGAAAATTCTTCAAAGGGATGGTAATATGCAATAGATGTGGTAATAAAGGTTATAAAGCAAGAACCTACCATGAAAAAAGGAAGCATCCAGTTGACTCTAGGAAAGGGAAAGAATTTATTTCCGAGGGATCAATTGAATGTTTTAAATGTGGTGTGCATGGTAATTATACAAACAAGTGTCCTATGAATATGTTTCGGGAATCAAATCACTAGGATCGTAAAAATATTTGTTTAGAAATACCTAATGCCAATCCGATTGAGGGTGAATAAACTGACAATGAATAACGAAAGGTATGTATTATTTCTGAACATATATTTTTATATTATTGAATATTAGGATATGATTTATGATTCTATTTTTAGGAAATAAGTATTTCAGAATCAGTTGAAAAGGAATGGTTGAGGGATCATGAAGAATGTTTAATGTGTAAGAACTCAACATATAAATAATTCAAGAGTTATGGTATATTTTTGGATGGTGAAATTCTTAAACCTATTAAGGCTCTTTTGATGATGGGAATTACATTAAAGACTTTTTATAGTATGTGTAACCCTAGAGTTTGATATATGAAAATTTTATTCAAGGAATAATTATCTTTTCTTTTGTGGATATAGTTATAAAGAACCATTTTGGTTTATATGATCCCTGAATTTGAGGAAATTATAGGTTAATATATTTTTTTGGGATGAAAAATGAATGTTATTAGAAAACTTTCGTGGTTAAAATATGCTATGGTTGTTTTTGATAAATTTATATCTTTTTGGGAATGTTATAAAATTATATAGTTTTTGAAAAGGGACAACACATAGACCATGCGACAAACCGTCGTGTCGGACGAATCTATGGGAATCGAACCCACAACCAATGTGTGACTGGTATTTATCACCTACCACTGGGCTACGTGAAGTCCCTGGTTAGTTTGACTAATTCTTTTTAGTTAGATGATTTTATGAATCCATAATAAGTTTATTTTGGGTTATATATGGAAATTATTAACCTATCATGGATAATATTTGATTAGGTTAATTGCTTTTCAATATGTGATTTTAAGAGTAACTAATGTTATTTGGAGATAAATGTTAAGATTTATCTTGGAAGACTATATGATTAAATTCTTTAGAGATTTGGGTTTCAATCTTAGTTTGGAATAATTTGTATAATTTTAAGGACAACTTTTTATTGAATGGTCTTTGTTTAACTTTGGGTTTTGTTAGACAAATTTTAGAGATTAAGAGTAGTTTTTCATTATGTAAATGTTTATCCTTTTGGGGATTATCTGATCTTGTACTAAACATTTTGGTTTTAGTTAATATCTAAAGACAAGGGAAATATATAGTTCATATTTTGTGGATTATTTTATTCTCTAAAAGTTGATTATATCACTTTTAATGTAAAAAAAGTCATCCTAAATACTCATCGTTTGGAGAAAATATGAGTTTGTGTTAGAAATATAGTAAAAGATGAAGGTCTACATGAAATGTAAGTATATTTCCTTATATTTTTAGTTAATCTCATAAATAAATTCCTCAATGAAATGTAACTTAAAACAAAAAACTTGTTTGTTAACTTTTCTTACTGGGGAATCGAAGACTATTTAACCCATCACAAGTTTGTGAATTTCTAGTGGTTAACTTTCTCCTAAACATGTTTTCTATCACTCTCCATAAGAACTTGAAGGTTTGTTTTCTCCTCCAAATCCATGTTTTCATGTAATCCTAGTATCTTTTGTCTAGGGTAACCTTTTTACTTCTCTTCCTTTATTTTAATGTGATAGTTTTATTGACTCTTTTTTTCGATTTGGGGCTTTCAATGAAGTTCCAACGCCCAATTTTTAAATTGCGAGGACACAATTCCCAAAAGTGGGGAAGGATGTAACATCCCGGATAAGTGAAGAATATGACATTTTTATATTTATTAATAGTTTTTAATTAAATATTAATTTTACTATAAATGGGCTGCTATGTTTGATAGCGTACCCGATACGCAACAACGAGTTTCTTTGAAATCTTACATTGCACACTAATAATATAATATTATTATTTGAAATGGTAGTTAACTCCTAGCCATTGTATTGGAAGGAATGAACAAAATTAACTAAAATTTTATTATACATGATTGTTAAATTTATTTAAATTTATCCAATAAAATGTTAGAGGCTTAAAATATGAATGAATCTAATTTTAAGCATAATTGACATATAAAGGCCGATTTAATGCCTTTTAATGGAGAAACCTTTTTAAATATATATTTGGTCACTTTAATAAATTATATTTAACCAAATAAAATCCTTCTTTAGAATTGGGACATCGAAATTTAATTTTTGTAATGTTTTGGAATTTTTCCGATAAAGTTCATTTTTTAATGAATAGTGAAAAACATTGTATTTTCATTGAAAATTGAATTTTAATCTAATTTATTTATATGGTTAAATTATCTTTTTAATTGGTTTTAAAGTGAAATTAAAATATATTTTTACCATTTAATCCAATGTTGGTCATTGGAATTAATTTTACAATGAAATTGGACATAAAAAAGTATGAATCTTTTGATAGTTATTGTTTCTTAAAAACACGCTATTCATTTTGATAACGGGAATTAATTTCAAAATTAATTAATGAAACTTCTATATTTTGAATTTTGAAAAATAGAAATAATTTTTGAATTTGGAATATCAAATATAGCTTAGGCTGAATTTTTGGTATTTTTCTGAAAAATTCAATTTTTGATGAATAATGAAACCACTTAGTTGTAGTTAAAAAACTGACTTTTTCATTTAAATGAAATTTTACCATTTCTGTAAATTGAATTTTGAAATTTCGACATACATGGTTTTTATCAAGAAGAAAAATGCGGTTCAATAGGACGAAAATAATTTTTGGTGAATAGTAACCTTTTCCTTTTATTTACCACGGTTAATGGTAAATAGGGTAATTTAAGGTAAAAATAATATCATAATAATTGAAAATTACCTTAAAACTTGTCCAAACCTTATTGGTTTAGTTATTAACGACCATGGGCATCTTTTGGTCGATTTTGGGACCCCATTGAGCCACTTGGGAGTGAAAATGACAATTTAGATTAATTAATTTAATGTCAAGACAAAATTGACATTAACAAAAATCTTTTAGTAATTAATTTTTATATGGTGTTATATAAGTCCTATATTCGACTGAAAATATTTTTAGGAAAGATAAAAATATTTACTACATCATGGTATTTTTTTATAATTTTTAGACATCCAATAAATTAAATTATTTATAATACAATAATGATGCAGTATTTACCTCATTAATAAATGATTTAAATAAATAATGTTATAATGATTAAATTATTATCCAAAACATGTACAATTCTGATTGGATGATTTTATTTTGAATATGAGTCATCTTATCTTTGACCTTATTGATTTTTGGACCATTAGTAACCGAATATCATTATATTATAAAATAATATTTTCACACTTTCCTAAAGAGCCCATCCTCTCCCTTAAAAGAGGAGACCACTTATAACCAATTAATCACACCTCTCAAGCCATTTGTCTCATCCAAACCCTTCCCAATTACACTCCCTAAATCCCTCTTCTCCTCCTAGAATCCTTACATTAGGAATAAGGCACTTCAAGAAGTCTTTTTGGTTCAATCCAAAGGGAGTTACCTAAATTAAGGGTAACAATATCTCTTAAATTGTTTTCATTTATTTTACTTATCCAATCCCTAAACTCTTTTTATTTCATTTATTTTGTAACAAAAACAGTATCCTAAATATAATATGATGTTTTTATCAGGATTATTTGAGCTACACTTACACACACCTCCATCTAATGGATGAGGAACATAATGTTTCTGTGGATGGAAAACTAATCCCTCACGAAATAATGATTGTTCGATTATCTCCTACTGTATATCATGGTGGCCATTATGATGGAACTGTATTTATATATGATATATATTATTTTTACGATTTCCTTATGCTTCTGTACTTCCCAATTATATCAAGCCTTTATGGTTTCCATAGTGGGTAAATACGATAATCTCATTAGAGGAAGTGTAGACTACCGCCCCCTCAAAGTGATGTGATTCGTTAATGACTTATGTGGGATGTATAAAGGATAGATCTAATGATATTATATATGATATTATACTGGAATTATAATATACCTATGTATCATTAGGTTTTAATTCCATTAAAATAATAAATATACGTACGTACGGCTTACCGTCTCCATGAACGGTGCATTTCATTTCTTACTTCCAAATGTTATGTTCTATTATAAATACATGTATGTACTGAATATATATGATATATATATGATATTTAAATCATGAATATAATTCTGGATATAATGGACTATTGACCACATGAACAACTTGTAAATATAAGGTGTTTATTTTTGACTCAAGTACCAAATATCAACAAAATGAACGTTATTAACTTAAATGATTACATAAAGTTTATACCATGGTAATAAGTTATATAAAAGGAATAATAAACTTGAAAAAGGTTCTTAAGAAAGTAGAAATTAAATTTAGTTTATTATTCAGGATATTAAATAACGATCGAGTCTAGTCGGACACGAGGTAAGGGATCCGACCTCTCTATCTTTCTTTTCAAGTACTCTCTTTTATGTCATTTCTTTTATGGTCCAAGTTCTTATGTTGGAGGATGTCCTTTTATATTCACCATAATTTAATTTGTATTTTCATATTAGGAGAGACACCCTCTAACTCTAATCAATTCATTATAAGAATTTTTATGTGGCGCCGTTAGACTGCTGAATTTTTGTAAGGGATTTTATTATCTCACTTTTATTTCCGTGACATTTCCATTGTTCGCCACTTATTCATTTAATATGGTGTATTCTGTACTTAAATTTGATATATATTATCATGATTATCATTATATTAATGGTATTCTGTGATTCATTTGGTGGTTATTAACTTTTGGTCATACGACTCAGTTGATTACAACGTGGTAAAGGATTTTCGTCTCACTTTTTATTCCCGTGAGATTCATGATATATTTGCCACTATTTCCTTTTGTGTGGTGTATTTACAACCCATTATTAAAATATTTATGTAATATAATTTTATATATGAGTGTTTACATCTTCATTGTATGATCCTTATTTCATGTAGAATATGTTTTCTAAGTTACTAAATCGGTAAGGGAACCTTTCACCCTCCTCTTTTTAAAAGACTTCTTTTTGTTATGTCTTTTAATTTACATATTATTATGTTGGGATATATTCTTCTATATCCTTATTGATGTAAAATTTATGTCCAAGTGATGATATACCCTTTTTATCTCATCAAATCATTTTCTGAATTTTAAAGTGACACCGTTATGCTGTCGAATGTTTACACGGAAACTTATTAACCCAATTTCGATTTCTTTGGGTTCAACTTGTAGTTATTGAATATGTCATCCTATGAATATGTGTGAATGACCTCTTATTGTTTTAAACTCAATTTACATTTATATTGGGTGTATTTATATTTGTCACACATAATTATGAGACTGATTTATCCTTGATTTAAGGATACCATGTTTATAATAGATTTCATCTCAATTTAAATTTATATAGAGACTTCATTGTTGTTATGCACAAATTCACTCTTATATGGTGTATATACTGTCCTTTGACATATTATATCATGAATCCATTTATTCTCATGATATTATATAGTTTTTATTAAATGATATTCCACAATTATTTGTATTAAAGAGTCTCTCATTTTGTTAAAAAATCTTTAACAAAAATATAATTAATAAATGTTTTAAATATTTTTTATTCTAAATCTTTATCTTTAATTTCCATGATTTAAAAATGGTTTTGAGCAATTATTTATATGGAAATTTATGTTTTAAAATTATAATTCCATTAAAATCTTCAAAGTGGTATGGGACACTTTGATTAAAAAATCTTCTTTTAAGTGGATTTTGAAAATGGATTGATTATTTCAATATCTTGAAATTAATTCTTGTGATTGAAAATGAAATGTTATTAGTGAAATGTTTATATTTGTAATATGTTATGTGTTATTATGGTACATGGACATTTTATGGGTGGTTACGTGATAAACCATATTACGGGTGGTTCCGTGAATACCAGGATGGGTGGTTACGTTATAACCTCCAATGCATTAGGTTTGGAAGTCGGCCGTATGGCTATTTCATTTAGTGATATGTGTGGAAGTCGACCGAATGGTTATTCCATTTATGTATGTTTATGTCCCAAGTTACATTTATATGTTATGTGTTCTTTATATGGGTTTATGGTAATATTTTGGTTATAAAAGGGTAAGTAATGATATTTTATTTAGTGAAGAGTATTTACTACTTCATAAAGGTGAAGATTATTACACATGTTAAAGTATTCTTGGTTAACTTGTTGTTTTAAAAAATTAAATTTTTTTTCTTTGTGTATCCCTTACTGAGCTTTTTATGCTCAACCCATGTTTTTTAAATTTTTTTCACCGGACATAATGTGGAATAGGGTCAAGGATGGGATCATGGAAAAGTCATGCTGTCTTAAATATGGAACTAGACATGACTCTTTTTTTCAAGAGTTCATGTTTTGTAAAAAAATGGATACTAGGTATAAGTGTCTACTTTGTAATCTTTTGATATGTAATAGTTATGCCCTAATTCTATAAAACTCTAAACCTGAAAATATCTTCAATGTGAAATATTCATTTAATTCAATATTATGTAATGTATAAGGCTAGGTCGTTATAGTTGGTATCAGAGGTCGGTTTAGATAACTTTAGAGGTTAGGGAATTATTTAAGTATAAGTAACATAACCATAATGGTTAGAATATTAGAAAGAGTCATAGTTATTTTGAATGAGTTTAAGATAACATGAATAAGTATTTAACCTCCTCATAAGATATTATATGATGATTTTACTGACATACTCACACTAACCTTTTTGGTTTCAATAAATGGATGGATCTAGCAAGAACCAAAGTAATAGTGGATGTGAAGAAAATAGTGACAGTTTTCTGAACGACCAACTGAATGAAATGAGGGATGCAATGAGAACTCTTGTTGTTATTCTCAACCAACTATCTGGAGTCATGATTGAAAACATGAAACTTGGTGATTTTTATAAGGCATCATATATTCGAGAAACAAATCCATACGGAATTTCAGGTAACAATCCTAAAGGTAAGTATATTCCAAAACCTATGTGTCCAGGATGTAGAAAGAAAAGCCTAGGAAAATGATTCAAAGGGACGATAATATGATATAGATGTGGGAATAAAGGTCATAAATTAAGATCCTTCCATGGAAAAAGGAAGGATCAAGTTGACTCTAGGAAAGGGAAAGAAGTTATTTCTGAGGGATCAATTGAATGTTTTAAATGTGGTGTGCATTGTCATTATACAAACAGGTGTCCTACGAAGATGTTTCTTGAATGGAGTCACCAGGATCATACAAATATTTTTTTATCAATACCTAATGCCATTCCGATTGAGGATGAAGAAACTGACGACGACTAATGAAAGGTATGGATTATTTCATTACATATGTTTTGATATTATTGAATCTTTGGATATGATTCATGATTATGTTTGTTGGAAGGAAGTAATTTAGAATAAGTTGAAAAGTAATGGATAATGGATCATGAAGAATGTTGATTGTGTAAGAAGTCAACATATAAGGGATTCAAGAGTTAGGGTAGATTTTAGGATGGTGAAATGCTTAAACATATTAAGGCTCTTTTGATGATGATAATTACATTAGAAGACTTTTTATAGTATGTGTAACCCTAAAGTTTGATATATGAAAATTTTATTCATGGAATAATTATCTTTTATTTTGTGTATATAGTTGTAAAGAACCATTTCGGTTTATATGATCCCTGAATTTGAGGAAATTATAGGTTAATACATTTTTTGGGATGCATAATGAAAGTTATTAGAAATCCTTCATGGTCAAAATATGATATGGTTGTTTTTGATAAATTTATCTCTTTTGGGAATGTTATAAAATTATATAGTTTTTGAAAAGGTACAACATGTAGACCGTGTGACAACCTGTTGCGTCGGATGAAGCTATGAGAATCGAACCCACAACTAAAGTGCGACTGGTATTTATCGCATACCACTCAACTATGTGAAGTACCTGGTTATTTTGAATAATTATTTTTAGTTATATGATTTTATGAATCCATAATAAGTTTATTTTGGGTTTTCTATGGAAATTATTAACCTAGCATGGAGAATATTTGATTAGGTTAATTACTTTTCAATATGATATTTTGAGAGTAACTAATATTATTTGGAGATAAATGTTAAGATTTATCTTGGAAGACTATATGATTACATACTTTGGAGATTTGGGATTCAATCATAGTTGGGATTACATTGAAGAATTTTAAGGAAAACTTTTTATTGAATGGTCTTTATTGAACTTTGGGTTTTGTTAGACAAATTTTGGAGATTAAGAGTAGTTTTTCATTATGTAAATGTTTATCCTTTTGGGGATTATCTGATTTTTTACTAAACGTTTTGGTTTTAGTGAATATCTAAAGACAAGGGAAATATATAGTTCATCTTTTGTGGATTATTTGATTCTATCGATGTTGATTATAGCACTTTTAATGTAAAAAAAAGTCATCTTGAATACTCATCGTTTGGAGAAAATATGAGTTTGTGTTAGAAATCTATTAAAAGATGAATGTATACATGAAAATTAAGTATATTTCCTTAAGTTTTTAGTTAAGATCATAAATAAATTCCTCAATGAAAAGTAACTTAAAACAAAAGCCTTGTCTGTTAACGTTTCCTACTGGGGAATCAAAGACTGTTTAACTGATCACAAGTTTGTGAATTTCTGGTGGTTAACTTTCTCCTAAACATGTTTTCTATCACTCTCCATCAAAACATGAAGGTTGTTTTCTCCTCCATATCCATGTTTTCATGGAATCCTAGTATCTTTTGTCTAGGATAACCTTTGTACTTATCTTCCTTTATTTTAAAGTGATAGTTTTATTGACTCTTTTTTTCGATATGGGGATTTCAATGAAGTTCTCAAGCCCAATTTTTAAATTGCGAGGATGAAATTCTCCAAAGGGGGGGGGGAAGATGTAAATTACTGGATAAATGAAGAATATGAAATTTTCATATTTATTAATATTTTTGAATTAAATATTAATTTTACTTTAAAGGGGTAGCTATGTTCGATAGCGTACCCGATACGCAACAACGAGTTTCTTTGAAATCTTACGTTGCACACTAATAATATAATATTAATATTTTAAATGGTAGTTAACTCCTAGTCGTTGTATTGGAGGGAATGAAAAAAACTAACTACAATATGATTATACATGATTGTTAAAAGTATTTACATTTATCCAATAAAAAGTTAGAGGCTTAAAATATGAATGATTCTACTTTTAAGCATAATTTACATTGAAAGGCCGATTTATCGCCTTTTAATGGTGAACCCTTTTTAAATATAGATTTGGTCACTTTAATACATTATATATTACAAATTAAAATCCTTCTTTAGAATTGGGACATCAAAATTTACTTTGTGTAAATTTATGGAATTTTTCCGATAAAGGTCATTTTTTAATGGATAGTGAAAAATATTGTATTTTAATTCAAAAGTTCCTTTTAATATAATATATTTATATTGTTAGATTATCTTTTAAATTGATTTTAAAGGAAGTTATGATATATTTTTACCATTTAATCCAATGTTGGTCATTGGAAATAATTTCACTATGAAATTGGACATAAACAAGTATCAATCTTTTGATAGTTATTGTTTCTTAAAAACACTCTATTTGGTTTGATAATGGGAATTAATTTTAAAATTAATTAATGCCACATATATTTTTTGAATTTGGAAAAATAGACATCAATTTTTAATTTGGAATTTCAAATATAGCTTAGGCTGAAGTTTTGGTATTTTTCTGAAAAACATCAATTTTTGGTGAATAGTGAAACCACTTAGTGATAGTTAAAAAAATGACTTTTTCATTTAAATGAAAATTTACCACTTCTGTGAATTGAATTTCAAAAATCCGACATACACAGTTGTTATCAAGAAGAAAAATGTGCTTCAATAAGATGAAAATAATTTTTGGTGAATAGTAATTCTGACTTTTATTTACTGCGGTTAAAGGTAAATAGGGTAATTCAAGGTAAAAAGAATATCATAATAATTAAAAATTACCTTAACACTTATCCAAACCTTATTGGTTGAGTTATTTAAGACCATGAGAATCTTTGGGTCTATTTTGGGACCCCATTGAGCCACATGGGAGTGAAAATGACAATTTAGATTAATTAATTTAATGTGAAGACAAAATTGACATTAACAAAAATATTTTAGTAATTCATTTTTATGGTGTTATATAAGTTCTATTTTTGACTACAAATATTATTAGGAAATCTAAAAATATTTCATATATCATGTTATTTTTTTTATAATTTTTAGACATCAAATAAATTAAATTATTTATAACATAATAATGATGCAGTATTTACCTCATTAATAAATGATTTAAATAAATAAGGTTATAATGATTCAATTATTATCAAAAACAAGTACAATTATGATTGGATGATTTTATTTCGAATACGAGTCATCTTATATTTTACCTTAATGATTTTTGGACCATTTTTAAGTGAATATCATTATATTATACAATAATATTTTCACACTTTCTTAAAGATCCCCTCCCCTCTCTTATAAAAAGAGAGAACTTATATCCAATTACTCACACCTATCAAGCAATTTGACTCATCAAAACTATACCCAATTACACTGCCTACATCCCTCTAATCCTCCTAGAAGCATTAACTTTGGCCGAAGGCACTTCAAGAAGTCCTTTTGGTTCAATCCAAAGGGAGTTACCCAAATTAATGTACCAATTTACCTTAAATTGTTTTCTTTTATTTTACTTCTCCAAACACTAAAATCTTTTTATTTACTTTCTTTTGTAACAATACCAGTATCCTCAATATACTAGGATGTTTTTATGAGGATTTTTTGAGCTAAACTTACAAAAACATCTATATAATGGATGAAGAATATAATGTTTCTGTGGATGGAAAACTAACGCCTCACAAAATGATGATTGTTCGATTATCTCCTACCACCTATCATGGTGTCCATTATGATGGAATTATATTTATATATGATATATATTATGTTTATTATTTCTTTATTCTTCTGTACTTCCCAATTATATCAAGCCTTTATGGTTTCCAAAGTGGGTAAATACGATAATCTCATTAGAGGAAGTGCAGACTACCACCCCCTCAAAGTGATGTGATTCGTTAATGCCTTATGTGGGATGTATAAAGGATAGAGTTAATGATATTATATATGATATTATACTGGAATTATAATATACCTATGTATAATTATGTTTTAATTCCCTTAAAATAAGAAATAGAAATGAAAGTAGCGTTCATGCGTACGTACAACTTACCGTCTCCATGAATGGTGCATTTCATTTCATACCTCCAAATGTAATGTACTATTATAAATACATGTATATACTGAATATCTATGATATATATATGATATTTAAATCATTAATATCTATTTGGATATAATGGACTATTGACCACATGAACAACTTGTAAATATAAGGTTTTCATTTTTCACTCAAGTACCAAATATCAACAAAATGAACGTTATTAACTAAAATGATTACATAATGTTTATACCATGGTAATAAGATATATAAAAGGAATAATAAACTTGAAAAAGGTTCTTATTCAAGTATAGATTAACTTTAGTTTATTATTCAAAAGATTAATGAATGATCGAGTCAAGTCGTACATGAGGTAAGGGATCCGACCTCTCTCTTTCTTTTTAAGTACTCTCCTTTATGTCATGTATTTTATGCTCCATGTTATTATGTTGGAGGATGTTCTTTTATATTCACCATACTGTAATTTGTATTTTCATATTATGAGATACCCCCTCTTACTCTCATCAATTCATTTTAAGAATTTTTATGTGGCGTCATTAGGGTGCTGAATTTTTGTTAGGGATTTTCTTATCTCACTTTTAATTTTGTGAGATTTCCATTGTTCACCACTTATTAATTTAATGTGGTGTATTGTGTACTGAAATTTGATATATTTTATCATTATTCTAATTAAATTCATGGTATTATGTCATTAATTTTGTGGTTATTAACTTTTTTTCATACGACTCAGTTGATTACAACGTGATAAAGCTTTTTCGTCTCACTTTTTAATCCGGTGAGATTCATGCTATTTTTGTCACTATTTACTTTTGTGTGGTGTATCTACTACCCATTATTGTACTATTTATGTAATATAATTTCATTTATGAGTATTTAAATCTTCATTGTATGATCCTTATTTCATGTGGCATATGTTTTGTAAGTTAATAAATCGGTAAGGGAACCTTTCACCCTCCTCTTTTTAAAAGACTTCTTTTTTGTTATGCCTTTTAATTTACATCTTATTATGTTGGGATATATTATTATATATCCTTATTGATTTCAAATTTATTTCAAAGTGATGAGATACCCTTTTTATCTCATCAACTCATTTTCTTAATTTTAAAGTGACACTGTTAAGCTGTCGAATTTTTACAAGGGAACTTCTTAATCCAATTTTGATTTCTTTGGGTTCAACTTATAGTTATTGAATATTTCATCCTATGAATATGTGTGAATGAACTCTGATTTTTTTACACATAATGTCCATTTATATTGGGTGCATTTATATTTTTCACACATAATTATGACATTGATTTATCCTTAATTTAAGGATACCATCTTTATAATGGATTTCATCTCAATTTAAATTTCCATTGAGAATTCATTGTTGTTATGAACCAATTGACTCTTATATGGTGTATATACTGTCCTTTGACATATTATATCATTAATACCTTTATTATCATGATATTATAAAGTTTTTATTAAATGATATTCCATAATTATTTGTATTCAAGAGTCTCTCATTTTTTTAAAAACTCCTTAACAAATATATAATTTTTAAATGTTTTAAAGATTTTTTATTATAAATATTTATCTTTAATGTCCATGATTTAAAAATTGTTTTGAGTATTTATTTTTATGGTCATTATTTTTTTTAAAATTATAATTCCATTAAAAGCTTCAAAGTGGTATGGTACACTTTGATTCAAAAATCTTTTTTTAAATGGATTTTGAAAATGGATTGATTATTTCAATATCTTGAAATTACTTCTTGTGATTGAAAATGAAATGTTATTTGTGAAATGTTTATATTTGTAATATTTTATGTGTTATTATGGTACTTATACATTTGACGGGTGGTTACGTGATAAACCATATGACGGGTGGTGCCGTGAATACCAAGACGAGTGGTTACATTATAACCTCCAATGCATTGGGTATGAAAGTCGGCCGTATAGCTATTCCATTTAGTGATATGTGTAGAAGTTGACTATATGGTTATTCCATTTAAGTATGTTTATTTCCCATGTTACCTTTATATGTTATGTGTTCCTTATATGGGTTTTATGGTAATCTTTTGGTTACAAAATGGTAAGTAATGATCTTTTATTCAGGGAAGAGTATTTACTACTTCATAATGGTGGAAAGTATTACTTATGATAAAGTATTCATGATTTACTTGTTGTTTTGAAAAATTAATAGTTTTCCTTCTTTGTGTATCCCTTACTGAGCTTTGTATGATCACCCCAAATTTTTGAAATGTTTTTCACAGGACATAATGTGGAATAAGGTCAAGGATGGGATCATGGAAAAGTCATGATGTCTTAAATATGGAACTATACATGAATCTTTTTTTTCAAGAGTTCTTGTTTTGTAAAATATGGATACTGGGTAGAAGTGTCTACTTTGTAATCTTTTGATATGTAATAGTTATTTCCTAATTCTCTTAAACTCTAAACCTGAAAAGATCCTCAATGTTAATTATTCATTTAATTCAATATTATGTAATGTATAAGGCTGGGTCCTTATACGTTTTTTAGCACTGATAGAGGGTGGTGAAGTTATTTGGGATAAGATGAAAAACATTTATAAAAATAATACAAAATTAAAGAAGGAAAAGTTAAAAATTTGGAGTCTGAAGTATGAAGATCTCAAGATGGGTGAATACAAATCTATTTGAAAATAATTTACTAGGGTAAATGAAAATTTTAACTCTATTAGATGTCTTGGTTAAAATTTAGAATATTCTACCATTTTCTTAAAAGATCATGAGAATTATCCCTAACATGTTTGATGCTAAAGTATTTTCATTGGAAGATAGAGATCCTAAAACATTATCTCTAGATGATTTACATATCACTCCCATCACTTATGACATGAGAAGGGAGAAATATATATATGAAAATTTTTTTATAGAGGAATGTGTATCAATTTGGACATGAAGGAAAAGGTATAGAACACTATTTATGAATAATAATATAATGAATCTGATTATGAAAATAAGATATGTAAAAATCTAGATGATTTTTTTCCTTTTTTGATAAAAATGAGAAAAGGGTTACTGGTAATGATAAGGGAAAATGTATCTTGAATTTTTCTTTAATGTAGATACACCAAGATAATTGTGTCTAATTTTCCTTGAATAAATAAATAATAGGATAACAAGGAAGATGATAGAAGGTAGATAAGATCATGGAAAAAATAGGGTTATAAGTCTAAATCTTATTCCTATGGTAAAGTTAAAAAATTCTCGAAATCCAAAAGAAGAATTTTCTTATTTAAAGATGATGAGGAGAAAGATTGTGAGGCTTAATCTAAAAAATCATTTGAGAAGGACAGATAGAATAATTTCCTTATAACAATGAAAATGAAGAGTTCATAAGCATTAGTTTTGAAGAATAAGAAACTCAATTTGAATTTCATCTGAAATAAGAATTTAAAGAATGTCTAAAAAAGATTATCAAAATTGAGAAAGAAACCAGTAAGATAAAAAGTGAAGAATCTTTAACTAAAAATGAAGAATTTTTTAACTTATAAGAAAGTCAATATGTTGGAAGATATTGAATATTTAAAAAAATATCTTGATAATGGAAGGAATCATAATGAACATCTGGAAGTAAAGTTTAAGGAAAAAAGAAGAAGATTTATAACTTAGCCAACAAGAAATTTCTAATGATGAATAAAGAGTTACAAGTTTCAATAATTACATCTCTAAATTTTGTGAAATATATAGAAATTTAAATCCCAAGAAGGATAAAAAAATACCTTCAAATGTTGAGAAGAAAGTTGAATTTTTTAAAAAAATAAAAAATCTGGGATGGTTATGTATGTGGACAAGACCAACAAAGTGGAGAAGTCAACAGTTCCTAAAAAATACGAGCCTAAAAAGGTTTCTATTAATTATAGTTCTAATAAGTCTAAAAATAAAACTGAGTTGAAAAGTATGATTCTGGTTAAAAATAGAAATATTGGTGGTCAATAATGTTATGATATAAAAGATAAGAAGGTTTTTGATAAATATGGTCACAACTCTAGATAGTATGAAGGTTCCAGAGGAAAATATTATTTTTATGGATATTGCTGGTATTTTAGTGGATTTAAGTGTACAGAAAATATGTGTTGGTTTAACTAACAACATTATAACTATTCCAAAAATTATAAAAGGCAAAGTTTGAGGGGGGAGTCAATCCTCTCCAAGGAAGAATTCGGAGAATTATTTTTTTAAGAAACCTCAGAAGGTTTGTGTAAAAGTTGAAAATAGGTTCAATCATCTAGAATGTTTTTTTTGAAAAATTTGAATATCCTAGATATCTCACAAAAGGATGTCTTGTTTTTTTTACTCGCACAAAAAATGTTTTTTAATAATTCATAGATTCTAGATTTTAAGAAAGATACAGTTAAATAAAAACATATTTTTGTATAAATTTCTCTCAAATTTATAAAAAGAGAACAAAAATGGATCTTGGATAATGGGTTTTCTTCTTATATGAAATGATACATAATGTTTTTGAACAATGTGAAAGACTTTAAAGAAGGAACTGTAACATTTGTAAATGATGAATAACTCAGAATCAAAGTTGTTGGATTATCTTTGATTGGGAAAGAAATGTTAACATCCAAGAATTTTTTGTTTCTTGATGGGTTAAAGCACAAATTTATAAGTGTTTCACTAAATTGTAAGGAATGTAACAATGTTATTTTTAGAAAATAGGGTTTTGTTGTAAAAAGAGAGAAAATGGATGGATAGTTACAAGAGTCCAATGTATAAAAGAAAATCTATTCCATGTTGGTGAGGTTCAAAACACTTGTTACCTAAGAATGATATAATAAGTGGTTTTATAAAAGGCTAGGTCACATGTGTCATAGAAACATGATAATGTTATTAAAGTGAGATAGTGTCCATGATATTCGTGATATGTCAACAAGAGGAGACCGGTGGAAGAATTTTTTTTAGAAATTAAAGATTACTAATTTTGGGCCTAAGAAAATTATCATTTATTTAAAACAACCCTTGGAATTTATTCATTCTGAAGTTTGTGGTCTAATGAGAAAATAATAAAATCATGGATATAATCATTTCATTATTTTCATCAATGGATTTACTCATATCACTTTTGTTATATAAATGAAATATAATCAAATTCTTTGAAAATGTTTAAAATCTTCTGGAGGAAAGATGAGAAGGAATGTGAGTATTCAATGAAGAAGTTGAGAACGGGTAATGTTCATTAATAAAAAAGTGAATAAATTGAAAGTTATCTTAAGAAACATGAAATTCAACATGATTTAAATACACCATACACTCGTTAAAGAAATGCTGTTACTAAAATAAAGATTGAATTTTGGTGGAAATGGGCCAGACTATGTTACTTGAACATGGTCTCTCTCATTACTTTTGAATGCAAGCCATAATCACTGTTGTATATATTCAAAACCTATGTTTCTTGAGACCAAGTTTATATATTAATCCATATGAAATGTTCTATGATAAAACCTTATACTAAAAACACTTAATATTTTTTAAGAGTCCATGCATCATAAAGAACAAAGGTATAAACCTCGGAATGTTTGAGAAGAGAGGTGAAGATGGCATTTTTATTAGCTATACTCTGGATGGAAGAGGATATAAATGCTTTAAAAAAGAGCTTGGAAAATTATTTAACTCTTTTGATGTAAATGTTTTTGAAAAATACGAGGAAGATAAACATACTCATTCTGATAAGGACGATGAAGAGGATGAAAGAACTTTTGTTGAGAATTATGATAAGGATGCTGACAATGGTAATCCTACACAGGAAGAAGAATCAGACTCTTCTATTTCTAATGATGAGGGTGAATTTAAAAAATATCATCCTAGGTCGAGTAAAAAGGATATGCTCAAAACATTATTGGTGATCAACATCATAGGGTTCAGATAAGAAGAACTTAAAAAGGTGTGACACATACTTCCTTGTATTAAAAAGTTGATCCAAAATATGTGAATGAATATTTTTGAAATTTAGAATGGGTTTAGGATTTTAATGAATAAATGGAATATATACAAAATAATGATACTTGTTTACTCATACCTAAACCAAATGGAAAAAATATTATTTCTACAAACTGGGTTTTTTAGAACAAGTTTAATGAAGAAGGTGAAGTTATAAGAAACAAAGAAGTGTTATTGTGAAAATGTTAATCATATATTGAAGGAATTTATTTTGATGATACCTTTACTCCAATGTAAATGTTACAAAAAATAAAAATCTTTATTTCTATTACTTCAAAATTATTTTACAATTTTTTTAAAATGGATGTGAAATCAACAATTTTTAATGGAGAGTTTGATGAGGAAGTATATCTTGAACAACCATGTAGCTTTGTTATCAGGAATGATGAAAGATATGTATAAAGGATGAAAATATCCTTGTATGAGATAAATAAAGTTCCAAGGTCATGGTATTCCAAATTCGATACATGATTTTTGTATATGTGGTTTACGAAAGGAATATTTGATAGTAATATGTATATCAAGGAAAGTGAAGAGTTTTCCCTTAGCATAATCTTCTATGTTTATGAAATTATATTTATTGGGAATGATAAAAGAAATTATAAAATATTTGCTAAAGAAATGAAAAATTTGTTTGAGATGTCCAAACTAGGATAAATGAAATACTTTATTTGGTTAAAAATCTTATAAAAGAATAAATACATTATCCTTTCTCAAAAAATTATTCTAATGAACTTCTTAAAAATTTTGGCATAAAAAATTTGAAACTTAATTCCACACAGATATCAAAGGGATAAAAGTTGTCTAAAGGTGGTGAAGGAAAGGAAGTTGATCATAAATGGTTTCAAAACCTAATTGTGAGTTTGTTATATTTTAATGCCTCAAGACCCAACATTTTTTTACGCTGTTACCTTATTTGAAATATTTCAAAGTGCTACAAAATAATAACACTTATTGTTGGGGAATAAATTCTTAGATATATCAATGGAACAAAAAATTTCAAAAATGGGTATGATATATAGGAAATTATTAAATATTTTGGGTATTTAGATGCTGATTGGGTAGTAAATATTCATAATAGACGATCCACATATGGTTAAATTTTGTTTCTAAGTAAAAGTTGTGTTAGTTGGCTTATAAAGAAATAGAATTCAGTAAATCTAATCATGGTTGAAGTTGATTATGTTTCCAACACTCAATATTTTACACAACTTATGTAGATAAAGTTTTAGTTAAAATACTTGTTGATGTAAAGTTACCCTTACTCTTGGGTTGTGATAATAAAAGTGAAATCCACCTTACAAGAAAGTCAGTACACTATTCTTGTTCAAAAATTACTAATATCAAATATCATTTTATCAAATATCATGTGGAGAAGAATTATTTGAAGCTAAAGTATATTCTTACAATGGAAATATTTTCTAACATTTTCACAAAACCTTTACCGATGGAACCTTTTAAAAAATTGAGGTTTAACATGGGAGTCCAACCTCATTCTCATCAAGTTTGAGGTATGTGTATTTATCTCCTCTCTCATATAGTATTTGAATATTGTCGTCAAGGGTGGAATTGTTTCATACATTGATATTTGTTAAAACTAATAAGGAAGCATCTATATAGGGGGAGTTTTCATTTAGCTATGAATCCAACATGTAAGTGTGTAAAATATTCTAACTATTTGTTTGAGTGTTTGTAGGAAACTTTTGTTAATAGGAAAGTTAAATAAGCGAAGAATGTCATGAAGAAAAGATGACGAGGTTTCATGAGTCACTACTTTTTGAAACAATGGTCTTGTTATCAATAATTCTTGGTTCCTATGATGAGATACCTCATGTAGGATTTTAATTATTAATAATAAATCTATAGCTTGATGTTAAAAAGTATAGTGATTTATGAATCTTGATTGACAGTAAAATCCAAAGGGGGATATTGTTGGGGATAATTTTACTAGAGAAGGTATTTGGAAAATGAAAAAAGTTTGTATTTGAAGTGTTTTCTTTTATTGTCAAAGAAGAAGGAAATATATTCATTTTGTAAAATATGAACATCAAACTCTCCATCACATTAATGATTTTGTAAAAAACAATGATTAATTAATTCCATCATATTGAGAAGAAGTTTTTGGAAGAAAAGATTCATTAGACTCACCTCAAGTCTAGAATGAAAGGAGGATCCTAATGAGGAAATAAATTAGAGTCTGGATGAATCTAATAATAAAAATTAGGATTATTTTATTTTTTAATTACCAAAATAATAAGTAATCTATAAAACTTGTGATGCAAGACTTATGAAAGAAAGGGTATAGATAGTTATTCTAATTGTATTACGGATTGGTTGGAAATAAGAAAGTTGGTGGATGGATGGAAAGTTACAATAATTTCCATTTCAAGTTAGATGATGATATAAAAATACTAAATGTATTCAATGTCATAATGAATTCAGGATACCAGAATAAGTTTGTGGATGAATAATGTTATTGTAGCTAAAATTCTCCAGTATCATCTCAATGGTGTGAGATCTTAAGATACAGATTTGTTTAAAGGATGAGAATGGTGGTTAGAAAATGTGAAAATGAAGATGTTGGTTTTCAGTCAGTCCAATAACTCATAAGAAAAAAATATTTGGAGAAATAAGATATTTTGTATCATAACCAGAAAAGGAAAAAAGTTTCTAATGTTGAAGCGACTGGAACCGTTCCATCGGATGTAGTGTGTCACCAATCATCAGGGGAAGAATTGTTCATATATGGAGTTATTAATAATAATTGAAAAGGGAAGAAGTAAATCTATTGGGACCAATGAAAAATTTTATCATAGAACATCAAAAATGTAGGTGAACATTTTCTTTCAATATGAAATTATTGATTGTTTCTCAAGTGGGTAAATAGAAAATTAATAACTCTAATATGTTTTCAATGGGGTCAAGACTATCAGACTAGAGTTGACACCAATTTTCCTAGTGAAGTAGAGATCAATTTTTCAAACATAAGCTAACACAGATAACATCCTTGAACATAGGGTCATCAGTCTTAGGAAAAGAAGAAAAATAGACTTTACCAAAGAAACCTACACATGTTTTGTCATAGAAATATTGAAAGGTTGTTTAAAGTAGTAATGAAAGTATTTTCAAGGGAACTCACTCTTTAAGGAATTTAGAGGAATTTCTTGGTATAAGAAGTTTTCAAGACAATATTAAAGTGCTTCCATTGTAGTAATAATACATATATTTTCATTCCTATTTATAATTGGTTCTGAGAAACGTAATGAAAAATCTTACGTTGTGATTTATTTTCAAGTGGGTTAAGAAAATTAGAGTTGCCATATGACTCTATCAGAATTGGAAAATAAGAATGGGAAGTCAAAATGAGAGTAGAGAATGATAATAAAGTCTAAATAAATCTAAAGTTGTTATAATATTTGATAATATTTGATAACCACTAAAAGAGTCAAATATATATCCTAAAATCAAGGTGAATTTATCTTTCAGGAAATTTGGTTGGGAGGGAAAAGATTTTAGAATCCTGCCTAAACCATTTTAAGATCACCTATAAATAGTGTAGGTAATTTATACTTTATAACTCAGATGTATTGTTAATGATAAATGGTGGAGTGATAAATGTTTTTTAGAGAGAATGAGTTTTTGGATCCTGCTTTCCTAAGGAATTTTCCCAGACTTAAGAAAAAAAAATGAGAATAGACAAGATCTTAATAAGAGTTTCCAAAATCTGACCGATCAATCATACTTGGATTTCCAAATTGAGAAAGAAGATGTTTATAATTATTTCATCCATATTCAGATAGATTTATATTACTATAATGAGCGGTCAAAATGGGGAATCAGACATGGAAACTAGATTTAGTATGATTATGAAGTCCAAGAAGTTATTGACTACTACTGGGTATGAAAGTGAAGTTTTTTTAATGAACATGTTTTTTAATGTTTACAATGTAGAAAAATAATAGGTTTATTAATTTTTCACAAAAATTGTATTACATCATTTGTGTTACTTGAAGAACACACATTGTTTTATTAAACATAGTGCTGTAGTAGTGTAAGGGAATATCCTACTTATTGTATCTGCACAAAATTATTGTTTTCTAGTGGAATGAGTGGTATTGGTTTGTTACCAAACCATACCAAGGAAGTAGCTACTCTTATTGAGTAGTGAAACTTTTAAATTCCTGTTTTCGTGTGGATTTGTGTTTTTTTCAATGAAAGTGATAACTCTTTTACAAGAGGCAAATGTAGTTTAAGAAAGAAGGAAACCCAAAAGTAAAAGATATCACTAATTCGCCCCTCCTCCTATCAGGGGTACCTTATCTTGATTAGGAATTTACACATGATGATTTAGAGTATCATGTAAGAGATACACTAATATCTCTAAGTTTTTATCCTACCTCCTTGAGAGGTTGAAGGAGATTTATTTATTTGATAAATATTTCATTTTTCTAAGAAATAGTATATATTTTGGGGATCTTCAACCATCTTGGTCCTTAGATGACGATTAGGTCATTTAGGTTTGAGGTTTGGATGTGGCCCCTAAGAGCATGTATGAAGATATTATGATGGATTCACATGCCCCAATATGGTATTTTAACCCACTTATTACCAATATTTACAATGACATTCATAGGAAATACTAGTTTTCAAATATTAAGAAAGGCATAATAGGGTTCTTTTCATGATTCTTTACTTATTAGATGGTAATGGAAAAGAACCAGTATCCCACTTGTATTTTTCATTCACTACCCATTATCAAGTGTAAGTGGGATCGTGTGTCCATATATTTTTTTACGTGGTTATTGAGGAAACCCCAAGGAAGCGATGTAGTATATTGAATTGAGGATTCTATTCATGTGGTTGTGATAGTGTCATTGGGATGTATTGACCATGCATTGATGATTATTATAATAAATGGATACTATCCCCACTAATATATCTGTTATAATTTGATACACTACACGTGTGTTGGTAATTATATCATAATGGGGGATTATTTCCATTTACTATGACTTGGAATATGATTCCCAGTCGATGATTATATAATATGTATAGAGACACCCATATACTAGTCAAAGTAGTTATGTTCACTCCCGATTGGTTATGTGAAATTCAAGGATGTGACATATTTAGTATTATTTCCATTATCTATTTATCATTATTTATAATCATGTAACACTATAAATTAACTTCCTTATACTATATAGGTTTAGGGACACTATTAGTGGTGGACTAGTTGTTATAATAGTTGCTGTCCTAGACCCAACTTGAACTGTACTTTTTGATTCCCATATCATGCAGATAGTGAGTGATTCATGATGTATTCTTACTATAATATTGTTGATATTTCTATATCCACTATTTTTATGGTAATATCCATTGATTAATTATTGTATAAAAAGTTTATAATAGTTACCAGGCTATAATGAGAACCATGAGATACGATGAAATTAATCTTAAACATATTCCCTATGGTCTAGATATATCATGATTACTAGACATAGTTGATGTCATACTATCAAGTACTGGGGGACCATAATCATTGAGAATTCTTCTCCCGAAGTTCACACTTGGTGATCTATAGTAGGTGATATCAATGGATATACCCACTAACAAGAACCCCACATGTTTACGGTGTTATTGGTTGTTCCTATCTATAAAAATATTTATTGGTATCTTGGCTTGAGATCATTATAAATGTGTGCCATTTGATCACCTATTTTGATGCAATAAAAAAACCATGACATTGAATCCATGGTGAGGTAGCTTGTTTTGGGTGCATTATTTGTGGTATGACATTGTTTGAATGATCTAGATAGATTTTTTTCTTCTAAGGTGAAGAAGTGATATCTCAGGCATGGTTGATCAAGATGGTATTACATTAATTGAATCTATGGCCATGATAGAAGAAGGTAATTCCATATAGTAATGTTAGAAAACAATAATGAATTGAAGGAAGACGACACAAGTTTGCATCCTGATTTATGATACATTGTGTGATAAAGAGATTTAATTACACATTGTGTGTTCATAGCATGATTTTTATTTCAATGACTATTCCTCATCTTTTTAGGGGCCTTTTTGAGTTTCTAGACTCCACTCTTGGTATGTGAATAATATTCACTACTATAAATATAAAGGGTTATAGGTTCACACATAAGTGTATTCAAGAGGTTTTCATATTCTATTGAATTGGTGTATAGGACATGGTGGGCCCCCCATGAGGTCTGAGAGTTTTCTAATTTTTATCCATCACCAGTGAATAAATAAATTCATTATCATTAGATTATAGAATAATTTGATTGAATTTATTTATTAAATATATTCGCAAGGTATTAAGTGAATAAATGGAATATTATTATCTGAATGAATATTATTTTAATATTCACGGTACCTTTATCATTGTGGGAATTATAAGTTAGGTTAATGACTAGGTTTTATCAAGTAATATATTTTTATTATTTTTCAATTGCTTGATAAAATATAAATAACATTTATTTCATAATTAATTCATCATAATGTGCCATTTATTTCTTATTTAGATGGTGTTGGATATATTGGGATTGAGAAACCCTTACCAGGTATTTGGACATCCACTATATAAGAAAAGAGGTGCTCTTATTCCTAATACTGTTTATTCATTTGGAATTGAGAGCTTCTCTGCACCCATATCCAAGAGAGTGAAATATACCATCCAAGAAATTAATCCAATAACAACTTCATGGATCAACGAGACTAGATAAAAGAAGACCATTATGACATTAAAGGAATCATCAAAGATCCAATCTAGTTTCCAAAAATTTATGTTTGATATTCATATAGATTCTTTAATCTTATGTGGAAGATCTAGAGGGGGTTGATATCAGATCCTCTGAGCAAAGACCATCGGTGAAAAGCTGCAGAAGAACTTGTTATCAATTTGAATGAGGTCGTATTTTGTTTAAATTTTAGGATTTTAAATATTCATGAATGATCCTCATGCCTCTATTGGGGATAATATTTCCAGATATTATAGAGTTTCATTTCCCTAGGGATGATAAATATTAAAATCTCTTTCCCAACAGCTTCTGCTGCATACCCCAGTACTAGAAATTGGTATCAGAGTGATCTAGAAAATTTTATGAGATAATAATTTTTTTCCTAAATTAAATAAAGGTATTTTTTTGTTCTAAATGAAACACACTATGAATCAATTTTTTTTCCAGACAGTCAAGTTATGACCATCTAAAAAATTTGATAAGAACTATTTACGGTTTGTTTTGTGAATTAACATTTAATCATATACTTTTATATGTGTACCAAAAAATTAATATCATGTGTCCATTGGACATAAGGATACTATATTACATTTTTTGTAATGAATGTTATTTTTGATGAAGAATAATAAATTATTAGTTTAGTAATGCATGAATAATTGGAAATTCATGATTAATATAAAAATATAAGACTCAGTTATACCCAGCAGTGGAAAGATTATTCTTTTTGGTAAAACTAAGTATTTGTTAAGGATTTACCTAGAATGGTTTTAGAAACATTGGATTTATCAAAATTAGGTATTATAAACAATCTTATATACATAGTATTAGAGATAGAAACCTTTGAAAATAATGGTAATCCATAAATATTTTAGAATTAGTTTTTTCTAGAGAGTGTGAACTATTCAAAAGAGGTGTTATAGGTAAATTAATATACATTATAAGATTATTTTAAGTGTTATAAGGAATATATAAGTGTAGTATGAAATAATAATGGTCTGAAGTGATGAGTTTATTTGGTCTCATGTGTTGAAAAATATCTTAACCAAGCATTCATTGATCAAATATAATATAAGATGGTTTAATTCTTAAATAGAAATTTCCTTATACATGTAATTTTTATGATGTTGCTAAGGAGAATCGATGATGATTATTACATGTTAACATTGATCAATAAAATGTATTTTGGAGTAATTCATAAATGAAGATTTTATTATGAACATCATAGTCATGATTTAAGTAAAAAGAGAATCAATGTTGAGACTTATATCCATTGAAGATGCTTTTAATATTTTTCATGAAATGCATCCCAAATAGAGGTGATATCCCATAACTATATTTCAACTATAATGACTTATGGATATCATGTGAGTTATAATATGACATAAATCCATTATGTTAAAATAACATGTGTATAGATTCAAATGGTTTGTTAAGGATATGGATAATCTTGGATTAAGTAAAAGACAACATACATCTAATGTAATTATATAATTTTTTAAGGATATTATAGAAATACCTAAGATAGAAAATAGATATTGATGTTTTAGAATATATTTATATAAAAGGAATCATATATCTATTTGAGATAGTAGGATAACGGTTGATTTGAGTTATGTCAATGCTAGAAATTCATAAATAGTTAACATAGTAACACCTTCTGGAAGATCATGTGGAAAGAGAATGTCCCAACGACACATACTGCATAAGAAGGTTAAAACCATGGAAATGGATTTACATTCACCCTGGTCAGTGGAAAATTATTCATTGATAATAATATATCCTAAAAGTAATAAGTAATTATAAATCCCCTAATATTGACAATACCAATTAAAATTTAATAAATTCTTCCACGTATAAAGAGGCGTATTATTTTGAATACTATAGTGGATTTTCAAGTAATACTATAAATTTATGGTACAATAGTGGTTCCAATGAGGCCCAATTGATAGTAATAAGTTTTAATAATTAAATACATTATAGTTTTAATCATCATAGCTACATTCTATGATCCATAAAATTGGGAATTGGATCCAATAAGGGGTGGAAGTTAGTAAAATCCATTTTTGGATTGAATTAATATATAATATCATAGAATATTTATCTGGAATGAATTTTTATCTATGTATACCAGAGATTTGTGGGAGTGTCACAATTTTCAAAGAAAAATATGTTTTCTAACATATGGAAAACATCTATGAGTATTAGTGTTCTTTAATATGAGCATAAAAGTAACTTGATAGATATTTACTTAAAGTAGTGGCCTATTTCCTAGGGAATGATTTCACTGAGATAGATATAATGGTTTCTTGGAACTTATAAATAGTACATATACTAACACAGTATTGAAAAATACATGTCAGAACAATTCAAGAGAAAATTATTAACAATGTCACATGGAAAAAATCTCTCTTTGAAGACATGCATGGGGTATATGAGGAGATTAATGTGGTGAGATGAACTACATACGCTTATATGATGGATCAATAAAATATTCAATGATATGTTCTAGATGAGATATTTTCAACACATATTCTATGCTAGTAAAATATCAGTTATATTAAAGTGAACTGCATGATATGTAGTCAAAACTATCCAAATACATTTGATAATGTAAAAAAGATATGTACCTGATATGTGGAGAGGAAGGGATACTTTTTTATAAAGGGATAAAAACTACTATTCCTAAAGATCAATATGACCTAAGATCATACTCAGGATAAGGTAATGAGTAAGAGAATCTCTTTTGAACTAGTGGTATCTATATATGAAAATATCGTTTGCATTATGGATTTTGAGGGAGATAGAGAATTAGTAATAAAATACAAAATTATTATTTTTTCCATTTTTTAGAATAGAACCTAGTAGGTAAGGTTTTATCATAATATAAATTATGATAATTATACTCCTAGTACTAGCCAAGATGTAATGTTTTGATAGTGGAAAAAAGAATATACTCAGGGATATCATCTCTTTAGGAGTCTTACTCAAGGAGGTGAAGTCACTGATAGTAGAATGACCATACAATGGAGATGTGGCGATCCCTTGACTAACCCCATAGCTTAGAAGATATATTATTCTATGATATGAGAGCTAATAAGGATAGTTCGAAATTTCAATCTAGTGAAAGTGGGAGTGTAGTAATAGTGGGCTCCTTATACACAACTTGAACTGTACCTTTTGATTACCATATCAGGTATACATTGAGTTATACATGATGTATTCTTACAATAATAGTGTTGATATTTTTTCATTCACTATTTATATGGATATTTCCATTGATTAATTATTTCATCAAAATGTTATAATAGTTCCCAGGCTATAATGATAACCTTAATATATTATAAAATTAATCATAAACAAATGTCATACGATCTATATAGATTATACTAACTGGACATTGATGATTTATGACTATTAGGAGTTAAGGAATCATAATAATTGATACTTATTATCATGAATTTTTCACCAGGTGATCTCTAGTAAGTGAGATCACCAAGATATAACCAACAATAAGAACAACCACATGTTTTAAGTGTCATTGGTTCTTCCCATCTACAAACATGTGTATTAGTATCCTAACTTGAGATCATTTTCAATATGTTATATTTGATCATGAGCATTGATGTAAGGAAAAAACCCTAAAATTTAAGTTGTGGTGGGGTAACTTGTATTGGTTTCATAATTGGTGGTATGACATTGGTTGAATTATCCAGATAGAATTTATTGGTTCTAAGTTGAGGAAGTGAAATCTCGGGCCTGGTTGATCGGGATGGTAGTACCTTTATTAAATCTATGTATGTGGAAGAACAAGTTATGTCTATTTAGTAAGGTCAAAAAGAAATAATGTAAGGAAGGATGAAGATAGAAGTGTGAATCTTTCTTTATGTGATATCATGAGACAAATAGATTATATTACATTGCACGTGTTCATAGGATGTCCATCATTGTAATAAATATTCCTTATATCTTTATAGACCTTGGTGGTTTGTTAGAATATTCTCTTAGTTTGTGAATAATATTCACTACTATCGAGATAAGGGCCTTGAGGGTCACACACAATAGTATATTCAAGAGTCTTACCTATTCTGGTAACTAGCTGTATAAGATATGGTGGGACCACCAAGGGGTTTGAGAGTTATCCAATTATTATCAATCACCAGTGAATAAATGAATTCGTTATTATTCATGTATAAAATAATTGGGTTAAATTTATTTATTAAAAGTATTCCCAAGGTATTAAGTGAATATATAGAATAATATTATAGGAATGGATATTATTTTAATATTCAAGATTTATTTAATAATTTGTGAATTATGAGTCAAGTTAATGACTCTATTTTCTCAAATAATATATTTATTATATATTATAAGTAGGTGATAATATATAAATTACACTTTTGATGCAATTAATTCATTATAACATGTCTTTTATTTCTTATTTAGTGGACGTTGGATATACAGGTGATGAGGAACCCTTAATAGATATTTGGACATCCACTGTATATGAAAGAAGTACTCTCATTACAATGACTATTCATTAATTCAAAATTGAGAGCTTATATCTCCCCCCACATCTAAGAGAGAGAAATATCCCATCCAAGCAGTCAATCCATGAACACCATTGTGGATCGAAGGTACATGAGCAAGGTTCTCTTTGTGAAGTAAAATGAATCATCACGGCTTCACACTGGAACCCATAATTTAATGATCAACATCCATGTGAGTTCATAAAGAATATATGGATCATCTAGAAGGGTTTAATCTTGGATCCTTTTAGTAATGACCTCTAGTGAAAATACATATTCGAACACACCACCGATTCAAAGGAGGTACTCCTTTGTTTAAATTTTTTGCTTTGAAATATTCATATGAGATCCTTGAACCTTTACAATGGCTCAGATCACCGAAGATGATGATGATTAATCACTCCAATGATGAAAAAATTTAAAATCCACAACCCATCAACTTATATTACATGTCGTGTTACCAGAACTACTACGTTGTACTGACACCCTACTCGGGTAACATGGTACCTGAGAAAATTTATTATTTTCTCAAGAAGACTTTTGAGTTCATGGTATAGTTTAGGGAAAGGGCCCTGTTGTTTATGGGTGAACTGTAGTGATTAGTTTAAGAAAAAATATGGGATGAGGAATGGACTCAAGACCTATTTTCTATCAATAAATATTATTCTTTACTTAATTTTTGGACTCCTATTATATGATCAATCCAAATATAAATTTTTATTAAGACACTTTAAGGGAAGGTGGAAAACTATAGTTTGAAAAACAAGGACCATTACGTGGTGAAAGATCTCAAAAAATTATTAAACACCAGACTTATATTATTTAAATCAAACACTATATATAATTCCCATTGCCGAGTACTATCTTGGGTGTCTAGATTCTCCTTGATGAGTTCTTAGAGGTGAGAAACCATTCTTTCCATTGTCCGGATGAATTCTTCCAGGGTGAGTTTTCCTTGGTTGAAGCCCCGGGTGTTGATTAGGTCTTGTTTGTCTATCCACACCTCTATCTGCATAGTGGCCTCAACCTACAACCTTCTTTCATAAATCCTTAGAATATCCTCATATGAAGCATTGGGCAGAATGAATTTTTTGTCATTTCTTCCTTGGAGTGGAATATGAGCCTCAAACATTCCCCTACCTCTTCTTCCATCACTCTTGGTTCTCTGCTTTGATATCCACTTTCCCCTCCTTGTGTGTCTATTCTTTCCTTACTTTCACTTTTCTTAGCCGACCTAGTTTCCATCGGTTTAGGTAAGTGAGAATATTATTTTCATCCCTTGGGGTTTTTCCTCTGGACCACAATGCATTTCCCTAAGTCACACTTTCCTTTTCCCCTTCTTCCTTCTTGGGTTGTAGGGAACTTTCCCTTGGAAACGATACAAACGATCTACTAAAATTTGGATACAACTGTCATCACCTGAATCATATTCCTCATATATCAATATTAGTTCTTGAACTGCCATACCTTCAAAACGGGTTTTCAACTCAACCCGACCTTTTTTGAGAGGTCGCAGCCTGTATGGGGTGTCCAACTTTCATGATATAACCTCCATGATATTAATATTATTCTCCTCACTCCCAGTCTTCTGAAAGTATGGGGGCTTAGAAATGGGAATGTTTGGGTCCAAGGGCCCCAATACACTGGCCCCATCCTTCATTCCTTGGCCCTTATAAGGTTCTGTAGCAGCAAGCAAGAAGGACTTCCCCTGCCACATTATAGGTGGCTCGGCCTACTTGCTGGAATCACCAACAGTAACACCCTTGTCACCTCTGTATTCCTCCAATACTGCCCAAGACATAACCCCTTGACCACTAGCTTCCTTTGGATGAGGTTAAAGTAGCCTAATGTATAAGGATTCATCAACGTGAGCCTCCTCATCCTTTTATGAATCTAGAGGGTCATACTCAGCTTGCTTGCAGTCACGTAGATGATTCTTCAGGTGGGAAAAAATACCCACAACCTTGATTGTAGGACTTTCTACATCCACCATAGAATTACCTCCCACCTAAGCCATTTCATCAACTCTATCCATCATCAGATCAACACCCCCACACCAACCTCCTCTCCGGCAACTGGAATCGAGATTCCCTATCTACCTACACATCTTACAATACTCCATTTAGGATTTGAAGAAGACCGATTGCTTGCACCTGAATTCTTCACCAACAGAAACCCATACCCACTCCAATGGTTCCTTGGAGACATCAACCTCTACACATATATGTGGGTTAATCAGATGGCTTATATATAAAGTCCTATTTCCGGAGCATAGAAAAGGTCCAACCATGTTCCCTAGAATCCGAATGAATGTGGGGTTTTGGAATGGCAATGGAAGTTCAGGGAATGAATCCCAGATTGTAACTGAAGAGGAGTCCAGATTAAAATAAAAATAATAAGACCAACAAAATAAGAAGAATCTGAGACTGATGCACTTACAAGGAGTACTGGACCATGTGCGAACCATATATTACTCCGAGGTAAAACAAACCATCAGGTGGCATTTGTCAAGAAGACCAACAATCATGCGCCCTTGTAACACCCAAGATTTAAAGACGAAGAGGTAAAATTCATCTACAGAAGAACTTAAATGAGAGAAACGAGCCACTAGGGTCAGATCCAAGAGGCTTGATGCTTCCGTGAATTCCAAGAGGGATAATGGAAGTTGAGGTGCACATTCAAATACCTCAGGGACCCTCGGGCTAAGTGAAATGGAAGGAAAAATAGGGCGAGCATCAGGATTAGAGAAAGGGAGGAAAGGGAAGGGCTTCGTATATAGATGGGCGAGATCCTCCCCCCTCCCGACGATGGGAAGGGGGGAGGTCAAGTCCATCTCCATTTCCATTAGGGCATCGCGGTCGAGAGCTAAGAGACGAGAGCACTTCCTTCACCCTCCTATTATATGGTCTACCCATGAGAGATCTTAATATTATTTTTATGTTTTCTTGACTTTACATCTTCTCATTCTGTTTTAACATGGGTGATGTAATACTTTATATGGCATTTACCTGTTATGATGTTATTTTTTATTTTTATTAATGCAATGTTAGTTGTTATATTACTTCCTCTATGATTTATGGATAAATATTCGAGAGAGGGTATAGTCTCTCAACATTATACATAGATCCTCTCCATAATTTGGTAGCCTCTAGAGTACATTGATATAAGATTAAGGTATATATAAATTCATTCAAACACAGTAGAGTTTAACCCGATCAAGGATTCTAACAACATAAAACACTATAATTTGTTATACCCTTTCCCCTATTTTTATGAGATATGCTATAATATTTCCTTGAATTGAGTATACCTAATTCAATTTCTTCTAATTGGGTGGTATCTAGTACCTAAAATATATCACAAAAACACACAAAAAGAGATATATATACACAAATATACATGTGTTTTAGATTTATAGGTACGATAATTGGCACCCATAGGGGATGACACCAATACGTTATCTCAGATCCTGAGTTGAGTATCAAAGTTGGATGTACTGGTGAATACCATCCCTAAATTGGCAGTTACTTGTTTTACTCAGGTTTATGTCACATTTTTTGATAGAGTGCATATATGGTTGTACTACTTGTTACTCTATCGTTGTATTGTATCTAGTAGACACTCTAGTTTATTAAATGTTGTTAGGGGTGTGATGATGATGACTAAATGGGTATTGATGTACTCACATCCAATGATGTGGCCTTTAAATTAGTTAATTTTTCACATTTTTAGATAAGTTTTGGATCATTTAATAAATTAATTTATCCTCATTTGTTAATTAAATATGATTTATTAATTTTGTAGCTGAATTTATTACTTCATAATTAAAATTCTTAAATATATATTATTTATTTTAAAATTGAAATTATATTTATTTTTTATTTTTATTTATTTTATATATTTATATTTTTGTTTTAAAATATTAATTTTATGTTTTTAATTTAAATGTTGGATTTTTTATTAAATATTTTATCAATTTATTTTTATTTAATTACTGATTATTTAATTTAATTTAAAGTCTTTTATTTTTTGTAATCTATAATTATTTATGTTACATTTTATATTTTTACATTTTAATTATTTTTTTCATCTATTTTATTTTCTTTATATTTAATAGATAATTTTCTTGCAGTTTATTAATTTTTTCTAGTTTTTGTAGTATTATTTGGTTTTTTGCAGTTCTATTAATTTTATTACAAAGAGTTCTTAATTTTAAATTTTAGTCCCTTAATTTTATAATCTAATAATTTTTTATTTTAATTATTAAATTTTGAATTAATAATTTGTTTTTAAATATTAATTAAAAGAACTTGAATTTATTTAAATTAATTGTTTTAACTTTTTTATTAATTCATTTTTTACATTACGTTTCATTTAAATAATTAATTTAATTAGTTTCTTATATTTTAATATCTTTAATATATTAATTTTTTAATATTTTTATTAATGTTAATCAATTTTTTTTTGATTTTATCTATTTCATTATTGTAAAGAATCCAGGACAGAGAACTTATATCGGTGATCTACTATCCACTGTTGCAACGAGGGATCCACTCTCAGGTCAGAGCAGATGATCCACTGCTTCCTTTCCTCTTCCACCTCTAGCCATCCCTTCTTCCACCTCCAGAAGACCACCAGAATCAAATTATAGGGTGATTCATGTTCAACTATCCCTTCTTCCAATACCAGTAGACCACCAGTAGCACTCACCCATTCACGACCCACCAGTTTCACTCATCTTCCATCACTAGTCCTTGCTACCGATCCTAACCCATCTGCTACTGCCAACTTCTATTGATAGCACAATCCACCATTGTCTTGCACAAATTCTTACATATCCAATTTACCAGTAGCACCATAATCTATTGTTCATTGTTTTGATACCACCAAGCATCCACCATCACCTGTGGATTCTATGACTTTTCCAAAACCACCACTGCAATCATTATTTTACAACAATATTCATATGCTGACCAAAGCAAGATCCAAGTGCGCAAAAGTCTACTAGATGAATCCAAGCATGAGGTGATCTAGAAATCAAATTATAGGAAAATGAAATGTCTCGGCTCACATAGATATTGACAACTGAATCCCATATACGGTTGAAGAATCTGGTTTTGGATATGATTTCATAGTGTTAAGTCATTTTCAACCTAGCCTTATTCACAGATGAATTGAAATCCTTTTTCATTTTTGATGAATTTGAGCCATGCACCACCATTCCACTACACTTGAAGAAATATCTGAACCCGCCACCAATATGAACGCGACATAGATCGCCATTTTTGGAAGGAGAAGAATAGACAAAGTTGATCTATCCCTCCCACTAGAGAAGATGAGGCTATAGGTAGGGTTATGGAAAAAAAAAGTTAATAACAATAAATAAAATTGATACAAATAGATAAATATAACAATATAATATATATTTTAGATCAAATAAATATTATAATAAAATATTTTTTATAAATATATAATTATTTTAATATTAATAAAGATATTCATATTTTTATATTAATATTTTTTGATATTTTTATTAATGAGAAAATTTTTATTTTTATAACTACAAAATTTATATTTTTATAATTGATAATATTCAAATTTATTAATTATCATTTTTGTTTATTTTGCAAAACATACCAGAGTCATATCCACATTCTTTGTTTCAAAAAAATTGCATAGAAGGTGGAGGTTATTATAAGGGATCTTCTCATGTTATATACTGATGACTGAATTAATAAAGTACTGCAACATTAATGTTGAAGAATGAGAGACTGAACTAAGTTAGTGCTAAACATAGATGATGAACTGGTAAAATATATAGCATAATTTAAGAGGTGGACTATAGAAGCGAGGATTGATGACATTATTGAATTCAAAGACTGAGATAGAAAAAGTCATTCAAGGAAGAATAGGAGGATCAAAGCAACACTTTTCAATTATAACCACTATTCTTGAGGGAGAATTATTCTCCCTTGTTTCTTATTTTCATATATGTTAGTAATTGTTCATTTTGTTTTGAATTTAAATTATTATTAGGTAATTCTTGTGAGTGAGGGATTTAATACATCTAAGTTTAATTGTTAATTATTTATAATTATTTCTTTTTATAAATTTTAGAATTGATAGGTGTGATTAATTCTGAAATCATAAAAATTGTTTCGCGCCTCTTATATTCAATTTAAAAACATTAGAAATGATCAATGAGATCACTTCCAATTAATGTTTCTTTAAATATCATTGATTATTGATGTTTATTGAAGTGGATAACTCCAAGATTCATCAATCTATGTGTTTAATGTCCTAGTGAGGATGATTAAATAACCTTTTTTAAGATTGTGAATTTATTATTTTTTTGAATGAAGAAAACTATTTAAACAAGTTAGTTTAAATACCTCTTGCATCTGTCTTGATTGTTTTTCATAACCTCTATTTCTACTATTATCACTACATCATTAATTTTCTTGTCCCATCAAATTTTATATGAAATATTACCATTTTTATTGTCAGCTTTCTTACATATTAAAAACATCAAAAAATGATTTGTGCTCTATTTTTGTGTTCTTTATTTTTTAAGTTTTTTCTTTACAATTATATCATCATTCCCATGGGTTTTACACCACACTCACAACAATACGGAAGTAAATAGGACTTATAAATAATTAAACCTTTATGTTTTCAATGAAAAACATGCCAATTATTTTGTTCCATTGTCAGGGAAGGATTTGTGGACTAATTTTTTTAAAAAATATTCTCAAAAAAAAGCCATATAAAATTATACAATAAAAGTGAAAACTGCTATAAATTTTTTTTCTACCAAACTAGTAGTTGCTTGTTGCCGATTCTGTTAACTTTCTTATCCTACTTAGTTTCTATGATATTTTTCTGCAGAACTTTTTCTTCTTTTCTTGTTGCATGATCATAATATCATCAACTGATAGATTATAGCCATAAATTACAGAGATAGATAAACACATAAGTTCTATTAAATAAAAAAATTTAAAATAAAAATAGAATAAAATTCATAAGATTAAAATAATAACCATAAAAAAAACAATAATCAACCCCAACATAGAAATGAATTTTCTAAAAGAGATATACTTAGGGATTTTCAATTTCCTATAGTGTCTAGTAATCATTCATTTATTTTAATGTCACATAGAGGTAAAAATTATGAAATAAAACAATCACATTTTTTTTATGATTCCATCATATAATGGATTACTAAGGAATACTCACTAAAATTCATTAGGGATTTTTATTGTGTGGTGCAAGAGGTTCCATTGAGATGGTTGATTAAAAAATAATTGATGATTAGAAATTTCCCATTCTGTCTTAAAGAGAATTATACAACAAGGACTCAATAAATAGATGAGGGAATTTTCATTACATGGGATAAATTTTTTAATGGGTTTTTGATGAAGTTTTATCCAAGTAGAATTACAACTGAGATAAGGCATAAAATTAGTGATTTTATTCAAGATGAGGGTGATTTGCTACACAAGGAAAGAGACATGTTTATAATTCTTCTTAGATAGTGTCCAAATCATCTGTGCACCCCATAGTTCTATATGTAAAACTTTTATAATAACATTACCCCATATCATCAGAACTTAGTTTATTGGGCATCTAGAGGAGATTTTTGTAATTAGATAGCTCAGGAATTGAAGAAAATATTCAACACACTTTGATAAAATTCTCATCACAAGTGGTTTAGGAGAAATAATATTTTTTGAAAATAATATAACACTATTCAACAATTTGAGGTTAATGATTCTCAATATTATAAAGAGAATGATAAAAATTATCTTTGTGATAAGTCACACCATTTTGGCATGTATGTCTATTCTAATTTTTACTAACCTAATTTAAATATGCCACAAAACAACCTGATAATGAAAAATTTTCTGTTTATTCACCTAGGTTATAACCAAGTGATGATACATTATATAATAACTATAATCAAGGTTATATAAATCATCCAAATATTTCTTGGAAGGAGAAAGGGTTTTATAGAACTGCTGCACCCCCTTGTTTTCATCAACAACCAAAAAAACCTTATCAAAATCAACTATGGGTTGTGAATTCCAATTCAAAAGGGAACATTGAGGGAAAATGTTCTCTGAGATGGATCAATTATTAAATATAATGGATTCTCAAGATTAAAAGTTTAGGAATCAATTTATTAAAAAAATCCCAATATGATTCTTATAAAATTCAATCTGACTCTAGAATGAAAAATTTAGAAACTTAAACAGGCCAACTCACTAGGGGTATGAATTAGAGGAAAAAGTATGCTACCTTTAAATACTAAAGTAAACCATTGGGAGAATGTTATGTAAGTAGTCAAAAGAATAGGATTAAATACCCACACAGAAGCTGGAAAAGACCTTAGGAGTGCCCCAAATAAAAAATTGAGTGAATATGGAAATAAAAATATACAGTACATAAAATATCTAAATGAGAAAAAAAGTCCTGAAAATGAAGAAAATATCATTGTTGCACCTTAAAATCAATCTGAAATTTTTTCTAAAAATATATAGATTAAAGGAAAAGAGAAAATTATTGAATAAATTGGGGAGATTCATTCTATTATGAAGAAATATTACCCACCCATTCCTTTCTCTAGAAGTTGAAACCTAATAGTAACAATAAATATGGACTTATCTAAATCATTAGGATTATAAACAAGCTACAATTTAATACCCCTTTTAACTAATCCTCGATTTAGATACATTATTATGTAAAATCTCTTAAAAAATTATTAAAAAAAGAAAATCTAGAATTATTTTATATATAGAGCCTCACCAAATAGTATAACACTATTATTCAAAAGAAAATCCCTACTAATTTTAAGTAACTTGGTAGGTTTGTTATTCCCTACAATTTAGGGAATAACATTATATTAAACTATCTATGAGATTTATATGATAATTTTAATCTTCTCCCATTATCACTATTTAAATAGTTTTGATTGGGTGACCTTTAACCAACCACTTCCATCCTATAGTTGGATGATCGTTCATTCACACATCCTTTAGGAAAGGTATACAATCTTCTGGTTGGAATAGGAAACCTGATTTTTTCAACTAAATTTCTAGTGTTTGACATTGAGTGTGACCAGGAGGTTTTATCATTATGGGTAGACCCTTCTTGGGAACTGGTGTAGTTGTTATAGATGTGTCTAAGGGTTAAGTGATATTTAACTTTTAAGGAAAAGTAGGAATTCAATGTGTTTAAAAATTCCAAGGGACAAACTTTTAGTGAAAATTATTCTAGGGTACAACTCCTAGAATCATAAAACATAATTTTAAATTTATAAGAATATAAGAAAACCTTTTTCTAAAAAAATAACTTTGGAAGATACAAATGGAGTTTCAATTTATTTTGAGTCTCTTTAAGGTGATATTATAGAATATTTTCTAGAATTGGATAGCACTCCTGTCTCTAATGTCAAGAGTGAAGTTGTAGATGAATCCTTTTTTTATAAACATAATAAATTATTGAGAGAACTTGAGGATGATTATACTACTCTAAATACTATTGAAAAATTTTATTTGGTAAAGGGATATTTAATAAACCAAATTGATGATTTTTCTTTATAAAATATTCTGGATTAGGATTTAGATACTTATGAATGTGAATTATCCAGTTGGAACAATAATGAAGAATGTTTTAAAACTGGGCATGAAATTAAAAATTTTTCCACATTTCATACTCCTTATAATAAACATGTTGAATATATTGACCCTGCCAGGATAAAGATTATTCCTTAAAGTTAAGAAGAAACCACTTTGGAACCAAAACTGATACCATCACACCTGAAATACTCATTTTGGGGTAAAAATTTAACAATGCAATTAATTATTTCTACTAAACTAATAGATATTTAGGAAGAAATTTTTTTGGGTGTTATTAATAAATTCCAAACTGTAATAGGATGGTAGATAAATTATATCAAAGGTATTATCCCTTCATTCTTCATGCACAAGATATATATAGAACCAAATAAAAAACCAAGAGTAGAATGTCAAAGAATTATGAACCCAAATATGAAAGAAGTTGTGAGAGAATAGGTAATTAAGATACTCTATACTAGTATTATATATCCCATATATAATAGTTCTTAGGTTAGTCTAGTCTAATTAGTCCCAAAAAGGAGGTTTCACAATAGTTACCAATGAAACAAATGAACAATTTCAAGTGATAAAAGAAACTAAATGGAGTGTTTGTATAAATTATAGAAAAATCAATTCATACACTAAGAATGGTCATTTTTAAATGAATTTCATAGATCTAATATTTAAGTGGATTACATTGAATAAGTTATTTTATTTTATGTATGGATATCCTAAGTATAAAAATTTCCTTTTAGGACTAGAAGTTTAAGAGAAAACTACTTTCATTGGCCCTTTTGGAACACTTTCGTACCTAAGAATTCCATTTTGATTATTTTTTGCACCCACTATCTTCCATAGATAAATGATGGCTATATTTTCAGACATGATAGAGATGATCATTGTGGTATTCATGGATGAATTATCCATTATTGGTATAAAATTTGAGATCTATTTAGGAAATTTAGAATTGGTTTTAGAACGATTCATAGAGACCAATTTAGTTCTGGACTAGGAGAAATGCAAGTTTATAGTAACTAAAAGAATATTTCATAGAAATAAAGTATCCATGTGGGGTTTATAGTTATATACTAATAAAATTGAAGTTATTCAAAAATTTCCCCCTCCTAAAATTGTTAAGGGTATTAAAATCTTCTTAGGGAATGCCCGTTTTTAATTGAGGATTATAAAAAAATATTTCAAAAATAAAAAAATCAATTTTTTTCGTTTCCAGTCAAAGATACACCCTTAAAATTTGATAAAAAATTCTTCAAATAGTTTAATTTTCTTAAAGAAAAACTCACTTAATTACCCATCAAAACTGTACCTAGTTGCAAATTACCTTTGGAAATTATATGTGATGTGAGTGTCACAAATTTTGGATAAGTCTTTGAAAATAGGATAGAAATTAGAATACATGTGGTTTATTAATCTATAATACTTCTAGATGATGCAGAGATTAATAACACCACTGTAGAGAAGGATTATTTTGCTGTGATTTTTTATTTAAATAAATTTAGACAGTAACTTCTTGGTTCAAAATTTATAATCTTTTTAGACCATTTTACCGTAAAGGATACACTGTTAAAGAATGAGGAAAAACCTAGACTCATTAGGTGGATTCTATAGTTTCAATAGTTTTATATTGAGATTAGATAAATACATGGAGCTGAGAATGTGGTTGTATATTGTCTTTCTTGGTTTTCCAATACCTAGTGTCAAGATCCAAGGAAGATTAATTCTTCCTTTCTTAATGAAAAGTAACACACTATCTATATTAAGTATTCCTTCTACTTTGAATACTTTATTAATTTTCTGGGAGTAAGTTCCATAACTAAGTATTTTTGAAACAATTATAAGAATAAGTTCATTTTGAATATTAAGTACTATCTTTGGGATGCTGCTTTACTTTCTTGAAGGTGTGATGATGGAATTATTAGGAGGTGTGTTCAAGAGGAAGAAATGTTACATATTCTGGATAGTTTTCACTCATCACCTTGGTTATGACATTATAGTGGAGATATGATAGACCAAAAAGTCATTCAAGTTGGATTTTATTGGCCTAATTTATTCAAGGATGCTAGGAGTTTTATTTTGGGATGTGATAGATGCCAAAGGATAGGTAATGTGGGAAGAAAATAAGAGATACCTCAGAAGGGTATTTTAAAAGATGATCTTCTTGAATTTTGGGACTTGGATTTTATGGGGCCATTCTCATCATCACTTGGGGATGGATATCATTCAGTAGCTGTTGGATATGTTTTGAAATGGGTTAATATTGTAGCACTACCAAACAATCATGCTAGCAGTGTTATAAATTTTTTCAAAAAGAACATATTTTCATGGTTTTGGGTGCCTTGGGATTTCATAATGATAATGGAACCCATTTTATGAATTAAAAATTTAAACAATTTATGGAAAATATTATTTTACCCATAGAACTAGAACTTCATTCTATCTACAACCTAGTAAACATGTAGAAAATTAAAAAAGGTAGATAAAACAAATCTTAGAGAAAAATGTATCTAATTTTAGAAAGGATTGGTCATTGAAACTTGATGAGGAATTATGGGCCTATAGAAACTCATTCATAACCCCAATTGGTATGTCTCCATACAGGATTCAATTTTGGCAATGATGTCATCTACTTGTGGAATTTAATCATAAGTCATATTAGGATATAAAGGCTTCGAAATTTTATTTTAAGACTACTAGAGAGAGGAGGATAATAGAAATTAGTGATTTGGATGATATTAGGAGAGATTATTATGATAATGATAAGATTTAATAAGAGATTACCATGTAATTTCATAATTATATCATTAAAAATAAAGAAGTCAAAGTTAGACAGAAGGCCATTCTATTTAATTCTAGACTTAATCTCTTTCCTGGTAAATTGAAATATAAGTGGTTTGGACCTTTAACTATTATAATAGTGTTTAATAAGGGAGATGTTGAAATTTTAGTAGAAGAAAATAGATAAATAATTAAACATTATTTTGAAGTGAATCCAAAAGGTTTGGATTTCATCTTTGTTCTTGAAAAATTAGTTTTCATTTAAAATCTAAATGAAGACTTCTAATTCAATTCTTCAGGGAAAGTTAACCCATAGTATTTATGTTTTTTATTCTAATTGTGTTAAGAATACTATCTTTTTTTTACTATATCTTTAATTCTATGTTTCTCATGGGTTTATATTCTTTGTCTTTCTAGCCACTTGATCTTAATAATGGTTACTGCTAAGTTGTTATCAAAAGAGAAAAGTTTTCAAGTATTCTCAAATCATAAGAATCTACTTATTGGAGACTCATTGGATAAAATTTAAAAATGGTTGTACTTATTTAATTTTTTTTATCTCTTTTATGATCTTCTTTGTTAATTTTGTGTTGCATGTTATTGGTTTGATTAAAATTGAGTTACAATGATTTTAAATTTTATAAATTTTATAAATGAAGTGTGGGGGAGTTAAAAATTTTAATTTTATTGTTAAAGTGCATTTTAATATTTTATTTTTGTGTTTATAACACCTTTTTCTATGATATTGAAAATATAATTGAAACAAATATTCAAATTTACTAACACCCTCTTCACTGTGTACTAATGTTTAGAATGATAACTTATGAAATTTATTAAAATTATTTGTCTGTGCCTTATAGATACTACATGTACCATTTTAATTATATTTTAAAATATTTTTGTGGGAAAAATTATTATTTTGAGCAACATTGTGACCCTTTAACATATCACTAAAATATTGAACTGAAAATAATTTTGAACCAATAAGTCTAATTGTTTTTCAACAAAATTTGAATTTGAATTTAAGGAAAAAATTGAGTTTTAAGTGTGGGGGAGATAATTTTTATCGGATAAAATATACTTTAAATAAATCCCATCAAATCCCTTTAATGTTTTAAGAAATTTGTTGTTTTTCATGTTTTTCTCTTCACTTTCAGTGTGTCAAAAGTTTTCTTTATTTTGACAGATATTAAGACACTTTGGTAAGGTTACATTTAGTAACCCAATGAGTTTAACTGAGTAAATAATTTATTCCTCTCTTGAAATAATTTGTTCTTGGTCATATTTTTTGACATAATGTTATAAAACTATCATTGAATTGGAACATTTTGATTGAATCAAACTTATAAGACATGGATTTACATGAGATATGAAATGAAAATACTAATCTAATTTGAGATTATTTCCATCATTATTTAATTATTTTTCTTTAGCCTAAAACTATTGGATGATTTATTTATTGATCCTTGTATTTATTTAACCTAAATATCTCTTTAGTTGTATCTAATTATATAATTGTTAATTTATATATGTTTTCTTACCTATAGGTAAAGATATGTTTAGATGTTTTAGTTAAATACATATTGATTTTTTAATACAATATAATATTTTTAAAAGTAAAATTTTTATTATAATAATAACTAATTATTACACTTAAATAATTAATTTTAAAAATAAATACATACATTCAACTTAAAAATGATTCATGGGGGAATATCATTTTTACTTAATCAATTCCTTTTGGAATTCTAGATTTTTAATTTTGAGATTTATTATTTTCCATTGAAATTGACCAGTAATTACTTGAGGAAAAAGAATAATTATATATATGGAAATTTTATGTTCCTTTTCAATTAGTTGATTTACCACATCTTTTATTTATGTTATTTATCATTTACATAATTAATTTATCCTTATTTGTTAATTAAATTCACTTTAGTAATTTAGTTGCTGAATTTAATAATTATTCATTTTAATTTTCAACTATATATTATTTAGTTTAAAATATAAATTATCTTTATTTAGTTTTTATGTATTTTATAGATCTTTCTTTTTATTTAAAAATATTAATTTTATGTTTGTAATTTAAATGTTGAAATATTATTATAAGATATTTTATCAATAAAATTTTATTTAATTATAGAATCTTTAACTTATTTTTTTTTAAATTTTTATTTTTATGTTAAATTTTATACTTTTAATTTTAAATTATTAATTTTTTCTACATTATTTTATTTATATTTAATTTCTTATTTTCACAGATTAATAGTTTTTATTGTTTTAATATTATTTTGTATTTAGTAATTTTGGTAACTTTATTACAAATAGTTCTTATTTTTAATTTTTAATCTCTTGGTTTTATATTCTAATATATTTTTATTTTAATTATTCAATTTTTAATTAATAATTGGTTTTAAAATATTAATTAATTGAATTTGAGTTAATTTAATTCACTATTTGAATTTTTTTATTAATTCATTTTTAAAGTGTGTTTCATTTAAAAAATTAATTAAATTAGTTTTAAATTATAATATCTTTTATATATTAATGTTTTAATATTTCTATTAATGTTATTAGTAATTTTTTTATTTTATCTGTTTAATTGTTGGAAAAAATCTATACTAGAAGACGTTATGCTATGTTCTTCCATCCACCATTGCAATAGGGGATCCATCATCAGGGTAGAGTAGATCATCCACCGCTTCGTTTCTTATGACACCACCATCCATCCATTCTTCTACTACTATCAGACCACTAGAAGAAAAATAGAGGATCATCAATTTCTAACCATCCCTTATTCCACTGCCAGCAGAACATGGGTAGCACTCACCCATTTTTGATCAACAAGTAGCACCCATATACCATAAATAGAACCTAATACCGGTCTTAACCCATCTGATACTCTGCGATTCCATTTACAACAGAATACACCATTGGGTTTCACATCTTCCACCATATCCAATTCAGTAGTAGCACCCTAATCTACCAGTCTAGGTTCTTCAACCTCTATTAAAACACTATTAATCATGGATTATGCTACTGTTACCAAACCACCACTGTAGTTCCCGGACCCTAGAATCCCAGAACTAGTGCATTAATTTATAACATTGACATGATTACAAGGAATCAAATATCAAAGGACTTTTTAGTTTAGTAGTCTTAGAAATTCATATTTCATACATGATACTCATAATGAATTGGGAAACATGAATTAAAAACATGATATATGAAAAGAAAAAATAAACTGTGTCCTTGATATATTATTCAAAGACTTATTCTTCATGACCCAGGGAAAGGAAATATAATAAGAGTGAGGTCAAATGATTAGTAAGTGTAAGTAAAGAGAAACTGATAATGAATCAATAGGAATAAATTTACATGGAAATGTAAATAAATAATAACACATTATATTCAAATAAATATATATGGTAATAACAATATATAAAGGTAATAAACTAAAACTCATTCCATATAAATCAATAAACCGAGGATAAAATGTATCCATAGATATGTTGATGAAAATTATCATGGAAGATTAAAAAATAAATCTAAATGAGGTAAATGATTGATTTTTGGGATGCCATGATTCTTAGGTACATGGTACATTTACCTTCAAGACCTTTCACAAGCTGTTCTACTAAATTTTGGGTAAAACCTATCTGATTTGGCCAAATTATTCATCTCATGAGACTACTGATGCATCGAGGGGCTATCTATAACTGGGACCACCCATTTAATACTAGTAAAAAACATTACTCATATATCAAAAAAGTAATTCACCTTATCAAATATCCATTTTTAATAAATAATATGTATTTATCAATAATACCTTAAAGGAGGATAAGTAACAATAAGGGTTATTAACAATAATACATTCCCAAGGAAAAATAATATTTAAACATTCCAATGTGTCCCATACCAAATTGAAACATTTAAATCATGATTAAAAATGAATGAAATAAAACTTAAAATATCATGATATTAATTCGATTCATTATATAATGTCTTGAAGGGTTGTATATAAACCAAATAAACGTGAATTGGTTCATCAAAAAAGTAAGTCTCAAATGAAAGTAAATTGAGACGAAATCTCTTACCTTAACCTTATTTTTGATGTGTAGTATTTATCCTTTAGTATAGTGGTTTAAAATATGTTACTAACATATACTTGAACTATAATATTGTTTATAATATAATATATTAATTCTATATAATATTTTATTACCCATTTGTTTACAACATTCATTAATTTTAATCCATTTAGTGTTAATTACCTAGTTTTCTCGAGTATGTTTTAACTTGTTATTTGTTCTTCCTATTTCTCATATTATGATTTAATAATCTATAGAATTTTAAACATGAATAAATTATCTTATATATTAAGAATATATTTATTCATATTAGTCGATTATACTTGGATATTATAAATTAAGAGCACCATTCATGGGGATGGTAGGCCATATGTATGCATGAACACTACTTTTATTTCATTGTTGTATTAAAAAAATGAAAGATAAATGATACATATGTTTATTGGAATTCTAGTATCATATATATGTTACATATTTTATATTTTTTTATTATAACAATGCTTTATATGTACCATGTATGGCATGAATGAGTCATACCGTTTTGAGGGGTTGGTAGTCCACACTTTCTTAAAAGAAATTATCATATTTACACATAATGAAAAGACTAAAGGTATGTTTTAAATAAAAATTAAAGAAGAATAATGAAATTATAAATATAATATATAACAAATAGAAATATATTTTCAATCATAATAGACACCATGATCGGTGGTAATTAAAAAATGAACAATCATCATTTCGTGAGGGAGTAGTTCACCATATATAGAAACAATATATTCATTACCCATTTGATCGATGTGTGTGTAAGTTTAGGTAAAACAAATTACATGAAAACATCCTAGTATATTTAGTATACTTTTTTTATTAAATAAACAAATAATAATGATATTGTAGGGGGTTTAAAATATAAATGAAACTAGATATCTTGAGAGAATATGCTACCTCTTAATTGGGTAACTCCATTTGGTTTTCACCAATGGGAATCTTCAGATTTATTTCTACCAAAAGGGAGGATTCAAGGATTAGGGGAGGTATGTTGGGTAACTATTTAGGTAGTTATTTTCCTAAACAATGTTTTTGAGAGGTGTAATGAAGTGGGAGGGGAGGATGCTTTTTATAGTGGTGGGGGAGTGACACTCTTGTAAATACATAAAGGCATTCATTAATGGGAGGTATACATAACCTAAAGTGCCTTAAAAATGGAAATATAATAGATTAAATGGGAAACATGGTCTATAAAAACATAATCCACAAAAATAATATTTTCATTTTAATAATTTGTTTCCTTAAATTCTATGATTCCCTACTTTTATAATTTAGGTTTTAATTAAAGAATCTAGTTTTCTAACCAATGTAATTTAACCATTAAGACTAAAATAAAGTGTTATTTATTTTATTATTTATATACAATAAATTTTTAATATTATATCTAATTTATAAAATTAAATTCCCATTTTCCGGAAATTATTTGTAAAATAAGTGCATGTGAAGTGCTAAAATAGTGTTTAAACCCGGACCATGTTAACAACATCTTTACAATCTATGTGTCTATATGTTAATTAAAAAAGATCATATTATCCATTAATAGACCATATATAATATATATTAACACTTAAAATTTACTTGGAAGAATATATAATTTTAATTAATTTCAAATCATTTAATAAAATATTATTTATTATAAAATAACTATAATGTCGATTCTAATATTATTTATTTAATTCCAATTTAAAAATATCAATATAATATTTGAGATAAAATATATTGGGATTTCAGATGTTTAACATGAAATATTCATCTAAATAAATAAATAAAGATAATAATTTAATCAATTTTCTTCAATTTCAATATTTATAGTATCATTTATTTTAGTTAATTATTAACTAAATAATCAGTACATTAATGTTTCTTAAGAATTCTAAGTAACTAAGTAATTTCTAAAAATAAATGATAAATTATTATGACAACATTAACACATTTATCTTTGCAAAATAATACGTGTAAACGAAATTATGATGCTTTGTACATATCTCAATGTTTCATAAATGTTAAAGGTAAAGAATGTCCCCTTTTTATCTTTTTCCAAACATAACATTTTTATAGGGCACTTCTATTTCATAATATACCAATAAACCATAAAATTAAATAAAAGAGAGAATATGATCAAATTATTGGTATACAATGGATTTTAGAAATGATTACATGTCATTTTGGTCCTTAAGATTAAGGTATAGTCACTTATTAAGTTTAATTTTACCTTAATCCACGTAATTAATTTTAATCACTTCAACTAATATTTTTCTGTCAAAAATTAAGTTGATATTATTAGACTAAAAATAACATAATTATTAAAACTGTTTATGTCAGATTTTAAAAATTAAAATAAAACAAGTGGAAAAATTAAGATTAACACTAATCCTGTACATGAGGAGAAATAATTGGTTTTTAAAGTAGAAAAACATTCAAAGGTTTGATTAGTTTTAATATTCAATTTCATAATGAAATTTATTATAATGAACTTAAATGTATAAATAGATTTATAATTGATATAATGTGACTGTAACAAAAGTTAAAATATTATTTAACAATAATTATTATTTAAATGAAAAGGCTATTTTTAACTAAATTGTAGTAATTGTTACTATTCATAAAAAATGATGTTTCTTAGAAAAATACAAAAAATTAACCCTAAGATAATTTAAACCTTATAAATTAAAAAATTATGTTTATTTTGACAAATTAAATTTATAAAAGTGTCAAAATTTAGTTTGAAAATAGTTTCTCCATTAAAAGGTGAAAAAACTCAGTCATGCATGTAACACAAGCTAATTCTGTATTGTGTGTAGCGTAAGTTTAACTTTGTGTATAAATAATTCCAAAAAAATTATATTTATTCTAAAAGTAAAATAATTTAAGGTCTATGTGTGTTAAATTCTAGCAACCTTAATTAAATTTCTTCCACTCAATCCAAACATGATCTTAGTAATCGAGGGATTAATATTTTAAAATACTATTGTGGAAAACCCCACATCGTAAATAGTATTAATAACCCATATTATTAATAAGAGAGAAAGGAATGTAAAATGGTCGTGTAACTAGGTTAGATTGTATGAGAACATAAGTGGGAAATGGAAACATGGATAGAGAATAAAAATATAACAATCAAGTTCTGATGGAGATTTATAGAGAACATGTTCAGATGAAAGTTTTAGATCAAAATACCATCATCTAGAGGTGTCAATAAAGTCCATTGATTTCATAACAAATTATGGTAATAGGACATAATTTTTGGTTTCAAGATCATTTTTCCTAGAGTTGAGTAATTATTTCAATCTATAATAATATAATTAAATATACTTATTGGTACTCTTCTATATGTACAATCTTATCCAATGGTCATGCCTTCAACTATTTACACTCTATTTCTATGCACAAGATGATTCATACAGTGAAGTAATATATCAATATATAAAATCTCATCCAATGATGAAACATTTCATAAGTGGATAAATTTTCTAACAGATTATGATCCAATCACTTTGGAAGGAGAGCCACTAAATTTCAAAAAATAAATTATCATTATTCTTTAATCAAAATGAAGTAGCTCTAAATTTTCACATTCTAAACATGTGAATAAATTGATCATGTATCCTATTAAAATATGGTAATAACTAAAATCACCATAAAACCTCCTTGAAAACATGTATTCTTCCTTATTCCTTTAGTAAGACACATGTTATTGGATATATTAATTAAATCCAAAAGTGTTGTAAACTCCATCAATCATAGCATATACCACTTGACGATAAGTCATTAACAAGTTCTAAGTTAGTCAAAACTTATCCAAATCAATCATTTATTCTTAATTATATCAACATCATGAATATATTAAGGGGTTTACTTCCATTAATTATGTGTTTTATGAAAATTTTAACTTTCTACTGAATAGATTTTCATGGTACCATGCATTATATGATCTCAAATCCTTAAAGAAAAAGTACTGTAGTACAATACTCATATATTCCATAACTCTTATAACCATTATATTACTGATAAAATATACAAATGACATTCTTATTTAATAGGTATATTAATCCTTACTCTTCATTTGATATAATAGAATTACTTGATCATTATCCAATATCATCATTTTGGGTATATTACTTTGATTCTTGGGAAATAGATTTGTATAGCGTCGCATATCTTTGTAGTTGAAGCATTGTAAATTGGAATTTTTTTCTTAAACATGAAATCACAAACATAGTTTCCATATTCTACACACTAATAAAAAAACCCTCATTCCTTTTAAGTAAGTAACAGGGTGTTTATTCTTAAAATTAGAACATATGGGTAAATCCTTATTTCCTTTCATATTCTTTGACTCATTCCCTTTTTCACAGTGATCAGATGACCTCTTATTATATTAGTTTCCATCAAAGATATATGATGTGGATAATTATTTACCCATATCATTTTCACTTAATACTATGTCCTCATATTATTATAATTTTTAGAAGACTATTTCCCTTTAAAACATTGACTTAAGATCATGAAACATTTTATCCTTATTACTCTCTAGATCATGTGCATGAGTGAGGTTCACATTCCTTTCACTAGGCTCCATTTCAAAACAATTGAATATAATGGATTAGATAATAACATAATATATAATTCCAAATATGGTATAACTCATAAAATTATGCATCGTGAATCCTAGAATCATAATATTTGATTACTTTGGGAAATATTTATTTTCAAATCCACCATAATGGGAGGTATAGAAAATTTGAACAATCTTAAGTGTATCCCTTGAGAGTATCAAACCAAGTGTACAGTACGACCTGTTATTATGAACCAGGTTACCCCAAATCAGGCTGAGAACACCCTTTTAGAGTTATTACTCAAATGTAAATCTATTCTAGAAACAATTCCACTTTTAGTATACGAACATGAATGTATTTCAAGGAATGCCCATATAATATCTAGATTTCCGAAAAATTTGTATTTTATTCAATAATAATCCTCAAATCCTATCATAGGTTTGTGATACCTAATTAAAATATTATAAATATAGTTTCCAAGGTTGTTTTTAAACTTCCCCTAATACCAACTGTAGATCCCTAACTCTAGAATACCAGAGGCAGTGAATTAATTTATTACAACGACATGATTACAAGGAATTAAATACTGATGTACAATTTAGTTTAGTAGTCTTGGAAAGATATATTACATACCTTATACCCATAATGCATTGGGAAACAAGAATTAAAAACATGATACATAAAATAAAAAATAAACCACATCTTTGAATGCTTATTCAAATACTTCTTCTTCATGACCTGGGGAAAGAAAATATAATAAGGGTGAGCTCAAATGATCAGTAATGGTAAGTAAATTGGGAGAAATTTTGAATAAATATGAATAAATTAACATGAAAAGGTAAATAACTAATAACATATTTCATTAAAATTTCTATATAATACAATATCAATATGGAATGGTAAGAAACTGAAACTTGTGCCATCTAAATCAATAAAAATAGAATGAAATGTATATATAGATATGTCAACAAAAAATATAATGGGTGAATATTAACTGAATATAAATGAGGGAAATGAATGATTATTGGATTCTATGTTTTCAAGTTACATGGTAACTTTAGCATCAATAACTTTCACAAGATGGTTTGTACAATTTTGAGTAAAAACCCATTTTATTTGGCCAAATGATTCGTCTCATGAGACTACTAATGCATTGAGGGGATATATATAACCGAGCCCCACCCATGTTGTACTAGTCAAAAACATTCCTCATATATCAAATAAATAACACGCCTTATAACATATCCATATTGAATAAATAATATGGGTTTATAAATAATACCTTAGTGGAAGATAAGTAACAACAAGGGTTGTTGACATTATAACATTCTTGAGGAAAAACGATATTTAAACATTCTAATGTGTCCCATACCGTATTGAAACATTTAAATCACAACCCCTAGTGAATTATATGAAACATAAAATTTCATGAGAATAATTAAATTAGTTATATAACATGTAAAAGGGTATAATATATACCAAATAAAAGTGAATTGGTGCATACTAAAAAATAAGACTGAATAGAAACAAAATTGAGACGAAATACCTTACCTTAACATTTATTTTGATGTGTGGTATTTATACTTATATATAGTTGTTAAATATAAGTTAATAACTTATACTATAACCATAATCATGTTAATAATATCATATATGAATTCCATATAATATTTTATTACCCGTTTGTTAGCAACATTCATTAATTTTACTATTTCATGTGTTAATTGCTTAGTTTTCTCGAGTAAGTTTTCACTTGTTAGTTGTTGTTCCTATTTATTAGATCATGATTTAATTATCTAATGAATGAAAACCAATAATAAATCATCTTATATATTCATTACATATGTATTTATAGTAATCAATTATATTTAGAGATTATAAATGTAGTGCACCGTTCATGGAGACAGTAAACTGTATGTACGCATGAATGCTACTTTCATTTCTTTGTTGTACAAAAACAATAATAGATAAATGATAAATATGTATATTTTATGTCCTGTATCATATATATGTTATATATGTTACATAAATTTATTATAACTATCCTTTACACGTAACATGTATGGCATGAATGAGTCATATCACTTTGACTGACGGTAGTCTACACTTTCTGAAACAAAATTATCGTATTTACACAAGATGGAAATCATAAAGTCATGTTTTGAATAAAAATTAAATAACAATAAATACATTATAAAAATCATATATATCATATATAATTGTATTTTCCATCATAATGGACACCATGATAGGTGGTAATGGAAAAATTAACAATCATTATATCGCGAGGCAGTAGTTTTCCGTATACAGAAATAGTATATTAATTAACCATTAGAAGGATGTGTGTGTAATTTATGGTCAAAATATTTACATAAAAACATACTAGTATATTGAGAATATTCTTTTGTTATATAAACAGATAGTAAGGATGTTGGAGGGGGTGTAGAATGGAAATCAATCTAGATATCTGGAGAGAAGACGTTACCACTTAATCGGGTAACTCCTTTTGGTTTTCAACAAAGGGATTATTCATATTTATTTAATACAAATGGGAGGCTTCTAAGACAAGGTAACGAATGTTGTAAGACTATTATGCAGTTATTTTCTTATCCTAATTGGTTTGAGAAGTGGAATGAAGTGGGAGGAGGGAAGGATTTTTATAGTGGAGGGGAAGTGACACTCATGTAAATACCAAAAGGTATTCATTAATTGGAGGTCTTCCTTACATAAAGTGACTCCAAAATAACAATCTAATGGATTAAAGGATAATCATGGTCCCTAAAAAACGCATAAAAATAAAATTATTTTCATTTTAATAATTTGGTTCCTTAACTTATAAGATTCTCTAATTTTATTATTTTAGTTTTTATTAAAGAATATAGTTTTCTAACCAAATTAATTTAACCATTAAGACTAAACATAAGTGATATTTATTGGATAATATAGATAAAATGAATTTTTAATATGATTTCGAATTTATAAAATTAAAATCCCATTTTTTTGGAAATTAATAGTAAAACAAGCATATGTGACGTGCTAAAATAGTTCTTAAAGTCGGACTGTGTTAACAATGTCTTTACAATCTATGGATCAAAATGTTAATTATAAAAGATAAATTAATTCATTAATAGACCATATATAATATTTTTTAATAATTAAAAATAACTTGGAATAATATATAATTTTTATCAGTTTCAAATCATTTAATAAAATATTATTTATTGTAAAATAACTATAATGTCAATTCAAACACTATTTTTTTAATTTCAATTTTAAAATATAAATATAATATTTGAATTAAAATATATTTTATTTTAATATGTTTAAAGTTATATATTAATAAAAATAAATAAATAAATATAATAATTCAATCAATTCACTTCAATTTTAATATTTATAGTATAATTTATTTTAATTAATTATTAACTAAATAATCATTACGTTGGCATTTCATAAGAATTTTAAGTAACTAAATCATCTATAAAAATTAATGATAAATTATTATTATAATATTAAACCATTTATACTTCCAAAATAGCATGTTTAACCGAAATTAGGATGTTTTTTACTTATATCTATGTTTCAAAAATGTTAAAGGTAAGAAAATTTCCCTTTTTCTCTTTCTCCCAACTTAAAATTTTATATAGGGAACTTCAAATTAATAATATCCCAATAACCCATAAAATTAAATCAAATAGGGGATATTGTAGAATTATTGGTATCCAATATCCTTTGGATAAGTTTCCAAGTCATTTTGTTCTTTAAGATTAAGGTTTAGTTCCTTATTAAGTATAATTTTACTTTAATTACAATAATAAATTTTAATCACTTATAGTAATATATTTATTTTCAAAAACTAATTTGATATTATAAGAATAAAAATAACAAACTTATTACAAACATGTATGTAGGATTTTAAAAATTCAAACTAAAGAGGTGGTAAAATTAAGATTAACGCTAATCCCGTAGATGGGGTGAAATAACAGGTTTTTAAAGTAGAAAAACATTCAAACGTTTGTTAAGTTTTTATATTAAATTTCAAAGTAAGATTTATTATTATATAATTATTTTTATAAATATATGTGTATTTGATATTATTTGACTATAAAACAAATTTAAAATATAATTTAATAGTAATCATTATTTAAAAAATTCTAACTAAATTGTAGTAATTTTAACTATTCATCAAAGATTAGATTTCTTAGAAAAATACCAGAAATTAACCCTAAGATAATTTCAACCATTTAAATTAAAAAATTATTTCTATTTTGAAAAATAAAATTTATAAAATTGTCAATATTAATTTTTAATATTGGTGCACTATTATAAAGTGGTAAAACTGGGTCTTGTGTGTAACACAAGATAATTATGTGTTTTGTGTAGAATATGTTTAATTTTGTGCAAAAATAATGATAACAAAGAGATTATATTTTTTTTAAAAGGAAAATATTGTAATGTATTGGTGTGTTACAACCACTGTAACCATTATTCCACCACAATCTCTATATTCCAATTGAATTCCGATCTAAGCACATAGAAGACTACCAATTAAATCCAGGCATGAAGCAATCTAGAAATAAAGGTCGTGGAAAATGAAGTGCCTCCCCACACTTGGAGATCGTCATCTGAATCCCCTTCATGGGTGAAGAATCTGATTTTGGATCTAATTTATCAGGGAATAATCATCCTCAACCGATCCTTCTTCACAGAAGAATTGAAAGCCTCTATCATTGTTGTTGAATATGAGATGAGCACCACCATTCTTCCACGTTTCAAGAAAGATGAAAACCCTCCACCATTATTAAGGCACTTTCAGTCACCAATGTTGGAGGAGGAAGAATACCCAAATATGATCTACCTATCCCCTTAGAGAAAATGAGGTGGAGGGAAGGGCTAATGAAAAATTACAAAATAATTAAAAAAGATAAATAAAATTGTTAATAATAATAATAAAAAATAAAATTAATATAAATAAATATACTTAATAATATAATAGAAATTTTATATCAAATTAAAATTATAATAAAAATGATAACATATATATTTTTATAAATATATATAGTTTTTAATATTAATAAAAATAATAATAAGTTTATAATTGTATTTGTTGGTATTTGTAATAATAATAATAATATTATTATATTTATAACTGTGAAATTTATATTTTTATAATTTATAATATTTATATTTTATTAATTATCATTTGTTTTTTGTTTTATAGAGTATACCAAAATTATAGTCCTGGTTCTTCATTTAAAACCGAATACACAACGGGCTGAGGTTATTAGAAGGGATCTACTCAGGTCATCTATCAGTGTCTGAATTAAAAAAGGACTACTATATGGATTATGAAGAATGGGAGGATGAAATAAGTCGATGAAAGGCATGGGTGATGAAATGGTAAAGTACATATCATAATATCAGAGTCAGACTGTAGATGTGGGTACTGAAGACATTCTAGAATTCAGAGACTGAGAGAGAAGAGGACATTCGATGTAGAATAAGAGTAGTAGAGCGTCACTTTTAACTATGACCACTATTCTTGAGGGATAATTATTCTCTCTTGTTTCTTGTTTTAATTTTTAATTGTAATTGTATATTTTATTTTGAATTAAAATGATTATTTGATAATTCTTTTGTGGGGGGATTTAATATAGCTAGTTTTAATCCTTACTTCATCATAATTATTTCTTTTTTTAATTTCCGAATTAATCAGTGAGATCAGTTCTTGAATAATAAAAATTGTTTCTCACCTCTTGTATTCAATTTAAAAAATTTAGAAATGATTAGTGAGTTCACTTATGATTACTTTTTCTTCCAATACCATTTCTTATTGATGTTTCTTGAAGTGGAAAACTCCAAGATTCATCAATCTGTATGTTTAATTTCATAAGAAAGGGAGATTAATTGACCCCTTTTTTCAAGATTATAAATTCAATAATGTTTTTGTGAATGAAGAAACCCATTTAAAGTAGTGATTTTAAAATCCCCATCCTCCTATCTTGATTTTTTTCTTAACCTCTATTTCTATTTTTATCATTACCTTATCAATTTTCTTGCCCCATCAAATTCTATAAAAAATCACTATTTCATTATCAACATTCTTATATATTAAAAACATTAACAACTAATCTGTTCAATTTTTTTCAGTGCTTTATTTTCATTGTTTGATCTATGAAATCATGCCACCTACCTTGTGGGTTCAGCACCCCATTAATTACTACACACTAGTAAATAATACTTATAAACAATTAAACCTGCATGTTTTCAATGATAAATGTGTCACCCTGCACATGTCTTAATGGGTTGTGTAAAGAGTCTTTTTTTTATGATTCAAGAAAACATAATTCCCCCAATCATTAGATCTAGTGCACATGAATCATGGATTATAAATGATAACATTTTGGGATCTTTATGAATGGACTAGTTGATAACATAAGGGTGATCCCTAACACATTTCTAGATAGGTTTCATATATGAGAGCCCTATTTTGGATCTTTAGGCCATTTTTGGATTATATAACTTATATATATATAGGGTTTTTGGTGTAGTATCACTTAAATTTTAAATTTTATGGATATATTTGGACCGTTATGATACGTTATGCATGTTCATGTCATGTTGTGAAATTTTACATTGTTTTATGTTTTCACCTTTTTTTTTTGATTATTTATTACACACATCAAATAAATAAAACCTATATTGGTAACACTACATATAGGTTTATACCTTGAATGTTTTGATACATCATTTATAATGAAAAACTATCTCCCACAAATTTATTACTTAACCCTTAGCATTTATTAAAATATAAGATAATTAAAAGGTTTTTATGAGGTATTGCGATGATGTGATTTGGGGTATTGTTTGGGTATCCATGTCCTTAACATTATATTATACTTTATGAAGTGGTATATATTAAGTTTGATAAGTAGTTCAATTCCAACATGTGATTTTATAAATGAATTATTTAATTTGAAATTTATATTTTATAAAAAATTCCCACTTATGAGTTTGAATTTTCTGATTCCCAGAGAAACTATAAGAAAATTTTTTAATTTGAAAATTTGTGTATACATCAAATTTATTAATTGGTTATCCGATTATTTGAAAATTTTACTTTCGACTATTAGATGGAATTATTATAACTTATTATTATATATATTTGGGATGTTCATTAACATGATCTAATGTTTGATGTTTTAATTCTCATCTATGTTTAGATACATGATCTTTTTTATGATTCCTTTATGTAATTATATTTAATGTTCACTCTAAAGGAAATATTATCTCATGTCATAAAGGATATTATTATTCTGGAAAAGTCCTATCTTCTTCATTTTCATTTCTTAGTCGAGACCTACTAACTTTATCATTATAATTTTTCTAATTTTTGTTTTTTGGCCTTGTTTTTTTTGTTTTGAGTATATGATAGTGAAGGAAATTACATAGTGGTTAAATCTAACAAATATTCATAACCATCCTTGTATAATTATAAATATAGGTCTAATGGTTTAAGATATTCATAAGGGGGTGGTTGTTTTTTGGTTTTCATGTAATTTTTCTTCTATGAAATATTGGGATTTTTGATGAAATTAATTTATATATTGAAAATACTCAATTATATGAATTAAAAATGTTTTTTTAAATAATAAGTATCTTTTCTCCTTTCTCATGCATTATCACTCAAATATTCTTAGAAGGGTTTAATACACATGAATTTAAAAATTATTATTATAGTTTAGGGGATTATATACAATAAGTAGACACAAAACCAAGGTATTTAAGTAGGTCAATCTTCATACCTCCCCATTATGATTTGAAATCATACCCAAGTTCCATTATAAATTAAACAACCCATAGTACCATGTCATGAATGTGGAAACCTAAGCATAACATATATAAATATTACATCATTTAAGATGAATATTACAAACATTACACAACAATAAATTCCCAAGGACAACAAATATTTTAGTGTATTTGAATATTAGTTAGATAACATAATGTTCTCTTATAGTACCCTTCTTAGAAATATCAAACTTAAAACCTTTCTATATAACCCAAGGAAAATAGAAAAAATAATAAAGGCTGAGTTTATATTCATAGTAAGGGTAAATATGGGAGATATTAATCAATGGTCACATGAAAACACAAGATAAGAATATGGGTATGAGGTCAATATAAAAAAAATTTGGTTCATACCCAATCAGCCATAGATACTAAATCATGAATCATGGAATAAATATTTAGCATTTCAAAAGACAAAAGTCATAAAAGTTAGGAATCATCATTAATCAATCATGATCGATTAGATAATAACATAGATATAATAACATGTCACATAAATTATGGGAAAATAATAAGAATATAAAATCATTTCATTAGTCAAGGATCACATATAAGACTATTATAGTGGAAAAATTCCCAGAGTGGATTTGGTTCATTCCATATCCGATCATTTCCTTATTCAAGTTTCACTCCCAAGACTATCATAGTTAATAATGTTTTTAGAGATCAGGGTTCAATCCCTATTATATTCTATATAATTTAATGAGATATCAATCATTAACCAATACATTAGAAGTATTTAATATGAATACCCATCACATAATGAAAACCAAACATATATATGCCACAAGATCATAAAAACATTCATCAATTCATCATAGCATAAACTCTGGAAATAAAATGGGTTTCATTAACATTTCATCATCATATAATTATAATCCATATAGAGAAATAACATTTAGGACATAATTAGATCTTATAACTAGAGAATTATAATAAACTCAAATTACTATTGAAATATATATAAAATACCTTTAAAAGGTAATTTTAACATTTCATTAAAAATATAGGAAAATATTTTTTTGTATATTTAATGCTTAAAATTTTTAGAATATTAAAAAAAATATTTTATTCTAAAATATCCATGGAAACTTATAAAGTAATATTCAAATTATTGAATATTCAATATAGTAGAAAAATTTATTTGTGTGGTAAACGTTAAAACAAATATTCCTTTCACACTTTTGGTAAAACGTCCAAAAGTAAATTTTTTGGAAAAGACAAAAGGATTCCTTTAAAAAAATTGAAAAGAATGTAAAATATGGTGGAAATGGCTGCACATGAGCCTCAACATGATTTATGAGGAATCATTAAGTGAATCTAGGAGACCTAGGATCAAATACATGCAAAGAAATATTTGTTGGGTTAGTGTAGTAGAACTGTAGTAGCACTGTAGTAGTACTATAGAAGGCACTATAGCAGGTACTGTTTAGCACTGTAACAACCGGGACTATTCCCCCGTTTGGGCCTTCGACCCACCTATTTGGTCCCTGAGCCCTTTAAGGATTTCAGAACACCCCAGGTATTTAGGTCAGTAAGGCCTTCATGCCAGCTCAAGGCCTTCAATCCACCTCAAGGACATCGGGCCACCATAAGGCCTTTAGGCCACCTTAAGGATTTCAGGCCACCTTAAGGCCTTCATGCCACCTTAAGTGCAGATGAAAACCAGACAACCTACAAGGAACAAGCTCTAAAAATATGATGAGAAATGATATTTCACCATTTATAAAGCTAAAAATATTGCAAGAATGATAGGGTATGGCACATGCCATCGGGAAGAGCCTGTGCATGCACAGGAAAGACTAGCCTAACAACCATGCGAATGTGGAGAGTTGATTTCACGATGAAGATGCTTGGGAGGAGCAGTTCCATGTATTTAGTCTAGGATGTATATATGGATTGAAGCCTATAGTAAATGCATTCCTCTAAGGCCTATAATCCATGTAATACTTATGCCTACGAGCCTTGTAAGGGTTCCACCTCAGCCTTTGAAATGTTGATTATCAAATATAAATAAAAAATGAAGGCCTTTGGGCCATTGAATGGTTTAAAATTACTTTAAATAATAATTTTATCATATAAATTTACAATAGTTAAAACATTTTAAATAATATAGACATTGAGGAAAAATCACATCGACCAAAAAGAATATAAGTTGACTTTTATTAAAAAGAATTTCATTTATAATATTAAGCAAAAAGTAGCAGAAAATGAAAAAACAATATCAAAAAAATAACCATATTATAATAAAATATATCGGATTTATTAGATAAATATAAAATAATATTTTCAAATTATATTCCGGCACCAACAATCCCGATTAAAAATGAGATTGCAACATTAACCCTTACCTTAGATCTTGAATTTATTTTCACTCTTAAGTAATTATATAATAAATTTATATTCATTATACATATATAATACAACCATATTCATACTTTTCTTATAATATAAAATTCTATTATAATTTAAAATTTCCAATTTATTAACAGTTCTTTATTAAAATCACAATTCATGTAAAAACTGGTCTGTTTTCCATGCATGTCTCAATTTGAAAATTACAGTCCTTGCACATTGGTCATGTTTTCATTATCTAGAGAATCTTAATCATGTTATAATTATAATATTTATTTATTTTATACACTTTTATAAACTTTTATATATTTTTTTCCTTAAAAATGAATTATATCACTTTGTAGAGATGATAATCCATACATATTCATGAGTAGTGTTTTCATTTTCCAAAAAATGTAAAGAAATAAAGGTAAATAATAATATATCCTTAGATAATAATAATATAATAAATCTTATAAATATCATATATATTTATTAAATCCATCCAAATGACTATCTATGTATGGTGGACATGAAAAAAGAACCACATCGCTTTGTGGAGATGGTAGTAAACAAATATACACATGAACAACATTATTATTTATCATAAGATAGAAAAGAGGTATATAATGGATGTAACAATAATATAAAGAGTTTTATTATATTAATGAATGTTATTTCATCATGTTAATATGGTTATATAATATATTGAATATGTAGATTAATAAATAATCTTAAAAGGATTCTGTGAAGACGATTAACTATTCTTTATGAAATCTCCTTTGGATCACTTATTAAGAACCCTTGGGTTAGTATTTAAAAAACCAAAACCTCGAGAACATGTATAGTGACTGTGATATGATATTTTTATATGTTTTTTTGATATAAGTTGCTTAATAAGCTGTGGAAAAAGAGTATAGTAGGTTCCCTTTTATATTTGAAGCAGGTAACAAACTTGTAAATACATAAAGTATTAAAATATAATAAAATCACATTCAATTGAATGTGGAACCATGGTAATAAAAATTTAAATATAATATAATATAATTTATATATATCTTAAATAATATATTTCATATAATGTTTAAATGATATTTAAAACCTTATATTTTAGTTTAACCCCCTATTTAACCCTTTTTAACCGTAATCAAGGTGACAAATTGTTACCATAGTTACTATTCATTATGATTAGAAATAAAATATGATTCATTACCAAAATATGAAATGATGATTTAAAATATAGAAACCATTTAAAATTTTCATAAATTAGTTTTAAAATAAGCACACAAAATACAATGAAAACAATGTTCATAAAAATGCGTTTTAAGCATAAAATTTAATTTATTCATTCCTTTATTAGAAACAAAATTAAATGAATTTGATTTTTTATTAAATATAATAACAAAAAATTTAGAGAAAACCATAAATAAATAGTTACTAATTTAATATATTAAGATAAAATCACATTATGTGCATAAAAGCAGTGTTTTAGAAAAAAAATATTTTTTAACTTTAAATGCATTTATTTTCATTTTAAAAAAATTGATAACCAATTAATTCATTTTAAACATGAGAAAAATATTTTTTTCTAATATTATATGATATAATTAACTTTTTAAATAAAAAATATGTGATAAAAACAATTTTCATAAACAAAACACTTTTAAATAGTTATTTATAAGCAATAGTATTTTGTAAATTAAATTGAAATTATTTTTGAAAATTAAATTTTATTTAAATAAAATAGAATGTTGTTATTTTTATAATGTATAATATTTTTTTTACATATTTTAAATGCTGGTTTCTTGAAAATATATCAAACACACTTATTTATTAAATAAAAATATATTTCAATAACTTGGGGTGTTAACATAAAAGCACAAAATAGATTACCCAAAGGGAATGAAAAATAACCAACACAGTAGGAAAATCATATTTTATAACTATACTCCTATAAGTAACCAACCTTAAACATTACTTAATCTTGATATAAGTAAAAAATTTGACTTTAATTCACATCAAGGATCTTTTCAAGTTTAGATATTTAGAGAATTATTTCATAACATATACATAACATATTGAATATTATAAGTTGGAACTTCTACTCACTATCTATTTTTTTTCATAAAACCAAAACTCGTTAAAAAGGAACATGACATCGTTTCATGTTTTAAAAACATAAATTTTTCTTGATCCCATCCTTGACTATATTCATTTTTAGGTCACATGAAAAACATTTTAAAACAAGGGATGATCCAAAAAAGCCTAGTAAGGGTTATAAAACAAGGAAAGAAAACATTAAACCATAAATACATACAAATCAATGAAATCATACTTTTTACTCATAAAACATAATATCTTTAACATACATAATGAAATAATAAGATTTATAAATAACACATAGAAATAATAAATCATAAAGGTAACTTATAGAATCCATAACATACTTACATTGTAGCATTCATAGCTACATAAGGAGTTACATTTGGAATACCCATCATAGTATATTCCCTAAATCTCCTAGTATAAACATTAACGTTTACATCTATCACGTTACCCAATGAATTGAAGAGGTATATTAGGCTCACCTTCCCTGAGTTTATCACGAAACCACCAGTATTTGGTTTATCATGTAACCACCTATAAAATGTCCAAGTACCATTACATAATCATAGCATATAATAGATTTAAATTATAAACATTTCACTCATAAATCACAATAAATAAATTCAAGATTTTGAAATATTCTATCCATTTCCAAAACCATTTAAAACATTTTATAAAGAAATGTTTGACTCAAAGTTTCCTATAAAAGATCAAAACTTTTAAATGAAATTTGTGAGTAATAATTTTTTAAAAAAATATTTCCATATAAATAAATCCTTAAAACCATTTTGAAAACATGGACACAAATGAGAACTATTTAGATGAATAAATCTTTAAAACATTTAAAATGATGTTTTAGTTAAAGAGTATCGTAACACTTGAGAAACACTTGAAGAAAAATAATTAAATAATATCATAAAAAAATTAAATATCATGATAAAATATAAATTAATGATATAAAATTTCAAAAGGGTTGTATATACATCTTATAAGATATTAAAGGTGCACAATATAAAGATATTCCTCAATGAAAGAATATAGAGACGAATTCCCTTACACGATCATTTAGTAATCAAATAGATCAATTATGAATAGTACATATAAATACACACAAAGAAAGTATAAATACAATATAAGATATAAAAAATCATTTATAACATAATCATAGAACGTAATAATCAAGAAGTATAATATTAACCAAAATAATGAAAATTGGGTTTAAAAGACCCCTTACAAAAATTTTATATCCTAACAGTGTCACTTAAAAATCCAAAAAAATGACTTGATGAGAGAAAAAAGGGTTTCTCATCACTTGGAAATAAAATGGAAATAAATAAACATGTATTAGAACATACCCCAATAAAAGAAAATTTAAATTAAAATACATAACAGATAATAAGTCTTTGACTAAAAGAGGAGGGTGAAAGGATCCCTTACCTTGAGTCCGACTTGTCTCGTTCGTTCTTTATATTCCTAAATAATAATGTTAAGTTAATTTATTATTGATTCATAAACTTTTTCCAGTTTATTATTAATTTTATATCATAAATTACCTAGCTATAACAATCATATAATTATTCAAGTTCATATCGGTCATTTTGTTGATGTTCGGTACTTGATTCAAAAACAAACTTGTTATAATTACAAATTGTCCATGTGGTCATCATTCCATTATCACCAGAATATTATTCATGATTTAAGTCTCATATATATATATATATCCAATATATATGTATTTATTTCAAGTATATATTTATTTATAATAGTCCATAACATTTAGAGATAAGAAATTAAATGCATCGTTCATGGATACGGCAAGCCGTACTTACGCATGAACGCTACTTTCATTTGATTTTAATATTTAAAGGAATGAAAACTAAATTATACATAGGTATATTATAATTAAATTAAAATATTATATTTTATATATGTTACATAAGTTCATTAATTCTATTCTTTATAAATTCCATGTATGGCATGAACAAGTCATATCAATTTTAGGGGGCGATAGTGTGCACTTTATCAAATGAAATTATCGTATTTATAGATTATTGAAAGAAAAATGTTATGATGTAAATGAAAAATATAGATGAATAGAGACAATATAAATATAATTTATATCATATATAAATATAGTTCCATCATAATTTCAACCATGATAGGTTGTATGAGAACCTCAAACAATCATAGTTTCGTGAGGCTATAGTTCGTCATACACAGAAACATTATGTTCGTATCCATTATAAGGAGGTGTTTGAAAGTGTAGTTATAATAATTATCAGAACAATATCCTATAATATTAAGGATAATTGTGTTTTTATGTAATCAAAAAATAAAAATAGCATAGGTAGTGAAGAAGGAAAATAAAGGAAATGAACTTTCGAGAAGATTCCACCTCTAAAATGTGTAACTCCTTTTGATTTCATCCAAAAGGCTTTCTCGAATTTCCTTCTACACAAGGTAAGGCTTATAAGTGTAAAGGATGGATGTTGGGAGCTTATTTGAGTAGAATTTGGATGATAAAAGAGGATTTAGAGGTGTGAGTAAGATGGTAGAGGTGATTCCCTTTATAAGAGGGAGGATGGACACTTTAGGAAGGTCTTGAAATATTATTTTATTATAATATTATTTTCAGTTTCAAATGGTCCCAAATTAATTTTTTAAAAGATAAGATTCTTTTGGGTTGAGAATGTAACGACCCAATTTTTTTAATGGAAATTCATTTCTTATAAATATTCTATAAAATCACACAATAATGAACTAATAAGTGATAAGTGACCTTTAAACTTAAGTTTGTCATTGTTGTGTTTGGAATTTCCAAAATCCGGCATACACGGTTGTGTTCAAGATGTTTTTTGGAGTCTAATAAAAAAAATAATTTTTGGTGAATACTAACCTACCATAATGAATAGTAACATACCCTTATGAACAGTGATATACCCTAATGAATATTAACCTTACCTATGGTGGTATAAAAATAATATTCATGTTGGAAGTTCGATATACCTATAGTTTAGAATGAGTTAAAGAATGCTTTAAAACTGGTTTTGATAATAAATTATTATTTTATTTAAATATTAAAATAATCATATTTAGAAAATTATTTTTGAAAAATGGAGTTCCTTTTTGGATTCTACACGTCGAAAAATGGTTGGGGTAAATTTTTGGGATTTTTCTAAAATACATGAATTTTTGATGAATAGTGAAATACCGCAATTTACAAAAATAAGCTAAACAAGCTAATTATAGAGTCGTGCTTGATGTTATTCTGATGTAATCCCACTTTGTTCGGGATTAAATTATAAAATTAATATAATTTGTCATGAAATACTCACAATTCCATGTCTTGTGGAGAATTAATAAACTAATGAATTTTATATTAAGGAAACCCCTCTCTCCTCCACTATAAATACCCTCTCTCTTTACCTCTTTCCCTCACACTTCTCAAGCCTTGTGCCTAGCCAAATATCTACCCAAATACCCTACCAAGATCCTTTCCGACGTCCAAGGATTTCTGGTCTTTCAAAAAGACCAAAACCAAATCCCCTAAGAGGAGTCTCAAAGAGAGGAGATCAAAGGGTAAGAACCCTCTTTTGTTTTCAAGTGTTTTGTTTTCATTTTCTTTCTTTACTTATACCCTCTTCCCCTTCCCTTATCCAAAAGGCATGAAAGCTCTATAATATAATATATTCTGGATGATAACCATGTTTATGGAAAATTTCAAGCATAATACTTCTCCTCCTCTCCCTCATGTTCTAGAATTAAGCATCGTCCGTAATGGGTCAAATTTCCGACATCATGGATATTGTGTTTTCAAATTCTTTTATCATTTCGATTCAGGTCATGAAACCATTTATGTTATGGTTTAACCAGATTATTATATATGTTATATATCCTATTTAAGGTTCTGTAATCCTCATAAACTCATGATATACATCAATAATACAAAACAAGTCATTTATGGGCAAAATCGTTTAAATTAATTCAAGTGTTTATCATTAATGTTTAATTTAAAGGTTCTATTTCACTCTAATTAACCAAATTAATTTTGTAACCATATAAACTACTGGATTTATACTAATTTTATATAAATCCAATTCTGGAGAACCAATTTCATCTTACAATTTTTTTGAACCAAAATACAATTGAACCGATCATTAAAACAAATAAAACAAACGGTCCTGAACAATGAAATTGAACCTTGTAATCAATAAAAATGGATATAAATGAACTTAAAAAGGGTATACTGAATCATTTAATTTTATATAAGTTTCTATAAATTTTGATTAATAAACCTAAATTTACTATTCATGTCATTAATATCAAGTGGAGAACACCAACGAACCTAAGGTAAGGGATCCTCTCAATTTCACTCTTATTCAAGATTGTTCACTATGTTAAGACTTGTTGTGTGTAACTATTAATTATGGGGTATTATTTAAAACCTCCCCCATACTTCCCTATTTATGTATAAGTGATGATAATTCCCTTTCCTCTCTCACAAATCCCTCTCAAGTACCCCTGATACCATGCCGACAATCCGTAAAGAATTCTACCCGATCCTCTTTTATTCCTTCAGGTTGCCTTATCTACATTTCTACAAAAATGATGTTATCTTATCTTTTCTTGTGCATACTATAAATGTTCTTTACATTCTCCAAGTATATTTATCAATACTCTTTCTTCACTTTCTTTCGGGGATATGCATGATTTTAAGTGATTCTCTCCTCATCACTTCCCGATAAGTGAACCCATTTTAAGGGAACTTCCCGAATTCATTTCTATTATCAAGTGTACTCTATCCTCTGTTTTAATTCACCTTTTTTACTTATAAAATAAGTCTTTTTATTAGGAAAACCCTCCTGGTTTACTTCTGGTTTTATAATAAATATTATGCCTCTTTTGTTTAAAGAGATATTCGATGTTTTCTTAAACCGCAGTAAAATGTTTTGACTCAAGGATTCCTAAAAACTATTTTTACAGGTTATAACCTCAGTTTTTTGTCTCTTGACAAGATTTATTCCTTTATACCTTATTAGTGTCTATTTATTATTTAATTAATTTCTTTCATGGATGCTTGTATGTTATGTCTCTTTTTATTATGCTTCATGATGTGATTGTGTGCCGATTTCTTTCCTTGGGTACTATTATGTTTATGTATGATTGATTATGTGAGATTATTTATGTGGAAAGAATATACATGAATAATCTTAGATGGGTGCACCGAGATAGTGCTCCAATTCATTGAGTAAAGTTAATGTCTCATGAGAAGAATATGGGAAAACGGTCTGGGCGGTTATCCTTGGCTTTTGCTACTATGGGAAACGAGATTGGCGGTTAGCCTTGAATCATACTAAAGACATGTTTAAAGTTTCTACCTCCTCTTTATGAAACTATGCTTTTATAATCTCATGCTTATATGATCCCATGATTAATTTATTCCATGTTTTTATGATCCCATGTTTATATGTTATGATTCCATATGTTCCATGCTTCCAATATCATTATGTCAAGCCTCCTAACTCATGTGCTTAAAGTTTATTCTTATGTTATTTCCCTTACTGGGATTTTTAGCTCATCCCTTTGTTCATGTGTTCCCCCGGGTACCCTATCCAGATGTAAGGGATCAAAGGAAGTTAGGATCTCATTATGAAGATTAAATAAAGAAGTGTTTTTTAGCCCATGTTTTATGTAATATGTACCTAGTCTTCCAAGACACTAGACTTAAGGATCCTTAGCTTTTACTTTGATGGTGAATTATGTATAAAATCATGATTTTTTATGTGAAAAAGGCTATGGTTGCTATAGTTGGTTTCATAGGATGGTCTAGTTATTTTTGAAGATTAGGAATAGAGCACCTTAGCGAGAACCTTAAGGATGAGACTAAGTATTATAAATCATTCCCAAATTTTGGTGAGTATTGAGTAAGTTGTTTATCAAGCAAATATATCCCTGTCTAGATACGAGCAGGTAAAGGTGGCTCTGGCACAGATGTATCCTAGGGGTAAAACCCGAAAACACCACTTTGAGCTAGACTCGAATGAGAACTGGTGCACGACAACGGGTCTTGCTGCACTCTTGGTTACGACACTCTCGGGGGATATGATTTGGTAGATTCATGATCATAGTACAAACCATTATTAGGGGGAAAATACCATAATAATATAAGTTAAGAAATAGATTAAGGATAACCTAGATATAAACCTAAGGAATCACAAGTCAGGATGTACTTATTATTTATTATTTTATCCTTTGATGTTAAAAGTTTCCTTTTTATGCTCAATAGCTAAGTATTAAAGACCTCTAATTATACGTTCTTTTTCTTAGTTAATGGTGGGAAATATAAGAACACGTTCCAACAACCAATGTGATAGGAAATGGGATGATTTCCCTAATGACATGCCTAATGTGATGGAAGCGGATGATGAAAACATCATGGGAGTACTTGCTCAGCTGGCTCAAGTAATGAATAACAACTTGAATCAGGTGGAACATCCTCCTCCTCCAAGGAAAGAGCAAGTTGTTGTGGAATCCTTCATGCGGAAAAGGCCTCTTATGTTCAGTGGACCTTCTGATCCCCTCCTCGCTAAACAATGGATTAACTCCATTGAAAATATATTCACCGTCCTACAGTGCTCAGAAGAAGAGAAGGTTGTACTGGTGGTCTATCGTTTTGATGGGGAAGCTGATTAGTGGTGGACACTGATCAAGAATATAGAGTCCCAAGAGGAAATCGATTTTATAGATTGGGAGGAATTCAAGAGGATGTTTTTCAACAAATATTTTCCTCGAACCCTCTGTCTCAAGATGGAAACAGATTTCATCGGACTCAAGAAGAAGGAAGATGAGTCCATTGGGGCATATGAAGCAAACTTTACAAGGCTTTCAAGTCACACCTCTAGCTTTGTCATGAACACCGAATGCAAGGTGGATCACTTCTTTAGTGGACTAAAGCTGAGTCAACAAAAATAATTAGCGATTTGAGACTTCGACAGTTATGAGGACATTGTCCGTTGTGCCCTCAAGGTGGAAAAGGATATTGGAGACTCTCAATGGTCTCATGGGCTCAGTGACAAGAAGCGGAATATGGAAAAAAACATGGGTATTCCATCAAACAAATACCATGATTGAAAGAATCCCAACTTTCCCCTTTGCAAAAATTGTGGGAAGAAGAATCCTGGTAACTGTCTGAAGGGAACCAAGAACTACTTTAAATGCGGAAAGTTTAGCCATCTTGCCATGAACTGACGAAGGGGTATGAAAAATCCCACTAATGTTGAAGAAGAAAGGAAGGTTTAGATCAACACTAAGCCTGCAGTGTAGTGTTATAACTACAAAGAACTTGGGCATTATGCGAACAATTTCCCTAAGATGAGGGTTATCGGAGGCAATCAACAAAAACCTCCAAGGAAACAAGGAAGGGCTTATGCTATCACTACTACAGATGTGGAGGCAGAAAACGATGTGGTGATCGGTACGCTTGTTATTCATTCAAGAATAGAGAACATACTCTTTGATTCTGGTTCTATGAATTCTTTCACATCTTGCAAGTTTAGTAGAGCTATTCAAACACGACCTCAAAATTTGGAGGAAAAGTTATCGGTGAGAACATAGAATGGAGAAATTATTGCATCCATGGTTTATAACACCTCCCCAGTTAATTTTTGTGGACTGAACCTCCATAAAAATCTTTTCATACTTCCTTTAGTGGAATTTGATCCTATATTGGTCATGGATTGGCTATCTTTGTACAAGGCCAACATCAACTACTGGGAAAGAGAGGTTACTCTTCACATCCCAAAGCATCCTCTGATTCTTTTCAAGTGTAAGGAGTAAGATGAGTCTCCTTTAGAATCTTCGTATCAAGTTTGGATATTTCATCCTTGTGAGAAAGCATATCTATCTAAAATGATTAAGGCAAAGGAGGGAATCATGCTTGAAGACATGCCCATCGTGAGGGATTACACTGATGTATTCCCCGAAGAGTTGCCTGGTCTTCCTTCTGACCGAGAGGTTGAGTTCATAGTTGAACTTATCCCTGGATCTCTACCAATCTCAATGACACCTTATAGAATGGACACCGTAGAGCTAGAAGAGTTGAAGAAGTAGTTACAGGAGAATATAGAGAAGGGTTTTATATGCCCGAGTGCTTCAATGTGGGGTGCTCTAGTCCTCTTTGTCAAGAAGAAGGATGTATCAATGAGCCTCTGCATTGATTATCGTGAGATCAATAAAATCACGATAAAGAACAAGTATCCCCTTCCATGGATAGATGACTTGTTCGATCAGCTTTGTAGGGCTAGGTATTTCTCTAAGGTGGACCTTCAGTTGGGATATCACCAACTAAAGGAGAGGAAGGAAGATATTCCCAAGACTGCCTTTCGAATAAGGTATGGACACTATGAGTTCATAGTGATGCCCTTCGGACTTACTAATGCTCCAGAAATTTTCACTGATTTAACTAATAGAGTCTTTAGAGATTACCTCGACAAATTTGTGGTAGACTTTATTGATTGTATTCTGATATACTCTAAGAGCAAGGAGGAACATGAGGAGCATTTGGAAACTGTGTTAAAGACATTGAAAATGGAGAAGTTGTATGAAAAGTACAATAAATGTGAGTTATTGATGGAGGAAGTATCATTATTGGGGCATGTTATCACTAGCAAAGGGATATCTGTAGACCCTTCTAAGACAAAGGCAATTGAAGAGTGGCCAAGAACAACTTCTGTAACGGAGATCCGTAGCTTTTTGGGTCTAGCTGGGTATTATCGACGATTCATGAAGAACTTTTCATGATTGTAAAACCCAATGACGAAGATGAAATGAAAGGGAGTAAAGTTTTTCTGTACATAGGAATGTGAAGACTATTTCAAGGAGTTGAAAAAGAGGCTTATCACTATGCCATTACTCACACTCCCTACCAGTGGGGAACTCTTTGTGGTGTATAGTGATGCTTCTAAGATGGGCATAGGCTGCGTGCTGATGCAAAATGATAAAGTGATAGCCTATGCCACAAGGCAACTGAAAATCCATGAGAAAAACTATCCAACGCATGATCTGGAGTTATCGGCTGTGATCTTTGCCTTGAAAATCTAGCAGCATTATCTCTATGTGGATTAATGTGAGATATAAACTGACCACAAGAGTCTCAAGTATATATTCACATAGAAAGAGCTTAATATGAACTAGTGAAGATGGATAGAGCTTATCAAAGATTACGACTACTCAATCCACTACCATCCCGGTAAGGCAAACAAGGTGGGAGATGCTCTAAGTAGAAAGGATCCAGCATCTTTATCAATTATGAGAATTGAAAAGGATACGATCTTCTTATATTTGCAAAGGATGGACATGGGAATCATTAAAGGAGGAACATAATCAATCCTTTCTCAAATGATTGCTCAACCATCCCTCTTGGAGAAAATAAAGGTTTCTCAAAGAAAGGATGTGGAAATTCAGAAAAGGGTAGAAGCTATTAAAAATGGGAAATCCTATGATTTCAAAATTGATGAGGAAGGAGTTGTAAGATTTGAGACACGATTATGTGTACCATATTATCCAGAGACAAAGAAGGATCTATTGAATGATGTACATAGCTCGACCTTCTCTATCCATCCTGGGAGTACCAAAATGTACTGTGATCTCCGAGAACACTTCTGGTGGGATAACATGAAGAGGGAGATTGCGGAATATATATCAAGGTGCTTGGTATGACATCAAGTTAAATCTGAGCGAAAAAAATCCAAAGGTATGATGCAACCTTTGTCTATACCCATGTGGAAATAGGGAAATTTTACTATGGACATTGTCACGGGTCTCCCGAAGACGTCAAAGGGAAATAATGAAACATGGGTTGTGGTTGAATGACTCACCAAGACATCCCATTTAATCACTATTTGGGAAGATCTCTCATTTGAAAAAAATTGCAAAGATATATGTGAAGGAAGTGGTGAGACTGCACGATGTTCCACTCTCAATTGTCTCTGACCGCGATCCAAGGTTCACATCTAAATTCTGGAAGAGTCTTCAACAATCTTTGGGTACTGAATTAAATTTCAGCATGATCTATTACCCCTAAACTGATGGCCAGTCTGAAAGAACTATTCAGACGCTTGAAGATATTCTTAGAGCCTGCTCTCTAGAATTCAAAGGTGGATGGGATCAACATCTCCCATTGGTGGAGTTCTCATACAACAATAGCTTCCACTCGAGTATTCAGATGGCTCCATATGATGCCATGTATGGAATGTTATGTAGAACTCCAACCTATTGGAATGAAGTTGGAGAAAGAAAGCTACTTGGCCCCGATCTTGTTCAAGAGATGACAGAGAAGGTTCAAGTCATCTAGAAACACATAAAAGCAGCTCAAAGTCGGAAAAATAGCTATGCTGACAACCATCGAAGGGATTTGGATTTTGACATTGGAGATAAAGTCTTCTTTAGAATATCTACATGGAAGAGAGTCATGCGATTTGGGAAGAAAGGGAAGCTAAGCCCAAGGTATATTGGCCCCTTTGAGATCCTTGACCGCATAGGAGCCGTGGCCTATCGGCTTGAACTTCCACCGAATATGGCTCGAGTTCATGATGTTTTTCATGTATCACTCTTGAGGAAGTACATACCTGATCCCTCACATGTACTAAGCTCAAAGGTGGTGCAGCTGGAAGATGATCTCTCCTATGAGGAGCAGCCAGTAATGATTCTGGATCAGAGAGATAAGGTTCTACACAACAACACAACCAACCTTGTCAAAGTTTTGTGGAGGAACCATATGTTTGTGGAAGCAACATGGGAGCTGGAGGAATCAATGAAGGAAAAGTACCCGCACATGTTTTTTTCCTATAATGTAAAATGAAATTTCGAGGGCGAAATTTCTTAAGGGGGAAAGTTAGTAATGACCCAATGTTTTTAATGGAAATTCATTTCTTATAAATATTCCATAAAATCTCCTAATAATGAACTAATAAGTGATAATTTACCTTTAAACTTAATTTTTTCACTGCTGTGTTTGGAAGTTCGAAAATCCGGCATACACAGTTGTGTTTTAGATTTTTTTGGAGTCTAATAATTTTTTTTTGGTGAATAGTAAACTACCCTAATAAATAGTAACATACACATATGAATAATGATATACCCTAATTAATAGTAACCTTACCTATGGTGGTATAAAAATAATATTCATGTTGGAAGTTTGATATACCTATAGTTTAGAATGAGTTAAATAATGCTTTAAAACTGGTTTTGATAATAAATTATTATTTTATTTAAATATTTAAATATTCATATTTAAAAAATTATTTTTGAAAAATGGACATCATTTTTGGATTCTACACGTTGAAAAATGGTTGGGGTAAATTTTTGGGATTTTTCTGAAATACTTGAATTTTTGATGAATACTGAGATACTGCAATTTACAAATATAAGCTAAACAAGCTAATTATAGAGTCATGGGTGATGTTCTGCTGATGTAAGCCCACTTGGTTCGGGATTAAATTATAAAATTAATATAATTGGTCATGAAATACTCCCAATTCCTAGTCTTGTGGAGAATTAATAAACTAATGAATTTTATATTAAGGAAACCCCTCTCTCCTCCACTATAAATACCCTCTCTACTTACCTCTTTCCCTCGCACCTCTAAAGCCTTGTTACTAGCCAAATTTCTGCCCAAATAGCCTCCCAATCTCCTTTCCCACGTCCAAGTCTTTCTTTTCTTTCCTAAATACCAAAACCAAAGCTCCTAATAGGAGTCTCATAGAGAGGAGGTCAAAGGGTAAGAACCCTCTTTTGTTTTCAAGTGTTTTGTTTTCATTTTCTTTCATTCCTTATACCCTCTTCTCCTTACCTTATCCAAAAGGCATGAAAGCTCCAAAATCAAATATATTATAGATTCTAACCATGTTTATGGAAAATTTCAAGCATCATACTTCTCTTCCTCTCCCTCATGTTATAGAATTAAACATCGTCCGTAATGGGTCAAATTACCGACATCATGGATATTGTGTTTTCAAATTCTTTTATCATTTTGATTATGGTCATGAAACCATTTATGTTATGGTTGAACCAGATTATTATATATTTTATATTTACTATTTAAGGTTCTGTAATCTTCATACACTCATTATATAAAAAATTAATACAAAACAAGTCATTTATGGGAAAAATCGTTAAAATTAAATCAAGTGTTTATCATTAATGTTTAATGTAAAGGTTATCTTTCACACTAATTAACCAAATGAATTTTGTAACCATGTAACCTAATGGATTTCCAATAATGTTATATAACTTCAATTCTGGACAACCACTTTCATCTTAAAATTTATTTGAACAAAAATACAATTGAACCGATCATTAAAACAAATGAAACAAACGGTCCTGAACAATGAAATTGAACCTTGTAATCAATCAAAATGGGTATCAATGAACTTAAAAATGGTATAATGAATCTTTTAATTTTATATAAGGTTCTGGAACTATTGATTAATAAAACTAATTTGACTATTCAGGTCATTAATATCAAGTGGAGAACACCAACAGACCTAAGGTAAGGGATCCTCTCAATTTCACTCTTATTCAAGATTGTTCACTATGTTAAGACTTATTGTGTGTAACAATTAATTATGGGGTATTATTTCTCACCTCCACCATACTTCCCTATTTATGTATGAGTGACAAGAATTCCCTTTCCTGTCTAACTAATCCCTCTCAAGTACCCCCGATACCATGCTGACAATTCGTAAAGAATTCTACCCGATCATCTTTTATTCATTCGGGTTGCCTTATCTACCTTTATACCAAAATGTTGTTTTCTTATCTTTTCTTGTGAATAATATAAATGTTGTTTAAATGTTACAAGTCTATTTATCAATACTATTTCATCACTTTATTTTGGGGATATGCATGATTTTAAGTGATTCTCTCCTCATCACTTCCTGATAAGTGAACCCGTTTTAAGGGAACTTCCCAATTTCATTTCTATTACCAAGTGTACTCTATCCTCTGTTTTAAGTCACATTTGTTCTTATAAAATCATTATTTTATTATAAAAACCCTCCTGGTTTACTTTGGGTTTTATAAAAAATATTATGCCTCTTTTTTTTAAAGAGATATTCGATGTTTTCTTAAATAACACTAAAATGTTTTGACTCAAAGATTCCTAAAAACTATTTTTACATGTTATAACTTCAGTTTGTTGTATCTTGTCATGATTTATGACTTTATACCTTATTAGTTTCTATTTATGATTTAATTCCTTTCTTTCATGGATTCTTGTATGTTATGTATTTTTTTATTATGCTTCATGACGCGATTGTGTTCCCATTTCTTTCCTTGGGTACTCTTATGTTTTTGTATGATTGATTATGTGAGATTCTTTATATGGAAAGAATATACATGAATAAGCTTAGATGGGTGCACCCATATAGCTCTCTAGTGCATTGGGTAAAGTTAATTTCTCATGAGAAGAATATGGGGAAACGGTCTGGGCGGTTATCCTTGGCTTGTGCTACTATGGGAAACGAGATTGGCGGTTAGCCTTGACTTGTACTAAAGACATGTTTAAAGTTTCTTCCACCTATTTATGAAACTATGATTATATAATCTCATGCTTATATGATCCCATGATTATTTTATTCCCTGTTTTTATGATCCCATGTTTATATGTTATGATTCCATATGTTCCATGCTTCCAATATCATTATGTTAAGCCTCCTAACTCATGTGCTTAAAGTTTATTCTTATGTTCTTTCCCTTACTGGGCTTTTTAGCTCATCCCTTTGTTTATGTGTTCCCCAGGTTACCCTATCCAGATTCAAGGGATAAAAGGAAGTTAGGATCTCATTATGAAGATTAAATAAAGAAGAGTTTTTATCCCATGTTTTATGTTATATGTACCTAGTCTTCAAAGACACTAGACTTAACGATCCTTGTCTTGTACTCTAATGATGAATTATGTTTAAAATCAGGGTTTTCTATGTGAAAAAGGATAGTGTTGATATAGATAAACTCTCAAACAATTGTTTTTATAAAAGTCTAGGTCAAAAATTTAAACTTATCTTTTGTTCTTTAAACGTTTGTTAAAAACATTTACTCTTACCATGTCTTCTTGCATTTTTATAATTTATGGTAACTATATTTACTATAAAATATAATTATCACCACGAGTGGATAATTAATGAAATTGGTAACATTATATAAGTAATTTGGACAAATATTATATTTTTTGGACTATTATATAATTTAATAAAATAATATTTCCTCTAAAAACTCATTTTTCCAATTTTGATACTATTTAGTAATTTATTTTTGTTAAAGTCATTACAATTTGATTCCTCAAAAAAGGGAATAAATAAAATATAATATGTCAAAATAATCCATAAAATTCATGGATGGAATCACAATAATCATATTACATTTATTTTAATATTTATAATATCATTTATTTGAATCTTTCTTTAATGAAGCAATCACTGCATCATCATCGTGTCATAATTCAATTTTTTTATGTAATGTATAAAAATTAAAAATAAAATACCATTATTTATGAAATATTTTTAGATTTATAATTATATTTATAGTCAAAGAGAATAATTATATAACCCCATATAAAAACTGTTTTATTAAAATATACATGTTTATGTTATATTTCTTTTTTTACTTTAAATTAATTAATATAACATGTCATTATCAGTCCCAAGTGAATCTATGAGGTCCCAAAATCAACCTAAAGATTAAAATTTTCGTAAATATATAATAAAATATGATTAAGACACATGTTAGAGTATTTTAATATTATTTTAATATTATTTGTTACCCATATTTACAAGATTTACCTTTTAACCATGGTAAATAAAAACTTTATTGATGCTACTATTCATAATGTCTAAAAATTAAAGGTAACTATTTACACAATTTAGAACTATTTATTATAAATATGGAATCCATTTTTACAAATTCAAAATTCTGAATTTATAGAAATTAATTTAACATTAATTCCCATTGTCAAAACGAAAAAATGGGGTTTTGAGAAGTAATAAATATCAAAAGATTGAAATGTGTTTATGTCCAATTTCAATTGAAAATTACTTCCAAGGAAAAAATTGGATTAAATTATAAAAATATATACCATTTATATTATAAAACCCTTAAATATTATGATTTATCCATATAATTTATCTCGATGGAAAACAATTTTTTTCAATTAAATTTTATCCTATTTTAATTATTCATCCAAACATGAAAGTTATAAGAAATAAAAAAGTTATTCAAAGTAAATTTTGTGGTCCCACTTCAAAATAATAAGTTTATTTTTTCAAATATAACTTACAATGTTGAAAAAAACTAAATTTAAAAAGATTTCCCCATCAAAAGGTGATAAAACTTCATTTTTAGAGAAATACATCTTTTATCAAAAAAATTGAATTTGTTCTTATATAATATCTAGAAAATATATAATATGAATTTAAAACATTACATTGAATATATAACATATATTTTTCATCAAATAAAAATTTATGAAGAGTGATATGTTTTTATAAACACAATTATTCTCTTTCAAAGAGGTTTTCATGAAAAACACATGCATTATATTCAATTGTTTATTATTTCTGTTTATAATAAATTTGGTAACCAGTGAATCATTATTTAAATATTTGAAAACCATATTTCAGAATTCAGTTGATACTATTAATTCCCTCTATTCCAATGGATATGCGTTTACAACCCTTTAAAATAATAATAATATTATTGTATTAAATTTATGTATAACTCAATGTTGTGTGCAACATAATATTTTAGAGAAACCAATTTTTGCGTTTTAACTACGCTAGAAGAAAAAGCATCCCCTTTAATATAAAATTAATATCTTATTCATAAGTGTTAATAGAAATACAAAAAGTATTATTCTATAAATACCTGGGTCTTTACATCCTTCCCCCTTTTGGAAATTGTGTGCTCATAATTTTAAAATTAGACTTGGAAACATCATTAAAAGTACCACATTGGAAAAAGAGTCAATAAAAATATCAATTTAAAAGAAAGAAAGATAAGTTAAAAGGTCAAACAAGGTAACACAAACTAGGATTCCATGTAGGAAAAAATGGATATAGGAGAAAAAGTAACGGTCATGTTTTGATGGGCAATGACAGAAAACCTGACCATAAAAAAGTTAACCATTAGACAACCATAAACTTTTGATGGGTTAAATAGTCTTTGATTTTTTGGTAGGAAAAGTAAACAGACAAAGTTTTTATTATAAGCTCATTTTCATAAATTTGAGAAATTTAATTATGATATTGATTAACAACATAAGGAAATATACTTAATTTTCTTGTAGAGTTTCATCCTTTTATAAATTTCTACCACAAAATCATCTTTTCTTCAAACGATGACTATTCAAGATGACTTGGTCACACCTGAAGGGCTAGAATCAACTTCTAAAAAATCAAACAATCCAAAAAATATGAACTATATATTTCCCTTGTATTTAGAAATTAACCAAAACCAAAATGGTTAGTATGAGATCAAATAATCCACAAAAAGGATAATCATTTATAAAAATAAATACTACACTTAATCTCCAAAATTCAACAAACAATACCCAAAGTTCAAAAATACCATTAAATACACAATTGTCCTTAAAATTATTCAATATAATCATAACTAATATTGAAACCCAAAACTCAGAAGAATTTGATCACATAGTATTCCATGATTAATAATAACATTTACCTTAAAATAACAATGATTACTCTTAAAGTCTCATACTGAAAAGTAATTATACTAATTATGCATTCTATATGATAGGTTAATCATTTCCATAAATAAGCAAAATTTCAATATTTCAGCAATAAAAAATATAGATTATTCCAAAATAAAATTCATCCATTACTCCTAAACAAAATATCATAGTATTAAAATTTAATTAGGCATATCGTGTTCCCAAAAGAGAAAACGTCTTCCAAAATAACATTTATCACTTAATCACCAAACTATTTTCCTATACCAAGGATATCCATTTGAAAAAAATAATTTCCCAAAATCAATATATTTTTTATACATAAAATCATTGAACAAATAAAAATAATAAGTCATACTAACCGGGGACTTCAGGTAGTCTTGTGGTAGGTGATAACTCCCGGTCGTACTTTGTTTGTGGGTTCAATTCATGTAGATTTGTCTGACATGGCGTGTTGTCACATGGTCAGTGTGTTTTCATTTTTCAAAAAATATATATTTTTATACATTCCTAAAAATGAGATACATTCCTTAAAAAACTATAACATATTTGAACCTTAATGATTATCTCATACCTCACATTTTGCATCCCAAAAAGTAATAACATGTAATTGCCTCAAATTCAAGGATCATATAAACCCTAATGGTTCTTTATAACTATATCGACAAAAGAAAATATAATTCTTCCACAATTAACATTTTTTTATAAAAAACATAAGAGTAACAAATACTAGAAGTCTTCCAAAGTAATCCCATCATTAATACATTTTAACATATTGTCATCCATAGATCCAATATAAATCTTCAATTCCTAAAATGTAGACATCTTAATCATTAAATATTATTCCTGATCCTTTATCTATGTTTTTACATATTATTAGTTAAAATTATTTCCTAAAAAAATGATGCATAATGTCCTAATATTTCAATAATGTCAAAACATGAGCTAAGAAATACTCCATACCTTTCATAGGTCATTTTTAGTTTCCCCATATTCTATTGAAATGGAATTAGTAATTAGAAAACATTTATTTTTCTATTCCTACTGATCCCATTCCCAAACCTTCTTCATAGTACATCTATTTGTGTAATTACCGTGAATATATCATTTAAAAAAATCAATTGATCCCTCATAAAGAACATATTTCCCTTTCCTTGAGTCAACTGAACGCTTCCTTTTTTCCATGGAAGGATATTGATTTATGAACTTCATTACTACATCTATAAAATCTTCCCATCCCTTTAAAGCATTTTCCCAGGTGTTTCATTCAACATCCATAACACATATGTTTTTTAATATATGTACCCATATGATTATTACCTTAACTTCCATAGGTATTTGTTTCTCATATATATGATTCCATATAAAAATCAACATGGTTCAAGTGGTAAATAATGACTCCAGATAGTTGGTTAAGAATAAACACAAGAGTTATCATTGCAAATCCCATTTCATTTAGTTTATTATTCAGAAAGCCACCACAATTTCCTTCACATCCATTGTTACTTTGGTGCCTGTTAGATCCATCCATTTACTAAAACCAAAATGTTAGTGTAAGTATATCAGTAAAATCATCATATATTATTTTATGAGGAGGGTAAAGACTAGGATATACTTATTCATGTTATTATAAACTCATTCAATTTATATAAAATAACAATGAACTGTTATAATATTCTAACCATTGTGGTTATATAAAACATGTCACTTATACTTAAATGACACTCTAACCTCTAATGTTATCTAAACCAATATCTGATACCAACTATAAGGCCCCAACCATAAACACTACTTAATGTTGAGCTAAGTAAAAAATTTGACATTAATTAAAATTGAGGATCTTTTTAGGTTTATAGCTTTAGAGAATTTGGTCATAACTTATACATAAAATCAAGAATATTAAAAGTACACACTTCTACTCACTATCCATTTTTTCATAAAAGAAAAACTCCTTAAAAACAAACATCACTTCATTTTATGTTTTAATAGCATAACTTTTCATTGATCCCATCCTTGACCCTATTCTTCTTTATGTCATGTTAAAAACTTTTACAAACATGGGATGCGCATAAAAATCCTAATTAAGTTTATAAAATAAGGAAATAAAAGATTAGTCCACAAATACATACAAATCAATGAAATCATACTTTTCACTCATTCAATATAATATATTTATCATACCTCATGAAATCAGAAGACTTATGAATAACACATGGTAATCATAAATAGTAAAGGTAACTTGCATCTATAAAATAATTACATTGTATCTTTCTCATATACATAGGTATTTATATTTGGAATACCCATCACAATATATTCCTTAAATATCTTAGGAGAAACATTATATTTTACCTTCATTATGTTACCCAATTCATTGGAGAGCTATCTCAGGCTCACATACTCTAGGTTTATCTTGGAACCACCCGTATTTGGATTATCACGTAACCACCCATAAAATTTCCAAGTACAATTACATATTAATAAAACATAAAAGACTGAAATTATAAACATTTCAATCAGAAATCACAATAAAAAAATTAAAGATATTGAAAAATTCAATCCATTTCCAAAACCATTTAAAACATTTAATAAAGATATTTTGGAATCAAAGTGTCCCCTACCACATTAAAACTTTTAAATGAAATTTTAGAGTTATAATTTAAAAACACATATGTTTATATAAATAAATCCATAAAAACATTTTGAAAAATTGTACATTAATGAGAAATATTTATAATAATAAATTTTCAAAACATTCTAAATGATGTTTCCATTAAAGAGTCTCATAACACTTGAGAAACACATTTATAAAAATAACTGAAGACTAAAATCAAATGAAAATTTTAAATATCATGATAAAATATAAATTCATGATATAAAATGTGAAAAAGGTTGTATATAAACCTTATATAATATTAAAGGTGCACAATATCAAGATACGCCTCAATGAAAGAAGATTGATATGAATTCCCTTACAAAGATAATGTGGTAATCAAATAGATCAATTATACATATTCATTATAAATACACAAAAATAAAGTATATATAAAAGATAATATATAAAGTTTCATTTGTCACATAATCATAGCACAACATAATCAAGAAGTATAAGATTAACACAAAGAATAGAAATTGGGTTAAGAAGTTCCCTTATGAAAATTTGGCATCCTAGTAGCATCACATAAAAATTCATAAAATGAGTTGTTGAGATAAAAAAGGGTTTATCATCACATGGAAATAAAATTTATAGAAATAAAAATGTATAAGAACATACCCCAAAATAATAAAATGAAAATTAAAAGTCATAACATAAAATAAGTCTTTAAATAAAAGAAAAGGGTGAAAGGTTCTCTTACCTTGAGTCCGACTTGTCTCGTTCATTCATTATATTCATGAATAATAAACATAGGTTAATTTATAATTGATTAATATCCATTTTAAATTTTATTATTACTTTTATATCCCTTATTAACATTCTATAATAATAATATAATTATTCATGTTCATATCAGTCATTTTGTGGATGCTCGGTACTAGAGTCGAAAAAGAAACTGTTATAATTAGAAATTTTCCATGTGGTAAAAGTCCATTATCACCAAAATATTATTAATGATTTAAGTCTCATATATACTTTGTATATATGTATTTATATTCATTCTATATGAATTTATAATAGTCCATAACATTTAAATATAAGAAATGAAATGCACCGTTCATGGAGATGGAAATCCATAAATACGCATGAACGTTACTTTAATTTCTTTTTTCATATTTAATGAAATGAAAAATAAATGATACATAGGTATATTATAATTAAATTATAATATCATATTTTATATATGTTACATATGTTCAATAATTCTATCCTCTATACGTTCCATGTTTGGCATGAACGAGTCATATCACTTTGAGGGGGTGATAGTCCGCACTTAATCAAAAGAAATTATCGTATTTACACATTATAGAAAGAATAAAGGTATGATGTAAATGAAAAATAAAAAAGAATAGAGAAAATATAAATATATATCATATTTAATTTTTTTATAATAATGTCCACCATGAGAGGTGGTAGGAGAAAAATGAACGGTCACCATTTCGTGAGGCAGTAGTTCGCTATACACAGAAAGAGTTTGTTCGTATCCATTAGATGGAGGTGTTTGTAAGTGTAGTTATAATGAATATAATAAAAACATCCTAGTATATTTAGGATACTGGTTTTTTTATACAACAAATAAATAAGAAGAGAATAGTTAGTGAAGAAGAAAAATAAAGGAAATGAACATTAGAGAAGACGCTACCTCTAAAATGTGTAAATCCTTTTTATTTGAGCCAAAAGGATATCTATAATTTCTTCATACCCAAGGTAAGGATTATAAGAGGAATAGAGAGATGTTGGGAACTTATTTTATCATACTTTTGATAATCCAAGGGGCTTTAGAGGTGTGAGTTTGTGGGTAGTGGTGATGCCCTTTACAAGAGGGAGGAGGGGCACTTTAGGACGGTCTTGAAATATTATTTTATTATAAAATGGTTTTTGGTTTCCAATTTTCTAGAATTCATTCAATTAAAATAATAGATTTTTTTCAAGAGACAAACTCTCGACCAATAGGTTTTAGACAAGTCTATGTCACAAATTCTTCCTTATATTTTTTTCTTTAACCCTTAGTTAAAAACATTAACTCTTACCATGTATTCTTGAATTTTCATACGTTATGGTTACTATAGTTACTATAAAATGCCAATAGAACCACAAGTGGCTCATTAATGAATTGTTTTACATTATAAAAGTATTTTTTACGAATATTAAATTTTCAGGACTATTATATCATTTAATAAAATAGTATTTGTTTTCAAAAATCATTTATGTCCATTTTGATACTATTTAGTTATTGATTTTTGATAAAGTCATAACAACATGATTCCTTCTAAAGAATAAATTAATTCAAATATAATAAGTGAAAATAATCCAAATTTTTTTTGATGTCATCACAATAATAATATTATATTTATTTAAATATTTATAATATTATTTATTTTAGTCTTTCATTAAGAAGTAATCAGTGCATCATCATTGTGTCATAATTATATTTATTTATTTAATGTCTAAAAATTATAAATAAAATACCACAATGTAGGATTTTTTTAATATTTCTAAATAATATTTATAGCCTAAGATAAAAATTATATAACCCCGTTAAAAAATTATTTTAGTAAAAGAGACATGTTTATGTTTTATTTCTCTTTACATTAAATTAATTAATATAACATGCCATTATCACACCAAGTGGATCCATGGGGTCCCAAAATTGACCCAAGGATGAACATGGTGAGACATATCTCATCCAATAGTATTATAACATATTTTAGGTTAGTTTAATATTATTTTAATATTATTTTTTACCATGATTTAACAGATTTACCCTTTACCCATGGTAAATAAAATAATTATTGATGTTACTATTCATAATGTCTTAAAATAAAAGGTATTAGTCTAAAAAATTTGGACATAATTATTCCAAATATGGAATCAATTTTTCCTAATTCAAAACGCATAATTTTTAGAAATTAATTTAAAATTAATTCTTGCTGTTAAAACCAAAAAGTGTGTTTTTAAGAAGTAATAACTATCACAAGATTGGCATGCGTTTATGTCCAATTTCATTGGGAAATTAATTAGAATGAAAAATATTGTATTAAATTATAGAAAAATATTCCATTTATACTTTAAAACAATTAAATATTATAATTTAACCATATAAATTATCTCGATGGGAAAATTTGTTTTCTAATAAAATTTAGCGTATTTTTACTATTTATCAAAACATGATAGTTATCTGAAAAATATAAAAAATTTATTAAATTTTTTTGACCCCTATATTCTAAAGAAGAAGTTTATTCTTTAAAATAGAACATATAAATGTGACAAAAACAAAATTTAAAAAGGGTTCGCCATAAAATGGCGGTAAAACTGCATTTTTAGAGAAATACTTATTTTATCCGAGAAAAATTAATTTTTTTTATATCATATCTAGAAAACATATAAGATTAATTTAAAAAATTTCATTGAATATATAGAATATATTTTTCATTAAATAAAAAATTATAAAGAGTGATATGATTTTATAAACACAATTATTCTCTTTTAAATATGTTTTTATAAAAAACACATCCTTTATATTTAATTGATTTTTATTTCCATTTATAAAAAAATTGGTAACCAATGAATAATTATTTAAACATGTGAAATCCACATCTTAGAATTTAAATGATACTATTCATTCCCGCCATTCAAATGACTATGCATTAACTACCATTTAAAATAATAATAATATTATTGTATTATATTTCGGTATAACTCAGTGTTGTGTGCAAAGTAAGATTTCAGAGAAACCTATTGTTGTGTGTAGAGTATGCTATCAGAAAAAGTTCCCCCATTAACATAAAATAAATATATTATTCATAAGTATTAATAGAAATCTGAAATTATTATTCTATAAATACTTAGGTCGTTACACCTACGATCCATGATCCCATTCCCACGGTAAAGAAAATTTTATTTTATAACTATCCTACGGACCTTGGTTCATGTTCTACCACCCAAACTCCAGCACTTCTGCATCCCTACATCCATGTGACTTTATTCCATCACATCCCCATGAACATGTGAAAATCCACCACCTACACATGTTATTTTTTCCTATGAAAAATCACCACACCCAAAAAAATGTTGGGGGGGGGGGGTGAGGAAAAAATAACAAGATTTTGGTTTTGAACATTATGCCTACAAAATGTGGGGGCCATGAATGAACTACTTGTTCACGACTATGTCAACATACTTAATTTATAATAATTAGTATTAATATATTATATATACATAATTTAATAAATTTAATATAAACTTTTAATAATTGATATTAGAATAAAAACACATAATTTTTAATTTTAAAAATACTTTATAAATAGATATTAATTAATGGTATTTCTTAAAATAAAATATAAATTAATATTGTTAATAAATTTACTAACGAAAAAATTAATGTTTATAATATTTTTGCGAATTAATAAATATATTCAATGAATTTGCTGCAAAATATTTTGACCAACAAATATATTATATGTTGGATTTTGTTATAATTATAACTAAATAATTTTATCTTCCACATTATATTTTATTGAAAATGTTTTTATTTATTTTTTTAAAGAGTTATATATCTTGGAAAAATTATTTAACAATATAAAATATACTTTTACCAACATATATGATCATAATGGAGAAAGATAAATATTCATAATTGTTTCCATCAATCATTGGTCTATTAGGGATTGGATTTGGGAGGTATTATTTTCCTTACAACAAGCTAAGGTGAGGTCATAAATGGGTTAGATTGTTTTAAATTACTATGAGGGTCTGTATTTTTGGAATGGTGTTTGGAGTTGATCGCGTTGTCGAGCACATCAAATTAGTTGTTTAATTTTGGCTATAATTTCTGCAGTATAGTAGCAACCCTAGGTCGTCTCTCGACGAAGCCTTTGATCATTAATTTAAAAAGAGGGTTTTTATTATGAAAGTATAAGGTGAATTAGGTTTTGTAAAAATTGGGAGTTTTATGACTAATGATGAAAATAGAAAATGAAAGTGATAAAACAAAATAGAAATGAACAAGATTGATTAAACGTGATCAACCCGGGGAAGTCTCGTGATGCTCATCCTTCATCGCTTCAAGGGATTGGGTTATGATATATTAATCCCTGGTTTGTAACACTTAGAACCATAATGTTTCTGAGTTTGTACTAGGATACCTCCTAGGGTTCAGTCGAAAACACATAACAATTCACCGGACACCGCCGATGATTGGGTGATTTGTGTTCGACATCATAACCGAAACTCACCAAGGAAACACATGAAGAATTTGATGTGCTCTTAAGGTTTGAATGTTATTATATTGTGAAACCATGACATAAATTTACATGGCCTTGATAGAGCTTGTGTGATTTCTAATGACCAATATGAATCACAGAAGCACCGCAATTGAAAGGGGGAAAAGAAAGTGATGAACGGTGTGTGAAACATCATATGAAAGGGTACCCCCAAACATGATCATATGAGTTGAGCATGACATACCAGTACATAACTCAATAAAATAAGAAAATATGATTATTAAAAACAACAAAACAACATGGAATTAAAAATATCAATCAAATATTACAACATGAAGCTTGGGATTTACATCACGTTCTTTCCCGGGTGATCACAAGGGGTTTAGAAACCCATCTGAGGGGAAGAAGAAGATGATGTTGAAGTAGCACCTACCATAGCCTCCAGAACTTCTAGTGATGTTGAGAAGACTCCTTGGGGACTCCAAAATGTAAGAACCTTGCCTCTTGGCCAAACTTACAAATGGGGAGCCCAAGGTGTCATTTTATAGGAAAAATGGAAGGTGGTTTTAGGCACGCAGATTTCATCAATCCACTTGTATCACGCGTTTCGGCCTTCATACAGCCTTATCTCGCTTTGGAGAAAATAGAAAAGTTATATCCATACCTTTTTAATGTCTCCACCGAATTTTTGGAACCATTTGGACAAATATAGCTCCCGATATTAATAAAATACAGAACACCTCATTTGACATGGTCCAAATTCGGTGTCTTGGACAGATCAGTTCAGATGGCCCCCATAGAAGCCGAATCAGGATTTGGTTCCTTAATATGAAATGTGGAATATTAAATTTTGGACAGGACCACAACATTTAAGCCCATTTGGATGCACATAATTTGTGTACTATTCAAAACGGTGGACATATGTCCATGTATCCATTCAATTTTGGTCCATTTTTCTTCCACTTCATCAAGGGACCTCCAAATCACCTCCACCTACATTGAAATAATAAAAACAAGTAACATTTACCATTATAATATTAATTAAAATTAATTAATTTATTCAAACATAAAGTGCAATTTATTATTATATTTGGAATATTCATTACAAAACTAGTTTAAAACTACGGTGTAAGGGTGGAATAAAACATTGAATCGTTGTACGATCACACCCCCACACCTAAACATTTACACTCCTGGGAAAAGTCACATATCCAAATACAATTATGCATATATATATATATATATATATATTTCCAACATCCTGAAGATTTATCATTTGAGGAATATTTTATTTAAAGTAAAGTGATCAATACACGAACCACACCAAGGAGTTCTTACTAGTGAAAATAGAAAAAGATGTCTCATAAATCATATCATAGAGAAATTCAAAAAGATTCATAATACCCAATTGAGAAAGGAATTCAGAAGTAAACCATGACACTAAATCTCCATGTGTGTGTGTGAAAACCATTCCATGCTACTCTTTCCACTTGATATCCAATAAATATATGTTATTTTAACATTTTTCAGGTTAAATGATTTTGTCACCAATCCTGTCCTACATCCTTTACAATCATATTTCAAGACCCAAAAATTTAAGCATTCCCAAAAGTCAAACCATAAGCTCCTGACCTAGATATCCTCATATGTTGCACATTTCATCACTACCCTCATTTATTATATTTTTTTTGAAGTTGTAATTGGAACAAATATCACCCTCATCTCTCAACCCTTGTTTGATCTCCTCAGGACACTAATTGAAATAGTTATAACAAGATCAAAGGTTGAGGAGGAGTGGTTTTTGACCTTCCCAAGACACAACAATTTTTTTGAGGGAATACAATAGTCAGACATTAGGTACACACACATAGGTCAATCTGGTACAGTAATGAAACAGATCAGATAAGGAACAAACGTATAGGAATATCATTTAAAGATGAAAAATATTAACCCAAAATATATTTACCTTATATTAATATAGAAATAATCTCACTTTTTGGTTTGGTGCAAAAATTTGTGGAGATATTAGTGACACGGTTTTCCAAAAAACTACTCACACAAAGGGCATCAATCATCTCAAAGGTTTCACATAGATACGACCATTTATATCATTGACAGAAAACCAATTCACTAAAAATCACTCCTTGATGGTAAACTCATACACAAATTCTTTTTAGCCTTCGTTATGGTATTTTTACTTTCCCCACTTTATGGTCGCCAAATCATGGAACTTCGAAATTGTCGATGGGAGAAAATAAAAATACCATTAAGAAGGCCAAAAAGAGAAAACAATGAAAATTCCTAACTAACCCAGGAATGTATCCACCCCCACACCAAGAGTATGTAGTTTCCTCACTGAAATAATTGAGAGTGTGAAAAGGAAGGATAAAACCTGATTTTTTTATTGGTATGATGCATCATGAAGATGGATTTCCTCCACCGGATTCTTTGGAAAATCCTCATAAAAGTGTTTAAGTCGCTACCCATTGACGGTAAAACTTCGTCCACTCTGCTCATGCAAAACATGTATTGCACCAAAAGGGTAAACATTAGTAACAGTATAAGGACCGAGCCATCGGGAACAAAGCTTACATTGGTGGAGCTTAAGCCTGGAATTGTACATGAGGACCTTCTCACCAATATGGAACTTCCACTAGTGAATCATGATATCATGAATAGCCTTTGTCTTCTCTTTATAGATTCGGGAGTTTTCATATGAATCACGTCAAATTTCTTCCATCTCTTGAATCTACAGCTTTCTTTGCTCTCCTGCACCTGAAAGGTTCATATTACATTGTTTAAGAGCCCAATATGCACAATGTTCTACCTCTAATGGGAGGTGACAAGCCTTTACGAACACAATTCTGTATGGTGACATTCCGATTGGGGTTTTAAAAGCTATACGGTACGCCCAAAGTGAATCATCCAAGCGCAAACTCCAATCTTTCCTATTGGGTTGTACCGTTTTCTCCAAGATTCGCTTAACTTCTCAATTTGAAATTTCTGTTTGTCCGTTAGTTTGGGGATGATATGCAGTGGAGACTTTAGGAACAAACCCATACCTACGAAGCAAGTTTTTCATGTTATGATTGCAAAAATGTGAACCCTGATCACTAATAATGAATCTTGGTAGACCAAACCTACTGAAAATCTAGGACCTCACAAAATCAACAACCACTCGAGAGTCATCGGTCCTGGTGGCCTTTGCTTCCACCCATTTAGATACATAGTCAATAGATAATAATATGTACACAAAGGCAAATGAATTTGGAAAAGGCCCCATGAAGTCAATTCCCCATGCATCAAAGATCTCACAAAATAACATGGGTTGTTGGGGCATTTCATTCCTCTTGGAGATATTCCCTGTGAATTGACAACGACTACATGACTTGCAAAATATATGGGCATCCCTATACAATGTCGGCCAATAATGTCCATAGTCAAGGACCTTTAGATCTATACGTTGACAGGCAAAGTGGTCCCCATAGGAAAAAGTGTGGCCGAAGGTCAAAACAGAGGTGAACTCATGGTCAGGGACACACTGACGAACTACTTGTTCACTACAAATTCTCCACAAGTATGGGTCAACCCAAATGTACCAATTAGAATCATGCTTAAGTATCTGGGATTGTGAAATGATGAAATCAGTGGGGACCCTAGATGTTTCTAGAAAATTCACAATGTCCGCATACTAGGGGGTAAGGTCCACAACATCACAAAGGTTCTCATGAGGGAAGAATTCTCCAATGGGTATGGGTGAGTAAACATGATGGTCCAATGGTGGGGAAATCCTACTAATGTGGTCAGCTACCACATTCTCCACCCCTCTCTTATCTATAATCTCAATGTCAAACTCCAGGAGGAGGAGCATCCATCGAATGAGGAGGGGTTTGGCTTCAGGTTTCTTTAGGAGGAAACAAAGGGCAGCATGATCAGAGAAGAGAATAATTTTTGACCCGAGAAGATATGGACAAAATTTTTCCATGGAAAACACAATAGAAATGAGTTCTTTTTCAGGGGTTTTGTTGTTTACCAGGGTAGGGACAATGGTACGCGAGGCATATTCAATTACATGAGGAGCCTTATCAACCCTTTGTGATAAAACTACCCCAACTGAAAAGTTAGAGGAATCACACATAAGCTCGAAGGGGAGATCCCACCTTGGTGGGTGGATGATGGAAGGTGACGTGAGACTCTTTTTTAGTGAATTGAATGCATCCTCACAATTTTTATCAAACACAAACGCAGAATCTTTTTGCAATAACTGAGACAATGGAAGTACAATCTTACTAAAGTCTTTAATGAATCGGCAGTAAAAACTAGGATGGCCCAAGAAAGATCGCACCTCACGAACAAATTTTGGATATGGAAAGGTTGAAATTAATTCAATTTTAGATTTATCAACTTGAATTTCCTATATTTGAAATGACATTCCCAAGAACTATCCCATGCTCAACCATAAAATGGCATTTCTCATAATTTAAAACAAGATCTTTTTCAATGCAGCGGCAGAGGACATAACCTAGGTGTTCAAAAAAATCATCAAAAGAAGATCCATAAACCGTGAAATCATCTATAAATACTTCCATTCAACTCTAAAGATACTTAGAAAAAATACACAACATACATCGCTGAAAAGTACCAGGAGCATTACATAGACCGAATGGCATCCTTCTATATGAAAATGTGCCAAATGGACAGGTAAATATTGTCTTTTATTGATCCTCAGGGGCTATATGGATTTGGAAATAACCCGAATAGCCATCAAGGAAACAATAATGGGACTTACCAGCCATTCGTTCTAACATTTGGGTAATGAAAGGTAATGGAAAGTGGTCCTTTCGCGTGGCTTGATTCAGTCGACGGTAGTCAATATAGACTCGCCAACTGTTTTGCACACGTGTGGAACCAATTCATTCTTTTCATTTGACAAAACTGTTATTTCTATATTTTAGGCACAATTTTCACTGGGCTAACCCATTTACTATCATATATAAGATAAATGATCCTCACAGCAAGTAATTTACTTACTTCTAATTTTACCACTTCAAGGAGAGTGGGATTCAATGGGCGTTGAGATTGTCTTACGGGCTTATCCTCATAATCTAAAAGTATATGGTGCATACAAATAGATGGAATAATCCCAAGAATATCATCCAATTTCCATCCTATTGCCTTTTTACACTCTCTCAATAGTTTGAGCAGTTTCAATTTCTGTTGTGGAGAGAGGTTATTGGAAATAATGACGGGCCATTGGTTAATACCCTCAAGATATGCATATTTTAAATTAGAAGGAAGCTGTTTAAGTTCCATCACTGGTTGTTTTTGGATTGAGGGAGTGGATTTAGGGGGAGTGAGGTCCATTAAACTATATATATGCTCATGTGTATTCTCTAAAGATATAGAATGTATAGAAATGAGGTTTTCAGAATCATCGACGATCATGGGTACCTCAGAATTAACACACTCATCCATTAAATCACAAAATTTACACTTTTCCAAACCCACACAACACTCAAAACATGAATCAAAACTCAAATCATCCAAGGGTGAAGAAACCAAAATGAATCAGAGTTTGGGTTGAGGAGAGAATTGTGTGTGTGGGCATCATTTGAGAGCACTTCCATCGAATAGACAGGAAGAGTGGAGTGCTCTTCAAAGGGGTGTTTCATAGCCTCAAGGATGTTAAAACATACCTTTTCCCCACCAAATTCTATAGAAAATGTACCATTATGAACATTGATGATCATCTTTGTTGTTTTGAGGAATGGCCTCCCAAGTATGAGAGGAGCGTGTCCTTGGGTTCGAGTATCTTCCATCTCAAGAATGTAGAAATCAGCGGGGAAGATGAGATTCTTCACTCTAATAAGGACATCCTCAATCACTCCTTTTGGATGAGTTGTACTCCAGTTGGCAAGTTGCATGATAATTCCTATTGGTTTAAGCTCTCCAACCTGTAGAGAAGTATACAAGGAGTGAGGCATCACATTAATGGAAGCACCTAAATCTAGCATAGCATCAGAAAAAAAGGTCTCCCCTATGGTACATGGTATCATGAATGTGCCCAGATCCTTGCATTTTATTAGCATTGCTGGTTGAATCAAGGCCGAGACATTCCTCCCCAGGTTGACTCTCTCATTACCCTTCAACCTCCTTCTATGGGTGCAATGCTCTTTAAGAAATTTGGCATAACGGGGAATTTTCATGACTGCATCCAACAATGGAATATTAACTTGAACTTTTATAAATGTATCCACTATTTCATTGTCAATCTCATTATCAATGTTTTTCCTAGATTTAGAGAGTCTTTGAGGGAAAGGAAGAGAAATTGATTGTTCATTTGGATCATCAATGATAATTTGATTGCCCTTTTTGTTTTATTTTTCATTACATGAAATTTTTGAGGGTTGAGAAGGAGTGTTTTCAAGAGGGGGACATACCTGTTTTATAGAATCAGAAGAAGGAGAAGCTTCTTTACCACTATGAAGTGTAATTGCACATACATTACCATTGTCCTTCAGATTGGAAATTGGTTGGGATGGTAGTTTTCCAGACCCTTGCATCTTAAGCTCACCGATGGTGTTCGCCAATTGTCCCACTTGAGTTCGTAGGTCTTGAATTGCCGATTGTGTTGTCTATTGGAACTGAAGGTTCTGGGTTGCCATTCACTTCACCATATCCTCAAGGCTTGGTTCATATGTAGGAGGAGGATGATTGTTTTGAGAAGTTGAAGGATAAGAAGGTTGCATACCTTAGCCTTGTTAATACCAATTTTGCTTTGGGAAGCTTGAGTTTCCTCCTTGTCGGTACTGGGGTTGTGCTTGCCTCCCTGGATTTGGATTTGGCCTGAATTGTTCTTGCTTGAAGGGAGGTGCTTGTTGGAATGGAAGCCCTAGGAACATAGCTGCACAATACTCAGATGAATCTTGAAGTTGTGGGAACTGGTCAGAAAAATGAGTGTTATCAGAATAAATACCACAATGCAATGGAATAGAAGTAGAGTGTGAGTTACCTTTTTCTTGAGATAATTACCTTAGAAGGGTATGCATCTCATCAAGTTTAGTATCTACCTTTTTTCTTGGGCTGAATTACTTACCTCATGAACTCCTCGAGTTGGTGCAATAGCTCATGTACCAAATTGTTGTGAATTTTGAGCCATGTTGGCTATTAAGTCACAAGCGACAAAAGGAGTTTTGTCAACTAGGGAACCACCAGCTGCAACATCAATCAATCCACGATCCATGGGGACAATTCTCTCATAGAAGTATTGGATTAATAGTTTTTCACTAATCTGGTGGTGGGGGCAGCTTGAGCAAAGTCTTTTGAATCTCTCCCAGTATTCATGAAGGGTCCCTCCTTGTGATTTCCTAATTCCACATATTTCTTTCCAAATTGAAGTAGTTCGGGAGGCAGAGAAGAACATATCTAGAAAAAGTCTTTTTATGTCATTCAAACCCCCAATTGTGGTAGGAAAATAGTATAACCAATCTTTATCTACACCATCAAGGGAGAAAGGGAAGGCCCTAAACTTGATTAAGTCCTCAGACACATTTTGGGGTTTAATGGTGAAGCACACTATGTGAAACTCATTTAGATGTTTGTGAGGGTCCTCTCTGGGAAGAACATGGAATTTTGGAAGGATATGGGTGAGGCCTTATCTTAGCTCAAAATTGGCCACTTCCTCAGGATATTGGATGTACGGAGGTTGGTACTCCACATCCGGGGTGGTCAGTTCTTTTAATGTTCAGTTATTTACAGCCATGATCTCTGGGATTTGATTTGGTTCAATTTTGGATTGGTTTAGGACCAATTGAGTTTACACAAGGGGTTCCACAATGTTACTTGATTTACCTCTTATAGATTCCTTGATTTGTGTGTGAAGTGAATTTTTAATTTCAGGATCAAATTCAAGTAGTGTTCCTTTACCAGATCTTGTCATGCAACAATGTTGTCTAGTTTGATTGATTGATTGTTTGTTGTGTTTCTTTTTTTTTGATTTAAGATGTATAAAATAGAAACATAATAAGGGTGAAATAATAATAGAATTTTATAATATATAATTAGAGAGGGATATGGAGAAGAAGATAGAGAGTGAGAGAGAGAGAGAGATAAAAACACACCAAAAACAACCAAAAATAAAGACAAAACCCAAAACAAAAAACAATCAAATGGGGGTGGAGTATTTAAAGGAGTACTAATTAAGAAGTAAAATAAATAAATAAAATTAAGTAAAGAAAAAAAATGATCTTGGCTCCCCAGCAACGGTGCCAAAATTTGATCGCGTTGTCGAGCGCGTCAAGTTAGTTGTTTAATTTTGGCTAGAATTTCTGCAGTATAGCAGCAATCCTAGGTCGTCTCTCGACGGAGAATTAGATCATTAATTTAAAAATAGGGTTTTGATTATGAAAGTAGAAGGTGAATTAGGTTTTTTAAAACTTGTGAGTTTTATGATTAATGATGAAAATAGAAAATGAAAGCGATAAAACAAAATAAAAATGAACAAGATTGATTAAACGTGATCAACCCAGGGAAGTCTCATGATGCTTATCCTTCATCGCTTCAAGGGATGGGGTCATGATCATTTAATACCTGGTTTTTAACACCTAGAAACTTAATGTTACTTAGTTTGTACTAGGATACCTCCTAGGGTTCAATCGAAAACACATAACGATTCAACGGACACCACCGATGATTAGGTGATTTGTGTTCGACATCATAACTGAAACTCACCAAGGAAACACATGAAGAATTCGATGTGCTCTCCAGGTTTTCATGTTATTTAATTGTGATACCATGAAATAAATTTACATGGCCTTAACAGAGCCTGTGTGAGTTCTATTGACCAATATGAATCACACAAGCACCGCAATTGAAAGGGGGAAAAGAAAGTGGTGAACGGTGTGTGAAATATCACATGAAAGGGTACCCCCAAACATGATCATATGAGTTGAGAAAGACATAACAGTACATAACTAAATAAAATAAGAAAATAGGATGATCAAAAACAAAAAAACAACCTGGATTTAAAAAGATCATTCAAATATTACAACATGAAGCTTGGGATTTACATCACGTTCCTCCCCGGGTGATCACAAGGGGTTTAGAAACCCATGGGAGGGGAAGAAGAAGAAGATGTTGAAGTAGCACCTCCCATAGCCTCAAGAACTTCTAGGGATGTTGAGAAGACTCATTTGGGACTCCAAAATCGTAGCACCTTTCCTCTTGGAAGAAATTACAAATAGGGATCGCAAGGTGTCATTTTATAGGAAAAATGGAAGGTGGTTTTAGGCACATAGATTTCATCAATCCACTTGTATCATGCGTTTCAACCTTTAGAAAGCCTTATCCCGCTTTCGAGAAAACATAAAGGTTGTATCCCTACATCTTGAATGTCTCCACCTAATGTTTGGCACCATTTGGACAAATACATCTCAAGATATTAATAAAATACAGAACACTGCATTTGACTTTGTCCAAATTCGTTGGCTTGGACAAATCAGTTCAGATGGGCCTCATTGAAGCCGAATCAGAATTTGGTTCCTTAATATGAAATGTGGAATTTTAAATTTTGGACAGGCCCACAAAATTTTATCCCATTTGGATGCACGGATTTTGTGTACTATGCCAAACAGTGGACAAATGTCCATGGATCCATGCAATTTCGGCCCATTTTTCTTCCACTTCATCAAGGGCCCTCCAAATCACCTCCACCCACATTGAAACAATAAAAACAAGTAACATTGAACATTATAATATTTATTAACATTAATTGATTGATTAAAAAATAAAGTTCAATTTATTATTATATTTTGAATATTCATTATAAAACTAGTTTAAAACTGCGGTGTATGGGTGGAATAAAACAGTGAATCATTGTACGATCAGGAGTAGACATATTTGATAATTATATTGTATTAGTAATGTAGTGGTGTTCTTGAATTCAGTATAATACGTACACCAATGAAACTATCTATGGATGCAGAGGTGTAACATTCCAAGTAAGTAATGAATAATAGATATTTTTATCTATGCCTATTTATGAATTAGATAGTGTTTTAGAGGATTAAAATGAGAATAAATCCAATCTTAAGCATGGAATACACTAATATTTTTAAAAGATTGTTTTACTTCCTTTTGATAGAAAACCATTTTTAAATCAAACTTTTGGAAATTTTATAATATTTATTTTCAAAATAAACATATTCATTATGATTGGGACATTGAAAATTTCATTGGGTTAATTTTTGGTATTTTCCTGACAATGTTCATTTTTTAACGAATAGTGAAAAATACTGCATTTTACATCAAAACTGCTTTTTCATTTAATATAATTATATGGTTAGATTATATTTTTAATTGGTCTTAAAGTGTAATTATAATATTATTTACCATTTAATCCAATGGTGGTCATTAGAATTAATTCACTTTCGAATTGGTCATAAACAAGTGCCAAACTTTTCATAGATATTGTTTCTAAAAAACCCGCTATTTTTTTGACAACGGGAATTATTTTTAAAATAATTATTGAAATTTCTGTGTTTGGAATTTGGTAAAATGGATTACATATTTTGAATCAGAATGTCCAAATTATGTAATCAAGACTCTTTTGTTTTTGGACATTATGAATAGTAAAGACGATAATTATCTTTAATTATCTTGATTAATTAGTAATCAGGTAGTTAAGGATAATAAAATAATATCATAATAATAAAAAATGGCCCCAACATGTGTCCTAATGCTACTGGTTGTGTCATGGACGTCCATAGTATGCCTTGTTCCAAACTTGGGGACCCCATGGAATCACTTTTGTGTGATAATAACTTTTTATCTTTTTATTTTTAAAGAATGTTAAATATAACAAAGAATGTATCACCTGAGTAAAACTTTTTTAATTTTGTCTACATAAATGATCTATTGAACTATAAATAGTCATTGGAAATCAAAAAATATTTCCTAAATCATATTATTTGTTTTATAATTTTTAGATATTAAATAAATTAAATTATTTATGACATCATGATGATGCAGTGATTACCTCATTAATGAATGATTTAAATAAAATGAAACAATAATGAAAAATCTAAGACTCACACTTGTCAAAGACCTATTGGATGAGTATATTTCTAAACCTTATCACCTTATCCTTAAAATACATCAATGTGGGACCTCTTAAATCCGAAACACATTTCAATATAATGTAACATTTTGTAACTTTCCAAGATTGCCCTCCTATCCTCTTATAAAAGGCCCCCACCTCTACCTCCTTACCCACACTTCTCAAGCCTTTGGCTCGGCCATTCTCTGCTCATGTTATCTCTCCACATCCCTCTATTCATCCTAGAAGCTTTACCATAGGCAGAAATATATTCAAGAAACCATTTTGGTTCAAACCAAGAAGAGTTACTCGATTTAAAGGTAAAGTCTTCTCTAATGTTCTTTTGTTTTATTTTGCTTATCCAACCACCTAAACTCTTTTTATTCATTTCTTTTGTAACAACACTAGTATCTTCAATATAATAGGATGTTTTTATATGAATTATTAGAGCTACAATTACACACACCTTCATCTAATGGTTAAACAGCACACTGTTTCTGTGGATGGCGAATTTCTACCTCACGAAACGATGATTGTTCAATATTCTTAAAAAACCTTTAAAGGTGGCCATTAAGATGACACTATATTTATATATGGTATATAATATTTTTATGTTTTCCTTAAGCTTCTATATTTTTCATTTTTGGCATATCTTTATGGCTTCCATTATGGGTAAACGCGATATCTTCATTTTAGGAAGTGCGGACTACCGCCCCCTCAAAGTGATTTGATTTATTAATGCCATATGTGGGAAGTATAAATGATGAAGTTAATGATATTATATATGATATTATACTGGAATTATAATATAACTTTTTATCATTATAATTCCATTCCATAAAATACATGATAGAAATGAAAGTAGCGTTCATGCGTACGTACGGCTTACCGTCTCCATGAACTATGCATTTCATTTCTTACCTCTAAATACTATGTAATATTATAAATGCATGTATATACTGGATATATATGATATATATGATATCTAAATCATGAATATAACTCTGGATATAATGGATACATGAACAACATGTAATTATAAAGAGTTTATTTTTGAATCAAGTACCAGTGATCGTTAAAATGACCGTTATTAACTTATATAATTACATAGTGTTAATGACATGGTAATAAGTGATATAAAAGGAATAATGAACATGAAAAAGGTTCTTAAGAAAGTATAAATTAACTCAAGTTTGTTATTTATGTGATTAAATAAATATCGAGTCAAGTCGGATACGAGGTAAGGGACTTCGTCTTAATGTCCTTTCATTAAGGCATATTTTGTTTTACACACAACTTTTTTTATACGGTGTATAAACCCCTTTGACTTTTACATTTATTAAAAAGGAATATTTTTTATACGAAGCGTTTACTAAACGAAAAAAGGGAATGTTTTTTTTGTCGTACGTATGCGGTGACAACGAATTCTCCGCCACCGTGACCATTATTTGAGTTTCACCTTCCTCTACAAGCCACAACTTTTTTTAATGAAAAATAAATACCATGTTTTACTTTTATTTTTTTTTGGTATTGAAAATGGTATTGAAAATCTTTTTATTATATCAATGTGTTATTGATATCTTGTGATTGAAATGAGGAAATGTTATGTTTCCTTTATGCATGTTTTATGTGATAAGATTATGTTATGGTTCTTGGGCATTGTTTATGAAGACAGGTGGTTCCGTGATAAACTAAGGGTGGGTGAGCCCGATATAGCTCTCCAATGCACTGGGTAACGCGAAGGGGTAAAATTTTAAGGTTTCTCCGAAATGATTTAGTGAATATACTATGATGGGTATTCCAAATGTAACCATGAGGGTTACTCCCTATGTAAGAATGTTATGAATTCCACAAGTTACCTTTATGTATTATGATTTCTATGATTTATTCATGATTTGATGAGGTATGTTAAAATGATTATTTTTTATGAGTATGGTATGATTTCATACATGGACTAATGTTTTCATTTCACACTTTTATATCCCTTGCTGAGCTTTTTATGCTCATCCCATGTTTTTGAAATGTTTTTCACAGGTCAAGGGAAAGGTACATGATGTGATGATAGTGTCAAGGAAGTGTCAAGAAAGAATCTAAGTTTTATTTTAAAAATGTTTCCGATGATGGGAAAAATTAGTACTATCTTTTATGTAACCACTTTGTTTAAATGTGGAGTGTAATGCATGATTTATGATCTAATTCTCTAAAACTCTAAACCTGAAAGGATCCTCAATGTGTATTCTTGAAATAACTCAAGATTAAGTAATGTTTAAGGCTGGGGACTTATAAGAGGAACCCTATGTTCATGCACTAGCACATTGATTATATATTGATCATACATATGTGATGGATGATATTTCCATAAGGTAATCCTATTAGTATGAAATCATAAATAATGTAGCTTTATGTAGTTTTGGATAATTGCATGTGATATTTATCAATACACCAGGAGCCCACCTAGGCCGATGGTAAGCTGAGTGTGCCACCCCAACCCCACCTCTAATATACTAGAGTCTAGCGACAAGTACCAAGGAGGCATATCTCTTGTATACGAGCAATTATCCTATAAACCTAACACATCAACTATCTATAAGAAAAAATATATAATAATGAAAAGCCATGTATATATAAGCCATCTATAGTACATCATGTATGTGACCATAAAAAATATACAAATAAAGTAATAAAAACCAAAACCCAAAATAAGTCAAAGTAAAAATATCAATATCCCATTAAAAAGTATAACCTTGAAAAATAAGACTCAGTCGGATCATGCAGACAATCTTGAGAGGGATGGGGGTGAATCAGTTGTGACCAATTTTACCAAAACTACTTCATTTATTTAGATTCCTTTCTATACCTATGGTCTATAGAACCTCTATAGTAAATTAAGACTTAGAAACATCTTATTTTTTCATGCAACCCATATCCACCACATGAAATAAAAAAATAATAAAATTAAGGATCGTGGTATTTTTACAAGGTTCGACCCCGATGTTGGAAACATTCTCCTTGCCATTTTCCACTCCCCTTAATACATAAATTATCCGATAAAATATTTTTATCAATTAAAAATGGTGTGTGTAATGTTTTTATCTAATATAAAATCACTATATTTTGTAGGTGAGTGGTTCAAAATATTACAAATGTGAACAAGGCCTCCACTATATTACACAAGTGAAGGGATATTTATACTACATCCCTTAGTATTCACACTGGATTTTCACCAGCTAGATACCAACATCCTTCATCCCTAATAAAGAAGACCAACATGATCTCTAAGGACATATTTTAACCTCATGAAAATGTTTCTTAAACTACCTTCAAGTCTTTAACACAATCTTATGAAACTTGGCATCTATTCATTACATAGCTCTCAGATTATATACAGAAAATTTTTTTGTTGGGTCTCTCAACTCAAAACTCAAGAATGTAGCCTAGATTTTCTTTACCTTGATTTTTCACACTGATAAACATAGTCTTATAGAATATTTTCCAGTGATATACACTAAACCACTTGAATTTTCACTTTCTCACTCCTCTTCTTCAGTGTAAGAAAGTCATGATATTCATGAGATCTTCTCACCATCTCTTATTTTTTTCTTAGACACATTTACAATCCTACCTAGATTGTATAATATTATATTATTACTCAAGATAATTATTAGTATCTTGACCCACTTGTCAACACCTCTATTGAGAGCTATGATTTTATAATCTAATTCAATGAAGCCACCAAATGACAACAAATCCTAGTAATTATTATATTTTTCTTCTTGATATTCTCTAGCACATCAACATGTGAGAAAATATTAAATTTATTCTTTCATATTAAATATCCATAAATAATATATTTAGATGATTTTTTCATTTATAACCAAAAGGATCATTATTAATAACCATCAATGGGTTCCCATTATTTTATTTTTCATCTTAAAAAATATTCCATAAATGAGACTTTCATCTTCTTCACAAGATGTTTAAAAATTACACAACAACTATAGATTATGGAGTAAAACTCCTTTTTTATTGATTGAGATATTTATATTAAATCCTTTATAGACCTCATATCGAGTATATACACACTATAAAAATCATTGAAATATTTTTTATTCTCAAACAAACCACTTTATAAATGACTTAAACTCCAATGAACAACCTAAGATTCAACTCAACAATGTATGCATTATTATTGAAAACCCAAGAGAACTATTTTCCTTATTAAGAAACATATGTAATTGACTGACCTTTAATTTTAGGATTGAAACATGGATAATAATATCTTCATGAATTTTAGGACACATAATAACAACTTCAACAAAATCCCAAATTTATTTCCCACTTTAGATAATTAATTTTTAGTTTTTCTAGAAATTCAGTAATTCACAAGACTTTGAATGTCAAAGGATCAGTGAATTTATATGTTCTTTCCAATGGGAAAATCTTATTGAAATTACATTTAAGTTATAGAGTGTCATGTTATTCCTATTTCTATGAATTTAAAGTATAATAAAATCCATTTAAGTCAAATGTTGAAGTATTAAAATCCATCAATGTCAGATAAAAAAGAGTCATTTGATAATGTCTGACGCTTCATAGAATTCACAAATATAGCTCAAATTTATAAAATAAATTCTTATGATATTCTAGAAGTCATATTCCGATGCCTTAATCTTAGGCTAAAATCACATAATTAACCAAAAATTCATACAATGAAGTTATACAGTCCGAGAAAAGTCATATGCTACATTTCAAAGTCATAGGACTTGGAACTGCCATTTTTCCTTCTCCTGCTCCAAATTTTATACTTTATAAAAATCAATCTAAGGATTTTTAAAAGTGAATCTATAAATTATAAATAACTTCAAAAAATATTTTATCAAATTTAGATAAAAATGGTAAATATTAAAATAATCCCAAACCAATTCATCTTGTTTACAAAGTCCTTTATAGGATTTAAAATCAACTTTGAGTATCTTAAATAAACCTCACCACCTTCAAAATTCTAGACATAATTTATTCATCATACAAGGATGTTTTCCCAAAACATTTAGAAACAAAAAATTATTACAATTTCACGGATGGTTTCTCAAACATCATATAGCTCTCATAAATACATTTAACCCATTTTAATCTTGTTAATGGGAACTCTGAAATCTATCTAGAACATGGTTCAATATAAAACTCTTACTTAATCAAATATTTTATTAAAATTTTTCAATCCAAGTCTTATATATCTTCAGAAACTTTATATAAAAGCAAAAAAAATAAAACAATTACTTGATTTATGTGCTACACATTGATGATATTCATCAAATTTATTTAAAGGTGGAAACACATTCATTAATATCATTTTCCCAAGTATGTATATGTAGCATCTTTACTTACCATTTCCAACATAATTAAATTTCCCACTTGAATGTACATTGGAATATCTAACAAACATTGAATCGAACGAATTGACAATAAGTATAAATCTATCTTCATACATCCAAAGACACGCCAATATCTCCCTTTATATTTATTTTCAATTCCATATTTCCTCAAGAGTAAATATTCCTTCTCCACATTATTGAAAATAAATGAAAAGGATGGAATAATGTTTTCTCCTTTAAATGAAATTTTAGATAATTTTTTTTCATCTCTAATAAACTCTTTTAATTTTATGAAAAATATCTTCACTCCATTTCATTTCAATCAAATTTCTAAATTTCTTCAATATTTCAATGCGTTAAGGGAGGTACCAGACTTTCTATTAGCAAAGTTACATTAAACAACTAAATATAATTATATGTGGGATAGCCCAGTGTAAAAAATAGTGGTTAATTTAGATAACAAATCTATCCATTTACTCACTTATGTATGGCGGAAATTCAACCTTTCATTACATAGGGTCCGCATAAAAATATTTTCAAGAATTTTCAAGAAATTATATTAACCCACGCAAACTTAAACATTTACATACAAATATTAAAGTGTAATATTTTTCTTCCTCCATTTGTTTGGATAATCCTCCCTTTTATAAACATAATGTATATGAGTTAAAAAAGTGACAGGGGAATGAAGAATATACCCTATCCATTAGATATCAAAGGGGATGTCCATAATTATAGATTCAATAGAATTTAATAAATCTATAGTAGCTTAATTTTGATTTATACCCCTTAAAAGATGTTATCTTCTCTTAATCACCTTAAATTCCAATAAATCTAATAAAAAAATAAGACTTGAAAAAAGGTGGATCATATAAAAACTACTCAATTTGAGAAACATGTTTTAGGATTTTTTTCTCAAACTAGAAACTTCTTTCATTGTATATCTAAAGTGTCTTTAAATCATTATATTATATTCAATCATTAGTTTCTATATATTAACATTACTTAACAACACAAATTTATTTCCTTTTTTAGTTTCAATATTTGAGGGAATAAACTTATTATCTTTTGAAACTGGATTAGTTTCCTTTTTTTACACTTACTCCATGATTATATTATTTTCTAAATGGTTATTACATATGATAAACCAGTATTTATTAACACAGTCAGTCTTATTCCAGAGTGTGGTTTCATTCCATGTAATAAAACTTTTAGCATTAGAATAAGCTTATTATTTTTATTTATTTTTTATTTTTCAAGGAAAAGTAATGATAAATCTAATAAACATGGGTCTAAATTGGTTAAAACTTCCAAAAAAATATTCCTTAGCCTTCCAATTACATTTTCTGGGTAGATTTTAAATATATTATCTTGGAGTTTCAACCACTAATTCATTCCTAAAATATCTCTCTCAAATTGATTCCATTTCGGTTTTCATCTTACTCCCATTTACTTTGAACATCATAGTTATCTTAAATTCATATATTATGTGGCCTCTCTTACCATAGTGAAAGAAATTATTCCCAACAGGTTTTACACTCTGATCATATTTATTTATCGACTTCATAAGATTTTCTTATTAAACTACCTTCTATAAATATTTATCACTCTATAAAGACTTTATTTACTTCTTTTTCCTCACCTAATTTTATGTCTATGATATTTGTTTTTGTACTTATAATTTGAGTAACATCCGATGGTTTTATACTAAAATTCATCATAATAGTCACCACCTATCCTATAGGACTCATATAAATTACCATGTTATTCAAAGATATTTTTTATTTCTTCTATTCCTTGAGATTTATTTCATTCTAGCAGGATTCCTTGGAATTTCAACTCTAATCCCATTGCTTCTGGGTTCCTCTAATTTTCAAAACTGATATATTATACCATTAATCAATAACCTAGTTCCCTAATATATAGTCTCACTAAAATATTCCAATTAATATATATTTTTCTAGAATAATTAGTCTATCCAGATTGGGTATCTTACTAATTTTGAGTTAGAATCCAAAAACTTTTGGATCCATTTTAGGAAAAATAGTTATAGTACACGATCTCGTTCAACATTGAGGATATGGCGGGTAAGTTAGGAGTTTATTCATTCTATATTTTAACAAATTTTTTATTTTATCATTAAATTCTAGAAAAAAATATTCAATGAAAACAATTTAATCTAAATAATTGGATACCTTTTTGTAAGTGTTTGAGGTGGAATCTTCTACGAATTATCTCAATATTTTTTCCACAATAATAAGTCTTCTATGATATAAAAATTCTTTCAGTATTTTGTGTGTATTTAGGAATCCTATCAAAATATTATGAAGTTCAATCTTGGGTGGTTTCCATATTTTTCAACTTTTAATATAACTCAAGACACTTTATATTAGGAATATATTATTGGTCTTCAAGATTCTGAACCCATTCATAAAAATATTTCTACAAATTCATTAACTAATAATAATGTTTCTTATTGGTCTATTGAAATTATTTGTCATGATATTTCACCCTTTTTACCTTGATTTATGGTTGAGTCGTTTTGAAATCCATTGAGACTCTGTGAAAATTTTACAGGGCAACGAATACCTCTTTGAAAACGTTCTCAAAAATTTATTTCTCTAAAAAACAAATTTTAAAATTTTCACCATCCATAAAATATATTTCATTTCATATTATTTTAGTTCATTCTTTGACATTCATATGATTTTTTAGAGTGTTTTATAAACTCAAATGTTTTTCTAATGTTTCCTCCATAACATCGACTTATTGTTCCATTTGTGACTTATCATCATGAAGTCACTTGATAAATCTAAATATATAGGTCATCACCTTAATAGGAACATTTAAAAAATAATCCTTAACTTCATGATAGAGTTATTTGGTAGGATAAATGAAAACACTGTCAAAATAAGAACTCTCGTCACTAGAGGAATAATACTCAATATATTTAGCTAAACAGATACTGTTTGGAACAACTTTAATTATTGGTTTATCCTATTACAATATTTCATTCTTTCACATATTCTTGGATTCTTATTTTTCCTAGTTTCTTGAAGTATTAAAAAACCTCTATTTCAATATAAATAGGACTAGAGACAAATTCATCTATCTGAGGGTATTGTTCAAAATAAAAATCAAATATTCACTTTATATGTTTCGGAAAAAAACAATGAAATAAAATTTATAAATATATTCAGAGAAAAACTTTGATATGATAGAAGCTATAATGAGTATTAAAGATATTATCATTGGGAACCCATACTTTGATACCAATTTTAAGTTCTAGTAGGATCATGTAGACACACCAAAGGGGTAGTGGTGGTGGTGAATCAAGTGTAATTAATTTTACTTAGACTGATATTCTTTTCAACCCATTGGGTATGTAGAACCTTTTCAGTTTGTATAGACTCAATAAGATGTAATTTTTGTTTTCACACAACCCACATCCACCCCATGTAATAAAATAAAGCATGAATTTAAAGAATAAAATATTTTTACAAGGCTTAAAAGAGATGTAGGAAATTGACTCCTTGTCGTGTTCAACTCTCATTAACACATAATTTCTCAACTAAAATATTGTTATCAATTATAAGTGGAGTGTGGATTGTTTCTTTTACCATAAAATACATTCAAATATTACATAAATAAATGGTAAAAAATATTTTCCAAGTGAAACAAGATTATAATATATTGAATAATTGGAGGGATCCTTATTATTACTCATATGGTTATCATACATGTATCACAGTAGATATATCTCATCTTTATACCTCTATTATAATTTAAATCAACAGGTTATACAAGGATGTATCTACACCCAAAATAATTTTATTTTTTCTTTAATATAGAGATACCTATATTGCCTTAAAGTCAAAACTACTACATATAAAGCTTTATCTATATTCATTACATAAATTTTATATTATCTTTAGAAAAACTTTTTGATAGCTCTGTCATATCAAAACTAAAGAATGATTCCTATTACATATTTACATATATTTTAAAAATTGAACAAAAAAATTCCACAAAATCCTGCAAAGTGATATACATTAACCACTTAGGTCAAAACTTTAATAATAATCCTCTTTAGTGAAACCAACTCAAGATCATTACTCGGCCTATTAACCTTTTATTAATTTATTATTTGACACACAGAAAATGTTATATGGATCATACATTATGAAATAATTTCTTGAGAGGATGATTTATCTCTCATCTTACATATCTTCACCTTAATCAAGATCTCTGATTCTATCGGCGAACCTAGTTTCACCACATACTAATGGGGGATCCAACCTATTCTTTTATTTTTCTTCTTACTTGAAATTAACTAGACTATGTACACAAGATGTTGTGTTAAATGTATTTTTTTTAATTTTTGATTTTCAAGAATAGAATATTTAGCGGAAATGTTCACATCTACCTAAAAAAACCACTATTGAATACTACTTTTTTGTGTTCGAAAAATTTAATTTTTCATCTCAAAGGATATTCTAGGAATAAACCTAACAGATGCTTCTCACATGGATGAATAAATATTATTTCATTCTAAAAATGGATTGGGTAGTCTTATTCCTCATTAAACTATACAAAAATACACTCTTTCATCATCTTCATAAGATGTTTAAAAATTACACATCAATACTAGATTATATTATGGCACTTTTTTTTGAATAAGAGCATCACATGAAATACTATAAAAAACCTAGGATAGTTTATATACAACAACAATAACTTGAAACTCTTTCTTATTATTTCTTCTAAATCTTATCTATTTATAAATTAACTAAACTCAAATAAATATATTGATTTTCAATTATTTGTTTTCCACATTATTCATAAAAACCAATGAAATTTATTTTATTCATCAAGAAACTCATGCAGTTGATACTTTTTTGAATTTATGATTTAATCATATATAACTATAAATTATTTATGTTTAGGAAACCTAATTAAATATTCAAAATCATCCCAAATTGATTTCCCAGTTCAAATAATTAATTTTATAATTTTATAGAAATTCAATGTTTTATATGACTTTAAATCTCATACAATCTAGAATGTGGGTGAATTTTCTTCATATGACTTAAATTTACATGGTTTCATGTCATTAGGATTTTCAAGACTTTAAATCCTTAATATATTTTATGTATTTAAATACTTAATTCTGATGATCTATCAAATTCATATAACAAAAATTCATACAATGAAGTTTGATGCTTTATCAAAGTAACACAAATAGTTTACAATCATACACTGAAGTGTTATGATCCTCTTGAAGTCATAAAATAGTGTCTGAATCTTGATCCAATGTTATATAATTATCACGAAATTCATATGTTAAAGTCCTACTATTTGGGAATATTCATACACTACACCGAAAATTCATATGATTTGGGAAATTTCCATTTTTTCATCTCTAGGTATAAATTATATAATTCATCAAAATGATTTTAAGTCTTATTTAAAGCATCTCAATCCCTTATAAATTAAATTTAAAATATCTGATATAAACTTCATATAAATATGGTAATTATTAAAAGTATTACAAACTAATTAATCATGTCTCCATGTACATTTTTAGAATGTAAAATCAACTTTAACTATCTTAAATAAAACTCATTTACTTTATAATTACATTGTTTATCTATTATCAATGATATTTTCCCACTATGTATAGAAACCAAATTTCTATGAACTCCAAGGATAGTTCATTCAATTTCAACTAGCTCTCACAAACACTTTGAACCTATTTTAACCTTATTAATGAAAACTAATAAATATATCTGACACATATTTCAACAACCAACTCATCCTTTATCATATCTTTTATTCAATGTATTGAAGAAAAGTCTTGTCTATTTTCAATACTTATCTTATACATGAATAAAAAATCCAAAAATAATCATATGAATGTGATTGACTTTGATGTTATCTAACCAAATTATTTTTGGCCATAAAAACTTTTTTCAATATATTTTACCCATGTATGTATGGGAAACCTCTTCAATATTCTATGCCAACATAAGTAATTCTTTCTATTTAATGTTCAATAGAATACCAAAACAAATTTACTGTCACTAATTGATAAAAAATATAAATTTATCTTTATATATCCAAGGTAATTTAACAAAAGATGTAATATAAGAACTCCAAGTCCCATCAACATTAACATGATCATTTACAATAATGAATAATTCAAATCTCTTAAAACCACATGATCCAATAGCTTAAAATCCACTAAATTCACCAACAAATTGTGTTTCTTCTCCCTATTCATATCATGTTTGGGTATGAGGCCCTTGAATTAGTGAGTATAAAAATAACTTGTCGGATGATTTTAAATAAAAATAAGTAAATAGAGAATTAACAAAATATATTAATTTCAAAAATACATTTAATAAAACAAGTAACTAAGGTATAAAAGGTCTTCATTTTACATAGTTAAACTCTCCTAAATTCTAGTATGATAATTAATCTTGAAATACCAAGAGTTATAAAAACCCAAATCATCCAAAAACATTCATACATATCTCTTCCACAATATTTGGTAGTAGAAATAATAATGATTGATCCATGCCCCACTAAATTCTAAATCATTTGAGAGGGTTACCGACCCCTATGAAGAAATTTTTCCCCACTGTGTGTAATGTGCATCGGTTGAAAGGAATATATACTTAATGAGTATAAAAAATGAACCATAATAGAATACATCTCTATTTATAGTGTTTAATAAAATAGTATATATATATAGGACCCATTCCCCAGAAGTAAATACTAAAAAAGGATTACTAATCCCAAGGTTTCTTTAGTCATCCACCTACTCCTACTATTACAATTCTATAAATATAAACCCTAGATAATGAAGGTATATGAACTATCTCATTATATATATATATAAAATAATGATAGAATAATCAAATATTTTAAATTATTAACTAGGAAGAAATATATGAAGAATAATATAACACCCCAAGATTTTATATTATGTTTCCATTTAGATAATTTGATTTCATTGATATATTGTGTTACATGCAACAACAAGTTTAAACAAACCACGATATACTTTTAAAATATTATTATGTGATAGTTATCACATATCTATTGGATTAGAGGGTATGAATATGAATAAATAAATTATGAAAATAGTATGGTTACATAATTTTAAAATGAACTGATATGTTATAAATTAATTATAAATTAAAATTGAAATCCTTTGAAAATAAAAGAGATATTTTTTTGGAAAATTATTTTAATGTGCATAATATATTTTTATAATAATAAATTTAATTAATCATAATTGATTAATGGATTTAATGAAATGTATATATTATATACTCAATCAAATATTTTAACATTAATACAATATTTTTTGGGTCATGAGATTAGAATAAATCCAGTTTTCTGTTTAAATTTTTTTTTTCTTAAAAGTGGGTTCGTCGCATTTTTTGAACTAATTTTAAAATTAATTTCTACCACTTATAAGTATTAAAATTTTAAAAATGGATTACATATTTATAATAAGATGTCTAATTTTTATTAAATATATCCCATTTATTTATAGGAATTTTTCATAGTAACAGTTCTAAAATTTACCACCCCAATAAAGGGTAAAGAAGGTTAATATTTTTTTAAAAATAATTAATAATTCCATAATATTTCTTATTAATTTATATTATATAAATATAAATCGACCCTTATCACTTTAGGATCCAAATTTAAATTTTCAATTGTCAATATTTTATGAAAAGTACTTATATAATATTTAAACCAAAGCTACAAAATGTTACTCTTTTTTTTCTAAATATCTCTTATGTGTCCGCATAGAGAAAAAAACAAAATTTGAATGAATAAAAATGGATATTTTCAGAATAATAAACTTATTTTCATAATATTAATTTATTTCAAATTTCTTTGTATTAAATATTAAACTGAAATTCTAACACAATGCCGAAACAATATTTATTCATTTAATAGAACAATAAAATATATGATATTAAAAATATAAAAAGTGATATAATTTGAGTTAGTTTTAGTGTTATTAAAGATTAATATGAAATTTTAGTGTCATTTAAATCTGTTATAATCAAAATACACCATTATCTGGTTGCCTTTGATGTCAAATTAATTAAATAATGTCAAAATTTACATTAATGATATTTTATCAAAATAATATATTATTAAATTATTTAAAAATCCTAATAATATTTAATGTTAAAAATTAAGATAATATAGAATCTAAAATATCACCAATTTAACTTTTATATTCCAATTTTCACATTATATGTAATATTATAACCCTTTAAGAGGAAAAAGTTTGTTATTGTGGTTAAGGTTAAAGAATAGTTGACTAAGGGCTTAAACCAAAATATACGTTTTAAAAACCCACTTTAATATTTCCAAATTATATTTTTTCATGTGATTATAGACAAATACTATCTTATATTCAAATATATTACAATTTAGAATCATTTTATATAATGAATTTATTATAATAGAAATTCCAAAATTCCCTATCACCTAAATTATTAAAGGAAACATTCTACCCTAACTTATTCACACCAGTTTTATATTTATAACATAACCAAACCCTAAAAAATAATCTTATAAAATAACATACCCAAATTTTATAGGTTTGGGTATTCCGAAAAGACCAATTGTAGGGCCCTTAAGAGGAGATCTAAAGGAGTTCTTTTAGAGAAGAGGTAACAACTTTAACGAATGATTTTTTAATTATTCTTTTAACTAATATAAATATGTTATGTTATTCATAAATTAATACATTTAGTATCCTATATATATTTAAAAGTTATTATGTTTATTAAATAATCATTATCCACCCTCTTTTCCATCAAATGAGAAGTTAAAGTATCGCTTGTGTGTATGTATGACTTACCATCTCTACACAACTATACAATTAATTTTCCATCACCATATTTTATGGATTTTTATTATGATGTATTTAATTTTTATATATAATACTTATGAAATAATTATACCTTTTTAATTATAACATCACATCTACTTTATTACCTTCTAATCTGTTTGAAAACATTAACATGACATATGCATATGTGTAAACTAATACCTCCATGAAGTGAAGTAATTGTTTTCCATTTACATTTTACTTGGATGGTAATAAGGATATATTTAATGAATATATATGATATATATTATTTAATAAAGATTATCTAATGGTTAATTTCTATTTACCATTCTTTCTTTCCATCCATTGAAAAATGAAAACATCATTCATGCATATGTACAACCTACCATCTCCATTAATGGTGTAATTCATTATATATATATATATGTGTGTGTGTGTGTATATAAATTTTATGGATGAATTGAAATGTTTATATAATTAATATATATGATATTTATATAATTATTATTGAATCATGATAAAATTACAAAAAACTACAGAATAAAAATATCCATGAAAAATAAAGTGGTTATTACCCAGAAGAGTAATTTTAAAAAAGAATTGTTAATAAATGGGTGATAAAAGATTATAATTAAATAATATATGGTAAGATATATATTATTATGGTTTTTGAAGATATTTATAATAACTATATATTTATTATACTGGGGGTTCAGATACATATGAATGAATATGAACCTGATGTAATGGTTTATTTCAAAATCTCTTTATTGTTTGGGATTTTTTATGTTTAAATATCGATTGGGGGAATTATATGATATTTTTATCTTAAAACTAATTTTGTAATAACCTATATTTATTTCCATAAATTAATTTTTTTCTTTAATTTTCAACTCTTTATGTACCAAATATACCAAAATAAAGTTTTTAAAGAAAAACCAACATTGTAGTTTTACTTGGTTGTGAATATCTTTTCTTACATATCCATATTATCCTTAAAATTGTTTAAATATTTTTTAAATATTTTATAATTTTTTATTAAATAAAATTATAAACAAGTTTTAATTATTTAAAAATTGATTAATATTAATCTTCTTATCATTTTATGAATAAGGTATTTTTTATCTTTTTATAAAAATGTAAAAGGAATGTGTATTTAATGTATATGGAATGAAAAAAATTATAGCGTCAATGAACAATCAATATTTCGAAGAATAATTTAATATATTTCAAGGTTAATTTAAAAGTAAATGTTTTGTTTTATATTTTGGTAATTTTTATATATTAATAAGTGTTTTTCAAAGTGAAAAAGTGCATTTTCCTCAAAACATTTTCCAGTGATCTATTGAAAGTGTTTTCATCTATGTCAATATCCGTTGTTTAATATTATTCTTTTATGAGGTTATACTCTTATGATTCTATACACCATATTTCTTTGGATGGTTTCTGATCCGATAGACTAGGTAAAACATTAATATTTTGTATTCTAGAACATCCAATAAAAATAGTTATTGGTTTTTAAGGTATATTGATTATGTTATGTTATATATTCATATGATGAATGTGTTGGAAATATTAATTAACGAGTGGGGAATGAAATTACATATCCTTTATATGCATAAGTTGGTACCATGAGAAAAAATAGATTAGGTATTTGGATAAGGCCTTACCCATTTATATTTATGTCTTGGCATGAGTCTTTGATAATATTTTTAGATGTATTGGAACAAAGCTTATATTGTATGTATAAATGTTAAAAATTATATATTCCATCATTTGTAAATTGGTTATTGATGACCATGTTATTATTTGAATCGTTATGACATCCTTGGATAGGTTTATACCCTATTAGATTATTTTTATTACATTATTTTATTATCATTTATTCATTCCATATTATTCATTCATTATTGGCTTCCTCTATATTCATTCCCTTACTGAGCATCTGAGCTCATCCATGTTTGTGTTTCCTTTCACCATGATTCCAGGAAATGTTTTATAATTTATATATAGGGATATTCTATATGAAATAAAGATTATATGAAATATAATACTATGTTATATATATTTTTCAAATGTAATGTGGGATTCAAGTGTGTATCTAGTTTACTAAAACTACTAAAATATTTTGTCATTTGGGATATGATTTCTTTTATTTAATACCAATTTCATAAAGTTACCACAAAATCTTAGATAATAGGGGCAAGGTATTTATAGTTGATATTAAATAAATTTTATTAGAAACTTGGGAAACTAGAGTTAGGAAAAAATAGATTAGGGAACATAACCCTATGACAAGACTTGATAATATTCGCATAAAATCCAAGATTATTAATTTGAGATTTTTTATACATAAATTTTAAATTTATATTATGTTTCTAAATTATATATTATGATTTATAATTTTATTATCTAATATGGTATGTACCATTTTTTAGATATAGTACCTAATGAATGCAATTAAAACCATGTCAATGCACATGATTCATATAGGTATTTCTATCTTGGGAAAGATAATGAAACTAGAGTTGGAGATGCACATGAATTTGAAAAAAATATAACTATATTAGGGGTAGATGAATCTAGTTACGACCAATAAACTTACCCGTATGGATATGCCTCCAAATATACAATGTGATGTAACAATGTTTGACTACTTTATGCATTAGAAACCTCTACCATTCAATGGGACGATAAATCCATTTGTAGCTATGAAATGGATTTGTTCCTTAAAAAAGATATTTATCTCTTTGTAGAGTAATGATATAGAGAAGGATATCATGGAAGGTTACCATATCTCATGATATGTGGATAATTTGTTTTCATTAATCCAAAACACTAAGGATTAGGAGAAAATATTAATTATAGAATAATAATATTTTAAGGAAACATAGTTGGGATAAAGTTTTCCTCATGAAAAAACAAGAAGATATGGAGGTAAAATTTTTGAGTCTAAAAAATGGAAGAGGAAAATATTTATATGTATGAAGATAACTTTACAATGTTATCAAATCATATTTAAGACTATTTATGTAATACCAAGAGTAATATTGGTAGTTTATTTAATGGGATTAATATAATCTTTTTAAGGGAACATGTCCCCAAAAACATTATCATCATTTGAGGATATAATATTTTGTGCTATAAATACAGATAAATAATTATTCAAGTCTTATAGATTTGATTTATATAAAGATATGATGTGGATGATAGAAAAAAATTGATAAGGGGGAGAATAGAAAGAATAATTTTCCAACATGTTATAATTTTGGAAGGAAACACCTTAGTGTATGTCTAAAAAGAAAAGGAGTTTGCTTAAAATGTGAAAAATTACCATAATTATCATAAATAGAAGGGTATAAATGTATAGTTCTTTAACTATATAGATATGGGACAATATTTTAACCAATTTCCCAATAATCAAGAGAATTTACCAAAAAATAGTCCAAGGGGATAAAGCCAAGATTTTGAAATTACTACAAATGATGTGAAAATTCCTAGTGATGTGGTGAAAGGTACGCTTATCATTCGATCTAGAATTGATAATGTTTTTTTGGATTCTATTTATACACACTATTAAATATTTTGAATAATTTTCTACAGGTTTCATATCACCACCTCAATTATTATATATATATTTGAGGGGGGGGGGGGGTGAGAACTCCTAATACTAGGATGGATGCATCTCAAGCCTATAACTCCTCTTTCATAAATTTTTATTGAATAGTTCTTCCTAAGAATCTTTTTATTCTTCCTCTAGTTGAATTAAATGCTATTTAGGGAATTAATTGGATTTCTTTTCATAGAGACCACATCAATTTCCTAGAAAGGGAAGTCACATTTTTTTATCTAAAATAACCTATGATCGTCTATCAGTATAATAAAAAACATGAACATATGGTGGGAATTACATCTATTGTAGGAGTTATCATTACTTTTTTATGAGAGGTGTTTATCTTAGATTATTGGGGAGAAACTCAAAATCAAATATATTCATATTTTTTGGGATTTTGTTGATGTATTTATAGAATCATTTCGTGGTCTTCCACCAAATTTTGAAGTTGAGTTTTCAAATGAACTAATACATGGTACTATACCTATTTACAATATTTTTTTAAAGATAAGGGGACAAGCCCCATAAATTTATTTATAAAAAAGGTCGAAGGGGAGAAATACATGGAAACAGTGTAAAGACATACATTATTGGAGACCCATATTTTTCCTTATCTTGTCACCAATTTTTCGCTCTTGGGCTCTCATCTCATTCCACATTTTAGTGCTAAGACGTCCATGACCTCTTCCTCCAGAGTAGCGGTCTGAAATCTCCTGAGCTCGCTGCAATAGAGTTTCAATGTCTTCATCAGATCTGGCGGTTTGATCATCTTCCTTTTTCTTCATTTCCTCCTTTCTTTTCTTTTTCTTTTGGCTTCTTGTTCGTGCTTGTTGCCACTGGCAGTCCTCTGCTTCAGTTTTGTCATCATTCCTTGCTGAAACAGGAACCTGCATCTTGGCAATCGGAGAAACAGAAGAAACTCCCCCCCGAAGGAGGCATGATTCCAGCCCCTGCTGAAGGATCTAAATCCCTTATAACAGGAGAAACAATATCAGTATTAGAAGAAACAATAAAATATTTTAAGGGAGTATAAGTGGGATCAACATCCCTGCATTGTACGGTATGCATTTTTTCCATTGAGGTAACAATATTAGAAATCTTCTCTGAACCATCCCCAAATTGGATCTCCGAGCATCCTATAATCAGATACCTCTTATCATCAGAGACACAGTCCAGCTTTGCCTTCATTTTATCATTAGTATCTTTGCTATCTTTAGGTGTCAAAGTCTGAGATGTAGCCAAAGCTAAAATCTGTTTTTTCCAGAATCAGACTCAGTTTGAAGACCCTGCTGAGAGTACCCTTGGGATCCCAATTACTGCTAACCACATCTGTGGCAGTCTGCACTGAGCCCAGATTTCCATAACCAACATAAATATGAGCAGGAGATTCCAAATCCAAAACTGTTCGATCATCTTTCATATTCCTATCCCTAGCATGCAGGGGTGAAGGGGGTTCTCCCTATTCCATGATCTCAACCTAGGACTTCTTATATGGATTACTGGTCTTATTAAAATTCAAAGAGTTTGTAGATTCAACTCTTGGGACATCCTTATTGATAGAACCAGTAGGTTAAAGGTCTTTATTCTGTTGGTCCATAATAACAGGGTTGTGCTTCATTCTTTCAACATTTCCACATGACTTAGAGTCATGCCCTCTAAGAGAGCATATAATGCACATTATAGACTTCCTACATGAAGTAGCATCATGACCTAGAACCTTACAGGCTTGACAGAATTTAGGAACCCTCTCAAACTCAATTTTCAGCTCTAATTCCTCATCATCCGTGGAAAGATAAACCCTATTTAAAATAATGTATATATAATGAACCTGATTGTGTTATAGGAATTAAATAAGAAACTACAAGAGAATATTGAAAATGAATTCATTTGGTCAAGTGCATCTCCATGTGGTGCACTAGTTATTTTTGTTAAAAATAAAGATGGATCAATGTGAATTTTCATTGATTATCAATAACTTTGCAATATTACTATCAATATTAGGAATCATATAACCTATATTGATGACATTCTTCACCAAGTACCTAGATCTCAATACTTTTATATGATCAAAATTTACTCTAGATATCATTAATTGAGGGTTAATAAAGAGTATATACCAATGAAACTATTATATATAAGGTATAGACACTATGAATTTACAGTGATGCCATTTGGTCTTACTAATTTCCCCACTATATTCATGGATTTAATTAATAGATTCTTTAGAGATTACTTTGGTCAGTTTGTTGTAGTCTTTATAGAAAATATTCTTATTTATTCAAATATTAAGGAAGATAATGAATATCATTTGAGTTTTTTTTCTATGGACCCTTATTAAGAAGATACTATATGAACAATTTAACAAGTGTGAATTTTGGATTTATAATGTTTCATTCTTGTTTTATATAATGTCAAGTGAGGGTATATCAATGGATCCATCAAATATGTAAATTATTTAATAGTGGTCTAACCATCCACTATTTTGATTCTTTATTTTCATAGTTTGTATTGACATTATCAATTATTTTTGGGGAATACCTCATGAATGTATAACCCAATCACAAATTTAACTAGGAAGGGAGACATGTTCCATTAGACAAATGAATGTGAAGAAAATTTCAAGGACCTAAATAGAAGGTTGGTTGGTGAACTTTTTATGACATTAACCTATACAGGAAAAGGGTTTCTAATCTGTAGTGATTCATTGAAGAGGGGATTGAGATACCTTATCATGAAGAATTATATATTGGTAGCTTATTTATCATTCAAATTAAAGGTTAATGAGAAGAAGTAAGCAACTCTTAAACTGGAGTTAGTTGTGGTAAAATTTTCATTGAATATATGAATATATTATATTTATTGATAAATATGTAATATATATACTAATCATAAATGTTCAACATATATATTCACTCATAAAGAGTTGAATATGTGCCAGAGAAATTTTTTGGAGTTTATTGAAGTTTATTACTACTTAATACATTACCACGATGAGAAATCAAACAAGGTTTTTGATTCTATAAGTTTAAAGGATCATGATTTTTTATCTATGATGAGAATAAAAAAACCTATATTTATGGATTTATGAATGATGGATCTGGAAATATTAAAGAAGGATAGATATCTATATTTATCAAATGATTTTTCAATTATTTATCCATGAAAGGATCAAAGAGTAATATAAGGAAGGTGTGGAACTAAAGAATATGTATAGAAATTTCATTGAGTTCGAAAATTTACTATGATGGAATGATATGATTCAGAAACCATGTATGTGTTCTATACATAAAATATTTGAAGAATGATATATTGGATGAGGCTCATAGTACATCATTCTAAATTAATCCAAGAATTAAAAAGATGTATAGAGATCAGAAATAGTATTTATTGTGGGTAAACATGAAGAGAGATGATCTAGAGTATGTATCTCAGTTCTCGGTATGTAAGTAGGTTATGTATTAGAGAAAAAATAATTCTATGGGGGTTATACAACCATTACATATACATGAATTGGAATACGAAAACACCACTATGGATTTCGTCTTTGGACTCACTAAAAATTTAAAGACAATAATACTATTTGTATTATAATCGATTTCTCTAAAAAGTATAAAAAATTCATTTCTATTAGAGAATATTTCTCTCATGAAAAAATTTCCAGAATATAAATTAAGGATGTGGTGAGGTTTCATGGAGTACAAATTTCTATTATATCGAATTGGAATTTGAGGTTTACCGTGATGTTATGGAAAATTATTCATGGAGGTATTGATGCCAAGTTGAGTTTTATTATAGCATATTATACCCACACAAATGGTTAGTTTGAAAAGAACTACTCAAACCCTATAGTATATTTTGAGATATTTTCAATATATATAAAATGTTCTTGGGATCTTCACTTGAGATTTGGGATGGCTCCTTATAGACCACTCAGTGATAAGAAGTTTATAAATAAAACCTTATGGTTTTAATTTAGAGAAATAAATCTATTATAACTATAGATAGATGTGTAAATTTCATAGAAAGTCACATCAATTCAGTATCACATCTAGGCTGTTTAGAGTTTTCAGAAAAGTTATACTAACAATCACTGATGTGATCTAGAATTTGAAGTTAGTGAGATAGTTTTATTACAAATTTATCCATAGAATTGGGTTTTGAGATATCAAAATAATTTAAATATAAAACCTATATGTATTGGAACTTTTGATATTATTGATTGAGTAGGGATGATATCTTATCTCTCAGTGATTCCACCAAACCTCTCCCAAGTTCACGATGTGTTCCATGTATCTCTACTGAGGAAGTACATACTTGATCCATCACATGTACTAATATCAGATCTCATACTAATGGAGAATGATATTTCTTATGAATACAAACTAGTAAAAAACTTGGTTCATAGATATAAAGTGATATGGAATAATAATACTCATTTGGTGATTGTTGTCTGGAGGAATCATAAATTTGGAGAAGCTACATAGGAACACAAGGATGTAAGGTTACTGAGATATCCTCATTATTTTGTAATAGAGTGATATGTTTTGAGGGAAAAAATAATTTTAATGGTAGTATAATATAACAAAATCACTTTTTCGAATATGTTTCTCTTTAAAGAATTTTACTTCTTTCATAGCTTGCATTACACCCAACATAAAGTTTAAACAAACCACAACATACTATTAAAATATTATTATGTGAATGTTTTTGCATAAAAACTATATTTGAGGACGTAGATTAGAATATGTAAATTATGAAAAATTTATGGATAAATATGTATAAAATAAATTCCTAGGTTATAAATTAATTATAAAATAAAATAAAAATCATTTCAAAATAAAAGAGACATTCTTCTAGAAATTGTTTTTATGCCCATAATATATTTCTATATTAATAAATTTATTTAATAACTATATTTTAATGATTTTAATTAAATTTATATATTATATAATCAACCAAATGTTTCAACATTCATCTAATATTTTTTGGAAATGAGATAAGAATAAATACAGTTTTATGATTAAAATTTTTTTTCTTCTAAAAAGCAGTTTCATCGTGTTGTGCGAACTTCTTTTAAAATTAATTTCTACCAATTATAATTATTGAATTTAATTAAAGTGATTATATATTTATAATCAATATATTCAAATGTAACTCCATTTTCCATGAAAATTTCCTATATAATATTTAAATCAATAAATTTTACAAAATTTCACTCTCTTAGTTTTAAATAACTCTCAAGTGTCCACATAGGGAAAAAAAGAAGTGGTGAATGGATATAGAAGAATATTTTGAGAATAATAAAATTATTTTCATGATGTTAATTTATTTATAATTTTTATGTACTAAAAAATTACCCAAAATGTTTACAAAAAACTGAAATAGTATTTATTCAATTAATGGAAAAATAAAATAAATGATATTAAAAATATTATAAGTGATATAATTTTCATGAGATATAGTTTAACATTGAATTTATAGATGAATATAAAATAATAGTGATGTTTTAGTAGATTTTATTCTAATACCTCATTTTCTAGTTGTATTTAAATTTAAATTAATTTAGTAGAATTAAAATTGAGAATAATGATATTTTATCAAAATAATAATTAATTAAATAATTTTAAAATTATAATGATCATGAAAGAAGACAATTAGGATAATTTATGCTCTATAATTTTATATCTTTTCCATTTATAACACTATTTTCACCTTATATGTAAATTTATAACCCTTTAAGTGTAAAAAGGTTGTTACCATGGTTATGGTTAAAAAATGGTTAACAAAGATGTTAAAACAAAAGACAAGGTTTAAAAAAAAATTAAACTTATAAAAATTATATTGTTTAATGTTTTTACATCCATATAATATCTAATATTCGAATATATGTCCATTTGGAAGTATCTTTCTTAAGAATGACTTTATTGTAATTTAATCTTTTAAGAAATTCCAAAAGTTCCCCTGACCTCAATTATTAAATTGAATTTCCACCCCTCAGTTATTTACACCAAATTGAGCTATATATATTACCCAAAACCTACCAAAATTTCTTATCCACCCCATATCCACATTATATAGGTGTTTTTTTCTAAAAGGCCAAATGTAGGGCCTTAGAGGAGATTTAATGGAGTTGCTTCAAAGAAGAGTTAATCACTGTAATTAATCAATTTATTTTTAATTCTTCTTTTAACTCTTGTAAATATATAATATTATTTATAAAATAATAAATCTATTACCCCCAATTTATTTTAATGTTATTATTATTATGAAATCATCATTATCCACCCTCTTTCCTGTCAAATTGGAAGTTAAAGTGTCTCACATGCATGTAGTGATACAATTAATTTTCCACCACCATATTTCATGGATGGTTATTATGATGAGTTTAATATTTATATATAATAATTATGAAAAAAATTATACCTATTTAATTATAATATCACATCTACCTTGTTACCTTAAAATACATTGGAAAACAATATCATCAATTGGTTGTATTTGTGGACTACCACCTCCATAAAGCAATGTGATTTGTATTTCATTTTAATTTTACATGGATATAAATAAGGATATATATAATTAATATATATTATATATATGATATAATAATGATTATATAAAGTTGAATTATTATTTAACTTTCTTTCGTTCCATCTATCAAAAAACAAAACCAACATTCATGCATATGTACATCCTACAGTCTCCATGAACAATGTAATTCAATTTTTATATCTATAAATTTTATGGGTGGATATAAAAGAATATATAATGAATATATATGATATTTATATCATTATTAACAAAATATGATCAAATTAAAAAGACCGAAACCATCAAACCCAAACATACATGAAAAATGAAGCAGTTATGACATGAAATAATAATTTTAACAAAGAATTGTTAATAAATAGGGGATGGAAGAAAATAAATAAATAATATATGGTATAATATATATTAATATAGTTTTAGAATATATTTATAATAAATATATATTTATTATACATGTTGTTCGTCCACATATGAAGGAATTCGAATAAGAGGTAAGGGTTTATTTCAGAATTTAATAATTATTCAGGATTGTTTATGTTTAAATATCTATTGAAAAAATTATTTTATCTTTATATATTAAAACAATATTTTATTATATTATGGTTATTTATCTAAATTAAATGTTTTCATTTATTTTTTATCACTCTAAGTACTCAATATACCAAAATAAATATCTTTAAAAAAATCAACGTTATTTTTTACCTAGAGATGAATATTCTTTCTTAAATATCAATATTAAAATTAAAATGTTTAAAATAATAATTTTAATATTATCCAAATATTTATTAAGAACATTTTTAATTTGTTTTTACTTGTTCCAATACTGTTTAAAAGGAATCATCTAATCATTTTTCGAATTAGGTACTATTTAACCTTTTTACGAAAGTGTGAAAGGAATGTTTTTTAACTTTTATGGAATAAATAGAGTTTTTTCCTTATGGAAACTCATTTATTTAAATATTACATTAAAATTTTCATGGTTCATTTCAAATAAAATATTTTCCTTAATATTTGGTAAATTTTTAGATTTTAATATTTTTTTTTCTAAATGTAGAAGAGTATTTTACACTCGAAATTTTATATTAGTCTTTTAAAGGTATTTTAATCTATGTAAAACTTCTTTATTAAATATTATAATTTTATGAGGTTATAAAATTTTGATACCATCCACCATTTTTCTATGGATGGGTTATAACCAGGTTTACTAGGAAATGTATTAATATTCTATATAGTAGTTCTTCCAATATGGATAGTTATTTTTTAAGGAATGTTGATTATGTTATGTTGTTTCCTTATATGATGAATTCATTGGATTTATTTAGTTATGGGTAGAGTCCATAATTATATAAACCCTGAATGCATTATAAGTTCTCATGAGAAAAACTAGATTGGGTATTTGGATGAGGCCTTACCTATTTATATAGATTGATTGGCATGATTCCTTGATGATATTTTTATATGTCTTGGAAAAAGGCCTGTATGGTAATTTCAGATGTCTTACATTGTGGATTCCACCATTCTGAAATTAGTTATTGATGAACATGTGATTATTTGGATAGTTATGATATCCATGGATAAGTTTCTAGCTCATTTGATCTTTTGAATGATAGTATTTTATTATCATTTATTTAATATTTATTAGTTTCTTCTATATGGATTCCCTTGATGAGAATATGATCTTACTCATTTTTATGCTTCCTTTCCACAAGATTCCAAGAAATGTCTTATGATTTAAATTCAGGGGTATTCTAGAGGTAATAATGATCATACCAAATAAAGTACTATATTGTATTTAGGGTTTCAAATGTATTCTGAGATTAATGTGTGTATCTATTTTACCAATGTGATTGATTATATTGAGAACAAATGATATAATGTAATTGGTAGTTTTAAATTCTATTGTAAACATTCTTGATAGTATAGGTATATTCACCAAGGGTATGACACGAATGTGCCCGTAATGGGTGCAGCCTCATTAGGGTTTCCCCCTCTCACCACTATCCTCTTATCCTTTATGGGTTGGCTGCAGATCCTCCCTTCGATGCTTATTCCTAGCATGATCGTTGTGTGTAGATCCTCTTTCTATGACGACATTGAGGGTTAGATATCTAGTCCTACTACCTCCTCCCCTTTCATCTTGGTTGTTGATTCTCTAATCTTCGCTCTGCATTCACTGGAGCACCAACCGTATTCGTCTCTCTATTTCATTACATGTTTGACGGTAAGTTCCTAGTAGCGGTCTTTATACTAGGTTGTCTCATGGACTATGCTTGGTGGTTATCTCAAGGTTCAGTGGCGATGCTTCAAGACCTAGTGGCACTGCAGTGCTTCCCCTACTATGTGGATTGCAGGCACTCCTTCAAGAATTATATATAGTGGTGGTTGTGATTATTTTTAATCTATAGTGTAGAGGGTTTGTCGAGGGTTCATGGGATTAGTGGATTCATGGCGGCTTGGTGTAGTCAAGATCTAGCCTTCTGCAGAATGATGGGTGGCTTCCTTGGTTTTTTTGTCGACTGGAGTGCCTTGGGTAGATTTTAGTGACATCCTTAAGTGAGTTGTGTGGTGGTAATGGGCTTTGTAGGTTTGTATAGGTTCATTTGGTGGCGAGGTCTCCTCCTGGCGTTGTCTGACATTTGGGGAGACTATCTTTGCAGTCACTACTGGAAATTTTATCTTTACCAACTGTTTAAAACTGTTGGTATAAACTATACCAATGGTTGTTCAGACCTTTGTGTCTTGAGCCATAGGGATAGACATATCCCAACAGTTCTATGAGAACCATTGGGATATGTCTTAAAAATTGAGTATATTCCAACAGTTTCAATAAACTACTGGTATAAATGTTTACCAATGGTATTAAACCATTGGTAATAACAAAAATCATATATATACCAATGGTTTAAAAAACCACTGGTATAGAATTTTACCAATGGTTTTCCACAAATTTTTGGTAAATATCAATTAAAAATATCTCTTCCAATGGTTTAAAAACCATTAGAATATACTTATACCAATGGTTTACATAAAACCATTGGTATAAGTTTTCCTTTTACACATATGCTAATAGTTGTAAACCATTGGAATATCCTTTTTGTACCTACAACAACAAGCTGACTTGTTGGACTCCCCTTGTGCACCGGCATCAATTCTACCAGTAGGCCTGCAGAATTCATACAGAACCAAATTCATATAGGGGTGGGGGGGATGTCCATTCTGAATACCTTCACAATACCAGCACAATTCTCAATAATTGCATAATACATACAGAATTCTGTATGAATTCATATAGAATTCATACAACATATAATTCATACAGAATTATGAATAACTCAAATTATAAATTTAATTACCCTTTACATAGATACAGAATTAATACATAATTCATATGGTAATTACAACAAGTATACACATACAACAAGTATACACATACAACAAGTATACAGATACAATACGTATACCCATACAACAAACATACCCATGCACCATTAACTCATAATTCATAAGTTAATTAAATACTAATAAAATTCAATTTAGAATTAAGGGGGTTGGGGGCTGTTCCAAGGTTTGGGGTGGCTGTCCCATGGGGGGTAGGGGGTGCCTGGGGGCTGGGGGTGTCCATGGGGGGTGGGGTGGTGTCTAGGGGGTTGGGGGATTTCTAGGGGGTGGGGGTGTCCTGGTGTTGGGGGTGTCTAGGGAGTGGGGGGTGTCAAGGGGGTGTGGTGGTGCCTAGGAGTGTAGGGTTTCTCTAGGGAGTTGGGAGGTTATCCAAGGGGGTGGGGTGGAGTCCTGGGGGTGGGGTGTCTATACATGGGGGTGGGGGCGGGGGGCTTTCCATGGGGGTGTCCAGGGGGGTGGGATGGTGTCCAGGGGGTGGGGTGGTGTCTAGGGGGTTGGGGGTGGACTTTTTAGGGGGTGGGGGATCTAGGGGTGTGGGGGTGTTCATGGGGTGGGGTGTCCAGGGGGTGGGGGTGTCCAGGGGGTGGGGTGGTGTCTAGGGTGGGTGGTGGGTGGTCTAGGGGGTTGGGGGGCTGTCCAAGGTGGTGAGGTGGTGTCCAAGGGGGTGGGCTTGGCTGTCCATGTGGGTGGGGTGTCCAGGGGGTGGGGGATGTCTAGGGAAGTGGGGGCGGTCCATGGGGTTGGGGGGGGGGGGGTTTCCAAGGGTGTGGGTGGTGTTCAGGTGTGTGGGGGCTATCTAGGGGGGTCTATCCATGGGGGTGGGGGTGTCCAGGTGGTGGGGTGATGTCTAAGAGGGGTGGGGGCTATAATGGTTTTAATGGAATGAATTTCATGAATTTTAAGATCTTTGGTATTTTTAAAATGGTTTTGGAATAGTGTCTATTTCAATAGTATGTGTTTCTTTAGGAAAAAATGAATTCTTTTGTTGTGTATGGTAGGAAGGGGGATTTGGTTATTAGTAAATGGATTATATTTTTATTGTGGGACAAAAATACTATTTGATTTTTTAAATGGAACCTTAAATGGGATTTTTATAAACCATTGGGTAGTTTTAAATAGAAACAAGTCTCTGTTATGTGATTTTAAAATGGTTTTATGAAGAATTATTTATAATGTATCTTTATTGGAATTGTGATTTTGTGTCCCTTATTTTAGAACATCATATAATTTTACTATATGTTTATTTTTGATAATTTTTTAGAATTTTAACACTAAAAATGAATCAAAAAGTCTATAAGGGGACATCTCAGGTTGTCATTACTGTGATCCATCTATTGTCTTCCTAGTCTTAATATCTACTCAAACTCTTGTGGAAGTGGAATAGATATGTTTTTCTCGGATCATTTATTATGAATGGAGGTTTCTAAAATACCATCCACTATTTATTATTAGTGATCAAGGATCCCAGGAGGCAACAAAGTGGGTATCTATGATTAATAAGATCTTTGAGTTGTTAGAAACCCAATAATTCATAGGTTTGGGGGGCTGTCTAGGGGGTGGGGCTGTCTAGGGGGTGGGGGGATGTCCATGGGGGTGGTGGAGCTGTCCAAGGGGGGTAGGTGGTGGGCGGGGCTATCCACGAGGGTGGGGGGAAAGGGGGGGATGTCTAGGGGGTAGGGGTGTCTAGGGGGTTGGGTGGGGCTGTCCAGGGGGTTATGGGGTGTCCAGGGGGTGGGCGGGCTGTCTATGGGGGGTAGGGGTGTCCAGGGTGTGGAGGGGTTGTCCACGGGGGTGGGGGGCTATCCATAGAGGTAGGGGTGTCCAAGGGGTGGGTGGGCTATCCCCAGGGGTGGAAGGGCGGTCGATGAGGGTAGGGGTGTCTAGGGGGTGGGCGGGTAGTCCACAGGGGTGGGCAGGTTGTCCACGGGGGGTGGGGGGAGATGTCCAGGGGTACGGGGTGTCCAGTGGGGTTGGTGGGATTTCCACGGGGGTTGATGGAATGTCCATGGGGTACAAGGTGTCCGAGGGGGTGGCTGGGCTTTCCACGGGGGTGGGTGGGCAGTCCCTGGGGGTGGGTAGGCTGTCCAAGGGGGTGGGCGGGGTGTCCAAGGGGGTAGGGGTGGTTCGAGGGGGGGGGGGGGGTTGTCTACCAGGGGAGGGGCTGTCCAGGGGGGTGGGGGTGCTGTCCACAGGGGTGGAAGGGCTGTCCAGGGGGGTAGGGGTGTCTAGGGGGTGGGCGGGGTTGTCCATGATTGGGGGGGGGGGGTTGTCTAGAGGTATGGGGAGTCCAGGGGGTGGGCGGGGCTGTCTAGGGGGTACGGGGGTGGGGGGGTCCATATAATTGGGTTTTGAGATATATAAATAATGTAAATATAAGACCTATATGTATTGGACCTTTTGATATTATTGATTGAGTAGGGATGATATCTTCTCTCTTAGTGATTCCACCAAACCTCTCCCAAGATCACGATGTGTTCCATATATCTCTCCTGAGGAAGTACATAATTGATCCATCACATGTACTAAACTCAGAGCTCATACTAACGGAGAATGATATTTCTTATGAATAGAAACAAGTAAAAAACTTGGATCGTAGATATAAAGTGATATGGAATAATAATACTCATTTGGTGATTGTTCTATAGGGGAATCATAAATTTGAAGAATCTACTTAGGAACACAAGGATGTAAGGTTACTGAGATATCCTCATTTGTTTGTATTATAGTGATAAATTTTGGTGGAAAAAATAATTTTAATGGTAGTATAATAAAAAAAAATCAGTTTTTAGAATATGTTTCTCTTTAAATAATTTTACATCTTTGATAGCCTGCATTACACCCAACATCGAGTTTAAACAAACCACAACATACTATTAAAATATTATTATGTGAAAGATTTTACATAACCACTGGATTTGAGGGTGTAGATTAGAATATCTAAATTATGAAATATTTTGGTTACATATGTATAAAATGAATTCCTAGGTTATAAATTAATTATAAATTAAAATAAACGTAATTTGAAAATAAAAGAGACGTTCTTCTAGAAAGTTGTTTTTATGTGCATAATATATTTTTATATTAATAAATTTATTTAATAACTATTATTGAATGGTTTTAATTACAAGTATATATTATATAATTAATCAAATGTTTCAACATTCATCAAATATTATTTTGGAAATGAGATAAGAATTAAAATAGTTTTATGTTTAAAAAGTTTATTTTTCTAAAAAGCAGTTTCATCGTGTTGTGTGAACTTCATCTAAAATTAATTTCTAAAAATTTTATTTATTGAATTTAATAAAAAATATTATAAATTTATAATCAAGAGGTTCAAATGTAACTCCCTTTTGAATGAAAATTTTCTATATAATATTTAAATCCAAGAATATTACAAAATTTCACTCTCTTAGTTTTAAATATCTCTCAAGTTTCCACAAAGGGAAAAAAGAAGTGGTGAATGAATATCGATGGATATTTTGAGAATTATAAAATTATTTTCATGATTTTTATTTATTTATAATTTTTATGTACTAAAAAATTACCCAAAAGTTTTACACAATAGTGAAATAGTATCTATTCAATTAATGGAAAAATAAAATAAATGATATTAAAAATATTATAAGTGATATAATTTGCATGAGATATAGTGTAACATGGAATTTATAGATGAATTTAAAATAATAGTGATTTTTAGTGGATTTTATTCTAATTCCTCATTTTCAAGTTGTATTTAAATTTAAATTAATTGAGTAGAACTAAAATTGAAAATAATGATATTTTATCTAAATAATAATTTATAAAATCATTTTAAAATTATAAAAATAATGAAAGCGGACAATTAGGATAATTTATGCTCTAAAATTTTATACCTTTTCCATTTATAATACTATTTTCACCTTATATGTAAATTTATAACCCTTTAAGAGTAAAAAGGTTGTTACCATGGTTATGGTTAAAAAATGGTTAACTAAGGGGTTAAAACAAAAGATAAGGTTTAAAAAATTAAACCTATAAAAATTATATTTTTTAATGTTATTAAATCCATAAAATATTTAATATTCGAATATATGTCCATTTGGAAGCATTTTTCTTAAGAATGACTTTATTTTCATTTAATCTTTTAAGAAATTCCAATAATGCCCTTGACCTCAATTATAAAATGGAATTTCCACCACTCACTTATATACACCAAATTGAGAAATATATATATCATCCAAAACCTACCAAAGTTTCTTATCCACCCCCATATCAAAATTATATAGTTTTTTTTCTAAAAGGCCAAATGTAGGGCCTTAAGAGGAGATTTAATGGAGTTGTTTCAAAGAAGAGTTAATCACTGTAATTAATAAGTTTATTTTTAATTCTTATTTTACCTCTTGTAAATATATTATATTATTTATAAAATAATAAATTTAGTACCCCCAATTTATTTTAATGTTATTATGTTTATGAAATCATCATTATCCACCCTATTTCCTGTCAAATTGGAAGCTAAAGTGTCGCTCATGCATGTTGCGATACAATTCATTTTCCACCACTATATTTCATGGATGGTTATTATGATGAGTTTAATATTTATATATGATACTTATGAAAAAAATTATATCTCTTTAATTATAATATCACATATACCTTGTTACCTTAAAATCCATTGGAAAACAATATCATCAATTGGGTGTACGTGTGGACTACCACCTCCACGAAGCAATGTGATTTGTAATTCATTTTAATTTTACATGGATATAAATAAGGATATATATAATTAATATATATTAAATATATGATATAATAATGATTCTATAATGTTGAATTATTATTTACCTTTCTTTCGTTCCATCTATCAAAAAATGAAAACAACATTCATGCATTTGTACATCATACAGTCTCCATGAACAGTGTAATTAAATTTTTAAATCTATAAATTTTATGGATGGTAATAAAAGAATATATAAATAATATATATGATATTTATATCATTATTAAATAACTATGATCAAATTACAAAGACCAAAACTGTCAAACCCAAACATACATGAAGAGGTGACACCTTCCATATTTTGCATCATATAGAAGAAACCTTTTCAAAACTGGGCATTAGATCTCATATCAAGAACAATAGGAAGAGGTGAAATAGGTGAAACTATAATAGGTATCACTAGAAGCTCATGACCCGCCACCTCTAGTTCATGGTCATCACTTCCTTCATTGTGTATGAAATGAGGATGTCATGGAGGCATGATTATAAAATTCCAAATACACACCTCAGAAGAGAAATTAATAGTTAAACTATTTAGAAATAGATATTTACTATAGGTATATATCCTTTCTATGAAAATATCAAACCTCTATACTTTCTCCATAATCTAGGTCTAGGTTAAAAATAGAAACCATAGAGGGCTATAATAATGTAATAGACACCCAAATACCCACTACTAAGGTCAGGTTCAGGTCTAGGTCTCATATCATATAGAATGGGTTCCTGTATATGGAGTTTTAATTGAAAGGCATAGTTGAAAAAAACATTCTCTTTACAATTGGAACCCCATTTAGGGGTAACCATTTCACTTTGAAGTATTTTATTTCATTATTGTTCATATTTTGATATAAAAATATACATATCTTATAGTCTAGAACCAATAGTTCCAAAACCCACAATATAGAATAATTGTTTAATTAAGGATTCATCACTGATCTATGCGGGAGAACCCCATTTCGATTAATCCTAAAACAATAATTATTATAATTATTCAATTAATATAAGAAATTTTGTCACATTTCAATGTTTAATAATCAATAAATAACTATATGAAACTGGAAAATGCATTCTAAAACTAAATATTTCATCAAAAGGTCATGGAATAATAGTTTAAAATTTCCTAGAATGATGTTTTTAATGAACTTTTATTCCCTCATTTCATTGATAAAAGGTAAAATAAATACCATAACATTATGGACAATAGTTGTAACATCATAAAGAATGTGTTTATCTCAATAGTGAAGTCATATCAAACATAACTGAAAAAAACCATAATAATAATAACCCATCCCATGTAATTTGGGTTTCCCCTGTATGTGGGATCGCTATGCCTAGGAACAGGCTCATTGCCAAATTCACTTTTTATTAATTTTATATCTAACACCCAAACAATAGTACAATAAAAAAACTCATCTGATACAGCTTTTTAATGTCTCGACCCAAGATCCATGTAACCCATTCGTCAAGCTGGTGGGCCACATAGAATCAAGCATGCCTCCCTGTACACCAGGTTGTCGACTAGAAGCAAGGGTTAAAGGGTAGTATAGTGGGGAGAATATTACTTCATACCAAAGTGACATGGAATATATAATAAATGAGAAAACAATAGAGTAATCATATATTGACAGACACTATAATGAAAGTACCAACAACCCACCGTATCCGAAGCATACATAGAAAGATATAATGAATGGAACAATGGAAAAATGATATAATAAACTAATAAAGGCAAGAGTCTAAGTCAGATACATGATGATGTCAGACCATTATGATATAAAAAATGGAAATATGAGATGAAATATACAAAATGGTATACAGTTATAAAATAAAGGACAATATGATGCTCCACTAGCATCTTGGGTATATGTTCGATCCTCTACTCCCATTCTCCATAAAAAAGTAAAATGAATCAAGCATATGTAGAAGGTCACTTTACCTTATCCATATCTATAAAAAAGTAATCTAGTGAGGTACCAAAGCTGGATAGAGTAGGGTGTGAGAGAAAATACCATTAGGACACCCCCAATGGTTTCTAGATGTAATCCAATCAGTGTACATAGAAACAACAATGTGCATGCATAAGAAATAATAATAACTAATGAAAATATAAATACTAGCCTCCTCATGTTCGTAAAGGACACATAACGGCTCAATAGGATTTCGTATAGGCTTATGTATGAGTCTAATCAGTAACCACATACATATATATATATATAAGTACTCATAATAATATAAATATTTATATATCGAATCCACCTATATGCACTAAGTATGTGTGAAAGAAAGTAAGAATATACCTAGATACTAGGTGATGGATGGACTTGGGGCATATCTTAGGGGTCTATAACCAGTCTAACGAGATATAGGCTCTAAAATTAGTACATAGCCTAAATCTCATAATGAATAAGAGATATCAGGCTCATCACTCATGATAGGTGGGGTGAGACATCGTGGAAAACACCCTAAATAGTGGAATATGGAACGCCATTCCAAACACCCAAATAAAAGTATAATATTGAGAGAGATACTACCTAACACTTTATGTAAGGGAGAGTGAAATGTAATTCTCAACAGGTTCCTCAACCATTGTTCAATGTCCAATACCAATGAATAACCATAAGAACAATAATATCACAATAAATCACCTCTTAAGAAGTTATAACACTTAATCCCAATACAACCAAGGCATCACAGTTCATATAATGATTGTGATGAAAACATCCATCAACTGGCATGGCCTCGCCACCCATTATTATTCTTTTCGAATAATCAATATAATTCTTTTAATCAATGAAAACTATATAGAATGTAATTATTTCAATTATAAAGTAATGAAAAACCATTCCATGAAAATCCAGAAACCTAGGATGTTGTTTGGATAACTTTACAAGCATATAAGAGTGGGAAAATGAATTTCAAATTCTAGAAAAACACTTATTATAAAGACCCTAAACCCATTATCCTAGATCTAGTGGCTTACTTTATTACATTTTCATTGAAAAATACCCAAATTCCAAAGGACCGGTCAGTTTAACAGTTTTGGAAACCAAATTACATAATTGAAATATAAATTACAATTTAAACTATAAAATACAACATAGTCAATCCTTTTAGAGCACCAATATTATCTTAGATTAACCCTAAATATTAGTCTTAATAAACTTCTTGAAATGTTGTGAATAAATAAAACATAATAAAGGGGTGATATTAGATTCTCATTAAGGTTATACATAAAATGGAAGCTATCATAAACAAGCATAAATGATCTAGGGAAGGTAAATAATGGAAACACATTCCATTCGATTAGTAAAGTGAGAATAAAATGATCGAAATAAAAGATGATAAAATAATACAACATAAATAATTCACATCTATAAAACATAACTATGTATATTTTACTAGTTTAATAATAACATATAAATAAATTACTAATCTCATAATGTGATCAAAATGTCAAAAATCATAAATATACCATCAAGGCATGCCCTAAGACAGCATTCATAAATGGTTAAGTCCTTATCCAATTCCAAAACTAGTTTGTATAATGAGACCTATCAATGCATAGAGTGGATATAGTTTGACCCAACCATCACTTAATATGTCCAATCCACTCCTCATATGAAATGAGTGAAATATAAAAAACATAATCATCTATACCAAAAACTAGTATACAAAATGTGAATATGTTAACCATAAATAAAAAATGGTATCAAAATATCACATCCACCGTCAAACTGACCATAACCCATTGAATAATCATAGTATATCAGCCTCAATTAATTATAAGATTCAATAAAGGGTTTTTACGTAGATGAAAATACTATAACAAAATCATAGACAAATTATTAAGGAAAAACTCTTATTAAACCCATATAAATAAAAATTTCACATAAAATACAATTTTCTTTAAAAAACCACACTTTCAATACCAAATATTCCAAAAACTAGGGAATTGAGTTTTTAATTTCTAAAAATATGTATTCATTCAAAGGAATCTAGAAATTAAATAATATTCATGACGGTTGGAAAGTCATTTTCACTGTGTATGTTAAGAATATAACATTCATTTTATCATTTGTCAAAATAGTACATATAAAAAACATAAAAAAATTTCTTTCCAAAACCTTTGAATTTAATTAAAAACAGGCATAAAATTTTTGTTATTGTAATTTTATATCCATATAAATAAAAATGTAAAATAATATCAAGAATATCGACATGGATAAAAATATGTGATAATTAAATCTTTAAACATTCAACGTGTCCCATACCACTTTAAACAATTAAATCTTAAGTCCCATGAGATAATTTTTTTAAAAAATATTAAATAACATGATAATAAATATATTAATTAAATTATAATTAAAAGGGGATTTATATACACCTCATAAAATATGGTTGGTGTATAACATCGAGCTATGCCTCAATAAAATGAGATTGAGATGAAGTCCCTTACTTTACGTTTCCTTTTGTTGGATGTTCTTGAACCTCATGTATGATGATTTTTAGAATTTTATTAACATATATCAGAACTTTATTAATATTTATGATATCACATATGATTTTCTTATATTCTTTTAACACCATTTTGATGATAATATTTGTTGTTACCCTTTTTTTGGGTGTTAACAACTTCATTTTCCTATACACATTTTTTCATGAATGTCTCTATTATTTGGAATAGGATATAGATAAAATATATATATAATTATATTAATGTTGTAAATATCATATTTAATCATTAAATAAATTTTTATATCCATTATTTAATATTGGATATGGAAAATTAATTACATCACATCATGGAGATAGTATGTCGTACATATATACAAGTGATAGTATCATTACCTTAGCAAGTAAAAGGATAAGTATGTATATAGCATATCAAATTTTCCAATATAAATATCATTTCATAATAATCAGATATATCCATTATTTCTAACGTTATACCCATCCTAGTATAATGGTGATTAAAAATAGATTACACCATGACATGGAGATGGTAAGATGTACGCACACATGTACGGTGTTTTCATTCATTGAAGGATGGATAAAAGGTGGAATATGGATGTCCTATAATCATAATAACATATAATTATATATATGATACTATATTTATTACATTATATTTGGAAACAACACATGAATATGAAGTATAAGAAGAAATGACATAGAATGAGTTGGTAAAACAATTACCTCTTCTTCGGTGGAATTAATTTATATCTCCTCTTAAGGGATATAGGGTTCATTTTTTATGATGAAAAGGATAGAAAAACCTTTATAAGGATTTTTGGAAGAGAAATGGATAGATTGTGGTGGATCTATAAGGCTCAATGTGGTGTGAGGAAGTGAGGGATGTTGTGCCCTTTCATAATTGAGGTGAGGAGAACTTTTGGAAACTCTCAAAATATTTAATTAATGTAAAGTAATTTTCAATTAAAATTCCTCCAAAGTGATTTATTTAAAATTTACAATGAGTATGGGTTAACATAATATCTTCCAGCAATTTTTATAAATGTTTATTTCAAATTATTACCCTTATCTTTTGTCTTCAAGACTTATTTAATCCCTTTAACTGTTACCATAACAACATGTATTTTTATTCTTTAAGGGTTAATATAATTACCATCAAATTTCAAAATAACCATAACTAGTAAATTTATAAAATATTTTACCCTATCCCAATCCTTTGGATATATTTTATATTATTATTATTATATCATTTAACAAAATATTATTTATTTTAAAATACCATTAATGTTAATTTATATACTATTCATTACGTCACATTATTCAAAATATAATAACAACATTATATCTTTGAAAAAAACATTTAATACATCCGAAATATGTTTATGTTATCTAAAAAATTATTCGATGTCATTAATTATCTAAAATTTTATTTATTTTAATATTTTTAATATCATTTATTTGATATTTCTATTAATTAAACAATTACTGTATCTTCATTGTATATGCCTTTATGTTAATTATTTATTTCGTAAAAAATAAAAACTAATTACCTTGTTTCATATAAAAATTTTATATTTAAAATTAAAATTTATATTAAAATATATATTCTAAATAACTACAAATAAAAAATATAAAACTTATTAAAACATTAGTATGACATATTGGACTTCCCTTAGAATAAAATACTAAAAAGGCTTAAAGTCATCCAAGTGGCTCTAAGAGGCCATAAAATCAGAAAAAAGACGATTATTCTTGAAACTAACTCATTCAATAAAATTAGTACAAGAATATGTGTAATTTTATAATATTTAATATATTTTTTTACCCTTTATTACCCGATTTACCCTTAACTGTGGAAATAATTTTTTTACTAATGTTACTATTAAAATTATCAAAAAATGAAAGGGTCATATTTACTAAATTTAGAAACTATTATTCCAAACATAGAATCCATTTTCTAAAATTTAAGACACATAATTGGATAAAATTAATTTAAAATTAATACCGTTGACGAAACAAGAAAACATGATTTTAAAGTGAAATCCTTCAAAAGATTAAAATTTCTTATATCAAATTTCAATGTGAAATTTATTCAAATGACCTAAATTGGATTAAAATAAAAAACATAATTTTATTATTCTTTAAACCCAATTAAAAATTTAATTTAACACTATAAATTATTTAGACGGAAAAAACTATTTTTAATTAAAATGATATATTTTTATCATAATTCACCCAAACATGAAACTTATTATAAAGATAAAAAATATTTAACCAAAGAAAATTATTATATTAAAATTTAAAATAATAAGTTTATTTTTTCAAATATAATTTTGAAAAGTGTCAAAAATAGTTTTAAAATAAGTGAGACATTAAAAGATGAAAAAATTTTCCTAAAAAAATATAGATTTTTATAGTTAAAATTAGATATATTTTTATCTTATGTCTATCAAATTTATTGGTTTAATGTAATTTTTTTTAATATATATCAATTTCAAAACTTGTTTAATACTATTAATTTATTTCAATTCAACGACTATGTTATAATAATATTTTATTATGTGGTTCTGCTGGGTGTGGCATAAAACCTAATCTATCGATCAAATTAAATTTTAAAAGAGGCATACCATAAAATCGTGTGGTTTTACACTGATGTGGTGTTTGAATATTTTAAACATTTGGTTAAATATTTAAATTCATCTGGCACAACCAAGGTATGTCTATAGTTGATGTCAAAATCCTCTAAACAACTTAGTGAGGCTCCACACGAGTATAATAACGCAACGACAATTATTTAGTATCAAAGTACTCATTTTAGACCGATAAAAGGCAATGTTAGGTATGATTCATAATGGTGAGTCTATGAAAAAAACCTAACTTTTAGGTAAAACCACTCGACCACCTACCTTATGGCCATAGATGACTCCTCGTCTAATATTAGCTTTATATTAGAAGTATATCAAAATAAAAAATAAGAATGGTTGAACACCATGAAATTAGGGTGAATGATATTACACCAAAATCACATAAGTGACACAAAACATAATCCATGAATGTAATTAAGATGATTATATACCATACTGACATGGATCTAATGCTTTCGATGACGAGTTATTTGGGGTCCGAATAGAGGAGTAATAAGAAAACCTATTTCAGATGGGGGGAGAGATTAATTGGAGAGGAGGAGATCCTACAGGCTGGAAATGAAGAGTGAAAATAAGGGGTTTAGTTTTTATGTTTATTAATGGAAATTTCATAAATCCAATCTAAACAACAGGGTTTTATGTTTTGGTTGCATGGTTTTTCTAAACCATGCGCAAACCATGTTCCCTCCATTGCCTATAGAGGGACCCCACATGGTCTAGGAAAATATTATTCCTATCCATGAACAATCCATGATTAAGGGACTATTCCAACAACATCTACAACCCAAAAATTCATGCACATAGGCTCATATGGTTTTTAAAAGAACTATGAAGCCTCTCGTAGGATCCTGAGTGCCCTGCATGGTTACCCCACATCCTTAGTGCTAACCATGTACTAATCATGTAGCCCACTTTGTTTTCCAATTTATCAAATATCCAGGCTTTGAATAATACATGTATTCTCTCAAAACATTCCTTAGGCCATAGTGCACATTTACCATAATAAAAAAACATTAAAAAATGGTCCATACCTCTGAGAAAACCTAGGTTGTTACCACTTACCAAAAGAAGATGTAAATAATATTGGTGCCCTTAAGTGAGTAATGTAGAACCCTTTGAATAATGAGTCCATATCAATGAGGAATCTAGTCTATGATTCTATGTAAAATAAGTTTTATGAGAAATAAATGAAAGTGAAAAATTTGATTTCTCATAAAAATGAATAGAATAAAAAGTATCAGACAAAATAGACGGAGGCTAAAGAAAATACTAAAACTAAATATCTCACTAAAAAGAAGAATGATAATTATGCAGAAAAGATAGAAGATGGCTAGAATTAGAAAAAATTATAGAGTATTTTACAAAATAACTGAATCTATTGAAAAAATCCAATACTTAGAAAACTTTGGATAAAGAATCCAAAAGGATTATTAAAAAACATGATGATGAATTAAAAAATAAATATTATGAGGTTAGTAAAAAAATTTAAGAATAAAAAACTAGAGATTCTACTTTCATCTTGAGTAAATAAGAAGTTAAAGCCACTAAAAAACAAATTAAATATAAGGAGGAAAAAATAAAATTATGTTTTATTTGAAGTTACAGAGATCTAAGATTATTATTCCTTTAAATACATCAGAGAGACTACCAGGGGGAACATAAGTCTTTGAAGAAAAAATTATTCATATCAAAAGTTAAGTATAATAAATGGAAGATAAATCTAACCTAAGTTTATCATTCTTCCCCAAAATCTCATTCACCCCACCTTGGGAAATATGTGTGGATGTAGATAAATATTTATAAACTATAGAATAAGATATTATAGAGGCTATTTTGGAAGATTCAACATTGAATACTGTTTTATTATAAACATTATCCATAAGTTATTCATCATCTTTATGTTTATGAAATTCATAAATTTTATCATAATATGATACCCAAAATATCGATTCATCAACTTTCGATAAAGCTAATGAAATAAATAAATATTCTTTATAAGATGATTTTGACTAGGGAATGTTAGTTGATAAGACCAAATTAGAAAACATAAAATATTCAAAAACTAAAATCAAAAATTGAATTGTTATTGGAAAAGAGGAGGAACTTCAATCCACTAATCTTGTTGATAATATGAAAATAAAACATTAGGGTAACGAACATCAAGAAGTTACATCATATGTTATGGTTGATGAAAAATAATCTAAGTCTAATAGATCATAATCAGAAGATAACTATAGGATCGAATGATCTGAATAATGTCTGAACAATTTCTAGGTTTTATAATCTTCTTTCAATTTTTCCTGACATAAAGTCAAGAATGATTTTGGTTTAGGAAATGAGTATTAAATCTCATATCTCTATATCTCATAAATATTTTTTTTGATAAAAATTTTAAATTGAAATCTGACTTTTTTTTTAAAAAAAATGACTAAAATATTTACTTATATAATAAAAATAAGAAGTGATTTTTTTCAAAGATCAATATATAAGGTTTCGTTAATTGAAAGAGTAGAATTGAACTTTAAAAAAGAAGTTAGAGGTGTTTTTCATACTCTAAAAATATGAGAATGAGAAATTAGAGGAATATTAAATATAGTTTAAATATCAATGAAAAATATTAGATGAACAAGAAAATAGATTAATTAATATTGAAAAAGTCATCACCAAATATCATTAGAAACAACGGGTATACAATTCCATTATTTTATTTATTTTGTTGTAAATTTAAATTATTTTTATTGATTATATTATTATTTATAACTAATTTAACTTATTTTTATGAATATTTTAAACAATTATACTTTATGTTTATTTATAATATCTCTATAATTATTATTTTGAGTTTTTTCAAAAAAGGGGGATATAGGTTATGTTTTTATTGATTTGGTTATAGGATGAATGGTTTGTGGAAGAAGTCATATGTTTATGAATTTATAAGGAGGATAAGTGTATCTTAAGTATAGATTTTATATAAAAAATTCTAATATTTTAGTTAGGGGAGACTATCTAATGAGAGAAGTTTTCCAAACATTCATTGAATATCTTAATAGAGAGTAACATTAACAAAAGTCACAAGAAGTATTATATTTTTCTTCATTTCATTTCATTTTATATTATGAAGTTACTACCATATTTTTCCCTTATATTTTTTTATTTCTCTCTTCTTGTAGTTGTCTATTTGAAAATCCCAAAGGGGGAGAAAATGAATAAATAGTATGTTTTACTTTGATCAATAGTGATAATTGTTTATAACAATATGTTTTTATGTTCTGTTCTTCTTAAAGGGGAATAATTTATCAAAATAAGATGTTTTTACATTGTTCTCTTTTTAAAGGGATGAAATTTAGTTTTCTAGATATAATATTCTGGAGAAGTATTATCATAAGTTACATGATGTTTTTTAGTTAAATTTACCTTTTCATTTGTTTATTGTGATTTTAAAAAATATGGTGATTATAAAGTCAAAATATTAATTTTGTATAATTATTTTTAAAAGTACAATATATTTTTAAGATGATTATAAGAAATGTTGAGGTTTTGAGAAAGCTGTATTTTTCTAAAGAAAATAACTTTTTATTCTCTATGTTTTGCTGATCTGAAAATAAGTCTTCTAAATTATTAATCATGAACAATTAAAAATAAAGCATTTAATGGATGATATGATGAAGATTCAAATAATATTATTACTGAAATTGATGATATCATGGTAGTTTTTTACAATAATACTTATAAATTTGGACGATCATTCGTGGAATGAAACACAATCAAGAAATTAAAAAAAAAATTCATTCATAAATTTTTATATTTTATTATTGATTTTTAGTTCCTTCGATATTATTTATTTCAAATATGATTTACATAGAGATTATATTATGATGTTATTATTATAAAATATCTAACTTTTCTACTTTGTAATCATGAGTTTTTATCTTTGTGACCGAAGATATTATAGGGATAATAATTTAAGTTATTTATAAACTTTATAATCAATATGGTTCCTATTATATTAGCATGATTACTTCCAAAATATGAGATTTAATGAATTATCCTGATGTAGGTGGTTTTGTTAAAGAAGTTTTGTATTTTTATCTTTTAGCTTATAATGGGTTTGTTGAAGAATTTTTTATCTCATAACATACACCTTCTGATATGTTTTTCATTGATGTTTCTAGTTTAGAGCCTTTAAAACATGGTTCTAGTTACTAAAATTCCTACTGATTTGGGATATAATAAAAACATTTCAATGAGATGGAACTATTTTTAATAATATTCTTTATAAGAGTTTTTATATTGACAGCTAGAACTCCATGTTTTATTTCCATCATATTTTGTTTAAATAAAAATTGGTTTTTATACTTTAGTTTTATTTATTTAACATCCAAGAGTTTATTTTAAAATGTATTATTTACTTTTTTGAGATCTTATTGGTTTAGAGTTTATATTTTAAAGATAGTTTACATTAGTAAGAGAGAAAATTGTACGTTTTATTTATGAAATCCATTCACTACACTATTAAATACAGTATACACACACTCCCCAGGATAAAACATCCCATAACAATATTTGATAGTCACTTAGTATTAATTAAAGGTTGTTTGATCCTTGAAAATTATCTCATCATCGTTTATCATATATATAAGATCATGCACATACCACCTCAATAGTGGAAATTGGAAAATGTTGTGCACCTAGTCCTTCTATGAGGGTTGAACAAGGTGATAATCAACCTCAACCACAGTACTCAAAGTATCGAATAATTTAATGAACCTAGAGGATAACTTGATACCCTATCCCAACATTCTAAAACCACGCTAAGGAAAGACCTTCAAGAATACTGGTCCTCCATCCATGAACTCCAAATGTCTCCATATTCTATCTTAATAGGACTTCTAACAGCTCTTGTGTATTCTCATGCACTTCTAGATCACCTTCAACATCTTTATCATCAACCATAGTACCTAATTCTCCATAAAACATTAAATTAAAATCTCCATATAGTAATGGGGTGACCTTCAATATCTATTAAAAAATACTTTGAAATATGACATTCCAATATTATAGTAGTAGTTTTTGTAGTATGAAAACTCCATTAATGGTGTAAGATAAACCCAACACCTAAAAATTATATCCTGAAATATTGAAACATATATTTAAAAACATTTATATTCAACTAAATATATCCATTTATTTGGGGTGTGAAAGTCCATATTCAATCCCAGTTGGGTCCAAAAATTCTCTTAAAAACTCATCCATAATTGGGATGAAAATGACAATCATAATCAGAGACATCAAAGAGAGTAATCGATGAAACCACACGATATCATCAGTACAAATACATCATGTTATATCTACCTAAATATTATTCTCGATTTAAATTAAGTGAACTAACTTTGTTGGTTGGTCAACAGTCACTAAGAAAAAATCATAATCCCTAGATGATTGTGGAAATCCAGTCACAAAATCCATCAATATACTATCCCACATTCACTCTAATAGAACTAGGATATTACTCAAACATATTTGAAAATATTGTTTATATTTCACCTTTTGATATGTGGGTAATATCAATATAAAATCCATTAAACTCTGATTTAAGATTGGTTATCAAAATTAGCACTTAATATCCAAGTATAAATTCATCACTCCAGAATGCACCACTAAAGGAGAGGTATATAATTCCCTCAAAACATCATACCAAATTTATTTAGGAACCAATATCCACCCCTGGAAGTGGATTTAGTTATCCCCACCTTCAAAATATCCCTCAAGTACATCTCTATATATAATTAAATCTTACTAAACCTCATAATCAAAATATTCATGTAGGGCCTTCTTCACTTGATGAATAATTACAGGGAATTAAATATTGGCTAAAGGAACGAAAATATCCTTCATCTATATGTCTCAATACAAAAAATCCAACTAATTAGAAACCAAATCCATTAACTGAACATAATATATACTACCAAGTGCATCAATTACAACATTTTCCGTTCTTAGATTGTGAAATTTATTGAAATTGTTGTCTTGTAGATAGTCTAGTCATCACCTCTCCATCCAATTGATGTCCATCTATGAAAATAAAAACATGAGGCTCTTGTGATCTGAGTATAACAAAAATTGGGTTCTGATGAGATAATTCAGTATATCTTCAAGGATAACACAACAACTAAATACTCTCATATGTGTGTTACTTAGTTAAAATCGTGAGGTATCAACTTCCAAAACCCGGAAGAAATCATGTATGACCTCATTATTTTAAATTAACTAATATTAGTCCTAGATGTATTTCAATTAACATCATACTCCACTCCTTCCTCTAGAAACTACAATAATAGGGAACTAGTCAATTTTTAATTTAGCTCCTTGGAAGCATCTTGGCATTGTTTAATCCAATCAAATGTTTTCCCCTTTCAACTAAGGGTCATCATAGCGTATGCAATAAAAGATAATTCTACCATGAATATTTCATAGTATATTATTATCCCAAGTAAACTATACACCTCAAATACTATATTGGGTGGTTTTTATGCCATCACTCCCACAATCTTTATGGGATCAACTGAAACACCTCCCTCTAAAATGATGTTCTGAGGGGAATGAACTCATTTAAAAAAACTTATTCTTAAAGATATTTCCATACAATTTATTCTCATGAATAATGTATAGGATATTCCATATATGACAAGTATTCTCCTCTTATTTTTTAGAATCAAAAAGGATTTCATCAATGAAAACCACCATGAACAGATCCATGTAGTGATGAAAGATCAGGTTCATGAGTCCCACAAAAACTTCTATGGTGTTCATCATATTGAATGACATCACAAGGAACTCATAGTGTCTATAATGACACATGAACATTGAATTTAGGATTTCCATATCATGAACCCAAAGCTGGTGATACCCCGATCTTAGATAAATCTTTGAGAAACATCTTAACTCTTTCAAATGATCAATGAGATATTTAATCCTAGAAAAGGGTATTAATTCCTGATTTTATGTTTATTTGGTTATTTTAGTTATTATAAAGAAACATGATCTCATCCTACATAGTGAATAAAACATGTGGTACCCATGGGGACTCTCTAGGTCTAATAAATCATTCTTATAGGACATAATCAAATTGAACCTTAAGATTCTTGACCTTAGATGAGTTTAAGGTTATAAGTGTGGTCGAGTGGTTTAAGTCAATAACAAAATCAACCATATGAAGAGAGGGAAATCATGGAACCTTCTTTAGGAAATATTTTATATGCTCCTAAACCACTATAAGAAATGTGTCATTTATATACTTAGTGGAACATATTTACAAGATCACCAAATAATGAGTAAATAATTGTAATAATCTAAGGCATGGACATTCCCATATTATTTTGGGATCCCATTCAATAGTAAAGGTGAATCCTGAACCTTCTGCATGATGACATATAACATTTCACCTACAGAAATATACCTAATATGAGACTATTGATAACTGGTCCATGCCACATGTGAAATCATAAGGCCTTATCTCTATTATGAAGAGACCCTAAGAGAATGTATTTTTTAAATGAGGAAACTCACTCTAACAGTAGACATGAGATAGAGGGAAATCACCTATAGAAGGAGTTTGTAGATGAAGTGGTTGGTCTAGGAGATGTAATAGGATCTCTAGCTTTCAAAAAACAAGTAATTAATAAATTAATTTCACTAGTATCGATGAGTATGATTTAAAAGGTATAAAAATATATATATTACCCTAAATAATATTAGGTTACACTTAATTGTAGCCATGTTCCTTTTTAATTTTACCACATTCATTACCTTCAACACCCTGGTCTTGACGAGGTGTGATTGGGTGGTGGGGGTGGGAGGAGTGAATTAAAGAATCATGCACCCCTAGAAACTCCTATTCCATGGACACTAATGAGAGATCCAACCTTTTATCATTAGGAAGGTTTCGACTCTATGAACTACCTCTGGAAGGGTGGTATATCCACTATGACATCCTAACTACCATATGTTACCCAACTATTGAGGAAAACATGAGAAATATTTCCTTTTTCATCATATTCATGAAAAAAACATTCTCTTAGATGGGTGGAACTAACCTATGAATCCTTGTTTTCCATCCTCTAAGACCGAAATCGAAAATAAGATTACCTTTGATGATTTAATCATATCAACTAAAACTGAATAGTTTCCACTTATGAATCTTCTCTAACACTAGGATGTGAGTTCAATAAGAAAGTCTCAATAACCAAATCATGATCAAGGACTTTGACATGGGTGTGGATGCACAAGGGTATAGTCTCTACTTAAATTTATCATCATATTCCATGATTGAACTTCTACGAGAAGAGGTATTCATTATAAATTATGCCATGTAAATAACACATGAGTTTCAAGAACCTTAGATCCTAAAAATATACAGTCATGTTACAATGCTGAGGGTAAAGAATCTCCTAAACAAAAATCATCCACAACATTGCCATGTAATCATCCTCCAGGAAAAAATGCTCAAACTCTACGTAGTGTAGTGTAACCTCAATATATATTTGGGTGATCAATGACCACCATCGTATTGCTACAATATACATAAGACTCATCAAAAGACCCACCATCTATTAATATTCTATCTTAAATAGATAAAATACTTGGAAACTAGACTCCATACATCCAATATTCCACTACCCATGGATTTGGATCACATAATTCCCCCATCCCTTGAACTAATTAAGAGAAATAAATCAATAGAAAGTATTTTTGTACTCCATATTACCTACAATATGTCCTTAGTGTGGGTCTAATCTCTACTAAACTAGTGGGGAATCAACCATATTCTCAACCAGTGTAGGAAAAACATCCCTATCATGCCCTTAAAATGATATATCATTGACCAATTGGTTGATATGTGGAGTATAAATCACTAGAACATTCCCAATGAAACCCTACATATAATGATTATCTTAATGTGTACACAATGGAATCCTATATCTAATAAGATAGACCCATGTTTTGTAAGGTGTATGTGGATTATCTTTATAAAATAAAGAATTAGTGATTACATAATTGACAAGATATATGATGGATATATCATATCTTTTAATCCCAAAACTTATGACTTTTAAAGATGACTAATAAGTTATTAGAAACCTGGTGAAAGGTTATGTAGACTTCCCACACCAATCATTGGGTTCTCTAGTCTATTAATTGAACTAAATTTCCCTTAACACCATTTCCTAATGTATCCCAAACCAATCCTTAGAATACCAATAACTCTAAAATATTTCCCCAAGAATCAAACATGGATCTGATACCATTTTTACATTACCTAACACCATGTGACTCCACATAAGATATCGACAAGATGAGTGTTGCATCACAAGACCACCTCCAACAGGCTGGGGGTTGGAAAAAAACACAAAGAAGACATATCAATTTCATGTGAGGATTCAACTTGTAAACTTGTATCCTCCACATATATTTAATAAAAAATACAACGTGCATGTGATGATGAAAATATACAAAAAAGAAAATACAAACCGAATACCTAAATAATTCAAAGTAAAAATCCCAATACCCCATGAAAAATACCAACATGGAAAAATGAAATAGATTAACTCCAAGTCACATCCACACTAAAACAAGCACTGGAAAAAATAAATACCTCCTCTATGAATCAACTCCACCAGCTCCATGTGAACCAAAATCACCCCTAACCCTTGTTTTATCTACATAGACAGAACATGTGTGGGGGTGGGTGTACATATAACTAGTGGGATACTAAAAAATAAAAAAAATTATATAGAAAATAAGGTTATATCAATATAATAATTTCATAAATTTTTTTAAGATAATAAGCAACCAAGTCCAAAATGGTAATCATTCACCACAACTTAGCTCCACTAAAGTATAACGTGAGAAGGAATACTAAAATACCTAGAGTATTGACGAAACTGAACCTCCCAAAACATATCATACCGATATATTCCACAACATCTCTTATTAGTAGTAGAAATGGGGGACCCATGCCTTTCTAAATAGTACATTAGTTAATAGGGTAACTAACCCTTATAAACGAACTGTGCCCCACTATGTGTAATGTGCGTTGGTCGAGATGGTTATGTACTCATTGATTGGAGGACCCATTACCCATAGTATAACTCCTTATTTGATAGGGTTACCAACTCCACTATATACATGGAGAAACAATTACTTGGAGGAAGATTCTTTAAGAGGTTTATCTATCCCATGGATTCTCTAGTCAAACGCACACAAATTTATCACTTTTCCATGGTTATGAAACACAAACTACTCAAATGAATTGAATAAAAAATATGGATGATATAGTTATCTGAAACATCATTTTCAACTTGTAAAAATACTGGGAATAGACTACTATAATATTTTAAAATGATACATGGGTGGAAGATATTAAGAGTACTATATCCTACTAAGTACATAGTGTGTCATGGGGGGGGGTACATGGAATATGGGATCTTTTAGGAATATAGTCTTATAAATTAATCACCAAAATCATATGAATATATATTAAATGGTGTTAAGAGAGATGTATATGGGGTGTGACATGATGTAATATGATGTTTGATATTTAAAAATTCATATAAACCTAGCACCATAGTGTTCGAGGTACGCAATGATATTTATGGGGGTAATGTTCTTTGTGGAATTTATGAAAATATAGAGAATTGAGATGGAAACACAAATAATGAATGATTAAATAATACACATTTTTTTATTAAAAAATAAATTTAATTAATAAAACATCATATTATCACCAATAATGATGATACAACCTGCACATCCATCCATTCCTCCACTATAGGATGCTTGCATCGCATCTAATCTTATCATCCCATCACACTGATGTTATTTTGGGTATCCTTTATCATCCATTATATTACCTTTATACATTCATCAAACCATTCCTAGATATATTTTTACCACCATCATCATTCACCCAAACTATAATTTCTTTGACCATACTTCATTATAGTATTATAGAATCATATTTTAATTCGAGCGAGAGTAATGATTGAGAAATATTTTTTTGGGAAAGTGGTGATTATTGAAATACCCAACCACATAAGAATAGTTTCACAATGAATAATGTGTGATTAATAAGATGAAATAATTTTTATAACCAGTGTTAGGAAGTTCAAGGGGAATGTTAGATATTAGAAAACACTAATATTTTTAATACTCACTTTATCAATGATTAATTAATATGTATAAAATTAATCATCACCAATAATGAAAAAACCTCATTAGAAATAAAACCATAGGAATTCCTTAAAATAAAATACTTGATAATCATTGAGGATTCACCCCCATATTCATCACTTTATAAATTAAATATTCAATTAATTTATAGTCAAAGAATAAGAATTATTAAAAATTAAAAGGTAAATTCTTCATGTGAAAGGAGAAATAATATGAATTAACATTTCATACTATTTTTTTTAAAAGAATCATTATCACATTTTATGTCATTGACAATCCATGAAATAAATGGTGATTCACAAGAATAAATAATGAAATAATAAAATTATTTTCATTTGAATTGTAAAGTAAGATAAAGAAAAAAATATTTGAATATTATTATTTATGTTTAGTTGATTGTTATCACCTTTTTAAATTTCTCACATTATTTCCATTGATGAATCTTTATTTTTATTTTGAATAAAATTTTATTTTTTTGATGGATGAGAAAAATATAAAAAAAGGAAGTATGACCATGTCAGTGATTAACCAAATCTTGATGGTCACCTCACAAACTTTATTTTTCATTTTCACCTCCACTATTAAGAAAACCATGGATATGAAAAAACTTGTTCTCATTATGAAAAGAGAGAGAGAGAGGTAGATATTCTCTAATAACATTCCAATGATGAAATGTACTTGAGAGGCTTGGGAAATTATTATTATTTTCCTCAAATCCCATCATAAACTCACTAATATATTTCTCAAATTACCCTAAGAAGAAAATCCATCCATTAAAAGTTGGAAAACAATATAAAAATAGACCTTCTCTTATAAATCACATAACATTACATCTTATCACCATGTGGTATACCATTTCAATGTCACAATGACATGTCTCCACCACATCGCCGCACACTAAAAAATCAAAAGTAATTTCTTTATTTGTATTAAATCTGAAAAATACTCGATATAAGAGTTCAAAAACATACCATAAAGATTATACTTATCCTAGGAAAAAACCCCCCATTTTGGACACAACCTTAGTGTTTGAATTTCTATATTTGAAATCTATTTTGGAGTTATTAAATTCTCACATGAAAAAGTTTGAAAATTAAATTTTAAATATATTATATATTTTCCAATTACCCAAGATGCAATAAAACCCCAAATATTGAAAACATTTATAAATATCATTAAAAACATTCAAAGACATTTTTATTGAAAAAGTAGGTCACTACATCATGTATTATATATATATATATACAGTTTATGTGAGGTGGATTATTATTATACCCATATACATGGAAATGTTTGGTTAATAAATTTTAGTTTAAATTGTTTGTATTTCATTGAGTCACTATAAATGATCTGAACATTATGAGTTGAGAGTAGTACAATAGGAAATGATGGTAGCTCACTAACATGCTGACAATATGGCAATGTATGGGATGACATGTCATCATTTTTCAATTTTAATTTTTTTCCATGTATCTATAATTGTATAAAAGTGAGTATTTGAGTATTTGAATAAGGATTTAGGTTTTTCTTCTATTTGGTACAGAACTATTTTTCAAATATCATAATTCAATAGTAGACCAGTTTCATGATGTGACATTGTTGTGATCATGAAGTTTCTTAAATGTTATAGGTCATTGTGATGGTTTTTAAGGTAGGGAGATTTTAGTTATATGGTGTTATCTAATACAAAATTTTATTTTGAAATGGTATTATGGGTCATCATAATGATATATACTACCTATATAGGGATGTTAGAAAATACATGAGAATAATATGCTAGTGGATATTCATGTATGAAAAATTCAAAGGTCTCCTTAGTGATAGACTCTATATAAAAAACAATAAAAATATCATTACTTTATTAGGTTAGTGATTCATATAGGATCTATCATATTTCAAGTGTGTGATGTTTTTTTTCATAGAGAATACTAATTGATTAATGGTTTAAAGGTTGCAGAAAATGGGATATCATGGAAGGGTCAATAACCATGATCTAAAATAATAATTTGTTTACTATAACAAAGAGACTGGTGGGAATGGGTATCATTATTCTGATTTCTAACAATATCTTATTGGTTAGAATATGAATTTTAAAAAGATATTAACTATAGTAGGATAGCCTAACAAAATTTAGTGGTAACACTAGAAAGTGAAGTGGTATAAATAGTCTATCAGTTAATTTACAAAGGGATGTAGTTGGTAGTGAGAAATTAGTTGATGATTTACCCCTTAAGAATCATTATGTGGATGAGGTACTATTAGTTAGGAGTAGTTTCATGTGACTAATATGATTTTTTATGAACCAACATAGGATACCCCTAAATCAGATACCCAAGCTAGATCGAGACATACATGAGGGGAATCCATGACCCACAAAGGCTTCCAACTAGTTCCAAAGGCATTAAATAAGATAACTAATGGTACTGATTTCTCTCAAAGAATAAAATGAAGCACATGCTTCTACCTAGTATCCCAACATGACTATACTGTATATCAAGAATCACACACAGAAGAAAAAAATATAAAAAAATGAAAAAAAATTATAGATCATGAGAGAAAACATCACACAATAATAATGTAAAAAAATAATAGGTCTAATATCATACAAATCTAAGAAAAGAGAATGACATGTCCGATGAATCAATGATACTTTAAATAAATAGAATTAAAAAATGACGGATACTACCTATCACCATGAGTAATTGAGATGACCCCACTCACCACAACCACCAACAAAAACCAAGAGACAAATATCACTTTCCTCATATAATAAGACCTACTAAGCCTATAATATTATATACATGAGTATAAGGTATAGTGGATATGATAAAGAAATCACACCCAATATATAATATTTAATAATGAAAAACATTACATGATAGAATGAAATAAATTTAGAAAATATATTTTCTCATGTGAGTATATGGAATCCAAATATATTATATAAGTCATTTTTTATAAGTTCTCATTATTTTCCTTTAAATTAAATTAACTAATTTGAAAATATTTCATTGAATTATGACTCTTTTATTGAAATGACTATTTATAAATCCTCTATCAAAAACATATTAAATGACAAACCTAATTACAAGTAAATTAAGATAATGATATAATATACACATCAATAATCACTAAAAAATAAATTGTTTTTTACAAAAAGGGTATATCTGTTGGTAAAAGAGAAATTTCTGTTGGTAAAGCGTTTTACAAACAAAAATTGTCCTGTCAGTAAATTGTTTCTAAAAACTTTGTCGATAAATGTTATTGCGACAGATAAAATAATTCTTTTGGAATTATAAGAATACAAATAAATAATAAATATGTTGGTAAAAATGTTTAGATATAGATTAATACGACAAATTTATTTTTTGGTAATATTATCACATTTATCTTTTAATTTATTATAAGCAATACCAAAGACTAATATATGTTTCAAAATTATATTTTGAATAAAATATTATATTGGATATTCCAATATTTGTTCCTAAAATTTTATATTATATTTATTAATATAATTAAATATAATATACTTATTATATCTATTATATAATAATTATAAAATTAGATTATATAAACATTTAAAAATAGATATGAAGCTCCAAAAATCATGTTATAAATATATTTAATGTATTCAAACTCCAAGACATTACATGAAACTCCAAAATCACACACATAATTGTTCATTCCATGGTTTACATTAGTAGTGGGTCCTTGTATGCAATAATCATCCGCTATGACATCTTCTACTCGGGCTGAAAACTTTTTCTCAGGCATGAAAACTCCACCCATGAGTCTCACCTTTGCCACCTATTTAGGCTAGACAACTTTTTCTCAGGCTTGAAAGCACCACCCACCACCCATGAGTCTACGATGTGATGTATTCTGCTCAGGCTAGACAAATTCTACTCAGGGTTGACAACACCACCCATGAGTCTCTAATGTGATAGGCTTTCCAACTTCTTCTTAGGCATGAAAACACCACCACCACCTATCATTCTCTATTGTGACATCTTCTTCTCAGGTTTGAGAACTTTCCATAAGCTCAATTATTCCCACAAACCATCACCTCAATGAACCCTACTCACATGGTGGAAGATTTGAAGCTGCAACATAAGATTTAACATTCCTAACACAAGGAAACATGTAAAGGTTCAATTCCATTAAAAAAATAAATTCCTAGTAAATACTTCATCCACATTAAAAATGAGTTAATAATCAAAAAATATGACCCATAAAATAAAATATAACAAAATGAAAACATGTAACAAGCATTAATTTATGTTTTCTTCCTAAATGTTTGAATGAAATGCAAATCTTCGAGTGACACAAAAACTAATTAAAACCAGAAAAATAATAAAAAAATAATAATAAACCATATAGATGAAGGATCAAAATCTATAAATGTACTTCACTCACCCAAATCACTATCAATTGTTCTTCTCAAGCAAGAAAATTTAGTGCTGGAAGTTCTCAGAAGAATCAGTTTTTGTTGTCATGGCAGGGTATACACATCTAGTTCACCCACTCAAACATGACAGAGCCACAATTTCCCATAGTCATTCATGGGCATCTAATTTAAACAAAAAAACAAAAAAATCATAAAATTATAATAATGGAATTTGAAAAATAGCTATGGTATAAAATTAGAAGGAAGAAGGGTTTACCTAAGTAATACCATACCTAACAATGGAAATGACTTTTGGATTTAGGAGAAAATTGAACGCGCTTCCATAATCCATAGATTTACACCCAAAACACATAGAAAATTAAAATATTATAACTTAAATTAGATGACATTCCAAATAAAACATTTTTTCCAATGGAATTGGGGATGACCTCGTTGATTGAAGGTTCAAACATTCCAATCAGTTTCTAATGGGTTTGTTCATAGAACCGGAAACATCCAATGATTCCATATCCATTTGGACCTACTTTCCAAAGTTAGGCGCTCATTAGTTGTGGACTGATGAGGCTTAGGAATTTTCATTGTTCGAGAGGATGGGAGGTCGGACTCATCACACCTTTTTTAGGGGAATTATTGTTTACTCTGAGACTCTCTTTATAGATTTATGTTATGTTCGTGAATCCTTATTACATTACCAAGTATAAAATGAGCTTTTATTTCGATCTGATAATAAATGATTGATATGTAGGAGATTTAGAGAATCTTTTATATTTATTTTAGGTTCTTCATTGATAGATAATCATCTCTATTTGTTAGAGATTTTTAGTCAATGGTATCCTTCAATAAATAAAAGTTTCTTGGTCATTGTCATGACCAAACTGGTTTTAAAGCCACTCAGTGGGGCACTTGAAGTTTATTGTCTTTCAAAAGGACATGGATTATTTCAGATTTGGGATCGTACCTGCAGATGGGCTACCTACGTATCCTTTGTTTTGGAAAAGGAATCAGAACCCATGTAGTTCGAGTAAAGTATTATGATGTTTATTCATGATTGATGTTTCAAATAATGATGTAATAATTACTTTTACACTCTAATCTTACGTGATTCATGATCGGTGTGACAAATAAGAGGAATTGGTAAAACCATACAATTGTGCCATCATGAGAAATGATGTGGGGATTATGTATGTATGATTGCCCAAAATAGATTAGGATTAGGATTTAATTCATAGAAGAAACCCAGGAACAAGGTCCATAAAGGTATATGTACTTTATGGAGATCTGGATACTCTAACTTGGGGCTTACTCCTGAGGAAGATGCCCAAATTAAGTGGGGACATATGATTGGGTTTTACTCCTGAGAAGGAAACCCATATCAAAAGTAAATTAAGACTGGTTAAGAGAAATTAAGATTGGGGATTACTCCTGTGAAGGAGGCCCAGGTGAATGGGATCTGAAGAATTAAGGGACTTGGGGCTTACTCCTAAGGAGGATGCCCATATTTGAGACTGGGGATAACTCCTGAAAAGGAAACCCAGGTTAAGAGAATCATGGTTGGGGCTTACTCCTGATGAAGATTCCCATATTTGTGAACATGGACTAGGGCTTACTCTAGAAAAGGCGTCCCAGGTTAACGATTATCTCATCTTAAAGGATGAGGTTGAATGAATGAAATATCTGAACTTAGTGACATAAAGATATTTAAATCACTAGATTTTAAGAGATGTTCCATAGAATTCCTTTCAGATAAGGAATCCCACAAGGAAATCAAGCCATATATGGATTTAGAGAGAGTTCTAAAGGCTTAATCTTTAAGAGGATAGGTGTATAGACATAGGAGAGGTGAAATAGGCAGGAGGGGCACCCAAAAAGAAGGTAGCGCGCAAGTCCTGCATGGGCGTGCAAGTACTACAGTGGCACACAAGTCCTGGTCATGCAGGTGTACTTGCACGACAAATGGATACTTGCGTGACGGTCAATCCTTAGGGTAGAACTTGGGTGAGACTTGGCTCAAGCCTTTAATACTACACCTAGAGACTTCTATAAGAGAGGCGCGCAAGTTATGTTGAAGGGGTAAGGCGGCATGCAAGTGTGGCCATTTCCCTTAAGGGCTGGCCACCTAGGCACGCAAGTGTTGATGAGTTTCAACAATTAGGCCTCTTAAGATCTACCGTTCCAGGTATGAAATTACCTTAGAAGTGTTCAGAAGCTTTGAAAAGAGACTAATGCACCGGGAGCTCAAATCTAAGTTTCTGGAATTTTTTGTCCTTGAAATGGGGGGCCCACAGGGGGTATTTATATGCTGGAGAAGACCCTGGGCGAATTTCAAAGAAGGCGTACAAGTCACCAACGCAACCAATGGGCGGCACGCAAGTATACTTGTGCGACTTTAGTGGAACTTGCATGACCCAAGTGCATTTGAATCTTGGTTCATGCCTTTGTCAATTTTTAATTTTTCGTCAAAGGATGAATCACTTTGGGTTCAAGGTATTTCCCTTTACATTCCTTTAGACTCTATGACGGAAATGAGCGTTAAAAAAAGTCCCCCCTCAGAGTTGGATCCGAAAGAAATAAGGATGTGACTCTGAGGAAAAGAATAAAATCAAGGAACATGCGGTGCACAAGTTCTGTTGAGTGCACAACTTATGGCGCACTGGTGGTGAGCCGCACCGGCGTCGGCGTGCAAGGGTGAGGCCTGACCTATATATATGTGGTCATTCCTCATGAAAAGCACCTAATTTTATAATTTTGAGATCTCACCAAACAAGTTGTCTTCGTCGCACAAGTTTCTCTATTTTCTTCTATTTCTTCACTGTCACGCTGCGGTCAAGGTATTTGGACTTGCGCGGTGATACATGCATGTCACATCATACATACGCGGCACATGCTTACTTGTGCGACAAATTTAGGCTTGCACGCCCTAATGCCTTTGACATTTTTTCGAATTTCTTCACAAATTTTATAAAAAATCAACTCATTTAAGAGTTAATTTATTCAACCTTTGTGCAGATTCAATGGCTCCCAATAGAATCAGAACGGCTGATGAACTGGCTAGCAAACGAATTGATGACATGATGAGCATCATTGGCCATGATTACTATACCGTCTGCGACAACACTCCCCAGATTTGGATAAGTATTTGAAGAAGTATCATCGTGACTTACCTCAGAGCATTTATCTGCCTTTGTATGGTTAAGGTCATCTGCAAGGAATCAACGTTCTAGAGCCGAAGAACTATACGCCCAAGATACAGTCAAACTGTTATCCCTCTACTTCGATTATGCATGGGCTGATAGGTTTTTCACTGCCTGTTGATGGAGAGAAGACTATCATGACATTAGAAACAATATCTGAAAACATTATTCTCTCCAAATGGCTCTTTACAACCAATGCTCCATTCTCAAATCCATGTATCCATCTTCCAAGTCTCTTGGACAGAAACAGAGTCACTGTTTGATTAGCAGAAAATGTTCTCAAACCGCACTCAAGAACATTCTTTTACAATTGTTCCAAGAAGATTTGGCATCATTTCATCACTTATTGTGTCCAGTTGAATGAATGAATTCCAGGTGGCTGCTGATGAAGCTTGAGATGCCATAAATCAAATGAAGAGTTATGTTGAAAGTCTTTTTTAATTCTGGAAAAAGAGAATAGACTCTAGTATGTGGATGTCCTTCTAACGTTTACACATCAAAGAAAAAAACTTTCATCTTAAATAATTTGTACTTGCATTTTCTTGTTATCTTCTTTAGATTGTTTACCTAATCCAATGGGCCTAGTAAGCATAATTTGATTTTTACTATGATTATTATAAATAACCCAACAATATTTGAATCTTTTAATTAATCAATATTACCAAAATCATACGAAAATGTATGTTTAGTGAGATGGGACTTGACTTTTATTCAGATTTCCCTTGTCTGTTGTGGGTTGTTTAAAGTCATGCACGTCAGACATAAAAAGGATAATGGTTAAGGTAGAAATAGCTTTGAACGAATGGGTTAAAAATGACTCAATTCCTTGACAACTTATCTAAAAACATTTTACCACACTCAAGTCTAAAGGAAAACATGTAAAATATGTCTTCAGAAATTTTGAATCTGAGGAATGATACGAAAAAGGGCTAAAAGGAATTAGAAGAAGTATTTCCCAAGAATGAAGTTACAATTATTTAACTAACCTGTTAGGGGGTTGAATTATGCTGGGCCGCCTAAGGGAATTGGCTGCATGGTCAAATAATAGTGTCTTTTGGCTGACAAGTCTGTTATGTAGACTGTTTGTGTAAGGCCGCCTAAGGGAACGTGCTCCATAGTCAGGGAAAAGAACACTAAAAAATTTACTTTTCTACTGCTAATAATCCAGTGAATGTTTATGGAGATTCAAATTTTACAAAGCATAGAGTTTGTTGTATGGAGAGAGGTACTTGGATATGGAGAAGATATTTCCAAGCAAGATCGTCTAAGAACTGGATGAATGTCACTCCTATGAAGGTCTGGCCCAAATGTTGGTAAGGGAAATATAAACTATAGACTTGAATACTTTCAAATCATGAAAAAGAACACGGGGAAAATATGTTAAGTATGTCTATTTTTTTGTGGATCCTTTACATATTCTTGATAATACCAATAATGACAAAAGAATTTATCTTCCCAATAATTAAGTTACCATTATTTAACAAACCCGTTAGGGGGTTGAATTACGTAGGGCCGCCTAAGGGCATTGACTGCATAGTCAAATAATAGTATCTTTTGGATGATCAGTCTGTTATGTAGACTATTTATGCAAGGCCTCCTAAGGGAACGTGCTGTATAGTCAGGAAAAAGAACTCTCAGAAAATGGACATTTTGTGGCCAGATGTCAAGAAAAGGGTTATGAAGATCTAGAAGTATTTAAGACTACGATCATGACACATAAAAATGGGTTTTTTCCACTGTATGTAGAGATATACAGATCAATGCTAACCATAATCATGTTGGGGCTGGGTATTGAATTGAAATATTGGACTTCACTACGTATCCCATAAGGATGGGAATCAATCCATACATAGTTCTTGAAATAGAGTTTAACGTCATGTGGGAAGAAAATGTAAGAGATCTTAGTGTAGGGTCATAGAACTCGAACCATTACAAGAAATACACAGTGTGTGTCTTCATAGGGAATTTTCAGCAAGGGGACTGAAAGTGGAATTTGGGGTTAGGCCCAAAAGTCTTGGGGATGGATTCGAGGGATGCTCGAACGTTCTTACATATCCCATAAGGATGGGAATCAAGCTGTATGTAGTTCTATAAATACCCTCTGTACAGATTTGGTTCTTACAAGTGAAGGGTGAAAAAGGGTACTTTAGTGCAATGATGGTTTGACCCAAGATAAAAGGATTAGGCACTACAATGTATTCACATAGTATTTGGAATATAACATGATTGGATATCAATGTAAATAATGATTTCCTCTCAGGTGACGGGATCAAATAATGTTGTAGTTTAATGTCATACAGGACAAAAGGTGTTGTACTGTTTAACGTCATGTAGCAAGGACAAAGGTGAACAAATGTGAAGAGATTGGTTTTGGGCTTGAACCTCAGGAGGATGCCTACGTAACCATCCTAGAAGGAAATGATCAAAGTCCGCGTAGTTCAATTTAAGAATGAATTAGTGATTAAGTTGTTCTTGGAGACAATGACCTAAAAAATGATGTTGGAACTTATGCATGGTTAGCGACCCAGAGAGGGTGTCATGGTTGAAGTTTACTCTAAGCTAACGCGATTCATAATTGGTGTGAGAAACAGTAGGTAGAAACAACCTTAAAGATGAACATTTTAATGTCATGTAGGACATATGAAGGGACTATGCAGTTTAAAGTCTTATACTTAGGACTATTGGTGCTGCATAGTTTAGTGTCATGTAGCAGGGAAAATAAAGTTTAACAACATGTTGGATGAAAGGGGGACTATACAGCTTAATTTCATGCAATAAGGACAAAAGAGGACATAGTTTAACATCATGTTGGATGTATTAGGGACTTTTTCACAATTTCACATCATGTTGGACAAAAAAGGGACGATACAGTTTAGCGTCATGTTGGACGATGGTGTGAATAGATTAAGGTCATATACATGGACCATTTCTACATAGTTTAACGTCGTATAGGATGATGAAAGGGACACAATTTAACATCATGTTGGATGAAAGTGAGAATAGTTTAATGTCATATGCATGGACCATGGATGATGATGTACTTTAACATCTTGCTGGACGAGAGAAATGCCAATAGTTTAAGGTCGTATGAATGGATCGTTGGTTATGTATTTTAATGTCTTGTTGGACGTAAGGAAATTTTGTACAGTTTAGCGTAATGTATTTAGGACGTCATAGTTTAACATCATGTTGTATGTAAGTGCCAATAGTTTAAAGTCGTATGCATGGACCCTTGGTTATGCAGTTTAACGTCTTTCTGGATGAAAGTAATACAAATATTTTAAGGTCATATGCATGGACCGTAGATGTATTTTGTGTTTATAAAAAATATTTCTTCAGAAATCTGGCATTGGTTGGAGTAGTGATGAGTTCTCCATCCATTGAGATTAAAGAATAAGCTCCATTGGAGTAGACCTTATGTATTGAATATGGTCCTTCCCATTTTGGCTCAAGTTTGGGTCGTTTCTTTCCTAGTATAATTGGAGTTCTGAGAACTAATACCAATTCTCCCTGAACAAATGAATGAAGACGAAATTTTTTGTTGAAAGCTTGTGCTATTCAATACTGATAGACTTCCAAGTGGTGCAGGGTGCACAATCTTTTCTCATCTAACCATTCCAATTCATCTAATTGTTTTTTAGATTGTTCATCTGTAGATGACTGATCACAATTGGAAACTCTGAGCGAAGGTAATTGAACCTCAATTGGAAAGACTACTTCCGTTCCATATACCAATGAATATGGAGTTGACCATGTTACAGTGCGGGTGGTGGTTCGATAAGCCCATAAAGCATGAAATATTTTATCAGACCATGACTTATTATCATTATCCACCATCTTTTGCAGTATATTTGAAAGATTCTTATTGAAATCATTTATCTGGCCATTGGATGCTGCCTGATACCAAGAGGAATGATTGGATTTAATGTTTTATTCTTGATACAAATTACTCACCTCAGATGAACAGAAGTTGGTGCCATTGTCTGTCAATATAGTATGAGGGACACCAAATCTGGTAATGATGTTAGACTTCATGAAGCTAACAATGAATTTAGAACTGACTACTTTGAGGGGTATTGCCTTTGCCCATTTGGGAAAGAAGTTAGTAGCAGTAATAATGTACTTAAACTGCTTGGCTGTAGCCAAAGGATAAGGTCCCACTACATCCATTCCCCATGTGGAAAATGGCCATGAGTATTTAGTTGTATGAAGCAGCTCTGGGGGTTGATGAATGAAGTTGGCATGTACTTGGAAAGAATGACACTTCTTTGTGAAATCAACACAATCTTGTATCATTGAAGGCCAAAAATATCCAATCCTTCGAATTTGATCGAATAGTCTATTTCTAGACTGGTGGGTACCACAGACTCATGCATGCACTTCTTTCATGGCATCCATTTTCTCTTCACCATCAATTCATCTGAAGAGAACTCCATCAAATCCACACTTGTAGAGAATTTTCTCTAGGTGATCTGGGCTATCAAAAAGATTGAAATTGACCACACATCTCTGGACTTGTTCTTTCCCGGCTCTATCAGGCAGAAGTGTTCCATTTTGAAGGTATTCTTTGATAGGTGTCATCCATCCTGTAGGATGACCATATGGTTTAGATATGGGACTAATTTCATTGATTTCCTCTATTTTGATTTGAACATAAGGTGAAATTGTACGACGGTGGGCAATACTGATGACTGTCTCATCCCGATTTGGATCTACCAGAGCTATGGCTATATTATCCAGTGCATCAACATGGGCATTTTGTGATCTCGAGACATAAGAAAATGTCGGTTCCATAGGAAATTACGCCATTTACTCTCTGACGTAATCATACAAAGGGATTAGTTCTTCTTTTCTGATTTGGTAATCACCATTGACTTGTTTGATTACCAGGTCTGAATCACCTTTCACCTCTAAGTGATTCCCTTGTGCTTGAAGCGCCAACTCTAGTCCTGCAATAAGAGCTTGGTATTTCACTTCATTATTTGTACCTCCTCCCAATAATGAGAAGGAATAAGGTATCAATGCCTTAATCAGGGAAATGAGTACAACTCCTAACCCAACTTTTTTGAACTTAGTATCTTCTATTTTCCTCCCTTTTGGACTTCTGGAAGCACCATCAAAGTACATTTCCCATGTTTGAAGACTATCTTGAATAAAGAATACATCCTCATCAAGAAGTTCAATATCTGAAGATGTATCTTCTACTGAAGGATGTTCAGCAAGGAAATCAGCCAGATCTTGGCACTTTATTCCCTTTTGAGACACATATTGAATATAAAATTGATGCAAAATAACTACCCATCTTTACAGAAGTCATGTAAGCATTGTATGACTAAGGATGAATTTGAGAAGGTTATTACAAGATACCAATTGGACCTTGTGATATTGCAGGTAGTGTCTCAACTTCTGAACTTCCAAGATTAATGCTAGGCAGCACTTCTCAATATTTGAATTTCGGGTTTCTGCTTCAATCATAGTCTGACTGAGATAGTAGAGGCTATTTTCATTCCCAACATCATTCTTCTGAGCAAGAAAGGCACTCAATGATCGCTCTAAAGCTATCACATAGAGTATAAGTGGTCTTCCTTCAATAGGTGGCATTAACACCGGTTGAATAAAGAGATACTTCTTGAGAATATCGAATGCTTCTTGAAATTATTCATTCCACTGGTAAGTGACTCCCTTCATCATCAATTTGGTGAAGGGTAAACTTTTGCCTTCCAAAATTGGCGATGAAATGTCAAATATAGGCAATGTTTCCTTGAAGTCCTCTCAATTATTTCAAATTTCGAGGAGGTGAAATACCAAGGATTGACTTTGTCTTCTCAGGATCGACTTCGATACCATGATGGCATACAACAAAGCCGAGAAATTTTCCCGAGGTTACGCCAAAATCACATTTGAAGGGGTTTATCTTCAAATTATGATGCCGAAGTTTGTGGAATATGATTTCTAAATCAGCCAAGTGATTAGAACGTTGATTGGATTTAACCACCAAATCGTCCACATAACATTCAAAAAACTTCCCGAAAAAAGGGTTTGGAAATATGATGAATGGAACACTGATATGTTACACCTGCATTCTTCAGGCCAAAGGGAATTACCTGACAGCAAAACACACCTTGAGGGGATCTTAAGGCTGTATATTATTCATCTTCTGGAGCCATTCGGATTTGATTATATCCCAAATATCCATCCATGATGGAAAGTGCTTCATATCCAGTTGTTGCATCAATTAAGAGTTATGTAATCGATACTAGAAAATCAACCTTAGGACAATGCCGATTAAGATCTTTGAAATCAATGAAAATTTTAATTTTACCATTCATATTTTTCACTAGGACAATATTAGCCAACTATTTGGGATATTGAACTTCTGTGATGATGTTAGATTTGACAAACTTATCCACTTCAGCCTCAGTCTTTGAAGCATAGGTTGGGTGTGTTCTTCTAGCAGCTTGTTTGAATCATCGATGTTCTTTTGGAAAACCCAAACGATGAGTGGGAACATCAGGATCAAGCCCTAGCATCTCTGTACAGTTCTAAGAAAATATATCCTGATTTTTCTTTAAGAAGGAAATATACATCTCTTGATCTTCAAGAGTC